>CM038671.1:165856628-167056628 GCA_021605145.1 Aegilops bicornis
TATTTCTTCTGCTGCCGATATTTGGATTTTTGTTTGTGCCAACTTGATCTATTTATCTTGCAATGGGGAAGAGGTGCTTGCGTTGAGTAAGGTTCGATCTTCACAGTTGCTTGATCGATGTGAAAAGGGAACATACGCCCATGCTCATATCGTTGCTACTTTAAGAGATAAAAAGGATGGGATATAGATCTATATCTACCTCCATAGATAAAGCGGATCTTGTCTACATAATGTCATCCTTCTTGTTGCATTACCTCCCATTTTTCCATGAACTTAATACACTAGATGCATCTTTGGATAGCGGTCGATGTCACGGAGTAATAGTAGTAGATGCGGCGAAGTCGGTCTACTAATGTTGGATGTTATTGATGCCTATGTAGCGATCATTGCACTGGATATCGTCACTAATTATTTGAAGTCTATTAATTTTCCCAACGAGGAATTTGTTTACCCACCATGTGCTATCTTTCTCGAGAGAAGCCACTAGTGAAATCTACGTCCCCCGGGTCTTCTTTCTCATATATTTGCTTTGCGATCTATTTTATTTGCACTTTTTATTCAGATCTACTAAAACAAAAATATGAAAATACTTTGTTGCACTTTATTTTATTTGCTATGATCTATTTATTCAAAATCTCATTACAACTTTCTCCCGTCAACACACAATTTCTAGCCTGTGCGTACTGCACTGAAAGGTTACAACCCTTTAACACGTCGGGTTGCGAGGTGTTGTTATTTGTGTGCATGGAGGTTGTTTAAGTTGTGTTGCTTGTAGTTCTCCTACTGGTTCGATAACCTTGGTTTTCATATCTACGAGGAATTACACGCTTCATTACTATTGAGTTGCATCATTCAGCCCTTCCTCTTTGGGAAATAATTCATCGACGTTAGCTTTCAAGCGATATCAAAAGGAATTTACGGCACCGTTGCTGAACAGGGATCTTCAACATAACCAGGTTCCTAATCACAAATCTCATCTCCTCACAATTTACATTGTTTCAAGGCCATTTTCCTCTCATTTTCCTCTCCCCACTTGACCTTAAAAATTTGCCGCTTTTATTACGCACGGGCCTTTTTTTTTTTTTCGCTTTGCCTTTTTCGCTTTAAATAGAAGTCTTTTTCTCTACTTGTGACACCCATGTGCTCTCTCTATTTGCTTGCATCTTTGCTTGCTAATAATCTTATTGATATGTATCCCTCATCCACTTCTTAATATTTTCAATAGATCCAATTATGATGAACCAATTTCTAGTGAATTGAGTGCACTAGATTATCTTTATGAAGTTTTTGCTTGAGATCGTTGAATCTGAAAAGTTACGAAGTGAAGAAATTTATGAAGTGATTCATGATAGCTCCTTGAATGAAAAGCATGATTGCAATGATTTTACTATAAAATCTATTAATATCAATTGTGCTAATTATATGCAAAACCCCAAGCTTGGGGATGCTAATTTTGATATGTCCACTACTTGTTGCAATAATCATGATTGGGGTGATTCTTCTTATGATCTTGAAAATATATTTAAGCCTCATGATGAATATGTTTGCGATAATATTGAAAGTGGGTTTGGAAGAGTGTCAACTCTAGGTAATAATGGTCCCACTACTTTGGAGAATGATCAATCTTATGAATTTTTTTATAAAAGTGGGCTTGGGAGGTCATGACTTTATTTGATGACCCCACTATTTTGGAAGAGTGTCAACTTCATGCATGTGGATCATAAAAAGAAAATTTTATTTGATAGCTATATTGTTGAATTTTATTATGATCCTACATGTAATTATTATAAGAGAGGAAAATATGGTTGTAAAGTTTTTCATGTTACTAATTTACTTCTCGTTATGTTGAGATTGCTATTGTTTCTTTCTTTTCCTTGCTTATGCTTGATTTTTCTTGTCTTGATAATTTGTTTGCTTATAAATTTCCTATGCATAGGAAGTATGTTAGACATAAATGTGTTCCTCACATGTTTCATGATGCTCTCTTTATGTTCCAATTATTATCTATGGTATGAGCATCGTTGAAATCTTTATGCCTAGCTAAGGCGTAAAACTATAAGCGCTTGTTGGGAGGCAACCCAATGAATAAAATTTATTTTTTATTTTGCTTTCTGTTCTTGAGTGTTAGAAAATTATGCTACTGTTAAGATTGTGTTTTTATTTTTTAATTAGCGTTTGTGCCAAGTAAGCCTTTAGGATCTTCTTGGGTGATAGTTGTTTGATCTTGCTGAAAAGACATAAACTTTAGCTCACGAAAATAATTTTCATAAATCACAGAAAAGAGCTTCTGCTCTGATTCTTTTGAAGAAGATTAATATACAAATTCCCCTAGTCATCCTAATTTGGTAGGAATTTTGGAGTTTCAGAAGTATTCGCAAAAGTCAGATTACTACAGACTGTTCTGTTTTGACAGATTCTGTTTTCTTTGTGTCGTGTGCTTATTTTGATGGCTCTATGGTTTTATTTGATGAGTTTTCTCCATAGAAAAGTTGGAATACAGTAGATATAATACGAAAACAAAATATGAATTGGTTTGATACATCACTTCTAGTAGTGGTTTGCTTTCTTATACTAACCGATCTCATGATGGTTTTGTTGAGTTTTGTGTGATTGAAGTTTTTCAAGTTTTGGGTTATCTTACAATGGATGAGCGAAGGATGAAGAGCCTAAGCTTGGGGATGCCCGGCATCCCAAGCTATTATCCAAGGATGAGCAACCAACTAAGCTTAGGGATGCCCCAGTGGCATCCCGCTTTCTTCAACAACTATCGGTATTTTACTCGAGACTATATTTTCTTTGTCACATGATATGTGTTTTGCTTGGAGCGTCTCATGTATGATATGTGTCTTTGCTTGTTTTATTTTGTGGTTTAATTCATCAATCCTTGATGGACACACCTATTTGAGAGAGCCAAAATTATATGATGACTTGTTAGAATTTCTCTCTATGCTTCACTTAAATCTTTTATGAGCCAGGACTTGCTCTAGTGCTTCATTTATATCTTTTTGAGCATGGTGTGCTTTGTTATTTTTGAAGAAATGGTCTCTTGCTTCACTTATATTTATTTGAGAGTTAGTAAAATTTTGAAGAAATTCTCTCTTGCTTCACAATTATTTTGAAAGAAAGAAAATTTAGTATGCTCATGATCTTCACTTATATTTGTTTGAGCTTATGAAAAGCAACACATGAAATTTAGTCCCAAAGTGATAGATATCCAAGAAGGATAAAGAAAAAATGTCATGAAGATCATTGGACAAATAAACTTGATTCTTAGTAATAGTTTTGAGATATGATGATGTGATATGTGAGTTATGTTGATGAGTAATTGTGCTCTAGTAAGAATATTGGTGTTAAGGTTTGTGATTCCCTATGCATGCACGAAAGTCAATAATCATGCAATGAAAATTATATCCTACTTGTGGTGCATTATTGATTATTAATTATGCTTAATGCTTGCCTATGAGATTATTCGTTTCTTGGTTGTCTTCTCAATCGTTTTGCTAGCCTTCATTTTGCACCAAGTATGATCTCTACTTAAAGTGCGTCCAAAATCCTTTAAACCAGTTTTGCCACATGAGTCTACTATATCTACCTATATGCGTTATTATTTTGCTTTTCTAAGCAATTTTTCATGTGCCATCTCTAATTTTCAAAATAAACTTCTCTTTTTGTGTGTTTGTTTATTTCCATGGAAACGGTAATGAAGTAGCTAATATTTTCCATGCTGGATGTGTTATTCTCACGATGAGTGTTTATTAAGCTTGTCATTGCCTGCGAGTAAGGCAAAGGTCTTAGGGATGCCCAGTCCTGAAATGCAAAATGAATTTACTTTTATGTTGTCAAATAATAAATTCCTTGAAAAGTGTTGGTATGGAGGGCACCCGTGGGATACAGTTAGCCATGGAAAGTGAAAGTATGGTGGAAAAAGGAATAAACTTGATTTTCTGTTTGGGAACCGCCTATGGCATATCTAGCATGGAAAGTGTTCGGAACTCTGAGTCATTTTCGTTGGTGGGATGGATACACCTACCAAAATGTTTTTATCTAATTTTTTCACTTTGAGCTCTGGAACCTCTACAAATCCCTACTTCCCTCTCTGAAGGGCCTTTCTTTTACTTTATGCAATTTTTTATTTTTATTTTGAGGCTCCATCTTCTCTCATAAAAGCACCAACTATGAGGCAATACAATCATGCTTAAGTATTGGGTGTAGTTAATATTTGAGTGTGTTTTATGAATGGATCAATGTTTGAGCATATGGGCTAGGGATAACTTATTTTAGCATTGATATTTTGAAAGACATCGTTGCTTGTTGATATGCTTGATTATCTAAATTATTATGTCAAAACTAGATTATTGCTTTGAATCACATAAAAAGTCCAAATGTCCATGCTATAAAGAAAAGAATATGATATGGCGTGATGAACAACACTCCACATCAAAAATTCTGTTTTTATCACTTACCTACTCGAGGGGCGAGTAGGAGTTAAGCTTGGGGATGCCTGGTCGTCTCCAACATATCTATAATTTTTTATTGTTCCATGTTGTTTTATTATCAATCTTGGATGTTTTATAATCATTCTACAGTCATTTTATATCATTTTTGGTACTAACCTATTGACATAGTGCCAAGTGCCAGTTGTTGTTTTTTCCATGTTTTTTACATTGCAGGAAATCAATATCAGACGAAGTCTAAATGCCACGAAACTCGACAATGATTTTTTATGGGCGGAAGGAAGAAGTTGGGACCTGGTTGCACTGGGAGTCCTAGAGGAGGGGACAACCCACCGAGGCGCCAGAGGCCTCGGCACACCCCGGTGGGTTGTGCCCACCTGGAGTGCCCCCCGAACGCGTCTTTGCTCTATAAATACCCCAATATTCCCGAAACCCTAGAAGTATCGACGAAATATTCATCCAGCCCTTGCGAGAGTCCAGAACCACCCTGTAGATTCCAATCTAGACACCATCACGGAGGGGTTCACCACTTCCATTGGTGCCTCTCCGATGATGCGTGAGTAGTTCTTTGTAGACCTTCGGGTCCTAGTTAGTAGCTAGATGGCTTTCTCTCTCGTGACTTCTCAATATAATGGTCTCTTGGAGATCCATATGATGTAACTCTTTTTGCGGTGTGTTTGTTGGGATCGATGAACTTAGACTTTATGATCAGTCATATCTTTTATATCCAATAAAGTTATTTGAGTTTCTTTGATCTCTTATACACCTCTTTGGAATCGAGGATTTTGCTGTCTGCCAGCTTCTTTGCCATCTTCATGGACGGCAGAAGAAGGTCTTTGCCATCAGCTACCAAACGAGACGACAAGAAGCTGGCGAGATGGCAAAGAAGGTCTTTGCCATCTGATCATTCTTCTTGCCGTCTATTTGTGAAGACGACAAAGAAGGTTTTGCCAAACATCATTTCTTCTATTGATGCTTGGTATCAGCAAAGATTCTTTTGCCATCTATTTGGCAGACGGCAAGATTCTTTTGTCATCTATTTGGCACAGCAAGAAAAAGGCTACCTTTTGCAGTAAAATAAAAATCGCTAGTTGCCCCTACCTCCTCTATCTATCCCTCTCTCCGCCGCCCCACAACCGCCTTGCCTCGAGCCATGCCTCCCTCGACTGGGCCCGCCATGCCCACCTTGCCTCGGCTCACCGGGTGCACGCCCACACTCACTGGACCCCAGGAGCCCGCCAGCCTCAGCCGCTGCGCCACATCAAGCGTGCCGCCACCTCCCCTGGCTACGCGCCACCACCGCATGGAAGCCTCGTCGCTGGTCGCCCAGAACCTCCGAGATCCGCCGCCGCCATGGGAGCCGAGCACCGAAGCTCCTCTGCGCCCGCCCGCGTCCCAGCGTCGCCGCCACCTCCCACAAGCTTCGCCCCGCCCGCCGGAAGGCTTGTCGCGGTCGCCCGACCTCGAGATCTGTCGCCGCCATGGGAGCTGAGCACCGAGCTCCTCTGCGCCCGCCTGGTCCTCTGCGTCGCCGCCGCCGCCCCACGCTGTCTCATGCCCGTTGCGCCGCTGCACGCTGTGCTCAAGCCCTGTTTTCTTCTATTCCCCTTTCCAAGTCTTCCTCTCATCTTGTCCATGGGAGGCCGCAGTCGCCAGGTCGCTGCTGCTGGTGGCGGTGATTGCCATCGCTGCGAGATTGCTGCTGTTCTTGGCGCCGCTTTGGTCGCTGCCGTGTGGAGGCTGCTCCTGCTCCCCTGTTCCTTGCGTCGTCGTGCCCGCTGCTGCTGCTGGTGGAGCACGGGCTGCTGCTGGCCATTGGCCCACCCCCGGTCTGTTGTTTCTCCAAATCCTTGTGTCACTCTTGGTTCGATCTTTAGCGCTGGAACAACACAGTTCCTGTAGCTGGGTTAGCATCTTGGCTGGATTGTTTGATGTGGCCTGTTTTGCCTGTTCAGGTATGCCAATAGCTTGACGAACATGTCTATATGCGTGTAAGCAATTAAACCTGGGGAGAGGAGTTAGTTTGCAAGTTATAATTCTGTTTTATCTTACACGTGAGGATTAGAAATGCTCTTGTACACTGGTTTTCCCTTGCTGTACATCACTGAACTTGGTTCAGTTAAAAAACTGCAGTGCCTGACAGTTCTGGACAGCAAGCTTCTATCTAAAAAATGAGTTAACTATGCTTAGAATTTAGAGTTGGCCCCTTTACATAAGTTTTATATAAAGTCCCAAGGTTTCCGTGAGTACTTATTTGCTTCTGTTTGGATGTACGGTTTGAGAGCAGCCATCATTTTAGTTTTCTGTCCTGAAATTTATGTTCCTGGGGTGCAGAATTTGTTTTATATGGCAGTTTAGGCCATGCTTAGAGGTTTAATTAAATTAAAGTCACAACACAAAAATTGTAGAGGATATTCTGCAGATGCTTAAACATATATTATTTGTTAGATTTCGTTATACACTAAATCCTATGGAATTATTAAGATGACTGTACTATGTTGGACAGAATTTTACGTTTGACTTGGTGATTGTAACTAGACTTATACTCTAAGATTTTGTCATCGTTGATGATATGAGGACTTATAATGTGATAACGTACGTATGAGCTGGGGTCTTGTGCATTAGGGCGCCTACTAAATTATATATTCTTATGTGTTGAGACCATGCTTTGCTGTGGACTGAGATATATGCTTGATGACAAGTGTGGGTACTTGAAGTTCGGAACCGCTTTGCTCTTCACAATTTGTGCCTCATGGTTGAGGCAAGTTCACTTACGGGATAATGACTTGCATAATCTCTACATTCCATTTTTTATTTATGATATCTTCCATGTCAATGATGTTTATTATGATGGCGATGTGATGGCCCATGATATGTTGATTCAAGTACTATGCTTTGCATTTGCATACTTGCACTCATGATGATAGTGAATGAAGGCGTGCACTATCTTGGTGGGAACATTGAGACCTTCATTGTTGGGTTGCGACCTTACTTTGGAGGCAACCTCCACATATTGGAGTGAGTGGATGTCGACGGCGTCCACTCAAGCTATACCGTATAATGCAATGAAATGAGATGAGCATGTAGGCATGTAGGGGCACCATTATATGTGTTGAACACTAATGAGTGTATGGTATTAACCTAGTCTTGGTATATTGATATGAGTACGGTTTATTATTCCTTTATGAACTTGCTGAGTCTTTGTACTCATCCTTGTTGCTTATATGTTTTAGGTAAATCTTGAGGACGACATGCATGGGAGTCTCGGGAGTAGCATCCTCCTCGCCGCACGGGCCTCCTCCTCACTGTATCGTGGCCTCCTCCTTGCCGGAGTGACGCCTCGCGAGTAGCGCCGCCAAGCTTCCATCGGCCACCAGTGCGCCCTTGGATCAGTTTCCCACAGTAGCATGTTGTTCCTACTCCTCTACTTACTACAAAGATCACAATGTTCTTCTCAGACAGCAACCTTGAGTAGGAGTATTTGCTAGAGTAGCTAGGACGTACAACTATGGTTAATTGCTTTATGTATACATGCACGGATCTATCATAACTTTACACTAATTTAAGATTGTCTTGATCTGAAGTGCTGGCTCCTACAGCATTGCATTTCACCAAGTGAAATGCTACATTTCTACTCCTAACTCATTCTCTCTTTCTTAGTGTTTTTGTTATGCAGGTTGGAAGAAAAGAAGAGGATCCAGAGAAGATCTTAGTAATAAGATAGTTTTGACTTCGTGAAACTTGCTACCTATGGATGAAACTGTGTAATATTGATGGAACTATGTATATGTATGGATGAAACTTGCTACTATTGGTAATATGTGTTGATATATATGTGTTCATGACTATTGGTAATATGTGTTGGATATGTTATATTGGTGATACATGTGTGTGTGTGTGAGAGAGAGAGAGAGAGAGATTTTATGTGGAAATGAATTGATATAAGAAAAAACAGAATTAAATGGGGCAATATAGGTTTCTTTGCCATCTGCCAAAGAGATGGCAGTTTCTCGTCTGCTCACGAGATGGCAAAGAGCTATGCCCTTGTCCGTCTGCATGCTAACGGCAAAGGCCTGCCGTTAACCACCTAACGGAGTAATAGCGCATTTATTGCAGTCTGCTTTCTTTGCCGTCCGCTGCTGATGGCAAAGGCCCCTTTGCCGTCAGCCGCCCGAAGCGGACGGCAAAGTAGCTCTTTGTCATCCCCTACTTTTTGCCGTCATGGACGGCAAAGACCTTTGCCGTCCGCCGTGGAAGATGTCAAAGTAGCTGATTCCTCGTAGTGATAGGCTCGTATTTCTTCTCCGATATTTGAGTTTTGTTTGGCCAACTTGATCTAGTTATCTTGCAGTGGGAAGAGGTGCCCGGTAGTGGGTTTGATCTTACGGTGCTTGATCTTAGTGACAGAAAGGGAACCGACATGTATGTATCGTTGCTACTAAGGATAAAAAGATGGCATCTATATCTTCCGCCATAGATAAACGGATCTTGCCTACATCATGTCATCGTTTTATTGCATTACTCCGTTTTCCCATGAACTTAATACACTAGATGCATGCTGGATAGCGGTCGATGTGTGGAGTAATAGTAGTAGCTGCAGGCAGGAGTCGGTCTACTAATCTTGGACGTGATGCCTATGTAATGATCATTTCCTGGATATCGCCATAATTATTTGAAGTTCTATCAATTCCCAACAAGATAATTTGTTTACCCAATGCTCGCTATCTTTCTCGAGAGAAGCCACTAGTGAAATCTACGCCTCGGTCTTCTTTTCTCATATATTTGCTTTATGCGATCTATTTTATTTACACTTTTTATTCAGATCTACTAAACCAAAATACAAAAATACTTTTGCTGCACTTTATTTTATTTATGCGATCTATTTATTCAATCTATACAACTTTCTCCCGTCAATACACAATGTCTAGCGCCGTACCCCGAAAGGGATTGACAACCCCTTTAATACGTCTGGTTGCGAGGTGTTGTTATTTGTGTGTAGGGGTTGTTTACGTTGTGTTGCTTGGTTCTCCTACTGGTTCGATAACCTTGGTTTCATATCTCGAGGTAAATACCTATCGCCACAGTTGCATCATCCCTTCCTCTTTGGGGAAGTACCGACGTAGATTCAAGCGACATCAATCTCCAAGAGACCATTGTATGGAGAATCAAACGAGAGAGAGGAAGCCATCTAGCTACTAACTACGAACCCGTAAGTCTACAAAGAACTACTCACGCATCATCTGAGAGGCACCAATCGACATGATGCACCCTCCGTGGATGGTGTCTAGATTGGATCCGGTGGTTCGGACTCTGCGGCGGCCGGAATTGATTTTCATCGACTCCTCTAGGGTTTATGGGATATTGGGGTATTTATAGAGCAAAGAGGCGATTCAGGGGCACCCGAGGTGGGCACAACCCGCTTGGGCGCGCCTGAGGCGCGCCCTGGTGGGTTGTGCTCCCCTCGGAGCACCCCCAGGTGCTTCTCCGGCCCACTAGATGTCTTCTAGTCCAAAACAAATCCACAAAAAGTTTCGCTGCGTTTGGACTCCGTTTGGTATTGATTTCATGTGATGTAAAAAACATGCAGAAAACAACAAGTGGCACTTGGCACTATGTCAATAGGTTAGTACCAAAAAATGATATAAAATGACTATAAAATGATTGTAAAACATCCAAGAATGATAATATAACAACATGGAACAATCAGAAATTATAGATACGTTGGAGACATATCACACACGCAACTAAAATCTGAACCGTGTTTGATGTATCCGCCATCAGAAATGTTTTGCATATTTTTAAGGTTTTTTTACATCACCATTTGTGATTAATGTATCACACACAGTTTCGTCGAAGGGTCTCTGATTGTAGTGTCGCATTAGCAGCATCCTCTGAGAGTGCCAAACCCGAGACTAAGTGCTTCTATTGCAAGCGGAATGGTCACTGAAGCGGAACTGCCCCAAGTAGTTGGCATATAATAAGGCTGGCAAAATCAACAAAGGTATATTTGATATATATGTTCTGATGTGTACCTTACTAGCGCCTGGGTATTTGATACGGTTTGGTTCCTCATATTTGTAACTCAAACATGAGTCATGAATAAACGAAGAATGGCTAAGGACGAGGTGACTATGCGCGTCGGAAATGGTTCCAAGGTTGATGTGATCGCCATCGGCACGCTACCTCTACATCTACCTTCGGGATTAGTTTTAAACCTAAATAGTTGTTATTTGGTGCATGCGTTGAGCATGAACATTATATCTGGATCTTGTTTATTGCGAGACGGTTATTCATTTAAGTCAGAGAATAATGGTTATTCTATTTATATGAGTAATATCTTTTATGGTCATGCACCCTTGTGAATGGTTTATTCTTGTTGAATCTCGATCGTAGTGATAAACATATTCATAATATTGATGCCAAAAGCTGCAAAGTTAATAATGATGGTACCACATATTTGTGGCACTGCCGCTTAGGTCATATTGGTGTAAAAAGCATGAATAAACTCCATGCTGATGGACTTTTGGAATCTCTTGATTATGAATCATTTGAGGCATGACCATGCCTTATGGGCAAGATGACTAAAGCTCCGTTCTTCGGAACAATGGAGCGATCTAGTGACTTACTGGAAATAATACATACCGATGTATGTGGTCCAATGAGTGTTGAGGCACGCGGATATCAAGTTATTTTATTACCTTCACAGATGATTTGAGTAGATATGGGTGTATTTACCTAATGAAACATGTGTCCTAAAACATTTGAAAAGTTCAAGGAATTTCGTAATGAAGTGGAAAATCATCGTAAGAACAAAATGAAGTTTCTACGGTCCGATCGTGGAGGTAAATATTTTAGTTACTGAAGTTTGGTATGCTTTTAAGACAATGTGGAATTGTTTCACAGCTACCACGCCACCGGAACACCACAAAGATACCGGGTGTGTCTCGAACGCCGTCAGAATCGTGACTCTATTGGATATGGTGCATTCTATGATGTCTCTTACCGATTTTCCACTATTCTTTTGGGGTTATGCATTAGAGATAGTCGATTCACTTTAAATAGGGCACCGTTTAATCCTTTGAAACGACAATCGTATGAGCTATGGTTCAAAGAAAACCTAAGTTGTCGCTTTCTTAAAGTTTGGGGATGCGACGTTTATGTCAAGAGGCTTCACCGATAAGCTCTAACTCAAAGCGGAGAAGTGCGTCTTCATGGATACCCTAAAGAGACCATTGGGTATACCTTCTACCACAGATCCAAGGGCAAGATCTTTGTTGCAAAGAATGGGTCCTTTCTCTGTATGAGTTCCTCTCAAAAAAAGTGAGTGGGAGGAAACTAGAACTTGATGAGGTAATCGTATCTTCTCTTGAATTGGAAGGTAGGGACATCCCACAAAGCAGTTCCCATAATGCCTACACCAAACGAAGAGGAAGCTAATGATGATGATGATCATGAAGCTTCTGGATCAAGTTACTAATGAACTTCATAGGTCGCATCAGTGGTAATGCTCCGCACTGCAGTGGTACGGTAATCCAGTCCCGAAATTATGTTGTTAGACAACGGCGAACCTACAAACTATGAAGAAGCTTAGGATGAGCCCGAATTCGACAAATGGCTTCGTGCCATGAACCGAGATAGGAACCATGTATGAGAAGAAGTACGGATTTTGGTGGACTTGCCCGATTAACGGCAAGAAGCCATTGAGAAATAAATGGATCTTTAAGAAGAAGGCACACACTGTTGGTAATGTCATTGTCTATAAAGCTCGACTTGTCGCAGAAGGTTTCTGACAAGTTCAAGGGGTTGACTACGATGAGACTTTATCACCCGTAGCGATGCTTAAGTCTGTTAGAATTATGTTAGTTGTTGTCGCATTTTATGGTTATGAGATCTAGCAAATGGACGCCAAAACGACATTCCTTAATGGGTTTCTTAAGGAAGAGTTATATATGATGCAAGCTCTAGAGATCCATCTATGGACTGGTGCAAGCATCTCGAGTTGGAATATTCGCTTTGATGAAGTGATCAAAGCTTTTGGTTTTATACAAACTTATGGAGACGCTTGTATTTACAATAAAGTGAGTGGGAGCTCTATATCATTTCTGTTATTATATGTGGATGACATATTGTTGATCGGAAATGATATAGAATTTCTGGAAAGCATAAAGGGATACTTGAATAAGAGTTTTTCAATGAAAGACCTCGGTGAAGCTACTTACATATTGGGCATCAAAATCTATAGAGATAGATCAAGACGCTTAAAAGGACTTTCACAAAGCACATACCTTGACAAAGTTTTGAAGAAGTTCAAAATAGACCAGTCAAAGAAAGGGTTCTTTCCTGTATTGCAATGTGTGAAGTTGAGTAAGGCTCAAAGCCCAACCATGGCGTAGAAGAAAAGAAAGGATGAAAGTCATTCCCTATGCCTCAACCATAGGCTTTATAATGTATGTCATGTTGTGTACCATAAGCGATGTGTGCCTTGCCATGTATCTAGCAAGGGGTACTAGAGTGATCCAGAGTGGATCATCGACAACAATCAAAATTATCCTTAGGTACGTAAAGAGGACCAAGGAATTGCTTCTCGGTTATGGAGGTGATAAAGAGTTAGTCGTAAGGATTACGCCGATGCAAGCTTTGGTACCGATCCAGATGACTCCATACAGTGGCAAAACATGATCAAATGTGGCAGCAAGTTAGCTAGAGTAGCTCCATACAGAGCATTATAGACATAGAGATTTGCAAAGTACATACGAATATGAATGTTGCAAACCCGCTGACTAAAACCTCTCTCATGAGAAAAACATGATCAAACCCCATAACTTATTGGGGGTTTAATCACATAACAATGTGATCTACATTATTGACTCTAGTGCAAGTGGGAGACTGTTGGATATATGCCCTAGAGGCAATAATAATTGGTTATTATCATATTTCCTTATTCATTATATAGGTTTATTATTCACGCTTAGAATTGTATTGGCCGGAAACTTAAATACATGTGTGGATACATAAACAAGTACCATGTCCCTAGTGAGCCTCTACTAGATTAGCTCGTTGATCAAAGATGGTTAAGGTTTCCTAACCATAGACATGAGTTGTCATTTGATAATGGGATCACATCATTAGGAGAATGATGTGATGGACAAGACCCAATCGTAAGCTTAGTAGTTGATCGTATCAGTTTATTGTTATAGCTTTCTTCATGTCAAGTATCTATTCCTAAGACCATGTGACTGTGCAACTCCCTGACACCAGAGGAATACTTAGTGTGTATCCAAACGCCACTTCATAACTGGGTGACCATAAAGGTGCTCTCTGGTATCACCGAAGGTGTTTGTTGGGCTGTATGATTGAGACTGGATTTGTCCTCCAGATGACTAGAGAGATATCTCTAGGCCCTCTCGGTAATACAACATCGTAAAGAGCTTGCAAGCAATGTGGCTAATGAGTTAGTCATGAGATCTTGTATTACAGAACAAGTAAAGAGACTTGCTAGAAACAAGATTGAACTAGGTATTTAGATAGCGGCGATCGAATCTCGGAAAGTAACATATCACGGACAAAGGGAGATGTGTCTCTGCCATGACTACATGATTCTCGAACTCAGAGTGTCGCATGCTTAACGCTCGCTGACGCTTAGAGTGGCATTGGGATATTTGATGATTGGTAACCGAAAGTGTTGTTCAGAGTCCTGATGAGATCCCAGACGTCATGAGGAGTCTCGGAATGGTCGAGAGCAAAAGATTTATATATGGTAAGTCATATTTTGGTCCGTAAAATGATGTAGTTTTTCAGACCAGACCGTGAAGCTTCTAGAAGGTTCCGGAGGATTTCAGAGTGGTCCGGAAGTCCACAAGTGGGTCCACCATGACCCAAGGGCTGGCGTGGGCTGATGGGAGGCACCATGGCCTTATTGGGTTAGGCGCACCAAGTCCTCAAAAGCGCATGTGGCTAGGGAAGGGGAAAAAAGAGGGAGTCCTAGTAGGAATAGGATTGGACTTGGGGTCCAAGTCCTCTCCCCCTTGGCTGTGCCCTAGGGCTTGGAGGGGCTGTTCCCAATGCCTCTCCACCTATATATAGAGGGGAGGGGCGCCCAAGAGGACACACCATGCCCTTGGCGGCCCTCTCTCTCCCGTTACTCCGTAGTTCCTCCATCTTCATTCTAGTAGCGCTTAGCGAAGCCCTGCTGAACTAGCTCCACCACCACCATCACAACCACATCGTCGTGCTGGTTGTGCTCCCAGCTACTTCTCCGCCTTATATTGCTGGATCAAGGAGAAGAATACGTTATCGAGCCGCACATGTGCTAAACTCTAAGGTACCATCTGTTCGGCACAAGATCGGTTGGATCGTGGATCAGATCATGGAGAGTACAATTACATCAATAGCGTTATATACACTTCCACTTTCGGTCTCACGAGGGTACATAGGCACACTCTCCCCACTCGTTGCTATGCTTCTCCTAGTTAGATCTTGGGTGTTCGTAGGAGTTTTTTTTTATTTTCATGCTTCGTTCCCCTCAGGAGGACCAATCTTCATCAACGTCTTCACCAGCACCGTCTCATCTCAAACCCCAGTTCATCTCATGTATTCAATCTTTGTCTCAAAATCTCAGATTGGTACCAGGTTGCTAGTAGTGTTGTTTACATCTTTGGTGGAAGATTATTTGGTGGAAGATTATTTGTTCAGATCCTTGATGTTACTCAATACCCTCTAATCTTGTAGATGAATATGATTTGTGCGTAGTTAATTTTGTTCTTGAGGACATGGAGAAGTGTAACATCCCAAATTTTCAATTTGGAATGTTATACATAGATCATCATTGCATATCATATTTTATTGCATTTCGCCTCGATCCTAGAAATTTCACGCAACTCAAGGACCCATGAGAGAGTTGAGAATTCGTTATTTTCATATTTGAGCTTTCTCAAATTTTGAAAATAGGATCATTTGATTTTATTTATTTTACCTTAAATTATTTCTATAATAAAAATATGAGAGAGGGAATAAAATGACTTTCCCAAAAATAAAGAAATATTGAAGGTTTGATAAAAAATCAAATAAGATTTTTATTTGAGTTTATCACTATTTTATTTGAATTTAGGAAAAATGCGCGTTTTTCAAAATTGCATTTAGGCCCCAAATAAATGTCACCTTGTCCGGCTTGATTTTAGAAACCGGGGAAAATTTATTTCGGGATTTTTGGAGTCCGTTTAGTATTTCTTTTGTTTGTTATTATGCGCGAAATTATTAAAAAAAACGAAACCGACTTTGGGCCGTGTTCGGCCAGGACTCTGCCTGGCCGGCCCCTTTAAATAGCGCCTCGAGCCCACCAAGCCACCAGCCCACCTGCCCAAACCCGAAGTCCCACCATCGCTGGCCGCTTCTTCGCCAGCCGCCACGGACGCCAGCCGCCCATCACGCTGACCACGGACGCCGCCCAACACCGAACCGCCTGCCGACTACGGGACTTCGCACTGGAGTAAGCCGCCGCCTCATGTTTTTCTCAAGAAAACCGTTCGGTTTTCCGCCGGTTTTTTGATTGGTTTTCTTTAAAAAAACCTAGATCTGTTTTTTCGGTTTAGTTTATTTAGCGAGCGTTCGCTCATTTGTTCTTTTTAACAAACAATTTTCGTCGTTTAGTTTCAGTTAACGAACGTTCGTTCATTAGCCTATTCGTCCGTTTTTTCTTTTTCTCGGATTTTCCGTGATTATTTCTGATCGCGATTTCTGATCCGATTTTCGATCTAGTATAACTTTTCGCCGCTTATCTAATCAGGTGATTCAAGCGCCTAGAGTTTCGTATTGAAACCCTCTTTCCAATTAATCAACTCAAACAAATTTTTGCTTCTGTAAAATTTGACTTAGGTCCAGATTAGTAAACGAAGCTTGTTTCTTTTGCCGCTTGACTTTCGTTGTTTCGCTTGATTTGATTCTTTTTGAAAACCGGAGTTCTTAAGTTGAATTTTCTGGTTAGATATTTTATTTGAGTGTTACCTGTGCATTAGATGAGTAATTATTGTATGCTTGTTTGTTTGCGATAGAGTACCCGGAGTGCGCCGCTTGCTACTTTGAATCTCTAGGTTGCGCGGATCATCAGCAAGGCAAGTAACACTTTGATCATATCCATTTCATACCCAGTTTTTATGCATTAGATCAATCCTCAAACATTGCATGACTAGGATCTAATTAAATTGTGGGTTTTGGGAAGTAGTTGAGGTAGTACCTATTACTTGTTTTATTTTCAAACCCTTGGGAGTTACTTCTACGTTTGCTTATATTGCCATGCTATGCTAGTAGACGTGGATTGGGTGAGTGTATCCATGACATATGTGAGATTGTTAATTAATGGTTTACTTAAGGTGGCAACTTTAATACACATCTGGGTGGATTGAGGTACCTGGGTATTCCAGGATTGCCTGTTTCTTTTTGGACCGCCACCCAGGCTCAAAGGAATCATGAGATTATTCATGCTAGAAACTTCCGTGTGCAGCCACAAGCTACTATGGGCTCTAGCATAGTTGATTAAGTCGTGCGAACTCTTACAAAGTGGGTAGACTAGCAGATGTAGTGGGATGTAGGTCTAACGGTTCAACTGCTCATAAGGTGCTAGCGCTCGAAAGACTATGTCTCGGTCATCCGTTTCTCAAACAACATGTAGTGCGAGAAATCCAACGGAGGAGATCAAGTCTTGTGGGGAAAAGTGAGGAAACCTCGGCAGAGTGTATAAAACTAATCATGGTTAGTCGTGTCCCTGGTTATGGACATCTTGAGTATCTAGTACTTGGATTATCATGTGAATCTCATCATGTTACTTTAATTAATATTGTTGGGTTTAATGATGATGCTTAATTGGGATTGAGAATGCTGTCAACCATTCTCAATGTTTAACAACCACCATGATAGTTAAATAAAATTTATTCCTTTGCAGTAGGAACAAATTGGCTTTACACAAAACTGTAACCATAGATATTTCCATCAGCCATATATGCATGTAGTATAGCATTACTCTTTCATGTTACTCTCTATGTGTTACATTGCCAGCATATTCCATGTGCTGACCCGTTTCGGGCTGCAACGTTCATGTTGCGTACTTTTTCGCATTTACGCAGTAAGGTGCCTTAGGTCGTGGTTCTATACTCATGATGCCGCCGGAGTTGATGGACTCGCTTATCTTCCAAACCTTCCGCTGTTAACGTTATTAGATGGCCTTAAGCCATATTTATTGTAATAAGTTCTCTTTTGAGACATTCGATGTAATAAGTGTGTGATTGCTACTCTGTTATAAATCCTTCAAGTACTGTGCGTATGTCAAAGATTATCGATCCAGGATGACACCGATGCACGTAGATCGGACTGTTTGAGGTCCGGTCGCCGCAAGAAGTCTTGTCATAAGTAATCATGTGAATCGTATTCGTTCGATATTTTGATGATATGTATGTTGTTGTTTCCCTTAGTGTTGTCATGTGAATGTCGACTAAATGACACTTCACCATTGGGCCTAAGAGAAGGGATTATGGAGTAGTAATTAGAAGATGGGTTGCTAGAGTGACAGAAGCTTAAACTCTAGTTTATGCGCTATTCCGGAAGGGGCTGATTTGGATCCATATGTCCCATGCTATGGTTACATTTATTTTAACTCTTCTTTAGTAGTTGCAGATGCTTGTGAGAGGGGTTAATCATAAGTGGGAGGCTTGTCCAAGTAAGGATAGCACCCAAGCACCAGTCCACCCACATATCAAATTATCAAAGTAGCGAACGCGAATCAAACAAACATAATGAAATTGACTAGATGAAATTCCTGTGTGTCCTCAAGAACGCATTTCTTATTATAAGAGATCGTTCTGGTCTATACTTTGCTACAAAAAGGATTCGGATACCTTGCTGCACCTTTTTTTATCATTACTACTTGTTGCTCATTACAAATTACCTTGCTATCAAACTATCTGTTATCGATAATTTCAGTGCTTGCAGACAATACCTTGTTGAAAACTGCTTGTCATTTTCTTCTGATCCTCATATTGGGTTCGACACTCTTAATTATTGAAGAGACTAAGATTGATCCCCTATACTTGTGGGTCATAAAGACTATTTTCTGACGCCATTGCCGGGGAGTGAAGCGCCTTTGGTGAGTGAAATTTGGTAAGGAAACAGTTACATTACATGTTGAATTTTACCGTCACTTGTTACTATGGAAAATAATCCTTTGAGGGGTTTGTTCGGGGTATCTTGACCTCGACCAGAGGCACAAAGAGTTTCCCCTCAACCCACTGCACCTACTGAAAAAATATTTATTATGAGACCTTCAGGTATGATAGAGAAACTGCTAGCTAATCCTTATGCAGGAGATGGAACAATACATCCTGATATGCACTTAGTATATGTGGATGAAGTTTGTGGATTATTTAAGCTTCCTGGTTTATCCGAGGATGGAGTTAAGAAGAAGGTTTTCCCTTTATCTTTGGAGGAAAGACATTGACATGGTATGGGCTATGTGATGATATTGGAACATGGGATTAGAACCGATTGAAATTGGTATTTCATCAGAAGTTTTATCCTATGCATGTGGTTCATCGTGATCGGAATTATATATATAATTTTTGGCCTCTTGTAGGAGAAAGTATCGCTCAAGCTTGGGGAAGGCTTAAGTACATGATGTACACATGCCCCAATCATAAGCTCTCAAGAGAAATTTGCTTACAAAAAATTTATGCTCGGCTTTCTCCTAATGATCAAACCATGCTCGATTCTTCTTCTACCGGTTCCTTTATGAAGAAAACTATTGAATTCAGATGGGATCTTCTAAAAAGAATTAAACGCAACTCTGAAGACTGCGAACTCGACAAAGGTAAAGAGTCATGTATAAAGCTTAAGTTTGATTGTGTTAAATCTTTTATGGATACCGATGCTTTTCATAAGTTTAGCACTAAATATGGACTTGACTTTGAGATAGTAGCCTATTTTTGTGAATCATTTGCTACTCATGTTGATCTCCCTAAGGAGAAGTGGTTTAAATATCACACCCCTATTAAAGTAAAGATTGAGGAACACGTTATAGTTAAAGTAAAGATGATCCAACTTGTGCCCTCATCGCTTACATTGAGAAACCTCCTTTGCCTAGTAGGATAAAGGAACATACTAAAGTTTCAATTGTGGTTAACAAAAGGAATATTAGAACATCTAGACCCTCTGAACAAATCAAAGTTGAACCTAAGATTGCTATGGTTAATATCTCTTGGTCGATAGTACTGATGGGAATGTTATTTACTTCTGTAATGAAGGTACTAGAATTGCTAAGCCTGGTCCTAAATATAACAATAAGATTGTTGTTGGCATGCTTGTTGTGTCTGTTAAAATAGGAGATCATTGTTACCATGGTTTTTGTGATTTGGGTGCTAGTATGAGTGCTATTCCATTTAACTTATATCAAGAGATTATGAATGATATTGCACCCGCTGAAATAGAGGACATTGATGCTACAATTAAGCTTGTGAATAGAAGTACTATTTCATCGCTTTGGTTGTTAGTGATGTTGAAGTATTGTGTGGAAAGATAAAATACCCCACTGATTTTCTAGTTCTTGGTTCTCCACAAGATGATTTTTGTCCCATTATATTTAGTAGACCTTTCTTGAACACAATTAATGCTAAGATTGATTGCAATAAAGAAACTGTTATTATTAACTTTGGTGATGTATCTCATGAGTTTAGTTTCTCGAAATTCAGCAGACAACCTCATGATAAAATAATTTCCTAGTAAGGATGAAATTATTGGTCTTGCTTCTATTGATGGGAAACATTGCATGGAAAACAAAAAAAATTCTATGCACACACAAGATTTATCCTTAGAGATGCATAACAACGAGAGGGGAGAGTGTGTCTACGCACTTTGTAGATCGTTAAGCGGAAGCGTTTATCAACGTGGTTGATGTAGTCGAACACCTTCACAATCTCCTCGCTCAAGCAATCGAAAAGCACGACACCTCCGCTTAGCACACGCTCAGCTCGATGACATCCTCGCCTTCTTGATCCAGCAAGATGGGCGAAGTAGTAGATGAGTTTCGGCAGCACGACGGTGTGGTGACGGTTGTGATGCAAATATATCCGCAAGGCTTCGCCGAGCACTATGAAAATATGACTGAGGATGAACTAGGGGGAGAGGGGCGCCACACACGGCTAGGGAATCGTGGTATGTGTTGCCCCTCTCCCTCCACACATACACACACACACACACACACACACACACACACACATATATATATATATATATATATATATATATATATATGGGGGGGGGGGGGGGGGAGGCAGCTTAGTGTTTCCCCAAGGGGGCCGGCGACCACCCTTGGCCCCTACCCTAGTCGCGCTCCTTTGCCTTCTTAGGCGCACGGGGAAAGGCAAGAGTGGGTGGCGCCCTCCCCCTTTCCTTTCTCACATGAGGAGGGAAGGCGGAGGCTAGCCCTCCCCTTTCCTTCCTTAGAGCCGACGGCCAGGAGAGAGGCGTGCACCCCTTGTGGGATGGTGTGTGTGCCTCCCTGGCCCATTAGGCCCATATAATCCTCAGAGGTACCGGAACCCCTTTCGTGACCCGATGAATACCCGTAAATCCGAAACCTTCCGTGACCAAATATTATCGCCCTATATATCAATCTTTACCTCCAACCATTCCGGAGCTCCTCATCATGTCCGTGATATCATTTGGGACTCCAAACAACATTCGGTCACCAAATCACATAAATCATATTATACTATATTGTCAACCATAGCGGGACATGGATGCGCATATTGGTTCCTACATATTCTATGAAGATCTTTATCGGTCGAACCTTATGACAACATACATAATTCCCTTTGTCTGTCGGTATGTTTCTTGCCCGAGATTCGATCGTTGGTATCTTCATACTTAGTTCAATCTCGTTACCGGCAAGTCTCTTTACTCGTTCCGCAATACATCATCTCGTAACTAACTCCTTAGTCATTTTCCTTGCAAGCTTCTAGTGATGTTGTATTGCCGAGAGGGCCCAGAGATACCTCTTCGATACACGGAGTGACAGATCCCAATCCCGACTCATGCTAACTCAACAGACACCTTCGAAGATAACTGTAGAGTTTAAGATCACCCAGTTATGTTGTGACATTTTATAACACACAAGGTATTCCTCCCAGATCCGTGAGTTGCATGATCTCATGGTCAAAGGAATATGTATTTGACATTTAAGAAAGCAGTAGCAATAAACTGAACGATCATATGCTAAGCTAATGGATGGGTCTTATCCATCACATCATTCTCCTAATGATGTGATCCCAATATCAAGTGACAACACATGTTCATGGTTAGGAAACCTTAACCATCTTTGATCATCGAGCTTGTCTAGTAGAGGCTCACAACGGACACGGTATTTTTTTTATGTATCCACACATGTATTTAAGTTTCCGATCAATACAATTCTAGCATGAATAATAAACCTTTATGATGAATAAGGAAAAATAATAATAACAATTTTATTATTGCCTCTAGGGCATATTTCCATCAGGTCCACTTGCACCAGAGTCAATACTCTAGTTCACATCGCCATGTGATTAACACCCATATTTCACATCGCCATGTGACTAACACACAAAGAGTTTACTAGAGTGTTATCATGTTTTGCTTATGAGAGAGATTTAGTCAATGGGTCTGCCATATTCAGATCCCTACGAAAAATGCAAAATTCTATTTCTAGCTACTATGCTCTGCATGGAGCTACTCTAGCTAATTGCTCCCACTTTCAATACGTATCCAGATTGAGACTCAGAGTCATCTGAATCAATGTCAAAGCTTGCATCGACGTAGCCCAATATGGCAAACTCTTTATCACCTCCATAACCAAAAAACATTTCCTTAGTCCTCTTAGGTAACTAAGGATAATCTTGACCGCTGTCCAGTGATCCACTATTGTACCCCCTTGCCAAACTCATGGCAAGGCACACAACAGATTCCAGACACAAGATGGCATACTTTATAGAACCTATGGCTGAGGCATAGGAAATGACTTTCACTCTCTCTATCTTCCTTCGTGGTCGGGATTTGAGTCCTCCTCAACTTCACACCTTGCAACACGTGCAAGAACCCTTTCTTTGATCGATCCATTTTGAACTTCTTCAAAACTTTGCCAAGGTATGTGCTTTATGAAAGTCCTATTAAGCGCCTCGATCTATCCCTATAGATCTTGATGCCCAATATGTAAGTAGATTCACCGAGGTCTTTCATTGAAAAATTCATATTCAAGTATCCTTTTATGCTATCCAGAAATTCTATATCATTTCCAATCAAGAATATGTCATCCACATATGATATCGTAAATGCCATGTAGCTCCCACTCACTTTCTTGTAAATACAGGCTTCACCATAAGTCTGTATAAAATCATATGCTTTGATCACATCATCAAAGCGTATATCCAACTCCGAGATGCTTGCGCCAGCCCATAGATGGATCGCCGGAGTTTGCGCAGTTTGTTAGTACCTTTAGGATCGACAAAACCTTCTGGTTTCATCATATACAACTCTTCTTTAAGAAAACCATTAAGGAATGCAATTTTGACATCCATTTGCCAGATTTCATAATCATAAAATGCGGAAATTGCTAACATGATTTAGACAGACTTAAGCATTGCTACGGGTGAGAAAGCCTCATCGTAGCCAACCCCTTGAACTTGTCGAAAACCTTTCGCGACAAGTCAAGCTTTGTAGACAGTGACATTACCATCAACGCCTGCCTTCTTCTTCTTGAAGATCCATTTATTCTGAATGGCTTGCCGATCATCAGGCAAGTCCACCAAAGTCCATACTTTGTTCTCATACATTGATCCTATATCAGATTTGATGGCATCAAGCCATTTGTAGGAATCTTGGCTCATCATAGCGTATTCATAGTTTGTAGGTTCGCCGTTGTCCAACAACATGACTTCCAGGACAGGATTACCGTACCACTTTGGTGCGGTACGTGTTCTGGTCGACCTACGAGGTTCTGTAGTAACTTGACCCGAAGTTTCATGATCATTATCATTAGCTTCCTCTCTAGTTGGTATATGCATCACGGGAACGGTTTTCTCTGATGTGCTACTTTCCAATTAGAGAGAAGGTACAATTACCTCATTAAGTTCTACTTTCCTCGCACTCACTTCTTTCGAGAGAAACTCCTTCTCTTGAAAGGACCCATTCTTGGCAACAAAGATTTCGCCTTTGGATCTGTGGTAGAAGGTGCACCCAATAGTTTCCTTAGGATATCCTATGAAGACGCACTTCTCTGATTTGGTTCGAGCTTATGAGGTTGAAGCCTTTTGACATAAGTGTCGCATCCCCAAACTTTAGGAAACGACAACTTAGGTTTCTTGCCAAACCATAGTTCATACGGTGTCATCTCAACGGATTTAGACGGTGACCTATTTAACATGAATGCGGCTGTCTCTAATGCATAACCCCAAAATGATAAAGGCAAATCAGTAAGAGACATCATAGAAGTACGGTTACGACATTCAGACACACATTTACGTTGTGGTGTTCTAGGAGGCGTGAGTTGTGAAACTATTCCACATTGTTTTAAATGAAGGCCAAACTTATAACTCAAATATTCGCCCACCACGATCGTAGAAACTTTATTTTCTTGTTACAATTACTATCCACTTCACTTTGAAATTCCGTGAACTTTTCAAATGTTTCAGACTTGTGTTTCATCAAGTAGATATATCCATACCTACTCAAATCATCTGTGAAGGTCAGAAAATAACGATACCCGCCGCGTGCTTCAACACTCATCGGACCACATACATCAGTATGTATTATTTCCAATAAGTCATTAGCTTGCTCCATTGTTCCGGAGAACAGAGTTTTAGTTATCTTGCCTGTGAGGCATGGTTCGCAAGTATCAAGTGATTCCAAAAGTCCATCCGCATGGAGTTTCTTCATCCACTCTACACCAATATGACCTAAACGACAGTGCCGCAAGTATGTTGCACTATCATTATCAACTTTACATCTTTTGGCATCAATATTATGAATATGTGTATCACTATGATCGAGATTCAACAAGAAAAGACCATTAATCGAAGGTGCATGACCATAAAAGATATTACTCATGTAAATAGAACAACATTATTCTCTGACTAAAATGAATAAACTTCTCGCAACAAACAAGATCCAGATATAATGTTCATGCTCAACGCCGCACCAAATAACAATTATTGAGGTCTAAAACTAATCCCGATGGTAGATGTAGAGGTAGCATGCCGACGGCAATCACATCGACCTTGGAACCATTCCCACGCGTGCATCGTCACCTCGCCCTTAGCCAATCTTTTGTTTATTCCGCAGCTCCTGTTTTGAGTTACAAATATGAGCAACCGAACCAAGTACTAAATACCCAAAGCGCTACTACTTAGCATTAGTAAGGAACACATCAATAACATGTATATCAAATATACCTTTGTTCACTTTGCCATCCTTCTTATCTGCCAAGTATTTGGGGCAGTTCCGCTTCCAGTGACCATTCCCTTTGTAGTAGAAGCACTCCATTTCAGGATTGGGTCCAGCTTTGGGCTTCTTCATGGGAGCGGCAACTTGCTTGGCATTCTTCTTGAAGTTCCCTTTCTTTCCTTGCCCTTTTTCTTGAAACTAGTGGTCTTATTAACCATCAACACTTGATGCTCCTTCTTGATTTCTACCTCCGCGGCCTTAAGCATTGCGAAGAGCTCGGGAATCGTTTTTGTCATCCCTTGCATATTATAGTTCATCATGAAGCCTTTGTAGCTTGGTGGTAGTGACTGAAGAACTCTATCAATAACACTCCCAACTAGAAGATCAATTCCTAAATTTGAGTCAAGTGGTTATGATAACCAGACATTTTGAGTATGTGTTCATTGACAGAACTGTTCTCCTCCATATTGCAGCTATAGAACTCGTTGGAGACTTCATATCTCTCAACCCGGGCATTAGCTTGAATATCAACTTCAGCTCTTGGAACATCTCATATGCTCCGTATGCTCAAAACTTCTTTGAAGTCCCGGTTCTAAGACGAAAAGCATGGCACATCGAACTATTGAGTAGTCATCGATCGAGCACGCCAGACGCTCATAACATCCGTAGTAGCTCCTACAAATAGGTCCCTCACCTAGCGGTGCCTCAAGGACATAATTCTTCTGTGCAGCAATGAGGAAAATCCTCAAGTTACGGACCCAGTCTATGTAGTTGCTACTATCATCTTTCAACTTAGCTTTCTCTAGGAACGCATTAAAATTCAAGGGAACGGTAGCACGGGCCATTGATCTACAACATAGATGTGCAAAAACTATTAACACTAAGTTCATGATAGACTAAGTTCAAATCAAATTACTAATTAACTCCCACTTAAATTAACATCCCTCAAGTTATCTAAGTGATACATGACCCAAATCAACTAACCCATGTGTGATCATCACGTGAGATGAGGTAGTCATCAATGGTGAACATCTCTATGTTGATCATATCTACTATATGACTCACGCTCGACCTTTCGGTCTCCAAAGGTTCTAAGACCATGTATGTACATGCTAGGCTCGTCAAGTTTAACCCAAGTATTATGCTTGTGCAAAACTGTCTTTACACCCGCTGTATGTGAACGTAGAGCCTATCACACCCGATCATCACGAGGTGCTTCGAAACGATGAACTTTAGCAACGGTGCATACTCGGGGAGAACACTTTTATCTCGAAATTTAGTGAAGGGATCATCTTATAATGCTACTATTGTTCTAAGAAAAATAAGATGCATAAAGGATAAACATCACATGCAATCAAAATATGTGACATGATATGGCTATCATCATCTTGTGCTTTTAATCTCCATCTCCAAAGCATTGTCATGATCTCCATCGTCACCGGCTCGACACCTTGATCTCCAACTATTGCTAACGCATAGCAATAAAGTAAAGAAATTACATGCCGCTTGCATTTCATACAATAATTAAGAGACAACCCTAAGGCTCCTACCGGTTGTCCATATTAAAAAACATGATCATCTCATACAACAACATATATCACATCACCTCTTGACCATATCACATCACCACATACCCTGCAAAAACAAGTTAGACATCCTCTACTTTGTTGTTGCAAGTTTTACGTGGCCGCTATGGGCAAGTAGCAAGAACCGTTCTTAACTACGCAAAACCACAACGGTGATTTATCAAGTTTGTTGTTTTAACCTTATTCAAGGACCGACCATACTCAAATTCGATTCAACTAAAGTTGGAGAAACAGACACCCGTCATCCACCTTTATGCAAAACAAGTAGCATGTCGGTTGGTGGAAGCGGTCTTGTGTGCGTGGACATGTAAGGTTGGTCCAGGCCACTTCATCCCACAATAGCGCCAAATCAAAATAAGACGTTGGTGGTAAGCAGTATGATCATCACCGCCCACAACATCTTTGTGTTCTACTCGTGCATATCATCTACGCATAGACCTGGCTCATGATGCCACTAATGGGAAATGTTGCATGGAAAACAATACAAAAAATCTATGCACACGCAAGATCTATCCATGGAGATGCATAGCAACAATAGGGGATAGTGTGTCTACGTACCCTCGTAGACCGTTAAGCGGAAGAGTTATCAACGTGGTTGATGTAGTCAAACACCTTCACTATCCGCCCGATCAAGTGCCGAAAGTATGAAACCTCTGTGTTCAGCACACGTTCAGCTCGATGATGTCCTCGCCTTCTTGATCCAGCAAGGCAGGTGAAGTAGTAGTTGAGTTCCGGAAGCACGACGGCATGGTGACGGGTGGTGATACAACTATCTCCGCAGGGCTTCGCCGAGCACTACGAAAATATGACCGAGGATGAACTAGGGGGAGAGGGGCGCCGCACACGGCTAGGGAATCGTGGTGTGTGTTGCCCCTCTCCCTCCAACACATATATATATATATATGTGGGGGAGGAGGGTGATACGTCTCCAACGTATCTATAAATTTTTGTTGTTCCGTGCTATTATATTATCTGTTCTGGATGTTTTATATGCATTAATATGCTATTTTATATTATTTTTGGACTAACTTATTAACCTAGAGCCCAGTGCCAGTTTCTGTTTTTCCTTGTTTTTGAGTTTTACAGAAAAGGAATATCAAACGGAGTCCAAAGGAATAGAACTTTTGCGATGATTTTTCTTGGACCAGAAGACACACGTAGGACTTGGAGATGAAGTCAGAGGAGTCCCGAGCAAGGCGCGCCCCCTGGCTTGTGGCCCCCTCGGAGGTCCTCTAACCCTAATTCTTGGCCTGTAAATTCCCAAATATTCCCAAACGACCAGAAGTGCCCAACAAAATACTTTTCCGCCGCCGTAACCTTCTGTTCCTGTGAGATCCCATCCTGGGTCATTTTTCGGCATCCTGCCGGAGGGGGATTCGATCATGGAGGGCCTCTACAACAACTCTATTGCCCCTCCGATGAAGCGTGAGTAGTTTACCACAGACCTACTGGTCGATAGCTAGTAGCTAGATGGCTTCTTCTCTCTCTTTGATTCGCAATACAATGTTCTCCTCGATGTTTTTGGAGATCTATCCGATGTAATTATCTTTTGCGGTGTGTTTGTCGAGATCGCTGAATTGTGGATTTATGATCAGCTTATCTATGAATATTATTTGAATCTTCTCTGAATTCTTATATGCATGATTTGGTATCTATGTATTTCTCTTCGTATTATCGGTTTGGTTTGGCCAACTAGATTGGTTTTTCTTGCAATGGGAGAGGTGCTTAGTTTTGGGTTCATTCTTGCGGTGTTCTCACCCAAAGGACAAAGTAGTGGTAGCAAGGCACGATTTGTATTGTTGCCATCAAGGGTAAAAGATGGGGTTTTCATCATATTGCTTGAGTTTATCCCTCTAAATCATGTCATCTTGCTTAAGGCTATCTGCTCTTATGAACTTAATACTCTAGATGCATGTTGGATAGCGGTTGATGTGTGGAGTAATAGTAGTAGATGCAGGCATGAGTCAATCTACTTGACACTGACGTGATGCCTATATTCATAATCATTGCCTTGGGTATCATCATAACTTTGCACTTTTCTATCAATTGGTTGACAGTAATTTGTTCACCCACCGTATTATTTGCCTTCAAGAGAGAAGCCTCTAGTGAAACCTATGGCCCCCGGGTCTATTTTCCTTCATATATTTTCAGATCTATATACCAAAAATACCTTGCTGCAATTTATTTACTTTTTTTAATTTTATGTTTTAGTAATCTTTTATATCTATGTCTATGAGATCTCACATTTGCAAGTGACTGTGAAGGGATTGACAACCCCTTTTTCACGTTGGGTGCAAGTGTTTGATTGTTTGTGTAGGTGCATATATTGGGGACTTGCGTGTTTCTACTACTAGATTGATACCTTGGTTCTTAAGTGAGGGAAATACTTATCTCTACTTTGTTCCATCACCCTTTCCTCTTCAAGGGAAAAACCAACGCAAGCTCAAGAAGTAGTAGGAAGAATTTCTGGCGTCGTTGCCGGGGAGATCTTGCACTATATTATTTGCCATTTGCCTCTCTTTTTCCTCTCCCCCACTTCTAAAATGTTCTCAGAAAAATACAAAAATATTTGCATTTTTATTCGCCCTTCTTTCTTTCATCTTTTCGTTTGCTTTTTGTTTACTCATTTGTTAGATCGATTTGTTGCCACCATGTCTGAATCTTAGGAGGTTTTCATCGAAAAAGATAGTAGTAATCTTGAGGAAAATTTTGATGACTTTGCCAATGATGATTCTCATGAAGAACCTACTATGATGCATACTAAAAAACTCTGCATAGATGGCGGCAATATTATTGGAAAAGGCAATATTCAAGATTTCTTTACTTGTGTTGGTACGCTGCCTATGTTAGGAGGATCTATTCTTCATAAAACCAATAGTCTTGCGGATGTAATAACTTTGCTCATAATTGAACTTGAAAGACAATTTGTTCATATGCACCCTTGCATACAAAGGATTTTACTAGAGTTCTCTAATATTCAGCATTCTTCTGTTAAGCGTGTCGCCACTATATTTTTAGCCCATGAGTTTAGATTTATCATGAAAGAGGCTAGCGAAATTTTTTTCTCATTACAAAATGAACGGTGGTTGTCCCCCTATAGAGGATATCATTTTAATCAAGAAGAAATAATGAGATTGCAACCTCCCGATTATGTTGCCTATAATGAAAATTTGAGAAAAAGAGTCCTGCCGAGGTTTTGGTTGATAAGATTTCTGAACTTAATGATAATTTTGCTATTCAAAACAATGGATTAGGATTCATACTAAGAGATAGGCTTACGACATTCCACCAACGGAAAGCTTACAACGATGAGTTGATTACAAATTATAGGGGGCCGAAGGAGGAACCTATTCCTCCCGCACTCGATCTTAGGGATCCTTATCCTATTAAATTTAGCCCTTTTGATAATTGTTTCTTACCACAAAGGAAACTTGCCGCTGAAAGAAGGGAGTATGAGATGAGCATGGATGATCTCCTTACTATTATGAAAATACCTAGATCTATGTTTTATGCCTAGCTAGGGGCGTTAAACAATAGCGCTTGTTGGGAGGCAACCCAATTTTACTTTTGTTCTTGCTTTTTTTGGTTCTGTTTTTCAATAAAATTTTCATCTACCCTCTGGTTAGATGTGTTTTCATGTCTTAATTAGTGTTTGAGCAAACTAAGACCTTTGCAATGGCTTACGGTGATAGTTGATTTGATCTTGCTGAAAAACAGAAACTTTTGCGCCCAGTAAAATAATTTTCAAAATTAATGAAGTGTGCTTTTGATCTGATTTTTACACAAGATTGACATACAAATTGTCCAAGTTGTCCTAATGTTTCAGAATTTTGGAGGTTTAGAAGTATCTGAAGTTTTCATATTGCTACTGAGACTATTATGTTTTTGATGATTCTATTTTCTATGTGTTGTTTGCTTATTTGATGAATCTATGGGTAGTATCGGGGGGTATGAACCATGGAGAAGTTGGAATACAGTAGATATTACACCAATATAAATAAAGAATGAGTTTAAAACAGTACCAAAAAGTGGTGATTAATTTTCTTATACTAACGGATCTCATGAGTTTTCTTGTTGAGTTTTGTGTTGTGAAGTTTTCAAGTTTTGGTAAAGATTTGATGGACTATGGAAAAAGGAGTGGCAAGAGCCTAAGCTTGGGGATGCACAAGGCACCCCAAGGTAATATTCAAGGACAACCAAGCATCTAAGCTTGGGGATGCGGATGGCATCCCTCTTTCATCTTCATCTATCGGTAAATTTACTTGAGGCTATATTTTTATTCACCACATGATATGTGTTTTGCTTGGAGCGTCTTGTATGATATGAGTCTTTTCTTTTTAGTTTTTCACAATCATCCTTGCTGTACACACCTTTTGATACGGACACACATCATGAATTTATTAGAATACTCTATGTGCTTCACTTATATCTTTTGAGCTAGGAAATTTTGCTCTAGTGCTTCACTTATATCTTTTTAGAGCACGACGGTGGCTTTATTTTATACAAATTGTTGAACTCTCATGCTTCACTTATATTATTTTGAGAGTCTCTCGAAACAGCATGGTAATTTTCTTTGGTTATGAATTTAGTCCTAATATGATAGGCATCCAAAAGGGATATAATAAAAACTTTCATATAAAGTGTGTTGAATACTATGAGAAGTTTGATTCCTTATTATTGTTTTGAGATATAAAGATGGTTATGTTAGAGTCATGCTAGTGAGGACTTGTGGATTGGTATAAATACTTTGATTAAAGTTTGTGATTCCGTAGCATGGACGTATGGTGAACCGTTATGTGATGAAGTTGGAGCTGGATTTATTTATTGATTGTCTTCCTTATGAGTGGCGGTCGGGGATGAGCGATGGTCTTTTCCTACCAATCTATCACCCTAGGAGCATGCACGTAGTACTTTGTTTCAATGACTAATAGATTTTTGCAATAAGCATGTGAGTTCTGTATGACTAATGTTGAGTCCATGGATTATACACACTCTCACCCTTCCACCGTTGCTAGCCTCTCTAGTAGCGGGCAACTTTCGCCGGTGCATTAAACCCACCATATACCCTTCCTCAAAACAGCCACCATACCTACCTATTATGGCATTTCCATAGCCATTCCGAGATATATTGCCATGAACTTCCACCTGTCCATCATATTTTTTGTTCTAAGTATCGAGTTGTAATTTTTGAGTTGTAAGTAAATAAAAGTGTGATGATCATCATTATTAGAGCATTGTCCCATGTGAGGAAAGGATGATGGAAGCTATGATTCCCTCACAAGTAGGGATGAGTCTCCGGACTTTATAAAAAATAAAAGAGGCCAAAAGAAGCCCACAAAAAATTAAAAGAGGCTAAAGAAGCCCACCAAAAAAAGAAAAAAATGAGAGAAAAGAGAGAAGGGACAATGTTACTATCCTTTTTCCACACTTGTGCTACAAAAAATAGCACCATGATCTTCATGATAGAGAGTCTCCTATGTTGTTACTTTCATATACTAGTGGGAATCTTTCGTTGTATAACTTGGCTTGTATATTCCAGTGATGGGCTTCATCAAATTGCCCTAGGTCTTCGTGAGCAAGCGAGTTGGATGCACACCCACTTAGTTTCTTTTAGAGCTTTCATAAACTTATAGCTCTAGTGCATCCGTTGCATGGCAATCCCTACTCACTCACATTGATATCTATTTATGGGCATCTCCATAGCCCGTTGATACGCCTAGTTGGTGTGAGACTATCTCCTTCTTTTTGTCTTCTTCACAACCACCATATTCTATTCCACCTATAGTGCTATATCCATGGCTCACACTCATGTATTGCGTGAAAGTTAAAAAAGTTTGAGAACATCAAAAGTATGAAACAAATGCTTGGCTTGTCATCAGGGTTGTGCATGATTTAATACTTTGTGTGATGAAGATGGAGCATAGCCATACTATATGATTTTGTAGGGATAACTTTCTTTGGCCATGTTTTTTTTGAGAAGACATGATTGCTTTATTAGTATGCTTGAATTATTATTGTTTTTATGTCCATATTAAACTTTTGTTTTGAATCTTATGAATCTGAACATTCACTTCACAATAAAGAAAATTACATGGATAAATATGTTAGGTAGCATTCCACATCAAAAATTCTATTTTTATCATTCACCTACTCGAGGACGAGTATGAATTAAGCTTGGGGATGCTTGATACGTCTCCAACGTATCTAATTTTTTTGATTGTTCCATGCTATTATATTATCTGTTTTGGATGTTTTATATGCATTAATATGCTATTTTATATTATTTTTAGGACTAACTTATTAACCTAGAGCCAGTGCTAGTTTATGTTTTTTTCCTTGTTTTTGAGTTCTACAGAAAAGGAATATCAAACGAAGTCCAAACGGAATAAAATTTTTGAGATGATTTTTCTTGGACCAGAAGACACACGTCGTACTTGGAGATGAAGTCAGAGGAGTCCCGGGGAGGCCACAAGCCTCGACGGCGCGCCCTAGGGGGGGCGCCCCAGGCTTGTGGGCCCCTCGGAGGTCCTCTAACCCTAATTCTTGGCCTATAAATTCCCAAATATTCCCAAACGACCAGAAGCGTCCACCAAAATACTTTTCCGCAGCCGTAACCTTACATTCCTCGTGAGATCCCATCCAGGGCCTTTTAAGCATCCTCACGGAGGGGGATTCGATCCCTGAGGGCATCTACATCAACTCTATTGCCCCACCGATGAAGCGTGAGTAGTTTACCACAGACCTCTGTGTCCATAGCTAGTAGCTAGATGGCTTCTTCTCTCTCTTTGATTCTCAATACAATGTTCTCCTCGATGTTCTTGGAGATCTATCCTGTAATCTTCTTTTTGTGTGTGTTTGTCGAGATCGATGAATAGTGGATTTATGATCAGCTTATCTATGAATATCATTTGAATCTTCTCTGAATTCTTATATGCATCATTTGATATCTTTGTATTTCTCTTTGAATTATCGGTTTGGTTTGGCCAACTAGATTGGTTTTTGTTGCAATGGGAGATGTGCTTAGTTTTGGGTTCAATCTTACGGTGTCCTCACCCAGTGACGAAGTAGGGGTAGTGAGGCACGTATTTGTATTGTTGCCATCAAGGGTGAAAAGATGGGGTTTTCATCATATTGCTTGAGTTTATCCCTCTACATCATGTCATCTTGCTTAAGGCGTTACTCCGTTCTTATGAACTTAATACTCTAGATGCATGCTAGATAGCGGTTGATGTGTAGAGTAATAGTACTAGATGCAGGCATGAGTCAGTGTACTTGACATGGACGTGATGCCTATATTCATAATCATTGCCTTGTATATCATCATAACTTTGCGATTTTCAATCAATTGCTCGACAGTAATTTGTTCACCCACCGTATTATTTGCCTTCAAGAAATAAGCCTCTAGTGAAAACTATGGCCCCCGAGTCTATTTTCCTTCATATATTTTCAGATCTATATACCAAAAATACCTTGCTGCAATTTATTTACTTTTACGTTTTAGTAATATTGTATGTCTATCTCTATCAGATCTCACCTTTGCAAGTGACCGTGAAGGGATAGACAACCCCTTTTTCGTGTTGGGTGCAAGTGTTTGATTGTTTGTGTAGGTGCATATATTGGGGACTTGCGTGTTTCTCCTACTTGGGTTGCTACCTTGGTTCTTAACTGAGGGGAATACTTATCTCTACTTTGATGCATCACATTTTCCTCTTCAAAGGAAAACCAATGCAAGCTCAAGAAGTAGCAGAGGGGAGGCAGCCTAGGGTTCCGCCAAGGGGGCAAGGCCCACCCTTGGCCCCTACCTAGCCGCCCACCTTGCCTTCTTGGGCGACGCGAAAGGTGGAGGGGTGCCCACCCTTTCCTTTCTCCCATGAGGAGGGGAAGACAGAGGGGCTAGCCCTCCCCTTTCCCTCCCTTAGGCGGCGGCCCGAGGAGAGGCGCGCCAGCCCCTTGTGGGCTGGTTTGTGCCTGGCCTTGGCCCATTAGGCCCATATAATCCCCGTAGGTCTCTCGGAACCCCTTTCGGCGACCCGATGAATACCTGATACATCCCGAAACCTTTCCGGTGACCAAATAGTGTTGTCCTATATATCAATCTTTACCTTCAGACCATTCCGAAGCTCCTCGTCATGTTCGTGATCTCATCCGGGACTCTGAACAACATTCGGTCACCAAATCACATAAGTCATATTATACTATACCGTCAATGAACGTTAAGCGTGCGGACCCTACGGGTTCGAGAATGATGTAGACATGACCAAGACGACTCTTCGATCAATAACTAATAGCGGACCTGGATGCCCATATTTGTTCCTACATATTCTACGAAGATCTTTATCAGTCGAACCTTATGACAACATACGCAATTCCCTTTGTCTTTTGGGATGTTACTTGCCCGAAATTCGATCATTAGTATCTTCATACTTAGTTCAATCTCGTTACCGGCAAGTCTCTTTACTCGTTTTGTAATACATCATCTCATAACTAACTCCTTGGTCATTTTAAATGCAAACTTCTTGTGATGCTGTATTACCGAGAGGGCCTAGAGATACCTCTCTGATACATGGAGTGACAAATCCCAATCTCGATTCATGCCAACTCAACAGACACCTTCAGAGATACCTGCAGAGCATCTTTATGATCACCCAGTTACGCTGTGACATTTGATAGCACACAATGTATTCCTCCGGTATCCAGTTGTTGCATGATCCCATGGTCGAAGGAACATGTTTTTGACATTTAAGAAAGAAGTAGCAATACATTGAACGATCATATGCTAAGCTGACGGATGGGTCTTGTCCATCTTATCATTCCCCTAATGATGTGATCTCGTTATCAAGTGACAACACATGTCCATGGTTAGGAAACCTTAACCATCTTTGATCAACGAGCTAGTCTAGTAGAGGCTCACTAGGGACACGGTATTTGTTTATGTATCCACACATATATTTAAGTTTCCGATCAATACAATTCTAGCATGAATAATAAACCTTTATCATGAATAAGGAAATACAATAATAACAACTTTATTATTACCTCTAGGCAATATTTCCATAATCTATTCCCTTACCTCCTACTGATCTGTTAGAATAATATTTACTAGACCATGAAAATAATATGCATATGAATGAAAGAAGTGAAATAGATAAGATATTCTTTGATCAAGTACCTATCCTTAAACATAATTTGCCAGTTGAAACTCTTGTAGGTCCTCCTCCACCTAAAGGTGATCATGTGTTTGAACTTAAAAAATTACCTGACACATTGAAATATGCTTATCTTGATGAAAAGAAGATATATGATGTTATTATCCTGCTAACCTTTCAGAGCATGAAGAAAATAGATTACTTAAAACTCCGAGGAAGTGATACATCCATTTTGCATCATGTTTTCATATTGATATTGATTGCATTATGGACTGTATTTCTCTTTATAATACAATTTTTATGCTTGTTCTCTCTTATTTTGCAAGTTTCACATGAAGAGGGAGATTGCCGGCAGCTGGAATTCTGGACCGAAAAGGGTAGGCACTTTTTCTAAACAACTCCAAATGAGCCAAAAATTGACAGAGAATTATTTTGGAATATATTAAAATTATTAGCGAAAGCAATACCAGAGGGGGACCCACCAGGCAGTCACAAGCCTGGGTGGCGTGCCCTACCCCCTGGGCGCCCCCCGAGCTTGTGGCGTCCTGGCAGGCCTCCTGGGCCCATCTCGTCCTATATGATGCCATTTGACCTAGAAAAAACACTATTGCAGGATGTTGCTAACGCCGCACTATAATCAGAGACCCTTCGATGAAATAGTGTGCGATGCATTAATCGCAAACGATAATGTAATAAAACCGGCAAAAAAGATACAAAATTTTTGCGATGGCGGAGACATCAAACACAATTCATATTATAGTTGCGTGTGCGATGCGTGGCATACAGTTCACTCGAATGAACTGTATTTTATGAGCATAACAACAGAAACGGGCAGCCTAGATGAAGGTGTGTGCTATATACGGCATACAGCTCACTCGGATGAACTGTTTGTGATTAGGCAACACAACAAAAATGGTCAGCCAGATCAAGGTGTGTGCGATGGGGGCATATAGTTCACTCGGATGAACTGTTTGCGATGTGAGAAAACAACAGAAAGGGTCAGCCAGATAAAGGTGTGTGCGATACACGGCATACACTTCACACGGATGAACTGTTTGAGATTAGCCACAACAAACAGAAATGGTCAGACAGATCAAGCTGTGTGCGCTAGACGGGCACACATTCTAATTAAACGAAGCGTGCTCGATGGTAATAAAGAGCATGCATGGTTATGGAACAAGTCGTGTCCTGACATCGCCGATTGCGGTGTATCCTATGGTGCAAACGCCACGTAGGCATCCAAGAAGGCGTGCCCACGTTACGCCATCCAGGAATCATGCAACACTTCAAAACGAGAACCGTCAATAATTTGAGCTTGCATACCATCACATTCCAAATTACCACGCTATATTTACTTGCAAAACTTGTTCACACCGATCAAAACCTAAACGATTTCCCACTTAGCAGCGTATTGCCCGGTTATAAATACTATCTACTCCAAGATGACTGTGCGTTCCTCCTCAATTCCTCATAAAAAACAAGTCTTTCATCGTCGTTCCTTGCGTCTGGCATGGCCCGCATGAGTTCTGGGTCGAGAAATTAAAAAGGAGAGGCGAGCATGGAAGCAGAAGCACGAGAGATGTCCCGCCTCACCGTCAAAGCAGCCAACATGTCCTGCCGTGCCGCCGTAGCAGCACAGAGATCCTGCCGCGCCGCCGAAGCAGCACAGAGGTCCTACCGCGCCATTGAAGGAGCAGACTGGTCCGCTCGACAGATGCAGTACAGATGTCATGCCGCGCTGCAGATGCAGCAGAGAGGTCCTCCCACTTCGCGGCGGCCTCGGAAGATCTCTCGCGGGCAGGCAAGGACTCTTACCGGTGCATGGGGGCTATGCTCGATAACCTGATGACTCGGGTCTCCGGCTGGGCGAAGCTGCAGGAGGAGATGAATGCCTCGTTTTATAATGCTACCGGCATCATCTAGGGGCTAAGGGAGAACAAGGCGAAGCTCCGCACCAAGCGCGACCTGCTGAGGGCGAAGATCGCCGGAAGGGCAAAGCAGCACGTGGAGACCACTGTCTTGTTGAAGAAGACGGGCATCATTGTCAAAAAACGTATGGACGAGAATGCCATGCTCCGCAGCGAGCGTGAAAGGCTGGTGGAGGAATCCATAGATGCTGCCAAGCAACGTATTGAGGACATGAAAGAGATCATCACCGCTAGCCGCAAGAACTAGTCATGGAGGTGATGAAGAAAGGTGTTGGAGGAACTCCGCGCCTTGTAGCAACAGATCAAGAAAGTAGAGATCATCGACCCAGATCATTGTCTGCGTCTTCCTTCTTCTTTTTCCCTTCTGTATTTCGGGCGTTGCTGCATATGGCATTCTTAATTATCTTCCTAAATATGCAAGACGATTAATATCCATTGCCATCAACATTATATTTATATCAGTCTTGCTAAGTCTTAGTCGATGCTATATATGTCCGTCAGATCTTATATCAAGATCCCTGCAAAAATTTCTTTTTTCTCTCTTTAATCTCAGTCGAGTGAGATATAGCCACACCATAAAATAGGGGCTCGGGCGTCATTAATAGAGAAGTTGGGAGGGAGGTGGGTGACAGATGGAGGTCAAAGGGCTAGCCTTCTGATAAGAATTCGTAGGGGCCTGCTCGCATGCCTCCCGTACTCAAATAGCTACCCCTCAGGGCACCTCCTATCCAAGAAAAAAGGGGACACGTGATGGCACGTAAATGGTTCAGTAGAACGCATACGATTTCAATAATACTTGTGTTTCTGATTGTAATGTGGCAACTCTTGTTCCAAAATGAATTTGTTGGTTGTTAATTTGTGCGCCTTCGCAATCGGACAATTTTTTTACCATGGTATGTTGGTGTCATGGCAACATGTTGAGTTTCATGATTTTCAGGCAAGTTTTGAATTTATAAAAATTTAAAAACCAAATTTCTTAATGTATCCGGCCAAGCCACGATGCCCAGATGTTTGAAGTTCATTCCCATTTTTTGCATGGGGTCTAAACATTCACCCAATGACACATATATGATTTTCAACCCATTTTGGCACACCAGAGCATGTGCATGTAGCTCAAATTTGAATTATGCACATTAAATGCCTAGAAACTCAAATAATGTATAAAAAAAGCAAAACAAACCCTGAATAATTCCAAAATATAGCATGGAACTCCTATTGGTCTATATTGCCTCTATACAAAAATCAAGGCGGGAAGAGGCAGCGTATGTCGTTTCGCAACAGAGGTGACAGGTTCCCTCTCAGAAGCACGAGCCTTCTTGAGAGAAGCTCCGGCTTGCAAGAAACTTATACCAACACTTGTCCCAAATCGGACAAAAAAATTTAGCACAAAATGTTGGCACCATGTCATGAGACCATGCCAAGTTTCATGATTTTCAAAGTAGTATTGGATTTGAGAGAATTTCTTATTTAACACCGTGTTTAAATTTTATGCCCTATTTGACATCGCAAATAATTTATGCCCTATCTAGCAACGAATCTAAATTTTATGCCTTTTATGACACTTATGTCCACTTTAAGCCTAAATATCACCTGAAAATACCCTTTTGCCCCTCATGTGATATGTTTGTGCACGCGCGCACGTGTGTGCTACCGCTGCTGCGAGTGTGTGTGCGCGCGCTACGTGCGATGCTGCGTGTTTGTGTGTGCTACTGCGTGTGCACATGCGTGTGTGTGCTGCGTGTGTGTGTGTTGTTGTGTGTGTGCGCGTGCGTGTGTGTTCCTACGTGTTTCTGTTTGCTGCGTGTGTCGCGCGTGCGCACGCATGTGCTGCTGTGTGTGTGCGCGCGCGCACGTGTGTTAATGTGTGTTTATGTGTTGTTGTGTGTGTGCTACTGTCGCTACGTGTGTGTGGTACTGCCTCGCACTGATGTTGTGTGTGTGCTACTGCTCCACATACCACATGAGGGGCAAAAGAGTCTTCTCATGTGTCATTTAGGCTTAAAATAGACGAAAATGTCAAAAATGACATAAAATTTAGACTCGTTGTTATATAGGGAAGAAAACGTTTTCTAGTGTTAAATAAGGAAATGAAATTTAAGATAGTGTTAAATAAGGAATTGTTTCATTGGATTTACATGAATTTAAAAATCAAGTTTCTCAGTGTTTCCGGCTAAGCCACGAGGCCAAGATATTTGAAATCAATTCTCATTTCTTGTATGGGACCTAAACATTCACTCATGACACACATATGATTTAATATGTCATGTAAAAACTGCCATGATAGAATGCATTGAGAGTAGCCTTATCATACTTGACCGTCGGTCAGTTGGTTAGCCCTGCAGAAGCGCAGACTGTCCACCCTGGTTCAAGTCCCGACTTAGCCGAAGAAGTGCTTAGAGATTTTCTTCTATAAAAATATGTCGTTAAGGGCTAGTCCTGGCTGGCCTCCGTCTACTAGAACACTATCCCGCTAGACCAAGTCAATATACTTCCTCCGTTCCTAAATAATTGTCTTTCTAGAGATTTCAACAAATGACTACATACGGAGCAAAATGAGTGAATCTACACTTTAAAATATGTCTACATACATTCATATGTTGTAGTCTATTTGAGATGGCTAGAAAGACAAATATTTAGGAACGGAGGAAGTACTTTGCATGGTACAGCACGCTATCGTATCACTTTTACATTCAGTTTTGGCAGTTAAGTATGCCGTTGAACGGAATGGCTGGCCGACATTTTTTGTACAACATTCACACCATACTCTCTGATCGAACGGACACGCAGTGCTGGCCAACTATGTTGGACGGTGCAGGTGTTGCATCGGGCACACGTCAGACAAGAATCATCGTAGCCGAACTCGCTGTTGAAATACTTTTACAGACTAAGAAAGACCAAGCGGCCAATAATGGAGGCATGAGCACGGCATATACCTTTAGCTGGGTTCCATGGACCCATATTAATCAATTAGTTAATCAACCAATTAACAAATTAGCTGTCGTTGCGCGTCAGATAAAACAACTTGGGATTTCTTGTCAGCAAAACTAGTTTATGCTCCCATGAGAGGGACATCCGTATTTGTTATATGTTCAACAACTAGTGCATAACCGGGGTGACAGCTTGAGCTAAAAATAAAGCCATTTCTTCCTTCTTCCTCCGAAACCAAACTCAGAAGCAACCAAGACAGGGATCCAACATCTAAACCGAGGCGACCTTTCTTGCTACCATATTCCTCTGCATCACGACCTTGTACTTACTTGACTTCACCCTGCACCTCCACAAGTCATCATATAGCTATTTGCCACTTCGTGGTCAGATCAAGAACATACAGCATGTGTGGAAAGATGGATGAGGTTCACCTCCACATGGAGCACAAGGTATGCTTTCCTTCAAGCTGGCTGGTGGCAATCGACCTATCTTTGCTTTGTCAAAATTAAAATGCTAATTTTCGAAGTATTGATATTTCTCTCAAACAAATATATTGTTGATAAGTCGATTTTTATTCGGTAATTTAGGGTCTACCCGGTGGAGAATTTGGAGGAGTTCGTGCCTCCATGTCCAAACCTCCAACGTCTGCCACTTCTAGGCCAAACAGCATGGTTGTCAAGGTAACTGGACTAATTACTCATCTTACAAGTTAACAAAGTTGTTTTTGAACACATGAATTCACAGAAATATTTTGGCCCTCAATTTGCAGAAAGTGTGCCCACGGGAGTACATCCCACCACACATCGTGGCGGAGGCGATCTCGACGCTGCACGGCCTCGACCTGCGGTGGTCGGGGCCGATCACGCCCAGCGAGCGGCTCTACGTGGAGCAGTACGTGATGGCCAAGTACCCGCAGTACTCCCACGGCCTCATCGAGGAGGAAAGCTGTGACAAGGACGACCTCTACTCCACCTACTATAGCACCGGCTGCATGTCTGCCTCGCCGGAGGGCGGATCCGGCGAGCGACGGAGGCCGTCGCCGACGGGATCCCCATCGTCGGCGAGGCCCGACATCGACATGGTCAGGCTGGAGCCGTCGCGTCTGCTGGACATCCTGACCAAGAAGTCTTCCTTCACGGGGAGCTTCATCTCCATACCGGAGATCCAGGCCAGGAACAGGGTGCTCCGGCACTGCGGGCTCACCGACGATGAGTACCTCGTGCTTTTCGCCGCCACACCCAAGGACGCCATGATGCTGGTAGGTTCAGTAGCAACTTCCCTTTTTTTCCAAAGAGAAGGGGTTTCCCTCCGCCCCATTGTTTTAGAAACAAGGCAAGAAAACAAAATTGTTCCCAGGATGAGCCAAAGTAGTTGAGCCAGTAACAACTACTCCCTCCATCTAAGTTTACTTAGTATTAAATCACCGACACTTATTTTAGGATGAATAGAGTATTTTCTATAGTTTCATTCGTAGAGGTCTTTGAACTGCTACTCACTAAACTTTCATTGCTTTACATACCACAGTTACGTTTCTAAACCAACGTTTTCATTCTATCCTAAAGGAGGTAGAGACCCCGGCCTCGACATTATAGTATTTTTAAAGTTATATCCTGTGATTTATTCAACGACTGCAGAATAGATGGTGACACAAATCAAAAAGACACACCAGATGCACATACGGCCACGGGGAGCATCTTCTGAAAAGATGCCAATCAATGTGGGGCTATATATAAATCAGCAACCCTAGAATAATTTGAGGGGCACCTGAGTATGAATTACTGTGAGAATCTACAAAATCCTGTAAAATTCTTGCAAGCCAAAAAGAGCCTAAATGTCCAGGTAGTTTGTCTTCATTTGCAATGTGTCTTAGACTAATAGTCACCTATTAAGTATTTATTTTCTAGAATATACACGAGCATGCATATCATATGTTGATAGGAAAATAAGGGTGAAGAAACCCTCAACCAAGGTTTGTAAGAACCCGATTTTACTAGGCTAGTAGCCTAGTAAGATGGACACGGATCCTCTGACGTAGCCAACCCTGCCTTTCGGTCGCTGACAGGTGGGCCCCACCCTTGATGGGACCCATGTGTCAGTCTCTCAATGGCAGAACAGCCCACGTTAGGGGATCCTCGTCCTAGTAAGATGTACTGCCTTCGTTCCAGTAAATAAAGTGCGCGCATTTAATTTAGGACCCTTATAATTCCCGAACGATTTTAAGCATGTCTTCCTGAATGTTTTTTCATGACAACTTTAGTTGACATGAGGTGGCAACTTTAGTTATTAAAACATGACAATTTTGTCTCAGTTTTTTTTGTCAGAAAATTACCATGTTTGTGAACCTCATGTGAACTAAAATTGCCACGAAAAGTGTTCGGGTTACCATGCTTAAAATCCAAACGTTTGGGATTTATTATTGGCCCTAAATTATGAGTTAATGGCGACAAATATTATAATACCATTGAATGGTCGAATTTGTATTGAAAAAAGTTTTCAATTGTGTGATTCTAAGTCACGCAACTTATCTGTTATTGATCTAATTGATGGTTAAATTGAATTTGAAAATCATTAGAATGGAGGGAGTATATAACTGGATCCACCTGAAATTTTGTACGCAGATAGGCGAGAGCTACCCCTTCTTCAGGAGCAACTACTACATGTCAATTCTAGCCGACGACCGCGACTGCATCCACGCATTTGCGGCGTACAAGGAGGCCAAGGTGATCGCGGCGCCGGAGTCCTGGCTGGACCTCCGCATCAAGGGCTCACAGCTCAGCCAGTACTTCCGCCGCAAGTCAAAACTCACGCATAAGGGCCTCTTCGCCTACCCAGCCGTCTCCGCCGCAGCGCCTGCCGCCGACGACGGAATCGCCCCGCCACCGCCGCGCTACTCCATGCACTGGGTCTCCGAGGCGCACCGCAACGGGTGGCACGTGCTCCTGGACGCCACCGCGCTGGTCGTCGGCGAGGACCGGCTGCCACTGTCGCTGCACCGGCCGGACCTCGTGCTGTGCACGCTCGACGACACGCACTCGCAGCAGCCGTCCGCCAAGGTGACATGCCTGCTCGTCAGGAGGAGGTCCTTCGACACCTCCGCCCTGTCGCAGCCGCAGCAGAAACAGTGAATGGAGTGGTGGTGCTTCAGTCTCGCCCTTGCTAACACAAAGTCGCCGTCTCATCGTGCGTGATGTGCTTGCATGCATGTCCCGCAAAATAAAGCTGCATGGATCTGCTTGTCTATGAGTAAGGTGTGTGTGTGTGTATATGTTTGAGCACGAATTGTTTCGGGGTTCTCGGAAGACGGAACACATGTACATCTAAATTGGTTATGTTCATCGTTTTATGTCTAAGCGAAAACAGTACTCCCTTTTCTTACACGCAAGTGGAAACAATACTCCCAACCCTAACCGCCGCCGCCACTCTGAACATTTTTTTTCAAATACATGTTTGGACATATTTTAATACATGCACTGGTGGAAAAAAGGCCTTTGGTCGCGGTTCGCAACTGCCATTAGTCGCGGTTGAACGCTGACTCAAATCTTGTGACTAAAGCCCCCCCCCTTTAGTCGCGGCTGCTTAAGGACCGCGACTAAAGGCCCGTCCACGTGGGCGCCAGCGGCCGTCAAGGCGGAGGACCTTTAGTCATGGTCGCCTGCCCAACCGCGACTAAAGGCCTTTAGGCTGCCTCGCCTTCACGCCTAAATGTTTAGTCCCACCTCGCTAGTTGAGAGAGCTCGAGAGTGGTTTATAAGCGCCGCGCCCACCTCTCGAGCTCCTCTCAACTGCAGGCTTTCAGGCCTAATCTGTTACTAGCTATGTGCTGTGGGCCTACTTGGCCTCCTGGGCCTGAATCACAGCCCATGTAGGGTTTCTAGTCGTATTCAGCCGTGGGGGTCCAAAGGGGGCACTATTTTTTCCAGTTTTTGTTTTGTGTTCTGCATTATTATTTATTTTTGTTGTTTTTTGCTTTATTTTTAATTCTTTTTGCTTTTAGTTTTAGAAAAATTATAAACTTTCTGTTAGTGCCATTAGTTTTCAAATTTGAAAACACTTTTTTGTTTTCTTTGTTGCTTTATTTATTTTATTTTGTTTCTACTTACAACAAAATACTTATTTTTGCTTTATTGTTGCTATTCTGTTTAATTTGTATTGTTTTATTTCTTTTGTGCTTTATGTTAATTTTGAAGGAGTTTCATATATTCTACGGTACTACATACATGCATATGAATGTACGATCTCAAATAAATTTGAAATTAGAACCAAAAGAATTCAAGAGGAATATACAATATATATTCAATATCATCGGATGACCATATACAATTTTGAACAAGTTTCCATACATGATTTAATCCATATAAAGTTCTACGTCCTCGTAATAGTGTTCTCCTTTAGGATGGAGGACTTCCTGTTTGAACCATCCAGCTAGTTCCTCTTGAAGTGGTCGGAGCGAGCTTCTACACTAAGCATCATCCGGAGGTTATTCCTCCGAGCATTGGTATCACTCGAACGGCCCGCTCAGAGGTGTATCTCCGGATCCTCTCCTGAACATAGTATCCACATAGATTGGTCTCCGGTGGCTGAATATCCCCAAAGCATTCTTAGGCTTTACCATTTTGAATTCTAGCTCTTTTTGAATTCACCGACCTTTGTATCTACGAACCGTCTCCAAACCCTACGAGGCAAAGAAAATTAAGTGAACAAGAGAGTTATTAGTTACTTGATATTAGGAAATGAACGAAATAGGCCGATCGATATAGAGCGCAAATGAATGAAAATAATTACTTCTGCAGCATTCTTCTCATGTCGGCCCAAAGCTTCGGATCCATATTCAGAGAGTCGTGGACGAGACATTCTGAGGTGTTAACTTTAATTACTAGCAGAATCCAGTGGAACCTTCGGAAACGATACATGCACAAAGACGTCATGCATAACTCATCGATTAGCCGCCACATACCATGCATGGAGTAAACAAAAGAGAATTAATGTGCTCAAGACAGAAACACTCACCCAAAATGGTAAGGAAATAGAATATCACTTTTGAGTTCCTGCTTTGTAAGAAAGCGCCACAGTGTCTGCCTCCACGCCGGTGGGGTGACGGCTCCAACACATATCCATTAACGATGTGTGGGTCAATGAACCCAACATCATGGATGTTCCTTACTCTGCATTCCTTAATCTTCATTCTGCATATAGCGGACACAACAATATAGTTAGGACATATATATAGTGCAGGCAATATGAACGAGATGGGGTAGAAATTAATAAATCACTTACGAGCGTAGCAACCGATGATAGATTTGTCGAGCTCGCAGATTGAAAAGCTGGAACAATTCACTCGGTGCAATTGTTACATAGTAATGTTTGAAGTGATGCTCATGTCTAACTTCCGCATAAATATATTCTTTGGCGTTTTATTTTTATGTAACCCTTGTACCAATTCAGCAGACCTTTCATTTGGTCGTAGATCATTTTCCTGCGAGGCTCGACTAGAGGCCCTTTCTTGACATATGTAATTACTACATCCTTCACTGGCGCCTCATCAAGGCCTAACAGTTCCACGAAGAGTAATACCTAAGCTGGCCGCTTGTTCTCTCGCTTTTCGTTACAGTCAATCCATGTCTTGTCAGCTTGTATGATCTCGGGGCATCCGGGCTTCCACTATAAGCGGGGCAATCGATTGTTTACTTTGTTCCCAGCTGGGCAACTTGTTTCCGCTTTTTTACTTTCGGCCTTCTCCGCTCTTTGTTCTCCTTGAACATGAGTGCCTGCACTGCCAAGTTCACGTGCATAGTCGTCCGGTGATTCTTGTGACTTGGGACGGTGTGCTCAAAAATGACTTAGCCCACTTCTTTTGCTCATCGAGAATATCTTGGCTTGGGCTCGGGCTCTCTTTTCTTCTTGCAGTCCGCCTTCCATTTCTCATAATGAGCAGCCGCGGCGCGTCGACTTCCTCGGCACTACGTTCCCAAGGCCTTGTGGGGAGAGGCTTGATGATGGCTCCGGTACCTTTGTGGTCTTAGGTACATAAGGGTCCGGGTTAATAATCCAGGACTGCTTCGCTTCTTTGTCGGAGGTGGATTGGGGCGGCGTCGATCACCCGCCGGACGAGGATCGGGGCGGCGGCTTATCACCCGCCGGACGTTGTGGGGCGGCGGCGTCGGTGACGTGGCGGAGGTGTAGGTGAACCGCCACCACCACCACCGCCACCACCACCACCGTAGGGGGTGGACTTGTTGTCCTTGGCGCCTCGCTCGAAACTTGATAAACTTCTTTTGCCATAGAATGAAATGGCGCTTGACATCTCCAAGTCTTTTCTCCCCTTGGTGTAGCAATGTCAATCTCCGTGGTCCTCAAACCCTTGGACTATGTCCTCCACCGTGACACGAGCATAGCCATCTTGAATGGGGTTGTTGTGGTGGAGTGCTCTGTAAACATGGTAAAGCACTGCCGATGGCTACCTTCATGGACATGTTCCCGATAGGATAATACAGATGACATTCTTTCATCTCCTTTATATCGTCCACGGGTAGCGAGGAGGCTCCGGTGCAGTAATTTCGACCACCAGAGGCTCCGGTGCAGTAATTTCGACCACCGGAGGCTCCGGTGCAGTAATTTCGATCGTCGGTGCATCTGCACCCGGTGGGGCCTCCGTGGAAGCCACGCTGCTTCTCCGCTGGCTTCCGAGATCCGCTGGATGATCTTCATGCTGCACCGAGCTGCATCTCTTTCGCTACCAAGACACTCATGGTTTTCTTCATCACATCCATTTCCGATGCCAACCGCGCCACAACATCCGATTCGATCCATCTTTCTCTTACGGCTTCGTAACCGCACGGGTCATCGTCTGGGGAACCCTACTTTCCACGGAATGTGCCCCATGCCTCGTACACGTCCTCCGTGTTCAGGATTCCCGAGGGCTTTTGTCGGTAGCGTCGTTCTCTCTGTTGAACTTGATCTTCCCCTCGTTGAGCATCCTTCATTGCGTCAATAAGGGCTTGGGTGGGTTTAATTAATTTGCCCGGTAAACACACTCCCCTGTCTCGGGTTCAGCGTTCCCCATGCCCGTACCACCGACTTTTGGCCCTTGGGTCCCATCCTCCGCACTGGACGGATTCCTCGCGCCCTCATCTCGTTCTCCATCTTCTCCAACCTAGGCACCAAAATGCGATACCCTCCTGGCCCCATAACATGATTGTACTCCTTCTTAGCCGCATTTTCCTTATTTTTTTCGATATTTCAATGAACTGCTCCGATTTCTTTTGCTTCACAAATTCTGGCAAATCATGTTTCAGTTTCTCATATTGTCCTTTGAAATCCGGAGTCTTGTTACGCTTGACAAAGTCACGGGCTAGATTTTGCTTGAATTTCCGGAATGCGTCGGCCATCTTATGAAGAGCGAACTGTTTGACTAGCCTCCTCCTCTCCTTGTTTTCCTCAATCTTGTTACCCTCCTCATCGAATTTGTTGTATTCGGAGGTAGAACGAAATGTTCCATAAGCTTCTTGAAGCAATCTTTTTTGTTCTCTTATCGACAAAAGTGAAACCATCAATTCGTGCCTTCTTTGGCTCATTCCACTCTCGACGGTGATCGAGACGTTGTCTCTAACAATGGCTCCGCATTGGTGACAAACTTGGTGGCGTTCTTGCGGGGCTCCAGCTGCCTGCGGTTGCACCGTCGACAACCTCGATGGTGCATGTTTCTCCTTGTTTCATCGTCTTGGTTGCGCCACGCTTTGACGACGTACTCGATTGTTTAGACGATCCGCCGAGGGCTAAAATAAGAAAGAGAGTCGCGCTGCGTTAGTACACACATATTTATTCAAATCAGTTAGTTTGTATCACGGAGGCTCAATGTATATATATACCTCGGTGCCGGAGGTGGTTGCTACTTCCATTTGAAGATAAATGCGTTTATCGACGCTTTCTTGACATCTTCTTCTTGTGGCGCCCTTCATCTTCACCGTCAAGGTTCAGATAAGAAGAGATATCATCTTCTTCTTCTCCGGTCGGCACATATTGAATATCGCCGTTTATGATGCCGAACATATGTGCTTCACCGTCCGGATCATAGTTGTCCATAATCGGGTCAGCTCTATCGTCCGCCATTATGTGGATCCTGAAAACATGTAGTAAAAACAAATTAATTAAGTGAAGAAGGGGCGGTGGCGGTGGCGGTGGCGAAAGGCGGTGGCAAAAGGAGGGGCGGCGAGGAAGGGGTGGGAGAGGGTGTCATGATGAAGCGCAAGGCAGGGTGTTCTAACGCAGCGCTAAGGCGATACCGGCGAAGGGGAAACATCCGGAAAGTTTTCCGGTTCGAGACGTCTGTCAGACAGATGAACCGGAGAGGAAAGTTTGCAGGTTCGATAGGTTAGGGGTGTGTGGCGGACGAACGGTCTGCGTAACGGATTCGTCTCGTCGTTACGAGCAACTTTCATGTACAAAGTTTTTCCATCCGAGCTACGGTTTATTTTCTATGATTTTCTAAAGTTTTATTGATATATTGTAATTAAAACTAATTCGAGAATAAAGATTAAATTGCTACTAGTAACATAACAGTTTTAACTAACAGACTATTAGTGTTAACATAACAGTTTTAATTAGGTTAATTAAACTCAACTATTTAAGTTAATTAATTAATTAATTAATTAATATATTTTTTATTATTCTTTTTTTATTCGTGTTACGGGCGCGGGCGTCGGATTCTGGCGCGGCAGCGGCGTATGGCGCCCGGCTGCCAAAGCGCCGCCAGCCAACAGGCGTGGCGGCCTGGCGTTAGCAAGACGGTAGCGGCGGAAGAGGCCACGGCAGGCGGCGGAGACGTCTTGTAGCGACGGGCAGTGTGCGAGCTAAAGCGACGGACGCCATGCGAGTGGGCGGCTAGGGCTGGGGCGAGGGCGGAACCCTAGCTAGGGCGTCGGCGAGGGGTTACAGGCGAGGGCGACGGCGGCGGCGGCGTCGAGGGCGACGGCGGCGGCCGAGGGCGACGGCGACGCGCGGGCGTCCGAGGGCGACGGCGACGGCGGGCGGCGCCGAGGGCGAGGGCGACGCGGGCGCCGAGGGCGCGATTTAACAAAGCGGAATCGGAGAAGATGAGAAACGCGAAAACGCGAACAGCTATTTATAGCCCCCTTTAGTCGCGGTTGGCGGCGAGGACCGCGACTAAAGGTACCCTTTAGTCGCTGGTCGCCCGCCCAGCGACTAAAGGGTTTGGCGGTTTTTGCGATCCCCCCCCCTTTAGTCGCGGTTGGGCGAGCGACCATGACTAAAGGTACCTTTTAGTCGTGGTCGCTGCCCAACCGCGACTAAAGGGCTTAGCTGCCCGCCAGCGCCTAAATGTTTAGTCCCACCTCGCTAGTTGAGAGAGCTCGAGAGTGGTTTATAAGCGCTGCGCCCACCCTCTCGAGCTCCTCTCAACTGCAGGCTTCGCCTAATCATTACTAGTTATGTGCTGTGGCCCTACTTGGCCTCCTGGGCCTGAATCACGCCCATGTAGGGTTTCTAGTCGTATTCAGGCCGTGGGTGTCGATGAGGGGCACTATTTTTTCCAGTTTTTTTGTTTAGTTTTCTGCATTATTATTTATTTTTTGTTGTTTTTGCTTTGTTTTTTAATTCTTTTTGCTTTTAGTTTTAGAAAAATTATAAACTTTACATTAGTGCCATTAGTTTTCAAATTTGAAAACACTTTTTTTGTTTTCTTTGTTGCTTTATTTATTTTATTTTGTTTCTACTTACAACAAAATACTTATTTTTGCTATTTTAGTTTTACGCATTATTATTTATTTTTTGTTGTTTTTGCTTTATTTTTTAATTCTTTTTGCTTTTAGTTTTAGAAAAATTATAAACTTTCTGTTAGTGCCATTAGTTTTCAAATTTGAAAACACTTTTTTGTTTTCTTTGTTGCTTTATTTATTTTATTTTGTTTCTACTTACAACAAAATACTTATTTTTGCTATTTTAGTTTTCTGCATTATTATTTTTTTGTTGTTTTTTGCTTTATTTTTTAATTCTTTTTGCTTTTAGTTTTAGAAAAATTATAAACTTTCTGTTAGTGCCATTAGTTTTCAAATTTGAAAACACTTTTTTTGTTTTCTTTGTTGCTTTATTTATTTTATTTTGTTTCTACTTACAACAAAATACTTATTTTTGCTATTTTAGTTTTCTGCATTATTATTTATTTTGTTTCTACTTACAACAAAATTATAAACTTTCTGTTAGTGCCATTAGTTTTCAAATTCGAAAATGGACACCAAACACATCACGGGTAATATAATTCACATGATCCATTCAACAAAGTTTGGTACAATAAATTATTACACATCATTTCTTCCCTTGTGTCCCTCGCTTGCTTACGATTGTGCGTATCCATGGAGCATCCTCATCATTTAACTTAATGCTTGGGTCGGTGTTCACTTTGAAGGCGGAATTTCAGCAAACATATTATAATCTTCGACATGTCTGCATCTTGTCCTCCACTCCCACGATGTTTCTTTTCCTGAAAGAACAATGTGGCGCTTTGGATCATCGCATGATGTCTTGATCGTTTTCTTATCTTTCCGTTTCCTCGGTTTGCTACTCATGTCCTTCACATAGAAAACCTGAGCGACATCTTTCGCTAGGACGAATGGTTCGTCAAGGTAACCAAGATTGTTGAAATCCACCATTGTCATTCCGTATTGCTGGTCCACCTTTACCCCACCTCTGTTAGCTTGAACCATTTGCACCGGAACAAAGGGAGCTTAAAGGAGGGTCCATAGTCAAGTTCCCATATCTCCTCTATGTAACCATAATATGTGACCTCTTGCCCATTCTCGGTTCTTTGCATCAAAGCGGACACCACTGTTTTGGTTGGTGCTCTTTTTATCTTGGGCGATCGTGTAAAATGTATTCCCATTTATCTCGTACCCTTGGAAAGTCGTTATAGTCGAAGATGGTGTCTTGGCCAACATGTACAAATTGATCTACAACATCATTGTCATTCATTAAATGTTTTCTCAACCAAGCGCCGAAAGTCTCCATGTGGGCCTTCCTAATCCAGGATTCAGGCTTCCCGGGTTGTCGAACGTAAAATATTCTTGTGTTTCTCAAAGCACGGAGCCACCAAGCTGGAATTGGTCAAGACAGGTGGTGTGCTTGATCGAGAATGGCGTCCATACATATCGTTGATTTCATTCCGATCGTGCCTTTTCCACTTAGTCTCCCCTCGTGTCGCGATCGAGGAAGACCAATCGGCTTAAGGTCAGGAACAAAGTCAACACAAAACTCAATTACCTCCTCATTTCCATAGCCCTTGGCGATGCTTCCTTCTGGCCTAGCACGATTCTGAACATATTTCTTTAATACTCCCCTGAACCTCTCGACGGGGAACAGATTGTGTAGAAATACAGGACCGAGAACGAAAATCTCTTCGACTAGGTGAACCAGGAGGTGCGTCATAATATTGAAGAAGGATGGCGGGAACACCAACTCAAATCGACAAGACATTGGATCACATCGCTCAGTAACCGTGGTAGAACTTCCGGATTGATTACCTTCGAGAGATTGCATTGAGGAATGCACATAGCTTCACAATGGCTACTCGAACATTTTCGGCAGGAGCCCTCAAAGCAATCGGAAGCAATTGCGTCATAATCACGTGGCGATCGTGAGACTTCGGTTTTGGAACTTTTTCTCCGCCATGTTTATTATTCCCTTTATATTGGACGAGAATCCAGACGGAACCTTCATCTTTGCTCGGCATTCAAAAAGATGACCTTCTCTTCTTTGGTCGAGGCGTGGGCACGACCTTTTGAAACCATTCCGGATGCCGGTCATCGTGGTCTTTCAAACGTTCTTTGGTCTGCCGTGCTTCCTTTGTATCATTTGTCTTCCCATACACGCCCAAGAAGCTTAGGAGGTTCACGCAAATATTCTTCGTAACGTGCATCACGTCGATTGCAGAGCGGACATCTAGGACTTTCCAATATTCTAGCTCCCGAATATAGATTTCTTCTTCCACATGGCTGCGTCTGCCGGCTCCCTTCGAACTGATTGTCCGCCAGACCCTTTCCAAAGATGACTTTCAAATCCTTGACCATATCAAATACCTCGGCACCGGTGCGTTCGCGAGCTTCGGCCGGTGATCTGCCTTGCCGTTGTAATGCTTGCCTTTCTTTCTTCTTGGATGAATTTTGGAAGAAATCGACGATGCCCAAGGTACACGTTCTTCTTACAATTTGGCAAATGTACACTTTCGGTCTCATATGGCGATGCGTGCATGCATTGTATCCCTTATTTGACAGTTCCGAAAGGTTACTAAGAGCAGGCCAATCGTTGATGGTTACGAAAAGCAACGTCAGAGGGTCAAATTCCTCTTGTTTGTGCTCATCCCACACGGACACCACCCCACACCTGTAAAAGTTCATCAACTAATGGCCTTAGGTACACATCGATGTCGTTGCCGGGTTGCTTCGGACCTTGGATGAGCACCGCATCATAATGAACTTCCGCTTCATGCACAACCAAGGAGGAAGGTTGTAGATGCATAGAGTCACGGGCAGTGCTATGGTCGGAGCTCTGTCGCCAAAAGGATTCATGCCATCCGCATTTAGAGCAAATCTTATGTTCCTTGCGTCACCGCAAAATCTTTGAACCATCTCGTCGATCTTTCTCCATTGCGTTCCATCTGCGGTGTGTCTCAACTCCCGTCCGACTTACGGTCCTCTTTGTGCCATCGCAACAACTTGGCATGCTCTTTGTTCTGAGCAGACGTTTCAACCGTGGTATTATAGGAGCATACCACATCACCTTGGCGGGAACCCTCTTCACTGGTTTACGGCCCTCAACATCGTCACCGGGGTCATCGCCTCGATCTTATAACGCAATGCAGGTGCATACCGGGCATTCATTCAAATTCTCGTATTCAGCGGTAGAGGATGCGATCGTTGATGCATGCATGTATCTTCGAACCTCTAAACCTAGAGGGCAGACAACCTTCTTTGCTTAAATGCGTCTTTGGCGGGCAACTCGTTATCCTTTGGAAACATATTCTTCAACATTTTCAGCAATTTTTCAAATGCCGAGTCACTACACCGCCTCGCCTTCCATTTCAGCAAATCCGATTGTGCAGCCCAGCTTTTTCAGACCATCATCGCATCCGGGTATGCGCCTTTACGTGATCCTCTAACATGCGATCCAAATTCTCCCTCTCCTTTTCGGTTCGCGGCGTCTCCGTGCATCGGCAATGGTCCGACCAAGATCATCAACGGGATCATCACGTGCCTCTTCTTCACCTTCCCTTCACCTTCAACATCCTCCATGAAAGTATCACGAAATGAGCAAGATAGCTTTCATCGATGAAATCATCCCCTTCTTCATCTTCTTCCATTATAACCCCTCTTTCTCCATGCTTGGTCCAACAATTATAGCTTGGCATGAAACCCTTCAAGCGAGATGCATGTGAACAACTCTTGAGGAAGAGTAACCCTTCTCATTCTTACAGATAACACATGGACAGATAACAAAACCCCCCGCTTGTTCGCATTAGCCACTACGAGGAAATCTTTCAAACCCGTAGTGAACTCGCCGGAGAGTCGGTTACCGTACATCCATTGCCGATTCATCTGCATTATTATAATATAAAATATATAATTAACCATCATGCATTTGTTAAACTAACTAGCTACAAACAATATAAATTAAACAATGAACTACACACATGCATATTTTATCAATGACACATCAAAGGTTCATCAAGTTGCTAACCGCGATCGAGGAGTGTGGCTCCAACACTTCATGTCATGTTTGTTTCATGCTCTTGGGGCATTTCATCAAACACCTTATGTGCATAAGAGGAACCAAAAGCAAACCTACACCCACTTGTGAAGAGAATGGCTCCAAATGGCTAAGTGTTGGCTGCACGGATGGGTATATATAGGGAGGGGCTTTAGTTGCGGTTGGCACAGCAAACCGGGACTAAAGGTGCCGAAAACCTTTAGTCAGCGGTTGTCCCGCCAACCGCGACTAAAGCCCCTCACGTGCACCAGTTGGCCACCGAGCGCCAGGCCCGGAGCCTTTGGTCGCGGTTCACCTCCAGAACCGCGACTAAAGGTCCATTAGTCGCGGTTCCTACCGCTTCGCGACTTATGGGGCTGGACGGAAGCCTGTTTTTCCACCAGTGATGCTAAAAAATTAAATACACGTGAACTTTTTTCGAATAGATGTGAAATAGTTTTTGATACACATTGAACATTTCTAAAAAATACATGATGAACAAATTTGTTTTGCGGGGTGGTGTACATTTTTTTGAAATACTCGTGAAATTCTTTTTGATACACATTGAACATTTTTCAATTAAAAATGAAAAATTTTCCACATACATGTTTGATTTTTTAATACATATTAACATTTTTTTCGATGGTACGGAATTCTTTTAAAATATGTGAAAAAAATTACATCTTATAAGCATTTTTTCAAAATATCATGAACGTATTTTTGAAATCCTTGGACCTATTTTATTGTCACAAACATTTCCTAAATCGTATGAATTATTTTCTATAAATCATGCGAGCATTTTCTTTACATTGCATAAAAAAATTAAACGTACGAGAAAATATAAATGTCATGAATTTTTTAATGTATGGATATTTTTTTAAATTACGCGAACAAAACCTCTACAATGCATGAGTATTTATATTTCATATGCGTGGTGAATTAAAAAATGGTTTTTTGAATTTATAATATTTCAAAAAATATAAAAAGTTAAAAAGGAAGAAAAAGAAGAAAGAACCTGTGAACACCCCTGAGTAGGGATGGCAATGGGTACCCATTACCCATGTAACCAGTGGGTAAAAACTTTATTAGGGTAAGGTACAGGACAAAAGTTTACCTATGTGTATACAAGTAGAAAAATCTCAAACCCATCGAGTAGAGAGGCGATGAGATCATATAACCCATACCGCGTACCCATCTACCTGTATAAAATATGACAAGTGAGCCTCCCGTAGTATTTAACCCATTCATAACACTATTATTAACCTCTGTACTTTGTTCTGAGTTTGTGAACTTCAAAGGTATGACTATGTGGTTTTGTTTATGATTATATGTTGATATTTACGAGTAAGTGCTATTGTTTATCGGAATGTGTAGTTGTTTATAAATTATGTTTCTATCTTTTTGCTTATTGCTATGTGTTTCTCAAGTTGATGTCTTGCAAACATGGGCATTTACAACGCAAAAAAACATGGGTATTTTTAACCGCGGGTAGCCATTTACCTTGTCGGGCGACGGGTATGGAAATATTTTATTACCCGTTGACGGGTATGGATACGCATGATGGGTAAGCTCAATGAAGATGGGTAGGGGAACGGGATGACTCCACCCTTAACCAAACCCTACAGGTGTCATCCCTACCCCTGAGGGCTGAAGATACTACTAGGCGAGACCTTAGGCGCGGCTATGGGCCACCGTCATGTCTTGCTTGACGCAAGACATATGGAACTCTTGCGTGAAGGAAAACGCGAGATGGGGCCACGAGATGGGGCGACCCAGGTGCGCAGGAAGCCAAACCTTGTTTTTTATTTTTGTTTTTTGCTTCCTTTTTTTGTACTTTGGTTGATACTTTCAAAAATAAATAAATAAATTACCAAAAGTAATTTTACATAATTTGCTTTTTAATGTTAACCAAGAGTTTGAAAAATGTTAAATGTGTATAGAGAAAATTTTCTCGTTTATACGAAAAGTTTATGCAAAAAAATACAACGTGTGAACAAAATTGATTATGTAATTCAAAAATGTTAATCAAGCATTTGAAAAAATATTAAAAAGTATATGAAAAAATTTAAACAAGATTTTAATAAATGCTAATGTGTATAGAGAAATGTTGACAATGTACTCAAAACGGTCGAAAATATTAGAAATGGGTACTCAATAATTCAAAAAATATTAAATATCTATAGAAAAAATGAAACAAGTATTAATAAATATTAATATTATTGAAAAATGTTAAATGTTTATAGAAAAAATGTTGACATGTATTAAAAATATATTGATTTTTCATTTGAAAAATGTTAATCACACATTTGAAAATAATATTAAATTTCTATAGTAAAATGTTGACCATGCGATAAAAAATTGGTAAACTTGTATGTAAATAATGTTAAACATGTTTTAGAAAAAAAATTACCGATATATGTCCAAAAATGTATAATGTGTATCAAAAAAAGTGGACATCAAAAAATACAAGTGCTAAAATATATTCATAATGTAAAAATGTTAAACTTGTATATAAGAAAAAAATATTTCTGATGTATATTAAAAATGTTGAAAGTGTACTGAAAACGGAGAAAAAAGAAACAAGAAAAACTGAAAAGCATGAAGAAATAAAGAATACCGATAAAACCGTGAAAACTGAAGACATTGATGAACAAACAAAGAAAAACATAAACAAAAGAAGAATAGTTAAAAAAAGGAAGGTAACCGGACTAAACCAGAGCAACTAGCGGCGGCGAGCGAGGAGCGAGAGATCGATCGATCCCAAACGAGCAGTCGAGGAGAAGAAATGGGCTAGCATAATACCTACGTAAGGGCATTTCTAACGGTCCCTCAAAACAGCGGAGTATCCATGGAGTAAAAACTTAGTGGAGTATATATACTCCACTAAAATATCGTCGGACCTAGCCGATCCCCTATATATAACGGAGTAAAAAATATTTGCATTTCATTTTCGGCCAGCGAAACACATTTCTTTGCTTCTTTATTTCATTCAGCGACATTGGAGTATATAATAATTCACCAATTCTTCGATGCGAGAGTAAGACCAAAAAAACAAGAACCATAATTAGACATCTTAGAAGATATCCAATTTCTCTAACTGCTCCAACTAATTGGATTAATATCTTCTCGATGTCTTCATTATTGATCTGCGACTTCTCGAGCTTCAACACTCTTTTCTTCTTCGATTCTAAAGAAGTAGACGATGTTCTCATCTCTAGCCTCAATTCTAGCAACGAGTGCACGAACATCTATCAATTTTCATGCTATCAACAGATCAATGTATTCTTCTTCTCAATACCAAAACTTGCGTCCATCGTGCGCACATAAATGAGCAAACAATGAGCTACCGAAATTGTGTTGAATCCGGTGAATAGCTGAATCAAAACAAGGACATACCACACCATTTGTGCACTTGAAGAACACCCATCTGAAATGTTGCGGCATGGTAGAAACTCGGCGCACCACCTGCTGATGAGAAACGTAGCATGCAATTTCAAAAAGTTTCCTACGCTCACGCAAGATCTATCTAGAAGATGCATAGCAACGAGAGGGGGAGAGTGTGTCTACGTACCCTCATAGACCGAAAGCGGAAGGGTTTGACAACGCGGTTGATGTAGTTGAACTTCTTCTCGTTCCGACCGATCAAGCACCGAACGTACGGCACCTCTGAGTTCTGCACACATTCAACTCGATGACGTCCCTCGAACTCTTGATCCAGCAAAGTGTCGAGGGAGAGTTTAGTCAGCACGACGGCGTGGTGATGGTGATGGTGAAGTGATCCACGCAGGGCTTCACCTAAGCACTACGGAGATATGACCGAGGGTGTAATCTGTGGATGGAGGCGCCACACACGGCTAACAGATGTTGTGTGTTCTAGGCGCCTTCCCCCCCCCCCCCCACCCCCACCCACCCTCATATATATCGGTGGGAGGGAGAGGGAGCAGCCAAGCGGGCGTCCAAGTAGGAGGAATCCTACTTGGGGCCCTAGTCCTATTCGCCCCCCCCCCCCCCTACCATAATTTCAGGAGGAGGAACGAAGGAGGAGGGAGGAGGGAAGGAAGGGGGAGGTCGAATCCCTCCCCTTCCTTCTCTCTTCTCCTCTTTCCCTCCCCTCCTATTTAGGCCTACATGGGGGGCGCAGCAGCCCATGCTGCCTGCTGCGTTTCCCCACTTGGCCCATTAGGCCCATATAGTTGCCGGGGGAGTGCCCATAACCCCTTCCGCTGACCTGATACGTACCCGGTACCCCCGAAACACTTTTGATGTCTGAATACTATTGTCCTATATATGAATCTTTACCTCTCGACAATTTCAAGACTCCTCGTCGTGTTCGTGATCTCATCCGGGACTCCGAACAACATTCGGTCACCAAATCACATAACTCATATAATACAAAATCGTCATCGAACGTTAAGCGCGCGGACCCTACGGGTTCGAGAACTATGTAGACATGACCGAGACACCTCTCCGGTCAATACACAACAGCGGAACTTGGATGCTCATATTGGTTCCCACATATTATACAAAGATCTTTATCGGTCGAACCGTAATGACAACATACGTTATTCCCTTTGTCATCGGTTGGTTACTTGCCCGAGATTCGATCGTCGGTATCTTCATACCTAGTTCAATCTAAATCACCGCAAGTCTCTTTACTCGTTATGTAATACATCATCCCGCAACTAACTCATTAGTTACGTTGCTTGCAAGGCTTATTATGATGTGCATTACCGAGAGGGCCCAGAGATACCTCTCCGATACTCGGAGTGACAAATCCTAATCTCGATCTATGCCAACCCAACAAATACCTTCGGAGATAACTGTAGAGCATATTTGTAATCACCCAGTTATGTTGTGATGTTTGATAGCACATAAGGTATTCCTCCGGTATCTGGGAGTTGCATAATCTCATAGTCAAAGGAATATGTATATGACATGAAGAAAGCAATAGCAAAAAACTGAACAATCAATGTGCTAAGCTAACGGATGGGTCTTGTCCATCACATCATTCTCCTAATGATGTGATCCCGTTCATCAAATGACAACACATGTCTATGGTAAGGAAACTTAACCATCTTTGTTTAACAAGCTAGTCTAGTAGAGGCTTACTAGGGACACGGTGTTTTGCCTATGTATCCACACATGTATCAAGTTTCTGGTTAATACAATTCTAGCATGAATAATAAACATTTATCATGATATAAGGAAATATAAAATAACAACTTTATTATTGCCTCTAGGGCATATTTCCTTCAGTCTCCCACTTGCACTAGAGTCAATAATCTAGTTCACATTGCCATGTGATTTAACACCAATAGTTCACATCTTTATGTGATTTAACACCCATAGTTCACATCGCCATGTGACCAACACCCAAAGGGTTTACTAGGGTCAAAAATCTAGTTCACATCGCTATGTGATTAACACCCAAAGAGTACTAAGGTGTGATCATGTTTTGCTTGTGAGAGAAGTTTAATCAACGGGTCTGCCATATTCAGATCCGTATGTATTTTGCAAATTTCTATGTCTACAATACTCTGCATGGAGCTACTCTAGCTAATTGCTCCCACGTTCAATACATATCTAGGTTCAGACTTAGAGTCATCTAGATCAGTGTCAAAGCTTTCAACGACGTAACTCTTTATCACCTCCATAATCGAGGAACATTTCCTTAGTCCTCTTAGGTAACTAAGGATAATTTTGACCGCTGTCCAGTGATCTACTCTTGGATCACTATTATACCCCCTTGCCAAACTCATGGTAAGGTACACAATAGGTCTGGTATACAGCATAGCATACTTTACAGAACCTATGGCTGAGGCATAGGGAATGACCTTCATTCTCTCTCTATCTTCTCCCGTTGTCGGGCTTCAACTTCACACCTTGCAAAACAGGCAAGAACCCTTTCTTGACTGATCCATTTTGAACTTCTTCAAAATCTTGTCAAGCTATGTACTCATCCAAAGTTTTATCAAGCGTCTTGATCTATCTCTCAGAGATCTTGATGCCCAATATGTAAGTAGCTTCACCGAGGTCTTACTTTGAAAAACTCCTTTCAAACACTCCTTTATGCTTTCCAGAAAATTCTACATCATTTCCGATCAACAATATGTCATTCACATATACTTATCAGAAATGTTGTAGTGCTCCCATTCACTTTCTTGTAAATACAGCTTCTTGAAAGTCTCAGATAAAACTATATGCTTTGATCAACTCATCAAAGCTTGTATTCCGACTCCGAGATGCTTACACCAGTCCATAGATGGATCGCTGGAGCTTGCACACTGTGTTAGCACATTTAGGATCGACAAAACCTTCTGGTTGCATCATATACAACTCTTCTTTAATTAAGGAATGCAGTTTTGACAACCATTTGCTAGATTTCATAAAATGCGGCCATTGGTAACATGATTTGGACAGACTTAAGCATCGATACGAGTGAGAAAATCTCATCGTAGTCAACACCTTGAACTTGTCAAAAAACCTTTTTGCGACAATTCGAGCTTTGTAGATAATAACACTACCATCAGTGTATGTCTTCCTCTTGAAGATCCATTTATTCTCAATGCCTTGCCGATCATTGCGCAAGTCCACCAAAGTCCACACTTTGTTCTCATACATGGATCCTATCTCAGATTTCATGGCCTCAAGCCATCTGGCGGAATCTGGGCTCATCATAGCTTCTTCATAGTTCGTAGGTTCGCCGTAGTCTAATAACATGACTTCCAGGACAGGATTACCGTACCACTCTGGTGCGGAATGTGCTCAAGTTGACCTACGAGGTTTAGTAGTAAATTTATCTAAAGTTTAATGATCATCATCATTAGCTTCCTCTCTAGTTGGTGTAGGCATCACGGGAATGGTTTTCTATGATGAGCTACTTTCCAATTCGAGAGAAGGTACAATTACCTCATCAAGTTCTACTTTCCTCCCACTCACTTCTTTCGAGAGAAACTCCTTTTCTAGAAAGGACCCATTCTTAGCAACAAAAGATCTTGCCTTTGGATCTGTGGTAGAAGGTGTACCCAATAGTTTCCTTAGGGTATCCTATGAAGATGCACTTCTCCGATTTGGATTCGAGCTTATCAGGCTGAAGCCTTTTGACATAAGTGTCACAATCCCAAACTTTAAGAAACGACAGCTTTGATTTCTTGCCAAACCATAGTTCATACGGTGTCATCTCAATGGATTTAGATGGTGCCCTATTTAACATGAATGCAGTTGTCTCTAATGCATAACCCCAAAAAGATAAAGGCAAATCGGTAAGAGACATCATAGAACGCTCCATATCCAATAGAGTATGGTTATGACGTTCGGACACACCATTACGCTGTGGTGTTCCAGGTGGCATGAGCTATGAGACTATTCCACATTGTTTCAAATGAAGACCAAACTCGTAACTCAAATATTTTCCTCCGCGATCGGATCGTAGAAACTTTATTTTCTTGTTACGATGATTCTCTACTTCACTCTGAAATTCTTTGAACTCTTCAAATGTTTCAGACTTGTGTTTTATTAAGTAGATATGCAGCTCAAATCATCTGTGAAGGTCAGAAAATAACGATACCCGCCGCGTGCCTCAACACTCATCGGACCACATACATCGGTATGTATTATTTCCATTAAGTCATTGGCTCGCTCCCATTGTTCCGGAGAACGGAGTTTTAGCCCTCTTTCCTATGAGGCATGGTTCGCACGTATCAAAGATTCATAATTAAGTGATTCCAAAAGTCCATCTGCATGGAGTTCCTTCATGCGCTTTACACCAATATGACCTAAACGATATTGCCACAAATACGTTGCACTATCATTATCAACTTTGCATATTTTGGCATCAATATTATGAATATGTGTATCACTATGATCGAGATTCAATAAACCATTTACCTTGGGTGTATGACCACAGAAGGTTGTATTCATGTAAACAAAACAACAATTTGACTTAAATGAATAACCGTATTGCAATAAACATGATCTAATCATATTCATGCTTAACGCAAACACCAAATAACATTTATTTTAGGTTCAACACTAATCCCTAAGGTAGAGGGAGTGTGCGATGGTGATCGTATCAACCTTGGAATCACTTCCAACACACATTGTCACTTCACTCTTAACTAGTCTATGTTCATTCTGCAACTCCTGTTTCGAGTTACTAATCTCAAAGAATCGAACCGGTATCAAATACCTGTGGTTGCTATGAACACTAGTAAATACCACATCCATAACATGTATAACATATATACCTTTGTTCACTTTGTCATCCTTCCTATGCGCCAAGTATTTGAGACAGTCCCGCTTCCGGTGACCATTTCCTTTGCAGTAGAAGCACTCAGTTTCAGGCTTGGTTCTAGCTTTGGGCTTCTTCATGGGAGTGGCAACTTGCTTGCCATTCTTCTTGAAGTTCCCTTTCTTTCCCTTGCCCTTTTACTTGAAATTAGTGGTCTTGTCAACCATCAACAATGGATGCCTTTTCTTGATTTCTACCTTCGCCGATTTCAGCATCACGAAGAGCTCGGAAATCGTTTTCGTCATCCCTTGAATATTATACTTCATCACAGAGTTCTAGTAGCTTGGTGATAGTGACTAGAGAACTCTGTCAATCACTATCTTATTTGGAAGATTAACTCCCACTTGATTCAAGCGATTGTAGTACCCAGACATTCTGAGTACATGCTCACTGGCTGAGCTATTCTCCTCCATCTTGTAGGCAAAGTACTTTTCAGAGGTCTCATACCTCTCGACACGGGCATGAATCTGAAATACCAATTTCAGCTCTTGGAACATCTCATATGCTCCATGGCGTTCAAAACGTTTTTGAAGTCCCTGTTCTAAGCCATAAAGCATGGCACACTAAACTATCAAGTAGTCATCATATCGAGCTTGCCAAACGTTCATAACGTCTGCATCTGCTCCTGCAATAGGTATGCCACATAGCGGTGCATCAAGGACATAATTCTTCTGTGCAGCAATGAGGATAATCCTCAGATCACATACCAAGTCCGCATCATCACTACTATCATCTTTCAACTTATTTTTCTCTAGGAACATATCAAAAATAAACGAAGAGCTACATCGTGAGCTATTGATCTACAACGCAAATACTATCAGGACTAAGTTCATGATAAATTAAGTTCAATTAATCAAATTACTTAAGAACTCCCACTTAGATAGACATCCCTCAAGTCATATAAATGATACGTGATCCAAATCAACTAACCAATGTCTGATCATCACGTGAGATGGGGTCGTCATCAATGGTGAACATATCTATGTTGATCATATCTACTATATGATTCACGTTCGACCTTTCAGTCTCTAGTGTTCCGAGGTCATGTCTGTACATGCCAGGCTCGTCAAGTTTAACCCGAGTATTCCGCATGTGCAAAACTGTCTTGCACCCGTTCTATTTGAATGTAGAGTCTATCACACCCGATCATCATGTGGTGTCTCAACACGACGAACTGTCGCAACGGTGCATACTCAGAGAGAACACTTATACCTTGAAATTTAGGTAAGGGATCATCTTATAATGCTACCGCCATACTAAGCAAAATAAGATGCACAAAAGATAAACATCACATGCAATCAAAATATGTGACATGATATGGCCATCATCATCTTGTGCTTTTGATCTCCATCTCGAAAGCATCGTCATGATCTCCATCGTCACCGCTTGACACCTTGATCTCCATCGTAGAGTCATGGTCATCTCGCCAACTATTGTTTCTACAACTATCGCTAACGCATAGTGATAAAGTAAAGCAATTACATGGCGTTTGCATTTCATACAATAAAGCGACAACCATAAGGCTACTGCCAGTTGCCGATAACTTTTACAAAACATGATCATCTAATACAACAACGTATATCACATCATGTCTTGACCATATCACATCACAACATGCCCTGCAAAAACAAGTTAGACATCCTCTACTTTGTTGTTGCAAGTTTTACGTGGCTGCTACGGGCTTCTAGCAGGAACCGTTCTTACCTACGCATCAAAACTACCACGGTGATTTATCAAGTTTGCTGTTTTAACCTTCAACAAGGACCGGCCGCAGTCAATTTTGATTCAACTAAAGTAGGATAAACAGACACCAGCCAGCCACCTTTATGCAAAACTAGTTGCATGTCTGTCGGTGGAACCGATCTCATGAACGTGGGCATGTAAGGTTGGTCCGGTCTGCTTCATCCAACAATACCACCGAATCAAAATAAGACATTGGTGGTAAGTAGTATGACGATCACCGCCCACAACTCTTTGTGTTCTACTCGTGCATATCATCTACGCATAGACCTGGCTCGGATGCCACTGATGGGAAACGTAGCATGCAGTTTAAAAAAATCCAACGCTCACGCAAGATCTATATAGGAGATGCATAGCAATGAGAGGGGGAGTGTGTGTCTACGTACCCTTGTAGACCGAAAGCGGAAGCGTTTGACAACGTGGTTGATGTAGTCGAACTTCTTCTCGTTCCGACCTATCAAGCACCGAATGTACGGCACCTCAGAGTTCTGCACATGTTCAGCTCCATGACGTCCCTCGAACTCTTGATCTAGCAAAGTGTCGAGGGAGAGTTTTGTCAGCACGACAGCGTGGTGACAGTGATGGTGAAGTGATCCACGCAAGGCTTCGCCTAAGCACTACGGAGATATGACCGAGGGTGTAATCAGTGGAGGGAGGCGCCGCACACGGCTAACAGATGTTGTTGTGTGTTCTAGGCCTCCCCCCTCATATATATAGGTGGGAGGGAGAGGGAGCAGCCAAGGGGGCGCCCAAGTAGGAGGAATCCTACTTGGGGCCCTAGTCTTATTCAGCCCCCCACACCCTTACCATAATTCCCGAATGAGGAAGGAAGGACGAGGGAGGTGGAAAGGAAGGGGGAGGCTGAATCCCTCCCCTTCCTTCTCTCTTCTCCTCTTTCCTTCCCTCCTATTTCGGCCGACATGGGGTGCAGCAGCCCATCTTTGGCTGCTGCATTCCCTCTTGTCCCATTAGGCCCATATAGTTGCCGGGAAGTGCGGAACCCTTTCCGTGACCCGACACGCATTGCACCCCGGAACACTTTTGGTGTATGAATACTATCGTCCTATATAAGAATCTTTACCTCTTGACCATTTCAAGACTCCTCATCATGTCCGTGATCTCATCCGGGACTCCTAACAACATTCGGTCACCAAATCACATAACTCATATAATACAAAATCGTCATCGAACGTTAAGCGTGCGGACCCTACGGGTTCGAGAACTATGTAGACATCACCTAGACACCTCTCCGGTCAATAACCAACAGCGGAGCATGGATTCTCATATTGGTTCCCACATATTCTACGAAGATCTTTATCGGTCGTACCGTAATGACAACATATGTTATTCCCTTTGTCATCGGTATGTTACTTGCCCGAGATTCGATCGTCGGTATCTTCATACCTAGTTCAATCTCGTTACCGGCAAGTCTCTTTACTCGTTCCGTAATACATCATCCCGCAACTAACTCATTAGTCACATTGCTTGCAAGGCTTCTTATGATGTGCATTATGATAACCCACAAGTATAGGGGATCGCAACAGTTTTCGAGGATAGAGTATTCAACCCAAATTTATTGATTCGACACAAGGGGAGCCAAATAGTATTCTCAAGTATTAGCAGCTGAGTTGTCAATTCAACCACACCTGGATAACTTAATATCTGCAGCAAAGTATTTAGTAGCAAAGTAGTATGGAAGTAATTGATAGCAATTGGCAAAAGTAACAGTAGCAGTTTTGTAGTAATTGTAACAGCGGCAACGGAAAAGTAACTAAGCAAAGATCAATATGTGAAAAGCTCGTAGGCAATGGATCAGTGATGGATAATTATGTCGGATGCGATTCTTCATGCAACAGTTATAACATAGGGTGACACGGAACTAGCTCCAATTCATCAATGTAATGTAGGCATGTATTCCGAATATAGTCAGACGTGCTTATGGAAAAGAACTTGCATGAAATATTTTGTCCTGCCCTCCCGTGGCAGCGGGTTCCTATTGGAAACTAAGGGATATTAAGGCCTCATTTTAATAGAGTACCGGACCAAATCATTAACACTTAGTGAATACATGAACTCCTCAAACTATGGTCATCACCGGGAGTAGTCTCGATTATTGTCACTTCGTGGTTACCGGATCATAACACATAGTAGGTGACTAATGACTTGCATGATAGGATCAAGAACTCACATATATTCATGAAAAAATAATAGGTTCAGATCTGAATTCATGGCACTCGGGCCCTAGTGACAAGCATTAAGCATAGCAAAGTCATAGCAACATCAATCTCAGAACATAGTGGATACTAGGGATCAAACCCTAACAAAACTAACTCGATTACATGATAAATCTCATCCAAACCATCACCGTCCAGCATCATGAAATTAGTGATGGAGGAAGGTTGATGATGACGACGGCGACGGATTCCCCTCTCCGGAGCTGTCGGATTTCGGGTTCCGGCAGACCCTTGAGGTTCGAACACTGGGGTGCGCACGGAGATCTTTCCTCTACCAGCTCACGCGTTAATGGTTTGCAAGGGATCTAAACTAGGAACGATGAACAACACAAGGGACACAAGGTTTATGCTGGTTCGGGCCACCGTTGTGGTGTAATACCCTACTCCAGTGTGTGGTGTGGTGGATTGCCTCAGGGGCTGATGAAGAACAGTACAAAGGAAGAACAGCCTCGCGAGGGGCCGTTCTTGAGCTGGTGCGGTGGACTGGTTGGTTGAGTCCAGTCGCTACTCTCTCTCTCTCTCTCTCTCTCTAGTGGTTTCGACCTCCTTTGGTCCGTCCTTCTGTCCTTCGTCCCTCGTTCTGCCTGTCTCCCCTCTGTGGTGGCTAGTCCTATTTATAGAGGGAGGCCCTGGGCCTCTTCCCAAATAATGAGTGGGAAGGGCGCCAACAATTGGCCATTTTGAAGGGGAACATCTAGTACACTTATCCTGACTAAAGTTGGTCTTCGGCTGCCAAAGGCTCTGACGGTGACGCCGTCCTGGGCTCCACGATGACCTCCGTCCTGCCGCTCTGCTGGTCTTGGTCTTGTTGCACCGAAACAGTAACCTTTGCCTGATGCCTTGGCCTGTGCTTGCCTCCTTTGCACCAAAGGGGAAATGAGAACACTGCGCGGGCTGGCGCCCACCTAGTCCCGATCGTCATGGCTTGCGTCACGGGGCATCCTCGTGAGGTCCCTGCCTTGATCTCTCCGCCTCATCGTGAACCTGCCTGACGAGACTGCTCCTGAGGAAGGTTCCTATCGTCCGCCCCGCGAGGCTTGGCCCCTCGCGAGGGTCTTGAGCTTGAGCTGATGAAGCTGGGCGGCGCTGGGCCCCCACTTGAGCTACGCCGCAGGCCGTAGGCAGGCAAGTCTGGGGAGAACGCCGACAGTAGCCCCCGGGTGCAAGACGCGCCCGGACTTGGCTTAGCAGAGAAGCGAAGGGGCAAATGCAAAGCGCCGCGGGCCCCAACAGCCTGCGACCTTGGGCGCCGTGTGGCGATTGATTGGTCGTGGGCGTCTCCGCTTCCCCATGACGCCTCGGCAACCGTCCTTCTGACAAAAAGGAGGCCCGGGCCAGACTTGGTGCTCGCTCTTGCTCGCCTTGCTCCAGATCCCCTTTCGCCCTTCTCCTCTTTGCTTTCGAAATCCTCTAGATCCATCTCAATCCTTCAATCTTGCAAGCCATGGCGCCTCGCAAGACCCCGTCTGAGGCCTGGTACCTTCCGACTCTGGATCCTCCGACTGTGTCGGAGAAGAATCTCGTCCTTGTGCGCCGGAGGACGGTGGCGCAGGGCAACAAAGGAGCGACGGTGCTCAAGGCCGGCTCCGATCAGCCTGAAGGCCAGGGGAGCACCTTCTACCCGTTCTTCGTGAGCGCCATCACCGCCGGTATGCTCCCTCCTTTTTCCGAGTTCTTCTTTGTTGTTCTCCGCCAATACAACTTGCAAGCTCTGCATCTCCACCCCAACTCTGTTCTTCTCCTGACGATTTTCGCCTACTATTGTGAGGCTACGTTGGGGTAAAGCCCTCTGTAGGACCTTGAAGTATGTCTAGAGGGGGGTGATTAGACTACTTGACCAATAAAAACTTAACCTTTTCCCAATTTTAGACTTTGACAGATTTTAGCTATTTTAGAACAAGTCAAGCAATCTTCACACAATTCAAGCAAGCATGCAAAGAGTATATAGGCAGCGGAAAATAAAGCATGCAACTTGCAAAAATATAAAGGGAAGGGTTTGGAGGATTCAAACGCAATTGGAGACACGGATGTTTTTGTCGTGGTTCTGATAGGTGGTGCTATCGTACATCCACGTTGATGGAGACTTCAACCCACGTAGGGCAACGGCGGTTGCCTTGAGTCCACGGAGGGCTCCACCCACGAAGGGTCCACGAAGAAGCAACCTTGTCTATCCCACCATGGCCGTCGCCCACGAAGGACTTGCCTCACAAGCGGTAGATCTTCACGAAGTAGGCGATCTCCTTGCCCTTACAAACTCCTTGGTTCAACTCCACAATCTTGTCGGAGGCTCCCAAGTGACACCTAGCCAATCTAGGAGACACCACTCTCCAAGAAGTAACAAATGGTTTGTTGATGATGAACTCCTTGCTCTTGTGCTTCTAATGATAGTCTCCCCAACACTCAACTCTCTCTCACAAGATTGGATTTGGTGGAAAGAAGATTTGAGTGGAAAGCAACTTGGGGAAGGCTAGAGATCAAGATTCATATGGTTGGAATGGAATATCTTGGCCTCAACACATGAGTAGGTGGTTCTCTCTCAGAACTGGTAAGTTGGAAGTGTAGGTTTGTTCTGATGGCTCTCTCCACGAATGAAGAGGAGGTGGAGGGGTATATATAGCCTCCACACAAATCTAACTGTTACACACAATTTACCGAACTTGGTGGGACCGAATCATAAAACTCGGTCAGATCGATTTAGTAAACCTAGTGACCATTAGGGTTTTCGGTGGGACCGATATGCATCTCGGTAGGAACGATTTGGTTAGGGTTAGGGCATAACGTAATCTCGCTGAGACCGATTAAACAAACTCGATGAGACCGATTTTGGTAATTAGCTAACCAGAGAGTTGGTGAGGTAAACTCGATGGGACCGATTTGCTCTTTCGGTGAGACCGAAAAGTTACAAAAGGAAAACAGAGAGTTTACATTGTAATCTCGGTGAGACCGAGATCCCTATCGGTGAAACCGATTTGCCTAGGGTTTGTGGCAGTGGCTATGACATCTGAACTCGGTGGCGCCGGATAGAAAGAATCGGTAGGGCCGAGTTTGACTTTGGGTTTAGGTCATATGTTGATGTGAGAAAGTAGTGGAGGGTTTTTGGAGCATATCACTAAGCACATGGAGCAAAAGGCTCATTAAGCAACACCTCATCCCTTCTTGATAGTATTGGCTTTTCCTATAGACTCAATGTGATCTTGGATCACTAAAATGTAAAATGAAGAGTCTTGAGCTTTTGAGCTTGAGCCAATCCTTTGTCCTTGACATTTTAAGGGATCCACTTTCATCATCCATGCCATGCCATTCATCGGGCTTTCCTGAAATGTTTATCTTGGAATAGAATTAGCTCAATGAGCTCTATGTTGTTATGAATTACCAAAACCACCTAGGGATAGTTGCACTTTCAATCTCCCCCTTTTTGGTAATTGATGACAACATATAGATCAAAGCTTCGACAAATGATAATAAAATTGAAAAACATCGTCGCTTTGAGAAGTATGTGATAAGGCAGAGCTCCCCCTAAATTTGTGCATATATTAAGATTTGCTTTGGACTGCAAATGCACAAGAGATTAGGCTCATGGGTTACTCTTCCATGTCACATACATCTTGGTGGAGCGCTCAAAATAATAACTGTTGAATACATGCACTCATCACCAAGCACGTTGAATGATCATATAAGGATAGATAAGATAATATCATAAAAGGCATAAGTGTAGCTTATGATCAAACACATGATCATCAATGTCTCACAGGTAATGCATAGTATCTCAAGCAATCAAGCATAAAAAAATTCAACCAAGAAGACAAGAGAGAACAAAAGCAAATCTCTCTCTCTCGAAGCCTATGATCTGTACATTTTTCTCCCCCTTTGGCAACAAGTTACCAAAAAGTTCCTAGAAAATGCATAGTACTATGTCATCTCTCGTGCTTGGTCTTACGGTGGTGGTGTAGACAGGACTCCAAGGATGAACGCATCAGTAGACGTGGTAGGAGCTGAAGAAGTTGGAGCTGGAGCTGGTTGAGCTGTAGCTATAGCTAGAGCTGAAGTAGTGGCTCTGGTGTCTGGAGTTGGTACTGCAGCTGACCTCTGAGCTCTAGGCACTCTGGCAAATGCATCAGTTGTCGTCTTGCCCTTCCTCTCCTGCATATCATCTTGTAATCGCTTCCACGGTGGCCGAATCTCAGTCACTTTGACATGAAGATCATAGAATTTTTGTTCCATGATTCTCTCCAGGCTCTCCTGGTTTTGAGTTAGGGTGACCAACCCCTTCTCAATCCGTAGAGATGATGCTATTAAGTAACCAAGCTGTTCCTGCTTGCTCTTCAGAAAGTAGTCAGATGCCTCTGCTTGAGTTGGCATCTTTGCAGCTTTCTCTTGTCTTGCCTTCTCCTTTCTCTCCTGAGCTTGCACTGATGATGGTTCATTCTCTATCATGACAACTCGATTGTCCTCAAAATCAGGATAGAGAACCATGTGTTCCTTATCCAAGAGATACTTTCCTGTGCCCATCTTCGAGTTTATCAACTCCACGAATCGTGGGGCATAACCACAGCCTTCTCTTACGATCTGCTGCTATCCTCTTAATTGTCTCGACTATGAGGCTCATGACCTTGAATTTCGAGGCACATCAAAAACATGAAGCAAATTGATTGCATGCCCTCTAATCATGTTATGGTCACCGATTTAGGCAATAGAGTATGCCTTAAGATCCAGTTGATCGTAGGCAGCCCCGACAAGAGAAAATGGGTGATCCAAACTTGAAGGTCTCAATTCGTCATCCGGGATCTCCTTGTACATGTGTGCCATTGAGTTATGATCCATTTTCTTCTTACCATAAATGTTCAGGTCATCCTCACTTTCCTTTGGGGCATTGATCAATTTGGCCCATTCCTCTATGGTAGGCGATATCTGGTTCCTTCGACATCCACACTATCCTACCATCCGGATAGAAATGTGTGGAGTAGAATTGCATGATAAGTTCATCGTTCCGGTTGGTGAGCTTACGCCCAACAAAATCAGCAACTCCATAAGCACTGAAGCTGTCATATACTCCAGGGTAGTGTTCTACGTTCTCCTTCATGTAGGTCCAGTTGACCCATCTCATATCGCAAACTATGGGCTTCTTATCCAGCAAGATAGTCTCATAAAAGTCCTGCTGCTCCTTGGTGTGGAACCTGTAATCCACATCAGTCCTTCTCCTCGTGGCATATGGATCTGACTCTCTCCATAGCCTCAACCCATTATCTCTCCTGATCTTCATGTTTTCGATCCACAGGATGAGCATCGTTGTGGTGCAGGATCTTGGGTTTGAGTTTCCTTAGGACCTGCCCTTCTTCATCTTCTTGACTTCAACCTCGTGCAATGGGGCCTTGTTCTTTTCAGCTCTTTGGTATGCTCCTGGTATTCCTCTTAGGTGCATTCTTGGGCTTGGAGGCAGCTTTGGGCTTGGAAGTTGCAGCCCACGACTTGATAGCATCACCCATCAGCTTTTCTGCCTTGGGTGCTGGTTCTGCGACCTCTTCTTCTTCCTCCTCTTCCATCATGGAAGGCTTCCCAATCACTCTTGCCATGGTCTTCTTGACCCTTTCTTTCCTTTTCTTTCCCTCTGCAGCAACATGCTCTTTGGGTTGTGATTCCAAAGGAGCTTGAGTAGACACTCTGGCTTTGGACATAGGTTGTCTGCCTGCTGGCCTTTTGATTTTCAATCCAGGCTTCACTGCAGATGTGCTTAACTCCCTCTTGAGCACTTTCTTCTTGGAGCTTGCCTCATCCTCAACTGCCACGTAATCCTCATCCTCGGACTCGAGGTCTTCTTCTTTCTTGACCTTGTGGCAGCCTTTGGGCAAATTGCTCGAGTGCTCCTGCTCCCCTCATCTCGAGCTGCTTGAGGGACTAGTGCCCTCGCTCAACCGGATCTGCTCTTCAGATTTGTTCTGGCTGTCACTCTGGTCTGACATGCTGTCCAACTGACTGCTGACCCTGTGAATAGTTATAGATGAGGTAGAGTGGATGAGCATCACAAAATGCAGAGATTTTTGCAAATGAATGATTCAAAAAACTTAGTTTTAGTTTCCCACTGAAAACATTTCGGATCTACCGATTTTCAAACTCGGTGATACCGAAGCAGTTTTGGAACCTAAACTAGTGAACTCGGTCAGACCGAGTCACAGTTCGGTGGCACCGAGACTGCTAGGGTTTCACAAAGTTCAGAAATTGGTCACGCGTAATTCTCGGTCAGACCGAGACTTACTAGTGCAATGGCATTTGCCAAATCGGTGGGACCGAGTTTTTCAACTCGGTGGGTCCGAGATGGTTTCGGCGGAAACCTAACCCTAAATTTTCGAATCGCAACTATTCTAAGGATTGATTTGACTGGATAGGAGTGTTTCAATCGTGGCAAGATACATAATGAACACAATGTGCTAAGAATCGGACGAGGAAAGCACTGTGATCGAGTTCATACCCTAGTTCGGCGGGAACTCGCTACGGCGGCAACGGCGGAGGAGAATTCCGTTGACGGCGGCGGAGACCAGCGACTGGAGGCGGCTGGTGATGAAGTCGATGATCCGTAGACCAAGTTGGCAGAGCAAGCTATGCGCGGGCGCGAGGATTCGGAGAAAGTTTTCCAAATTTTTCCCGTGCGATATATATAACCCGACCCTGTCGGTGTGACCGAGTGGTACAACTTGATGGCACCGAGATGCGAAACTGTGAACAGTTATTGCAACTCGGTGTGACCGAAAAGTACAAATCGACCGAGTGGTACAACTTGATGGCACCGAGATGCGAAACTGTGAACAGTTATTGCAACTCGGTGTGACCGAAAAGTACAAATCGGTTGCACCGAGATGAAAACCTAGATCGACTTAGTAATCTTGGTATGACCGAAATGGAGGAATCGGTCAGACCGAAAATCACAAAGAGGTTTTGGAAGTTTAAGTCTATGACGAATCGGGGACTCCGAGTGCTCCTCACACAGAGTGGTTCGAATCTGACTTGATCAAATTTTGTGATGTAGCATGAATAGAGTTTGAGACGAGAAAAGCATAGATAGCTAGAGAAGGTTCTTAGGCATTCTTGTCCATCCACTTGGCCAAAGAAAGAAAAGCCAAACAATCAAAACAACAAGTGGATGTCCTCGAATGAGTAAATATGCAACCAACATGCTCACACAATAAGATGACAAATGAAATATGTGACAAAGCATGCACAACCAATTCTAGCATCTATCAAACAATTGGCGATGACTAGGTCATCTATATATGAGTATATTGACTTAGGAGTCAAATGAGAACATTTGATCATAGGTCATACTCATCATTTAAGCTCAAGTGGGGTTACCACTTTTACATAAAGCATTTATGTGTTCACATCATTAGAGTTGCTTTGACTCAATTCTTAGAGTTAAGCTCCCCTAGATGTGAGATCCCCTTAGAGGGATAAACTAACCTTGGGTTTTGTCGATGATGACTTCATGTAGGTGTTGAAGATGTGGATGCTCAATGTTGATGTAGACCGTTTGGAGCAATCCTTTGGAGTGAGTTGCACTTTCAATACCTACATGGGTTAGTCCCACAAGGAACAAATAAGGATATCCATAGACATAGAGTGATGCACACACAAAATGATGTCCATGAAAACTTTAGGTTACCTTGTCCCTTGCCTTACCAACATGAGGGTTTGTGACTCCTTGAACTAGTGCAAGATATGGAAGTTGATTGCACTTGTCCTTGCCATAGTGATATGAGTGAAAAATGTTGGCGGAGTCACCCTCAAGAACTCTCTAGTTCTTCTTCTTCGATCCACATCAACTTGATGGGAATCCTTGGTGTAGTAGTTGTACTTGATGAAGTAGAACTTGACGTAGTCTTGGAAATCCACTTGACCAAGGCCTTAGGTGCTTCTTCAAATGCATCAATTTCCTCTTGAAGCTTGTCCTTGCCTTTGTTCTTGTGGTCTGGTGGTGGAAGATCATCTTGAGCTTGTGTTCCCTTGAAGGAAGTAGGATCATACTTCTCTTGTTGAGGAACAAACTTCGTCTTGGGGTATTGATCTTCTTCCCACTCAACTCCATTGGCATTGAAATTTCGTTCAAAACCAACACCTTGATTCTTCCGGTGCCTTCCTTGCTTGCGTACAATTTCCTCAAATTGCTTACTCCCGGCAAGACTCTTGTATACACCTTTCTCTATAATTCCCTTCAATATGGTGTTTTCTTGCTCAAGTGTAACTTGGCTAAGAGGATCATTAGTGGAATCAAGAGAACTACTAGAAGCAACAATATTGGATTTAGCATTATTATTGTTACTACTAGAGGAAGAATATTTCTTGTTCTTGTTACTAGACTTGACTTGAGGCATGTAAGTAGATAAGAGTAAACGCTTGGCAATGTAAGAAGAACTTTTCTTGCGAAGATCATCATTGATTGCCTTTAAGAACTCATGGTCTTGCTCAAGATTGAGCTTTTCAAAGCGTAACTTCTCATGAGCCCTTAAAAGTTCTCGATGATCTTCAAAGATAGTTTCATGAGCTATAAGAGTGTTTAGTTCTTTAGTTAGACGCTCAATTTTCTCCTTATCATTGTCATTCGTTTCATCTTGATTAGCATGATTAATTGACGTTTCATCATAGTATTCATCACTAGAGTTGTCAACAAGTAAATCATCATCACCTAGCAAGTCATCTTCATCAACATCAAAATCAACATACTGGGTGTGTTACCATAGGACCTTTGGCCATCAAGCATCTACCAAATCCTAAATATGGAGAATCAAATAAGTCGTAGGAGTAGTTTGACACAATTGCTAGACCTGCACCACCTTCATCTTGAGTGTATTCGAGTCGGAGTGATAGCTTCTCTCGGAGTGATGGTCTGAGTCGAGTCAGATACCCATTCACCAACATGAGCTTGATGTCTTCGTTTTGTGCAGCTCTTTGATGACTTGTCCTTCCTTTCGAATCCTTGCTTCTCCGTGAGGGTCTTTGTTCATAACGATCATCTCTACTCCTTCTCTCTCTTGGTGGTGATTCTTCTCTTCTACTTCTTCTCTTGGGAGAATCTTCTCTTCTTTTGTAGGGTGTCGTACACTCATTGGAATAGTGTCCGGGTCTCCCACAATTGTAGCAATTGCGCTCTCGACTAGAAGATCTTTTGTCATTATAGGACCTTGACTTAGAGCTTCTTTCTTTGCTTCTACTCTTGTAGAATTTGTTGAAGTTCTTCACCATTAAGCTCAATTCTTCATTGAAGGTTTGTTTCTCACTTGATGATGTGGGGGCTTCACATGAGGCTTTGTAAGCACCACTCGACTTGTTGTGAAGTTCCTCCTTATCCTTGAGTGACATCTCACGAGCAACAATTCTACCAATGACTTCTGTAGGCTTGAGATCTTTGTAATTGGGCATCATTTGGATCAATGTGCACACGATATCATATTTTCCATCCAATGCTCTTAGGATCTTCTTGATGATGAATCTATCGGTCATCTCTTCACTTCCTAAGCCGGCAATCTCATTTTTGATAAGAGCAAGCCTAGAGTACATTTCAGCGACACCTTCACCATCCTTCATTTTGAACTTGTCAAGCTGACTTTGGAGCACACCCAAATTGGATTCCTTGACGGAGTCGGTACCTTCGTGCATATCAATCAAAGTATCCCAAATTTCCTTTGCATTCTCAAGACGGCTGATTTTGTTGAATTCTTCGAGGCATAATCCATTGAAAAGGATATCACAAGCTTGAGCGTTGTATTGCAACATCTTCAACTCATCCGCACTAGCTTCACTGTTTAGTTCTCTCCCATCAAAGAATTCACCTTGCAAGCCAATACACACAATAGCCCAAACGGCGGGGTTATGTCCGAGAATATGCATTTTCATCTTATGCTTCCAACTAGCAAAATTAGTGCCATCAAAGTAAGGACCTCTACGGTGATAATTTCCCTCGCTAGACGCCATACTCTCCTAGGTTGTGAAACCAAGGCTATGACCACCAAAAGCTATGGAAATCAAAGCAAATGGAGACCAAAGCTATGATACCACTTGTAGGACCTTGAAGTATGTCTAGAGGGGGGGTGATTAGACTACTTGACCAATAAAAACTTAACCTTTTCCCAATTTTAGACTTTGACAGATTTTAGCTATTTTAGAACAAGTCAAGCAATCTTCACAAAATTCAAGCAAGCATGCAAAGAGTATATAGGCAGCAGAAAATAAAGCATGCAACTTGCAAGAATATAAAGGGAAGGGTTTGGAGGATTCAAACGCAATTGGAGACACGGATGTTTTTTGTCGTGGTTCCGATAGGTGGTGCTATCGTACATCCATGTTGATGGAGACTTCAACCCACGTAGGGTAACGGTTGCGCAAGTCCACGGAGGGCTCCACCCATGAAGGGTCCACAAAGAAGCAACCTTGTCTATCCCACCATGGCCGTCGCCCACGAAGGACTTGCCTCACTAGTGGTAGATCTTCACGAAGTAGGTGATCTCCTTGCCCTTACAAACTCCTTGGTTAAACTCCACAATCTTGTCGGAGGCTCCCAAGTGACACCTAGCCAATCTAGGAGACACCACTCTCCAAGAAGTAACAAATGGTGTGTTGATGATGAACTCCTTGCTCTTGTGCTTCTAATGATAGTCTCCCCAACACTCAACTCTCTATCACAGGATTGGATTTGGTGGAAAGAAGATTTGAGTGGAAAGCAACTTGAGGAAGGATAGAGATCAAGATTCATATGGTTGGAATGGAATATCTTGGCCTCAACACATGAGTAGGTGGTTCTCTCGTAACTGGTAAGTTGGAAGTGTAGGTTTGTTCTGATGGCTCTCTCCACGAATGAAGAGGAGGTGGACGGGTATATTTAGCCTCCACACAAAATCTAACTATTACACACAATTTACCAAACTCGGTGGGACCGAATCATAAAACTCGGTCAGACCGATTTAATAAACCTAGTGACCGTTAGGGTTTTCGGTGGGACCGATATGCATCTCGGTAGGACCGATTTGGTTAGGATTAGGGCATAACATAATCTCGGTGAGACCGATTACACAAACTCGGTGAGACCGATTTTGGTAATTAGCTAACCAGAGAGTTGGTCAGGTAAACTCGGTGGGACCGATTTGCTCTTTCGGTGAGACCGAAAAGTTACAAAAGGGAAATAGAGAGTTTACATTGTAATCTCGGTGAGACCGAGATCCCTATCGGTGAAACCGATTTGCCTAGGGTTTGTGGCAGTGGCTATGACATCTGAACTCGGTGGCGCCGGATAGAAAGAATCGGTAGGGCCGAGTTTGACTTTGGGTTTAGGTCATATGTGGATGTGAGAAAGTAGTGGAGGGTTTTTGGAGCATGTCACTAAGCACATGGAGCAAAAGGCTCATTAAGCAACACCTCATCCCTTCTTGATAGTATTGGATTTTCCTATAGACTCAATGTGATCTTGGATCACTAAAATGTAAAATGAAGAGTCTTGAGCTTTTGAGCTTGAGCCAATCATTTGTCCTTGACATTTTGAGGGATCCACTTTCATCATCCATGCCATGCCATTCATTGAGCTTTCCTGAAATGTTTATCTTGGAATAGAATTAGCTCAATGAGCTATATGTTGTTATGAATTACCAAAACCACCTAGGGATAGTTGCACTTTCACCCTCGGTGGCTTTGTTGCGCCATTACTTTTACCTCCGGGTCTCTCGTGGCCCTATCACTGCATGCGCGAGCTTTGTCGCATATTCCAGCTCCAACTCCATCTCCAAGCCCGGGAAGAGGATCGAAGGCTTTAGGAGCAAGTGGGTCCTGGTGGATGTCGGGCGCATCCACCCCCGACTGGCGCTGCCGTCGGGGCAGCCCAAGACCGTTGATGTGTGGTCTCGCGCGGAGCTCGTCGACCCTCGTGCGAAGATGGTGCTGAAGAGGATAGACGCGGACCTGAGCCCAGGCAGCTTGGGGGCGGCGAAGCTGACCGAGGCCATGCTCTTGATGGAGTTCCTAGAACACCAGGTGGCTCCGCTCCGGGAGCATTCGCTCCCGCTGTGGAGGCTTGGGGAGGCAGGCGACGCCCTTCGCCTAAGCTCCGAGGCCCTATCTGACGAAGATCTGGCCGCGACTCTTCACTCCTTGGTCGGGGGAGACGTGGCGAGGCCGGAGGGCGCTCCCGTCCCCCTGTTCCTTCGCGACGACTGGGAGCAAGTGGTGAACGCCATGCCCACCTTCAATGGTGAGGGGCTGGTGCCCGCTGGGGCTCCCAAGGATCTGACGATGTTGGCGACGGTGAACGTTTCGTCCAGCAGCTCCAGCGGGAGTGAGGAGGAAGAAGAGGAGGTGGAGGAAGAAGGTTCTGACTTCGAGGCGACTGGCGAGGAGTCGGTTGATTCCTTCCCTCGGCGCAGGTCCCACGCCCTTCGCTCCATGTCGGACGACGACGAGGCCGGTGCCAGGTGAGGAGGGGAGGATTCTCCCGTGGTTCCGACGAAGGGCAGGTCGGGGCTGGTTCCCCCAGGGTCCGCTCTGGCTCCGGGGCGGTCTGAGGCCAGCTCCGGCCATCTCGACGCGCCTACTGCTTCCGGGCCTCCCAAGGCTGACCCTAGCTGCAGGCTTTTAGGCTTCAAGTTCGGCCAGAGGCTGCTTGAGTCCGCGGATGACGACCAGTAAGTGTTCGATCCGTGTTTTGCTTTGCTTCTGCCGCCGAGGCCTGACGTCTGTATTCTCTTGACCAGGTCGGCACCTGCAGCAAAAAGGCCGAAGGGGGCTTCAGCGGCCTTGCTTGAGGCGGGTTCGCCTGCCGGGGCTGCGGCTCCGTCTGCGGGGAAAGGAGGCAGCGAAGCTCGCGCCTCCCCTGCCCGGTCATCCTCGCGAGCCTAGCAGGGGCACTCTGGCGGTGAGTCAGCCCCCGTGGCCCCGCTGACTCTGGAGGTGCCTGCGTTTGACGTACTCGCTGAGGTGCCCAAGGCCCAGGGGGCTCCTCCTTCCCAAGCCGTGATCACGCTGCCATCTTCTACACCTGCTCCACCGGCTCCAGTCCCTTCTGATCCCTCGGCCATCCTGTACTAGGCTGCCAGCGAACTAAGCCGGCTGCAAGAGGATCTCCGAAATGCTGATCCCCGTCTGGTGGCCGGGCACCTGGATCTGGCTTCTGGCTGGGCCTGCTCTGCTGCCTCCGTCCGAGCGGCGCTGAGCCAAGCCGCGTCGGCCTCCGATGGGGAGAAACAAGCCACCTGCCAGGCCAGGGCCGCTCACAATGCTGCCCAGGGCGACGCCGCGGACGCCCGGGACCACTGCAAGGCGCTGGAGGTCGAGCTGCAAGGCCTTCACGACGAGCTCGCCAAGGAGGTCCGCGGCCGCCAGGAGAAGGAGAAGGAGATGGAGGCTCGGGAGGCCGTCGTCAGGGACCGGGAAGCCGAGCTTGATGACTGTCGTGGCTGGTTGGAGACGCTGGAACAGTCGTCGAAAGCGGAGAGGATCGAGCTAGACATGAAGGCAAAGATCCTGGCTGAGGATCGGGTGGCCTTCGCCAGGTTGGAGGAGAAGGCTCGCGCCGCGTTGAAGACGCTCTATGAGGGTGGCCTGGAGAAGCCGTTGGCTGGTGCAGAGGACGGCCCTGCCGAGCTGCTTCCTTTCTTGGTCCGTGCACTTGAAGATGTCGCGGACGGCCTTGTCCCCATGGCCGAGGCCGAGGCGCATGCCCTGTCTTCTGCAGCGCTGACGCGCGTCCCCAGCCACGTCTACCTTCATGACCCTAGCGTCGACCTTGACGGCCTGCTGGAGCCTTGAGCGGCGAGCTTGCCGCTGTCGCTGCTGAGGCCATGAAAGGCCGAGCCGAGGCCCTGCTGGGGAAGTTCCGCGCCTTCAGCACCTTGCCTGGGTGTGGTGCCGCCAGCTCCGCGGCCTCGGGAGGTGGGGGCGCCATAGGAGAGTGATCCCCAGCAGCTTCCGCCTCGCTTTAATTCACGCAACATGCACCATGCCTCGTGGAGGCGTTTAAACTTGTGTTTGGCGTTGTGAAACGACTTATCGCTTGTAATATTTGCTTTGAATTCGCATTCTTCCCTCCTACTTGCGTGTGGTCTACGTCGGCAGGGCCCGACCCCGCGCATACCTCAGCCGCCGTTAGCCCCGACCGGAAACCAGGACGGGACCAAGGAGTGAGGGGCTACGTGGCAAGTTAGGCTCCTGAGTCGCGATGCTCAGGAGTCCCCCTTGACGCTGTGAACAACAAGTAGGGACGGGAGGCATAGGGAGTGGATTGGTCGTTTCACGTCGGCAGGCCCGGCCCCACAGATACCTCGGCCACCGTTAGCCCCGACAGGAGACCAGACGGACTAAGGAGTGAGGGCTACGTGACCAGTTAGGCTCTGAGTCGCGATGCTCAGAGTCCCCTTGACGCTCAAACGAACTTTCATACCTTGGCTCCGCCGGGAGGCCTTGACGACCAGGTCCGAGGGACTGGCTGGGTGGCGTCACGTTTGGGCGTGGCGGGCGCAGCCCGTGTCCAGCCCCTCGCGCGGCACTCCCGAGGGAGGCGTTGCGATGGCGCGGACACCGAGCCTGGGCTCCCCGAGGTTGATCTGATTGTGAGCCGCCCTCGCTTGTTTATCACCAGCGGAGCATAGCGCTTCAGTATGTGTACGGGCATAGCCGCTCCTTGGCAAGGTTGTCGCCCGGCCATGAGCATGGTGCTTCCACTGCACGTGGAGGGGGATCCCCTCCGGGAGGAGCCCCCGGGGCATGTACAACCCCGCCCTGACACGTGGCCGGCATGATAGGGCTAGGAGAGGTGTATCTGGGCACCCGTGAGCCAGCGCGGGACTCACGAGGCCCTACCTCGAGGCGGGTTGCGCCTGGCTCTGGGCCTTTATCAATGGTGTGTCCCTGCAGGGTTAGAATGCAAATGCTCTACGTCCTCAGGTCCCGGCCCTCGAGCGAGCTCAGCCGCCGCTGGTATGACAGGTCGCGATGCCGTGGGTCAAGGCCAGGGGGTGAGGGCTGGAGAGCCAGTAAGAGCCCGTGAGTCGCGATGCTCAGGTACCCCCTTTTAACGTGCAAGCGCTTTGCATTAGGGCGGAGAGGTCCGCGACAGGTAGTAGGCAATAATTACATGAATCAGGTTAAGCGCGGAGGAGCAAATCCATCTAGATAGGTGCGGAGAAAGCACACGCCACTGGGTCTGGCCCGAGCAGCTTGGGGATAATGCAGCCCGAGGGGCGCCCCCAACAAGGTAAGTAAAGAACATAAGCAAAACGGATACATGCCGCTGGGACGGACCCACGCTGCCTCGGGAATGATGCAGCCCGAGGGGCGCTCCCAGCTGAAAACGGAACTTGGAAAGGTGTCACCTGATATGGTCGGAGATGGCGGGGTGTTGAGGCAGCGAATGACGCGTGATGAGGAAGCCGGCCCTCACGAGCCCTCCGGACCTGGAGCCTCGGGAGGCTCCGGGGGCACGGGGGGTTCCTCAAGAGCCATCTCCATCTCTGCTAGGACCGCGCACTGCTTGACCTCCTGAGCCTCCAGAGCGCTCCTCAGCAGGCGCTGATGGGCGGCAGCCGTGTTCGGCAGGCCGAAGGGCATGCGAACGCAGCTATGAGGTGGACTCTCGCAACGCCCCACATGTGAGGGCCAGAGGCGCTCCTGAGACGTGGCCCGGTTGAGCCCTGGTATGTCGATGCAGATTTGCAGCCCAACATCCTCGCCTGGATGTGGGGCCACGGCGGGCAAGCGGCGGCAGCCACAAGATGACTCTTGACTCCAGAGCTCTGGATGTTCCTCGTGATGAACTCCTAAGGGTTTGGCCCTCCTTGCCTCATACCTTCCCGAGGGAAACGTGCCTTGAAGCACGCCTCCAAGTGGTGCCCGAGCGCCTCCCTCGTGACCCCGGCTAGGTCGGTGGCTCGCCATGAAAGAGCCCCCGAGCCCCGCCTGAGGAGGGCGCGCCTTCCTATGCGACAGAGGGTGGCGCCCCTTGAACGGGCGCGGGTCCTGTTGCCACGCCTCCGGAGGTGCCTACCCCATGAGGGCTTGGACCAGGCGAAGCCTTCTTCTTCTTGGGGATCGCCTCGGGAAGTCTCCCGCTCCTGTGATCTGGGTCTTCGATTGCTCCAGCTTGGAAGGCACGCTCAAGAGAGCACACTGTGTCCCTTTCCTCACAAGGCAATGTGATGACTCCTCCGCTTCCTGGCATCTTGAGGACATGGTAGCCATGGTGAGTCACTGCCATGAACTTGGCCAAAGCTAGGTACCCTAGGATGGCATTGTATGGCAGGCGAATGTGGGCGACGTCGAAGTCGATGAGCTTGGTGTGGTAGTTGTTGCGCTGTTCGAAGGTGACGGGAAGACGAACTTGCCCTATCGGGACGGTGGAGCCATCGGTGACTCCTGAGAAAGGCTTTGTCGGCTGAAGCTGATCGTATGGCACTTGGAGATCGTTGAATGTCTCGACAGATACGATGTTGAGTCCTGCTCCACCGTCGACAAGGGTCCTGGTGACTTGCACGTTGCTGATGACCGGTTAGCAAAGCATGGGGAGGACTCCGGCCGTTGCCGCGCACTTGAGCTGGTCCGCTGAGCTCAACATGATAGCGCACGGCGACCACCTGAGAGGGCGTGTGGCCTCTGGCATGGGGGGGTCTGCATTCACCTCGCGAGCAAACTGCTTGAAGATGCGCTGAGAGGTTGGGGCCTGAGCGCCACCCAGGATGCAAGCGATCGCGCGCGGCTCCTGGAAGCCCCCAGCCCCCTTGTCCTGATGATTGTCTTCGTACCTCCTTGGCGGTTGTGGCAGAGGTGGGAGCCCTGCGTTGCCTTGAGGGTGGTCCTCACGAGGCTGGTCCCTCCAACCTCCCTCGCGAGGCTGGTCTCGCCACGTCCTCGCGAGGTCTGCCACGCCATCCTTGGCGAGGGCCACGGTCTTCCCAGCGTCCTGCGCCTCTTCCTCCTCCTCGACCATAGCCCCGATCATTGCGCTCGGGGCGTCGGCCGATATGCCCTTCTCGCACGGCCCTGAGCTCCTGGCATTCATTGGTGTTGTGGGTGTGGAGATCGTGGTATACGCAGTACCGGCTACCTTTGGATGACTCGGGCTGATCCCTGCCTTGCTTGGTGTCTGGTTCTGCCGCGAGCACGGCAGCCCCCTTGCACTTCACGTCCTTGGCCTTGGGCTTCTTCTCTTCTGGATCGGCAGCCGGAAGCTCGAGGAGGGAGAGGCGCCCTTCCTCAGCCCTGGCGCATTTGGTCGCCAAGTTGAACAGCCTGTGGATGTGCACAGGTCTTCATGCATTGCTAGCTCCTCCTTCATCTTGACGCCACGCACGCCATCGGAGAAGGCTGAGATGATGGCTTCCTCACCACCTTGGGGATTTTGAGGCAGCGTTGTTGAAGTGCTTTGGATGTACTTCCGCAGGGTCTCTCATGGCTGCCGCTTGATGCGGCGTGATGTCGCCACGGCCGGAGGCCGTCGCGAGTGCCTTGGAAGTTGGCGATGAAGCAGGTGCGCATCTCGCCCCGTGGAGGAGATCGTGTCGGAGCCGTGTTCAGGAGCCAGGTTCGGCTCCGGCCCTGAGCGCCATGGGGAACCAATTCGCCATGATCTTTTCGTCCCGCTGGCGGCTGACGCCCAGCTCAGAGAGCTGAAGGAACTACGCGGGTCGGCAAAGGCGTCAGAAGCGAGGGAGGCAGGTCTGGCTTCAACTTGCCGGGCCATGCGACGCTGCCTAGCTCGGGCGGTGAAGGCGCTGCAGCCCGCGGTGGCCACCGGGCTCTTCGGCGATGCGGAGCTTGCTCTTGTGGATTCTCGCGCACCACTGCCTGGAGCAGTGCGGGGTCTTGACGTGGTGGCGTGGAGCGCGATCGCTGCGCTCCGGTGCCGGGAGCACACGAGCACCTTCGTGGGGACGAGGGATCTCCTGGCAGCTCCTTTCTTGTTGCGCGGGCGCCGGACGCGGAGGGTCTCGGCCCGGAGCCGCGCGCCTTGGAGCCAGGGTGCCTTCTTGGGAAGGAGGTGGCGGGGGCACCTCCGGTTCCCTGCCTCCCGCGCGGGGCGAAGGGCGAGGCAACGAGAGGGACGACACGGGGGAGCCCCCTGCGGCACGGACGAGCTCGGCAACGCGGTCGAGCCACTCCTTGTAGACGTCGTCGGCAGGGCGGTAGCGCAGGAGCTTGTTTGCCGCGACGAGCGCGGGTCGAGCCTCCATGGCAGCGCGGTGCGCGCGGGACGAAGAACCAGCAGGGGCGAGCGAATGAGTAGCGGGGCGGCCTTCTCGCCTCACCGATGGATGCAGGGATGAGGCCTGCTGCTCGTTCCCCGCCGGGCCGGTGGCGGCGTTGGCGGCAGGCGACGGGGAACGACGGGGGTGTCCGCCGACGGGAGCCGTCTGGGCGACTCGAGTGGCGCGAGCAGCCCGGCGCTCGGCGCGGGCTCGGCAAGCGTCAGCCATGGACACGACGGAAAGATCACACACGACCAGCGGAAGAAAGACTCCGGCGCACCCCTACCTGGCGCGCCAAATGTCGGATTTCGGATTCCGGCAGACCCTTGAGGTTCGAACACTGGGGTGCGCACAGAGATCTTTTCCCTACCAGCTCATGCGTTAATTGTTTGCAAGGGATCTAAACTAGGAACGATGAACAACACAAGGGACACAAGGTTTATACTGGTTCGGGCCACCGTTGTGGTGTAATACCCTACTCCAGTGTGTGGTGCGGTGGATTGCCTCAGGGGCTGATGAAGAACAGTACAAAGGAAGAACAGCCTCGCGAGGGGCCGTTCTTGAGCTGGTGCGGTGGACTGCTTGGTTGAGTCCAGTCGCTTCTCTCTCTCTCTCTAGTGGTTTCGACCTCCTTTGGTCCGTCCCTTCCGCCCTTCGCCCCTCGCTCGTCTGCCTCCCTCCGTGGGTGACTAGTCCTATTTATAGAGGGAGGCCCCGGCCTATTCCCAAATAATGAGCGGAAGGGCACCAACAATTGGCCATTTTGAAGGGGAACATCTAGTACACTTATCCCGACTAAAGTTGGTCTTCGGCTGCCAAAGGCTCTGCCGGTGACGCCGCCCCTGGCTCCACGATGACCTCCGGCCCCGCCGCTCTGCTGGTCTTGGTCTTGTTGCACCGAAGCGGTAACCTTTTCCTGATGCCTTGGCCTGTGCTTGCCTCCTTTGCACCAAAGGGGAAATGAGGACACTGTGCGGGCTCGCGCCCGCCTGGCGCCCGCTTGGTCCCGATCGTCATGGCTTGCGTCACGGGGCATCCTCGTGAGGTACCCTGCCTTGATCTCTCCGCCTCCTCGTGAGCCTGCCTGACGAGACTGCTCCTGAGGAAGGTTCCTGTCCACCACCATGAGGCTTGGGCCCTCGCGAGGGTCTTGAGCTTGAGCTGATGAAGCTGGGCCGCGCTGGGCCCCCACTTGAGCCACGCCGCAGGCTGTAGGCAGGCAAGTCTGGGGACCCCCGTTCCAAGAAAGCTGACAGGAGCCCCGAACGGACTCCGGATCAGCCCTCACAAGAGAGTTTAGGGCTTGGCGGCGGCTCCGTATCGTAAAACACGATGAATCCTTCTCTCTGATTTTTTTTCTCCCCGAACATGAATATATGGAGTTGGAGTTGAGGTCGGTGGAGCACCAGGGGGGCCACGAGGCAGGGGCCGCGCCCCCACCTTCGTGGACAGGCTGTGGGCCCCCTGGCCTTGATTCTTTTGCCAGTTTTTTATTAATTCCAAAAATAATCTCCGTGAAGTTTCAGGTCATTCCGAGAACTTTTATTTCTGCACAAAAATAACACCATGGCAATTCTGCTGAAAACAGCGTCAGTCCGGGTTACTTCCATTCAAATCATGCAAGTTAGAGTCCAAAACAAGGGCAAAAGTGTTTGGAAAAGTAGATACGAAGGAGACGTATCAACTCCCCCAAGCTTAAACCTTTGCTTGTCCTCAAGCAATTCAGTTGAAAACCGAAAGTGATAAAGAAAAACTTTTACAAACTCGCTTTGCTCTTGTTGTTGCAAATATGTAAAGCCAAAGATTCAAGTTTTCAGCAAAGATTATGAACTAACCATATTCACAATAACACTTAGGTCTCATGTTTACTCATATCAATGGCATAATCGACTAGCGAGCAATAATAATAAATCTCGGATGACAACACTTTCTCAAAACAATCATAATATGATATAACAAGATGGTATCTCTCTAGCCCTTTCTGAGACCGCAAAACATAAATGCAGAGTACCTCTGAAGATCAAGGACCGACTAGACATTGTAATTCATGGTAAAAGAGATCCAGACATAGTCATACTCAATATAAATTAATAGTAATGGATGCAAATGACAGCGATGCTCTCCAACTAGTACCTTTAATAGGAGGATGATGACTCAACATAAAAGTAAATAGATAGGCCCTTCGCAGAGGGAAGCAGGGATTTGTAGAGGTGCCAGAGCTCGATTTTTTTGAAATAGAGATAAATAATATTTTGAGTGGTATACTTTCATTGTCAACTTAACAACCGAGAGATCTCGATATCTTCCATGCTACACACATTATAGGCGGTTCCCAAGCAGAATGGTAAAGTTTATACTCCCCCACCACCAACAAGCATCAATCCATGGCTTGCCCGAAACAACGGGTGTTGGGGAACGTAGTAATTTCAAAAAAAAAATCCTACGCACACGCAATATCATGGTGATGCATAGCAACGAGAGGGGAGAGTGTTGTCCACGTACCCTCGTAGACCGAAAGCGGAAGCGTAAGCACAACGCGGTTGATGTAGTCGTACGTCTTCACGATCCGACCGATCAAGTACCGAACGCACGGCACCTTCGAGTTCAGCACACGTTCAGCCCGATGACGTCCCTCGAACTCCGATCCAGCCGAGTGTTGAGGGAGAGTTTCGTCAGCACGACGGCGTGGTGATGATGATGATGTTCTACCGACGCAGGGCTTCGCCTAAGCACCGCTACAGTATTATCGAGGTGGACTACGATGGAGGGCGGCACCGCACACAGCTAAAAGATCAAACAATCAATTGTTGTGTCCATGGGGTGCCCCCTTGGCCCTCAGATATAAAGAGCTAGGGGAGGAGGCGGCCGGCCAGGGAGAGGCGCGCCAAGGGGGAGTCCTACTCCCACCAGGAGTAGGATCCCCCCCCCCTTCCAAGTAGTAGGAGTAGGAGTCAAGGAAAGGGGAGAGAGAAGAGAAGGAAGAAGGGGGCCTAGCCCCTCCCCCTAGTCCACCCGGACTAGGCCTTGGGGGGGCGCCCAGCCTCTCCTCTCTCTTTCCCCTAAAGCCCAATAAGGCCCATATACTCCCCGGCGAATTCCCGTAACTCTCTGGTACTCCGAAAAATACCCGGATCACTCGGAACATTTTCGATGTCCGAATGAAGTCATCCAATATATCGATCTTTACGTCTCGACCATTTCGAGACTCCTCGTCATGTCCCCGATCTCATCCGGGACTCCAAACTACCTTCAGTACATTAAAACACATAAACTCATAATATAACCGTCATTGAAACTTTGTTGCGTCACGGACCCTACGGGTTCGAGAACTATGTAGACATGACCGAGACATGTCTTCGGTCAATAACCAATAGCGGAACCTGGATGCTCATATTGGCTCCCACATATTCTACGAAGATCTTTATCGGTCAGACCGCATAACAACATACGTTCTTCCCTTTGTCATCAGTATGTTACTTGCCCGAGATTCGATCATCGGTATCTCAATACCTAGTTCAATCTCGTTACCGGCAAGTCTCTTTACTCGTTTTGTAATACATCATTCCGCAACTAACTCATTAGTTGCAATGCTTGCAAGGCTTAAGTGATGTGCATTACCGAGTGGGCCCAGAGATACCTCTCTGACAATCGGAGTGACAAATCCTAATCTCGAAATACGCCAACCCAACAAGTACCTTCAGAGACACCTGTAGAGCACCTTTATAAGCATCCAGTTACGTTGTGATGTTTGGTAGCACACAAAGGGTTCCTCCGGTAAACGGGAGTTGCATAATCTCATAGTCATAGGAACATGTATAAGTCATGAAGAAAGCAATAGCAACATACTAAACGATCAAGTGCTAAGCTAACGGAATGGGTCAAGTCAATCACATCATTCTCCTAATGATGTGACCTCGTTAATCAAATGACAACTCATGTCTATGGCTAGGAAACATAACCATCTTTGATCAACGAGCTAGTCAAGTAGAGGCATACTAGTGACACTGCTTTGTCTATGTACTCACACATGTATTATGTTTCAGTTAATACAATTCTAGCATGAATAATAAATATTTATCATGAAATAAGGAAATAAATAATAACTTTATTATTGCCTCTAGGGCATATTTCCTTCAGTCTCCCACTTGCACTAGAGACAATAATCTAGTTCACATCGCCATGTGATTTAACACCAATAATTCACATCACCATGTGATTAACACCCATAGTTCACATCACATGCGACCAACACCCAAAGGGTTTACTAGAGTCAATAATCTAGTTCACATCGCTATGTGATTAACACCCAAAGAGTACTAAGGTGTGATCTTGTTTTGCTTGTGAGATAATTTTAGTCAACGGGTCTGTCATATTCAGATCCGTAAGTATTTTGCAAATTCTATGTCTACAATGCTCTGCACGGAGCTACTCCAGCTAATAGTTCCCACTTTCAATATGTATCCAGATTGAGACTTAGAGTCATCTGGATCAATGTCAAAAACTTGCATCGACGTAACCCTTTACAATGAACCTTTTGTCACCTCCATAATCGAGAAACATATCCTTATTCCACTAAGGATAATTTTGATCATTGTCCAAAGTTGATCTACTCCTAGATCACTATTGTACTCCCTTGCCAAAATCAGTCTAGGGTATACAATATATCTGGTACACAACATGGCATACTTTATAGAACCTATGGCTGAGGCATAGGGAATGACTTTCATTCTCTTTCTATCTTCTGCCGTGGTCGGGCTTTGAGTCTTACTCAATTTCACACCTTGTAACACGTAAGAACTCTTTCTTTGACTGTTCCATTTTGAACTACTTCAAAATCTTGTCAAGGTATGTACTCACTGAAAAAAACTTATCAAGCGTCTTGATCTATCACTATAGATCTTGATGCTCAATATGTAAGCAGCTTCACCGAGGTCTTTATTTGAAAAACTCCTTTCAAATACACCTTTATGCTTTCGAGAATATACTACATTATTTCCGATCAACAATATGTCATTCACATATATTTATCAGATATGCTGTAGTGCTCCCACTCACTTTCTTGTAAATACAGGCTTCACCGCAAGTCTGTATAAAACTATATGCTTTGATCAACTCATCAAAGCGTATATTCCAACTCCGAGATGCTTGCACCAGTCCATTGATGGATCATTTGGAGCTTGCATATTTTGTTAGCACCTTTAGGATTGACAAAACCTTCTGGTTGCATCATATACAACTCTTCTTTAATAAATCCATTAAGGAATGCAGTTTTGTTTATCCATTTGCCAGATTTCATAAAATTCGGCAATTGCTAAGATGATTCGGACAGACTTAAGCATAGATACGAGTGAGAAACTCTCATCATAGTCAACACCTTGAACTTGTCGAAAACCTTTTGCGACAATTCTAGCTTTGTAGATAGTAACACTACTATTAGCGTCCGTCTTCCTCTTGAAGATCCATTTATTTTCTATGGCTTGCCTGTCAACGGGCAAGTCAACCAAAGTCCACACTTTGTTCTCATACATGGATCCCATCTCAGATTTCATGGCCGCAAGCCATTTCGCGGAATCTGGGCTCATCATCGCTTCCTCATAGTTCGTAGGTTCGTCATGGTCAAGTAACATGACCTCCGTAACAGGATTACCGTACCACTCGGGTGCGGATCTCACTGGTTGACCCACGAGGTTCGATAGTAACTTGATCTGAAGTTACATGATCATCATCATTAGCTTCCTCACTAATTGGTGTAGTAGTCACAGAACAGATTTCTGCGATGAACTACTTTCCAATAAGGGAGCGTATATGATTACCTCATCAAGTTCTACTTTCCTCCCACTCACTTCTTTCGAGAGAAACTCCTTCTCTAGAAAGGATCCACTCTTAGCAACGAATGTCTGGCCTTCGGATCTGTGATAGAAGATGTACCCAACTGTCTCCTTTGGGTATCCTATGAAGACACGCTTTCCGATTTGGGTTTGAGCTTATTAGGATGAAACTTTTTCACATAAGCATCGCAACCCCAAACTTTAAGAAACGACAACTTTGGTTTCTTGCAAAACCACGCTCATAAGGTGTCGTCTCAACGGATTTAGATGGTGCCCTATTTAACGTGAATGCAGCTGTCTCTAATGCATAACCCCAAAACGATAGTGGTAAATTGGTAAGAGACATCATAGATTGCACCATATCTAATAAAGTACGGTTACGATGTTCGGACGAACCATTACTGTTGTCTTTGTTCTGTGTGGCGTGAGTTGCTAAACTATTCTGCATTGTTTCAAATGAAGACCAAACTCAGAACTCAAATATTCTCCTTCATGATCAGATCGTAGAAACTTTATTTTCTTGTTACGATGATTTTCCACTTCACTCTGAAATTATATGAACTTTTCAAATGTTTCAGACTTATGTTTCATCAAGTAGATATACTCATATCTGCTCAAATCATATGTGAAGGTCAGAAAATAATGACACTTGCCGTGAGCCTCAACACTCATCATATTGCATACATTAGTATGTATTATTTCCAATAAGTCAGTTGCTTGCTCCATTGTTCCGGAGAACGGAGTCTTTAGTCATCTTGCCCATAAGGCATAGTTCGCAAGCATCAAGTGATTCATAATCACGTGATTCCAAAAGCCCATCAGCATGGAGTTTCTTCATGCGCTTTACACCAATATGAACTAAACGGCAGTGCCACAAATAAGTTGCACTATCATTATTAACTTTGCATCTTTTGGCTTCAATATTATGAATATGTGTATCACCAACGATCGAGATCCAACAAACCATTTTCATTGAGTGTATGACCATAGAAGGTTTTTTTCATGTAAATAGAACAACAATTATTCTCTAACTTAAATGAATAACCGTATTGCAATAAACATGATCAAATCATATTCATGCTCAACGCAAACACCAAATAACACTTATTTAGGTTCAACACTAATCCCGAAAGTGTAGGGAGCGTATGATGATGATCATATCAATCTTGGAACCACTTCCAACACATATCGTCACTTCACCCTTAACTAGTCTCTCGCTTCATTCTGCAACTCCTGCCTCGAGTTACTACTCTTAGCAACCGAACCAAGATCAAATACCGAGGGGTTGCTACGAACACTAGTAAAATACAAATCAATAATCAGATATCAAATATACCTTTGTTCACTTTGCCATCCTTCTTATCGCCAAATACTTGGGGCAGTTCCACTTCCAAAGGACTACCCCTTTGTAGTAGAAGCACTTAGTCTCAGGCTTAGGTCCAGACTTGGGCTTCTTCACTTGAGCAGCAACTCGCTTGCCGTTCTTCTTGAAGTTCCCCTTCTTCCCTTTGCCCTTCTCTTGAAACTAGTGGTCTTGTCAACCATCAACACTTGTTGTTTTTCTTGACTTCTACCTTCGTCGATTTCAGCATCACGTAAGAGCTTGGGAATCGTTTCGTTATCCCTTGCTTATTATAGTTCATCACGAAGTTCTAGTAACTTGGTGATAGTGACTAGAGAACTCTGTCAATCACTATCTTATCTGGAAGATTTACTCCCACTTGATTCAAGTGATTGTAGCACTCGGACATTCTGAGCACATGCTCACTAGCTGAGCAGTTCTCCTCCATCTTGTAGCTATATAACTTTTTGGAGACTTCATATCTCTCAACTCGGGTATTTGCTTGAAATATTAACTTCAACTCTGGAACATCTCATATGGTCCATGACGCTCAAAACGCCTTTTAAGTCCCGATTCTAAGCCGTTAAGCATGGTGCACTAAACTATCAAGCATTCATCATATTGAGCTAGCCTAACGCTCATAACGCCCCAGATCTGCTCCTGCAATAGGCTTGTCACCTAGCGGTGCATCAAGGACATAATTCTTCTATGCAGCAATGAGGATAAACCTCAGATCACGGACCCAGTCCGCATCATTGCTACTATCATCTTTTAACTTTGTTTTTTCTCTAGGAAAATATATAAAACATAGGGAAGCAAACAACGCGAGCTATTGATCTACAACACTATTTGCAAAATACTATGAGGACTAAGTTCAGATAAATTAAAGTTCAATTAATCATATTACTTAAGAACTCCCACTTAGATAGACATCCCTCTAATCCTCTAAGTGATCACGTGATCCAAATCAACTAAACCATGTCCGATCATCACGTGAGATGGAGTAGTTTCAATGGTGAACATCACTATGTTGATCATATCTACTATATGATTCACGCCGACCTTTCGGTCTCAAAGGTTCCGAGGCCATATCTGCTATATGCTAGGCTCGTCAAGTTTAATCTGAGTATTCCATTGTGCAACTGTTTTGCACCCGTTGTATTTGAACGTAGAGCCTATCACACCCGATCATCACGTGGTGTCTCAAAGACGAAGAACTTTCGTGAACGGTGCATACTCGGGAGAACACTTATACTTTGATAATTTAGTGAGGGTCATCTTATAATGTTACCGCCAATCAAAGCAAGATAAGATGCATAAAAGATAAAGATAAACATCACATGCAATCAATATAAGTGATATGATATGGCCATCATCATCCGGTGCTTGTGATCTCCATCTCAAGCACCGTCATGATCACCATCGTCACCAAATAGCGACACCTTGATCTCCATCGTAGCATCGTTGTCGCCTCGCTAACTTATGCTTCTACGACTATCGCTACCGCTTAGTGATAAAGTAAAGCATTATGTATGCGTTGCATTGCATACAATAAAGCGACAACCATATGGTTTCGCCATTGCCGATAACTCGGTTACAAAACATGATCATCTCATACAATAAAATATAGCATCATGTCTTGACCATATCACATCACAACATGCCCTGCAAAAACAAGTTAGACGTCCTCTACTTTATTGTTGCATGTTTTACGTGGCTGCTACGGGCTAAGCAAGAACCGTTCTTACCTACGCATCAAAACCATAACGATAGTTCGTCAAGTTAGTGTTGTTTTAACCTTCTCAAGGATCGGGCATAGCCACACTCGGTTCAACTAAAGTTGGAGAAATTGACACCCGCCAGCCACCTGTGTGCAAAGCACGTCGGTAGAACTAGTCTCGCGTAAGCGTACGCATAATGTCGGTCTGGGCCGCTTCATCCAACAATATCGCCGAACCAAATTATGACATGTTGGTAAGCAGTATGACTTATATCGCCCACAACTCACCTATGTTCTACTCGGGCATATGACATCTACGCATAAAACCTGGCTCGGATACCACTGTTGGGGAACGTAGTAATTTCAAAAAAAAAACCTACGCACACGCAAGATCATGGTGATGCATAGCACCGAGATGGGAGAGTGTTGTCCATGTACCCTCGTAGACCGAAAGCGGAAGCATTAGCACAACGTGGTTGATGTAGTCGTACGTCTTCACGATCCGACCGATCAAGTACCGAACACACGGCACCTCCGAGTCCAGCACACCTTCAGCCCGATGACGTCCCTCGAACTCCGATCCAGCCGATTGTTGACGGAGAGTTTCGTCAGCACGACGGTGTGGTGATGATGATGATGTTCTACCGATGCAGGGCTTCGCCTAAGCACTGCTATAGTATTATCGAGGTGGACTATGATGGAGGGGGGGCACCGCACACGGCTAAAAGATCAAACGATCAATTGTTGTGTCCATGGGGTGCCCCCTTGCCCCCGTATATAAAGGAGCAAGGGGAGGAGGCGCGCCAAGGGGGAGTCCTACTCCCACCGAGAGTAGGATTCCCCCCCCCCTTCCAAGTAGTAGGAGTAGGAGTCAAGAAAAGGGGAGAGAGAAGAGAAGGATGAGGGGCGCAGCCCTCCCCTTGTCCACCCGGACTAGGCCTTGGGGGCGCCCAACCTCTCCTCTCTCTTTCCCTAAAGCCCAATAAGGCCCATATACTCCCGGCGAATTCTCGTAACTCTCCCAGACTAAAAATACCCGAATCACTCGGAACCTTTCCGATGTCCGAATATAGTCGTCCAATATATGGATCTTTACGTCTCGACCATTTCGAGACTCCTCGTCATGTCCCCGATCTCATCCGGGACTCCGAACTACCTTCGGTACATCAAAACACATAAACTCATAATATAACCGTCATCGAAACTTTAAGCGTGTGGACCCTACGGGTTCGAGAACTATGTAGACATGACCGAGACATGTCTCCGGTCAATAACCAATAGCAGAACCTGGATGCTCATTTTGGCTCCCGCATATTCTATGAAGATCTTTATCGGTCACAGACCGCATAACAACATACGTTGTTCCCTTTGTCATCGGTATGTTACTTGCCCGAGATTCGATCGTCGGTATCTCAATACCTAGTTCAATCTTACGGCAAGTCTCTTTACTCGCTTCAGTAATACATCATTCCGCAACTAACTCATTAGTTGCAATGCTTGCAAGGCTTAAGTGATGTGCATTACCGAGTGGGCCCAGAGATACCTCTCCGACAATCGGAGTGACAAATCCTAATCTCGAAATACGCCAACCCAACAAGTACCTTCAGAGACACCAGAGAGCACCTTTATTATCACCCGATTACGCTAGACGCTTTGGTAGCACACAAAGTGTTCCTCCGGTAAATGGGAGTTGCATAATCTCATAGTCATAGGAACATGTATAAGTCATGAAGAAAGCAATAGCAACATACTAAACGATCAAGTGCTAAGCTAACGGAATGGGTCAAGTCAATCACATCATTCTCCTAATGATGTGACCCCGTTAATGAAATGACAACTCATGTCTATGGCTAGGAAACATAACCATGTTTGATCAACGAGCTAGTCAAGTAGAGGCATACTAGTGACACTGCTTTGTCTATGTACTCACACATGTATTATGTTTCCGGTTAATACAATTCTAGCATGAATAATAAACATTTATCATGAAATAAGGAACTAAATAATAACTTTATTATTGCCTCTAGGGCATATTTCCTTCAACGGGTGCCTCCAACTAACAACAGTCCTGGGGGAGTTTTGTTTGCAATTATTTTGATTTGGTTTGAACATGGGACTGGGCATCCCTGTGACCAGCCATTTTCTCGTGAGTGAGGAGCGGAGTCCACTCCTCTTGAGAATAACCCGCCTAGCATGGAAGATACAAACAGCCCTAGTTGATACATGAGCTATTCAAGCATACAAAATAGAATTTCATTTGAAGGTTTAGAGTTTGGCACATACAAATTTACTTGGAACAATAGGTAGATACCGCATATAGGAAGGTATGGTGGACTCATATGGAATATATTTGGGGTTTATGGAAGTGGATGCACAAGCAGTATTCCCGCTTAGTACAAGTGAAGGCTAGAAAAAGACTGGGGAGCGACCAACTAGAGAACGACAACAGTCATGAACATGCATTAAAATTAATCAACAATGAGTGCAAGCATGAGTAGGATATAATCCACCATGAACATAAATATCGTGGAGGCTATGTTGATTTTGTTTCAACTACATGCGTGAACATGTGCCAAGTCAAGCCACTCGAATCATTCAAAGGGGGATACCACCCTATCATACCACATCACAACCATTTTAATAGCATGTTGGCACGCAAGGTAAACCGTTATAAACTCCTAGCTAATTAAGCATGGCATAAGCAACTATAATCTCTAATTGTCATTGCAAACATGTTTATTCATAATAGGCTAAATCAGAAGCATTTAACTAATCATATTTACAAAAACAAGAGAGGTCGAGTTCATACCAGCTTCTCTCATCTCAATCAGTCAATCATATATCGTCATTATTGCCTTTCACTTGCACGACCGAACGGTGTGGATAATAGTAGTAGTGCACGTGCATTGGACTAAGCTAGAATCTGCAAGCATTTTAATACAACGGAGAAGACAAGGTAATATGGCTCTAGGTTAAATTGACAATAATGCATATAAGAGCCACTTCAACATTTCCATCATGGTCTTCTCCTCTCGACCCCCAAAGAAAAGAAATAAAACTATTTACACGGGAAAGCTCCCAACAAACAAAAGAAGAACGAGAAATCTTTTTGGGTTTTCTTTTAATTACTACTACAGGCATGGAAAGTAAACTAGCTAAAAGCTACATCTAATTTTTTTGGTTTTTCTTAAGGTTTTTCAAACACACAAGAAGAAAACAGGAAAAAGAAAATAAACTAGCATGGGTAGTACAATGAAAAAGTATAGCACCGACAACTAGAATGAGTGTGTGAACATGAATGTAATGTCGGTGGGAAATACGTACTCCCCCAAGCTTAGGCTTTTTGGCCTAAGTTGGTCTATGGCCACAGCTGGCCTGGCGGATATCCGAAGTTGTAACTGGGGTCGTACTGAGATGCAGCAGCTATTGCCTGATGAGCTACAGCTTGGAGGCAAGCTGCCTCCATCCTCCTCTCATACTTGTTCGCCTCCTCCCTGGTTATAACATATCTCCCTTTTGCCTGAAAGTCAAAGAAAGCAGGAGCAGGGAGAGCAACATGGACAGTGCGGCGTCTGTCAAAGATTAGTCGGTATTGGAGGAAATGTTCATTCCTCTCAGCAAACTGATGACAAACCATGGCATTATAATCTAAATAAGCAGGAGGCAATTCCATATCATTTTCATGTATGGGTATCTCAAGATAGTTAGCTAAACGAGTTGCATAAATGCCACCAAACAAATCTCCGCTAATACTGTTATGATGCAACCTTCGTGCAACAATAGCTCCCAAGTTATATTGTCTATCTCCTAATACAGCACTCTTGAGAACACTAAGATCGGGAACGCACGTATGACATGCCTCATCCTTACCGTTAATACATCTACCTATAAAGAGAGCAAAATAATGTATAGCGGAAAATGAATGCTCCCTATGGTAGCTATGCGTGATTTCCTGACTCCCCACAGTTATACTAGCAAGAAAGTCTTTATATTCAGATTTGCGAGGTTAACTAGCATTACCCCACCAAGGAGTTTACAAACGGTATTAAAATCCTCTAAATTCATGGTATAAGATTTATCATAAAGATCAAACAGGACCATGTGAGAATTGCGTGATGATGTAAATTTAAATCTTCTCACAAAGGAATCAGTAAGGTGGTAGTATTGGGGGCACTTATCTACACGAAGCCCCCAAGATCAGCGTTACGCACATATGTGTCAAATTCCTCCTTAATTCCTACTTGGACCATAAAATCTTCTGACGGCCATTCACAAGGCCGCACTTGAGCTTCTCTTGGTGGTTCCGGCTCACGTATCGCGGGCCTGGGTCCTTGCTTCCTTGATGAACCACCTTGGTATATTTTCCTAAACATATTTCTTCCTCTGAAAAATTTCTGAAATTTTTAGTAACTCAAAATAAAAGTAAACCAAACTCAACAAGATTGATAGCAACTACTCCCACAGGTGCCTACAGACTATATCATGCATTAGAACTACTTGGGACCAAATAAATTTGACATGCAAGCTCAAGAACAGGGTCACATAAGCAGCAAAAATTTCCCATAAATAAAGCACTAGAACAAAAACTATTTGGACCATTGGAGGAGTCACATACCGAAGAACAATCCCCCAAAGCAGTTTTGTGAGTGGAGCTTTGAGCAAGGAGATCGAAAATCGCAGCAAAACAAGCTAGAACACGAGTTTGAGTTGTATAGTGATTTTTTCTGGAGGAAGACGAAGTGTGTGGGTGCTGGAATAAGTGGAGGCGGACCACGTGGGGACCACGAGGCAGGGGGCGCGCCTAGGGGGTAGGGCGCGCCCTGGACCCTCGTGGCCAGGTGGTGGCTCCCCATGATGTGTTCTCAGTGCTAGTTATTCTTAAATATTGTAGAAAAAATCATATTTCAATTTCAAGGCATTTGGAGAACTTTTATTTTCGGAGTATTTTTTTATTGCAAGGATAATTCAGAAAACAGACAGAAAATACTATTTTTGCTTTATTTAATCTAAATAACAGAAAATAAAAGGAGGGTACAGAGAGTTGTGCTTTCTAACTTCATCCATCTCATGCTCGTCAAAAGGAATCCAGTAACAAGGTTGATCAAGTCTTGTTAACAAACTCATTCCGAATCGTATGAAACCGGAGAATTTCCGAATAGCACTAGGTTACCTCAACGGGGATATGCACGTCCCCAACAATAAGAACATCATATTTCTTCTTGACAGTAGGAAGAGGAAATTCCAAACCTCCAATAATAATCGATGGAATTTTTCCAATAGAATTGATACTATGGACTTGAGGTTGTTTCCTCGGAAAATGTACCGTATGCTCATTACCATTAACATGAAAAGTGACATTGCCTTTGTTGCAATCAATAACAGCCCCTGCAGTATTCAAAAAGGGTCTACCAAGGATAATCGACATACTATCGTCCTCGGGGATATCAAGAATAACAAAGTCTATTAAAATAGTAACGTTTGCAACCACAACAGGCACATCCTCACAAATACCGACAGGTATAGCAGTTGATTTGTAACAACTTATTCAAATCAAGTCTACAATATAAAGAGAGAGGCATAACACTAACACCGGCTCCAAGATCACATAAAGCAGTTTTAACATAGTTTCTTTTAATGGAGCATGGTATAGTTGGTACTCCTGGATCTCCTAGTTTCTTAGGTATTCCACCCTTAAAAGTGTAATTAGCAAGCATGGTGGAAATTTCAGCTTCCAGTATCTTTCTTTTATTTGTAACAATATCTTTCATACACTTAGCATAAGGATTCATTTTAAGCATATGAGTTAAACACATACGCAAAAAGATAGGTCTAATCATTTCAGCAAAGCGCTCAAAATCCTCATCGTCCTTTTTCTTGGATGGTTTAGGAGGAAAAGGCATGGGTTTCTGAACCCATGGTTCTCTTTCTTTACTGTGCTTCCTAGCAACAAAATCTCTCTTATCATAACTTTGATTCTTTGATTGTGGGTTATCAAGATCAACAACAGGTTCAATTTCTACATCATTATTATCGCTAGGTTGAGCATCAACATGAACATCATCATTAACATTATCACTATGTTCACGTTCATCACCGGATTGTGTTTCAGCATTAGAAATAGAAATATCATTGGGATTCTCAGTGTGTCAACAACAGGTTCACTAGAGGCATGCAAAGTCCTATCATTTTTCTTTTCTTCCTTTTAGAAGGACTAGGTGCATCAACATTAGTTCTCTAAGAATCTTGCTCAATTCTCTTAGGGTGACCCTAAGGATAAAAAGGTTCCTGAGTCATTTTACCCTCTCTAGTCATAACTCTAACAGCATTATCATTTTTCTTATTATTTAATTCATTGAGCAAATCATTTTGAGCTTTAAGCACTTGTTCTACTTGAGTGGTAACCATAGAAGCATGTTTCCTAATGAGTTTAAGTTCACCCTTAACTCTAGACATATAATCACTCAAGTGTTCAATCATATAAGCATTGCGTTTCAATTGTGTACTAACATAAGCATTGAAGTTTTCTTGTTTAACAACAAAATTATCAAACTCATCTAAGCATTAGCTAGCAGACTTGTAACGAGGAATATCACCTTCGTCAAATCTATAGAGAGAATTTACCTTTACTACCTGTGTCGGGTTATCAAGACCATGTATTTCTTCGATATGTGGTAAATTCTTAACATCTTCATCTTTAATACCTTTTTCTTTCATAGATTTCTTTGCCTCTTGCATATCTTCAGGACTGAGAAATCGAATGCCCCTTTTCTTCGGAGTTGGCTTAGGAGTTAGTTCAGAAGGTGTACAATTATTTTCATTAGTCAACATATTATTCAATAGCAATTCAGCTTGATCAACAGTTCTTTCTCTGAAAACACAACCAGCACAACTATCCAGGTGGTCTCTAGAAGCATTGGTTAGTCCATTATAAAAGATATCAAGTATTTCATTTTCTTAAGAGGATGATAAGGCAAAGCATTAAGTAATTGGAGAAGCCTCCCCCAAGCTTGTGGGAGACTCTCTTCTTCAATTTGCAAAAAATTATATATTTCCCTTAAAGCAGCTTGTTTCTTATGAGCAGGGAAATATTTAGCAGAGAAGTAATAAATCATATCCTGGGGACTACGCACACAACCAGGATCAAGAGAATTAAACCATGTCTTAGCATCACCCTTTAATGAGAACGGAAATAATTTAAGGATATAATAGTAGCGAGTTTTCTCATCATTAGTGATAGGGTGGCTATATCATTTAATTTAGTAAAATGTGCCACAACAGTTTCAGATTCATAGCCATGAAAAGGATCAGATTCAACCAAATTAATTATCTCAGGATCGATAGAGAAATCATAATCCTTGTCAGTAATACAGATAGGTGAAGTTGCAAAAGCAGGGTCATATTTCATTCTAGCATTCAAAGACTTTTCTTTCAAATTAGCTAATAATTTCTTAAGATCGATCTATCATTGCAAGCAAAAAGTCTCTAGCAGTTTCTTCATCCATAACATAACCCTCAGGCACAACAGGAAATTCATATCTAGGGGGAGAATCTTCATCATCACTTTCATCAATATTATCAGTTTCAATAATTTCCTTCTGTCTAGCCCTAGCAAGTTGTTCATCAAGAAATTCACCTAGTGGCACAGTATTATCAAGCATAGAAGTAGTTTCATCATAAGTATCATGCAAAGCAGAAGTGGCATCATCAATAACATGCGACATATCAAAATTAATAGCATAAGCAGGTTTAGGTGTCGCAAGTTTTCTCAAAACAGAAGGAGAATCAAGTGCAGAGCTAGATGGCAGTTCCTTACCTCCCCTCGAGGTTGAGGGATAAATTTTGGTTTTCTCGTCTTTCAAGTTCCTAATAGTGATTAGTAGATATAAATCCCAAGTGACTCAAAGAATAGAGCTATGCTCCCCGGCAATGGCGCCGGAAAATAGTCTTGATAACCCACAAGTATAGGGGATCGCAACAGTTTTCGAGGGTAGAGTATTCAACTCAAATTTATTGATTCGACACAAGGGGAGCCAAAGAATATTCTCAAGTATTAGCAGCTGAGTTGTCAATTCAACCACACCTGGATAACTTAATATCTGCATCAAAGTATTTAGTAGCAAAGTAGTATGGAAGTAACGATAACGGTGGCAAAAGTAACAGTAGCAGTTTTGTAGTAATTGTAACAGTGGCAACGGAAAAGTAACTAAGCAAAGATCAATATGTGAAAAGCTCGTAGGCAATGGATCAGTGATGGATAATTATGTCGGATGCGATTCTTCATGCAACATTTATAACATAGGGTGACACGGAACTAGCTCCAATTCATCAATGTAATGTAGGCATGTATTCCGAATATAGTCATACATGCTTATGGAAAAGAACTTGCATGACATCTTTTGTCCTACCCTCCCGTGGCAACGGGGTCCTATTGGAAACTAAGGGTATTAAGGCCTCCTTTTAATAGAGTACCGGACCAAAGCATTAACACTTAGTGAAAATACATGAACTCCTCAAACTATGGTCATCACCGGGAGTGGTCCCGATTGTTGTTACTTCGGGGTTACCGGATCATAACACATAGTAGGTGACAAATGACTTGCAAGATAGGATCAAGAACTCACATATATTCATGAAAACATAATAGGTTCAGATCTGAATTCATGGCACTCGGGCCCTAGTGACAAGCATTAAGCATAGCAAAGTCATAGCAACATCAATCTCGGAACATAGTGGATACTAGGATCAAACCCTAACAAAACTAACTCGATTACATGATAAATCTCATCCTACCCATCACCGGCCCAAAGAAGTTTACGATGGAATTACTCACGCACGGCGGTGAGCATCATGAAATTAGTGATGGAGGAAGGTTGATGATGATGACGGCGACGGATTTCCCTCTCAAGAGCCCCGAATGGACTCCAGATCAGCCCTCCCGAGAGAGTTTAGGGCTTGGCAGCGACTCCGTATCGTAAAACGCGATGAATCCTTCTCTCCGATTTTTTTCTCCCTGAACGTGAATATATGGAGTTGGAGTTGAGGTCGGTGGAGCACCAGGGGGCCCACGAGGCAGGGGGCGCGCCCCCCACCCTCGTGGACAGGGTGTGGGCCCCCTGGCCTTGATTCTTTCGCCAGTATTTTTTATATATTTCAGAAATATTGTAACATCCCAAAATTCTAAATTTTGGTATGTTATAAACAAATAGATAGTTTTGATTGATTGTTTGATTGATTGAACTGAAAGTGGGTGAATTCGAAACTTTTTGAAAGTTAAATGAGAGGGAATAAAAGGACTTTCCCAAACTTTCATTTTGCTTTTATGATCTTCGAATTCAAATTCTTTTCATCACAAAACCACGAGAGAAGATGACATGACTTCTTCCATTTATTTAAATGACAAGGGTGTTGAAAATATTTGAATTTCATTTGAGAATAGTTCCAATTACGAAACTTTATGCAACTCAATGATTTTCACGGCGAAGATAAAATGACTTCTTCAAAACATATGAAATATGAGTTGGGAGTTTCAAAGAATTAAGTTCAAAGTTCTTTTGAATTTATTTTTCAATTTGGAGTTATTGGAGTTTTATTCAAATTATTTTTCTCCAAAAATAAAATATATGGAAAATAGGGTAACATGATTCCCTACATCAGAAAATTGGAGAGAAATTAATTTGAAATCATTTTGGTACTGTTAAAAATGATTTTCAAATTGGATTTTATTAGGGCAGTAGCACTTGTTTGTTTTATTTGTATTTTTGTGTATTATATTTGAAGCTAGAATAATGTTCATCATGTAGGAAATCTTTTTCTGAAAATTTTGATATATTATATGCCTATATAATATTTTTATTTATTTGGTTTTATTATTTTTATTTGTCTCTGTTTAAAAAAAACAAATGTTTTAAAAATGGAATTGACAAATACTTGGGCCAAAGGCCCAAGCCGCTAAAGCCACTGCCACCAAGGCCAAGGCCATCGCTAGCACGCACGCACCTAGGGAGCCAGGAGCCCCAAGTTTCCTATTCTTTTACAAATCCTAGTAGGATTTGATCCCGTTCGTTATTTCATTTTTATTCCTAGGATTCCTAATCCTAATTTATTTCTTGTCCCTACCCCAAGCAAAACCCTCCCTCCCCAATAAAAATACCCAAGCACCCCCCAACACATCAAATCAACTCTCTCTCCTCTCCTCTCCTTGTGTGTAGCAGCCCCACACCGCGCCGCTTCACACACCGCCGCCGTCACCAAGTGCCGCCGCCGCCCTACGCCGCCGCCGCCGGAGCCCCTCGCCTCTTCGAGGTACTAGCCCCGTGCCGCGTCACCTTTTCTTTTCCGTTCCGGTTTCCGTTCCGGTTTTCTAGATCGGTTTTTCGTTTCGGTTTTCTTTCCGAAACCCTAGATCAGTTTTCTCGCCGGTTTTTCTTTCCGGTTTTGTTTAGCGAGCGTTCGCTCGATAGATTTTTCTTTTTATTTTTAATTTCCGTCAGGGACCTATCCGTAGTTTTATTTTGTTTAGTCCCTAATCTTCAAACGCTCATAACTTTTTACTCGTAAGTCGGAATCCAACGAAACCAACGCCCACTTCTTTGTTATGATCCTCTATCCAAAGAATCCAACTCAAACATGTTTTTTGAAAATTTAAAATTTGAATTCAAAGAGATTTGTATTTGAACTTCGTTTGATCATAACTTGAGTTTCGTAACTCTGATTTAGTTGATTCTTTTTGCTAATCAAAGCTCTTGACCTAAACTTTCTGATAAGGCCAAATTCACATAATTTTGGTACTGTTAAAAATTGTTTTATGCTGCAAGAGTTATTTGCTTGGTTTTGATGTTTTCCGAATTGTTTTCTTCGACCTTCCCGACCTTTTGAGTGATTGCTTATGTGTGGTTACTATTGATTGCTTACGATAGATTGACCGAGTGTGACGAGTAGAGCTATCAAGAGTTTTGAGTGCTAATCATCTTCATCAAATTTGCAGGCAAGTAACACTTGATCATACTCTTTCTACTACCCAGTTTTATGCATTAGATCTATTCCTCGAATACTTGCATGATTAGGACTAATTAAATTGTGGGATGGGAAGTAGATTGAGGTAGTACCTATTACCTGTTTTACTTATGAAACCTTGGGAGTTACTTCTACATTTGCTTATTATGCTATGCTATGCTAGTAGACGTGGATTGGGTTTGAGTGAATATCCATGACAGATGTGAGATTGATAATTAATGGTTTATCTAAGGTGGCAACTTAAACACACATCTGGGTGGATTGAGGCACTGGTTACTCCAGGACTTGCTGTCTAGGCACTGGGTTTCAGGACTTGCTGCATTTCTTGGACCGCCACCTGTGCTCAAAGGGATCATAAGATTATTCAAACTAGAAACTTCCGTGGTGCAGCCACAAGCCATTATGGGCTCTGGCATAGTTGAATAAGTCGTGCGAACTCTTATAGTGGTGGACTAGCAGATGTAGGGGATGTAGGTGTACCGTCCACCCATCGTAAGGTGCTAGCGCACGAAAGACTATGTCTCGGTCTCCGTTTCTCAAACACCCTGCAGTACGAGAAACCAAACGGAGGCGATCGAGTCTTGTGGGGAAAAGTGCGCAAACCTCTGCAGAGTGTATAAACTAATCATGATTAGCCGTGTCCCCGGTTATGGACAATTTTGAGTATCTAGTTCTTGGATTATCCTGTTGATCCCATCATGTTACTTCTAATTAATATTGTTTGGGTTTAATGAGTACTTTTTAATTGGGATTGAGGATGCTGTCAACCATTCTCAATGTTCAACAACCACCATGATAGTTAAATAAATTTACTCCTTTGCAGTAGGGAAAAATTAGCTTTTCGCAAAACCTTATAACCATAGAGCTTTTCCACCAGCCATATATGCATGTAGTATAGGCTTATTATTTCATTACTCTCTATGTGTTACATTGCCAAAGATATTCCATGTGTCAATTGCCAGTCGCAACTTTTCATGTTGCAGACTTTTCGACGCATTTAGTAAGTGATACGTTAGGGTTACGATTTCCTATACTCAACTTTACCGTTGGTGTTGATGGGAATCCACAACCTTGTTAAGCTTCCGCTTATATTTGGATTGAGGTAATAGTATTTACGTTACTTTATACATGTGATTTACCTCTGTTATAAATCCTTCGAGTAATCGTGTGTGTCAAAGATACCGATCCAGTGGATGACACGAAAGCACAGAGACTTGATCCATTCGGGTCGGGTCGCTACAAGATGGTATCAGAGCACATGTTGATTGTAGGACGTGACCCTAGAAACTGGCAAGCCCATAGGAAAGATTTTTCTCTACAACTTTCTTTTTCAAAAAGATCTTTTACCTCTCTTCTCTTCCGAGCTTATTCAAATATTCCCTTTTAGTGAGACCATACCCTTTTCCCTTTTGACCACTCGAAGATTTGACTGATGAGACCACTTCAAGGAGACAAGATATGGGACAACTAAGACCATTTGGAATGAAGAGGATTTTACCGTGTAAATGGAAACTACAACTGTTGAAGACTCCGAAGACTTGGAGAATTTGAAGGCTTTGAAGAATTCCCAGATTTTATGACCTAGGAAGGTTACGCTTATGGAATTGAGAGATTATGGAAGTAATCAATACCCGAGATTAAGGTGTATTGGAGTAAGACCAGGATCTGGAGTATTACATCAAGGAGTTAAGATGGACCTACAAGAAGCAGTATTTGATAAGGAAGCAGTTCGTGAAGAACTCAGGACCCAGAAGCTGAAAGTAGACAAGCTGAAGGAGCAAAACATCGAGATACCGGAGGTTTGTCAAGAACTGAAGGATAGTAGGACCATGGTTCATGCCAAGGATGATGAAATACGTAAGTTTGGAATGCAACTCCGGAATATTAAAAGACGTCATGAGAGACTTCAAGGCCAACAGAGATGATTTGACAAAAGAACTTGAGAAGGACAAGCATGATCAGAAGGAGCCATCGGAGACATGACCAATACTTGAAGAGTGTGATTACTTTGAGATCTATTGACCTTTAGAAGACCAAACCCCTGTTACATACCTACGTTAGATGCGACGATTGTGAGCTGTCATTTGTTTGATGTTTTTTCGACAGCCACAATAAAATCTTTCTTTTCAAAACCATTGTGTGTATTGTGTGCATCCCTCTCGATCTCTCTTATCCCACCCCAAACCCATGGACCCAATAGAGGATGAATGGAGATGAGCTTGTATTGTATGGACCGATGAGTCAATTGGAGATGCACCAATGGATTCGTAACATGGAGGATCAAATGGAGAACAACCCTATAGTCGAAAGGATATGGCCCAACATGCTCTAGAGTGCTTTGAAAGAGGTGCTGCTACTTGGTGGAGGATGTACCAAACCATCAATGGATGGCAAGGAGTAACCACTTGGAAAGAAATTAAGTTGACTTTGTCAAAGTCTAGGTTTGTGTCCCACAAGTTGAAGCCTTATGGAAAGGATATGAAGAAACCTTGTGCGTACAAGCTCTGTGGAGAAATAGGACACACCCATAAGGAACACAAGGATGAATGCCTAATTGTGAAGGAAGTCACCCAGCTGAAGAATGCCCAACTAGGCAGATCACTTGTTTCTTGTATGAAGGGACTACCCACTACCCTGCTCAGTGTCACATTTACCCCATGGTACAAAGAACCATCCAGCAGAAGAAAGAATAAATGAAAGGAGCCCTCATGGAGATGTTAGAAGAACGTGTGACGAAGGAAGATGTTGAGGACACACACAAAGGAAACAAAATTAAAGCCCGCACCAAGTCATGCTATTCATGTGGAGAAGAGGGACACATCTCCCAAGATTGTCTGAATGGAGATCTAGTAGAATTCTGACAGAGGAAGTAGAGTATGACCCACAGGAAATAGAAGCCCTGATTGGAGCAGAAAGGTCCCTAAGAGGAATAGATTGGATTCTGTGAAGGATCTCGAGTCATGTCACCGTTACAAATGCAAGGAGTCGGGGCACTACATCAACACTTGCCCAAAATGGAAGCCGAGGACCCAAAGAGGCTATGTGATCATGAGGAAACCTCAAACCCGTCGAAGTAATATGTTTCCGTTGTAATGTAGCAGGGCACTTTGCCGTAGATTGTCCAAGGAGAAGGAGACTGATGATATACAGCTTGAAGTTGTAACAAAAGAAATGGAGTAGTAGAAGTGAGAGCTTTTTCTTTTATATTGAGGTGTTAAGTTGAGACATGTAATGGAAAAGCGAGAGATTGTAATAATTTAAGAATCAATAAAGTTAGCGGTGTTGGTACCGCTTTGGATTTTATGAGTTACCCTATGAGGAAAGATGTTGACCAATTTCGAGGATATGAGAAATATGGTCTATGGAATATTGGAACATTTTAAGGGTGGTAGTACCTGTAAGAACCGTTGACCTGGAAAAGATAAGGATACCCATCGAATGGATTTCGGACAAAAGGAATAGGAGTTTTGTCTTGATATGTTTGATACCCCAAGAGAGTGTGGGATGACGTTGGAGACCGTCATTGTTTGGACCAAATGTGATCAAGGATTCTAAGAGAATGATAAGTTGATTTGGGATAGACCGAAAGTAGCTCACCCAGTGCGTAATAGTTATGCATACTCAAAAACGCAAGGAGGTAGTCCATGAAATTGGAGATAGAGCATATCCTTGTGTGCCACCTCTGTGAGGAGTTAAATGATTTGGAGTTAAGGGAAAGTTAGCCCTGAGATTTGTAGGACCATACCGAGTTTGGAACGTATGGGAGAATTGGCTAACAAGTTGGAGTCACCCGAAGGACTGTCAGGAGTTCATGACTTGTTTCACGCTTCCAGCTTGAAGAAGTGCCATGCGAGAGATGGCCAATATTCCCCTGTAAGGACGCTTGACCATGGAAAGTATAATGTTGTCACACGATGTTGAGTATGGACTTCATAAGTATAAGTTTTTATCTCGGTATGTGGGATATCCCACGAGGATGAAGAGATGAATTACTATTGGATATAAAGGAGGTATGATGTTGGAAATATGGATCAATGGAAATTCCATGATGAGTCTGAGTAAGCACGTCTTAGTTTGGTGCCAATATAAGGAAAGGAGACAGTACAATTGGATGGATTTTAAGTATGCTAGGAAGCTGGAAGTTGAAGGTTGGAATAACGATTAGTTGCCTGCAATGATGAGTTCAAGGTTTGCAAGTGATGAGATGGGCCATAACCCACAGGCCCCAGGACCTGCCAAGAAGCAAGCACACTCTTGCTGAAGGAAAAACCCTGGCAGAAGTTGCGATTTTTATCAACCGACGATTCTATAGGAGGAAGTTGCGATTTTTATCAACCGACGATTCTATAGGAGTTTACGCAAAACCTGAGAGTTGTTAAGGAACGATAGATGTTTGTTTGGCCTGCAGAATGAATGGATTTTCCGAACTTGGTTCGTCGACAAGAGAAATTCTGCAATGCTTGTGAGGATGACCGAGTATTAGAATGCGAGATTCGCTAAACCATGTACAAGGTAATGATTTGGGTGCGGGATGGATTGATCACCATACCGACTTACTCTTATTATTCGCTTTGCTATATGGGATGGTAACTGAGTGACTTACCTATAGTAGAGAGACGACGATCAAAACCTTGTTTGAACCTTAGAATGGTATAAGTATTTTCCCTTGTACAAGGCGCTTGTTGCCAACCGTAGGATATACGGTGAGGTTCAACCTGCACTGCTTTCTGCAGGAGAAACCATAAATTGATGACCACCATGAGATATCGATAGTTGTTTAGAATTGGCGCTGCAAATCGCCTAAGAAGACCCAGTCTCTAATAACCTTACCCAGAGTAAAGGACAAAAGATTTGAGGAAAAGGTTATGCCACTACCGAAGAGCCCAGAGAAGGAATTATCCTTAATATCTCGAGAAGACCGACATCGCTACCATAAGGATGGAGTATATGAGTTTTGATGGAACCGTAACCAAGCCTCTAAGGGTGGTAGCACCCGAGACCGGAGATGATCGATGGATTTTGAAGACCCCAAACCCTAACCTATTTCTTTTCTAGTTTCTCCGAATCTCGAGGACTAGATTCATTTTAAGGGTAGGTTTGTAACATCCCAAAATTCTAAATTTTGGTATGTTATAAACAAATAGATAGTTTTGATTGATTGTTTGATTGATTGAACTGAAAGTGGGTGAATTCGAAACTTTTTGAAAGTTAAATGAGAGGGAATAAAAGGACTTTCCCAAACTTTCATTTTGCTTTTATGATCTTCGGGAATTCAAATTATTTTCATCACAAAACCACGGAGAGAAGATGACATGACTTCTTCCATTTATTTAAATGACAAGGTTTTATGAAAATATTTGAATTTCATTTGAGAATAGTTCCAATTCTGAAACTTTATGCAACTCAATGATTTTCACGAGCGAAGATAAAATGACTTCTTCAAAACATATGAAATATGAGTTGGGAGTTTCAAAGAATTAAGTTCAAAGTTTTTTTGAATTTATTTTTCAATTTGGAGTTATTGGAGTTTTATTCAAATTATTTTTCTCCAAAAATAAAATATATGGAAAATAGGGTAACATGATTCCCTACATCAGAAAATTGGAGAGAAATTAATTTGAAATCATTTTGGTATTTTTAAAAATGATTTTCAGTGGATTTTATTAGGGCAGTAGCACTGTTTGTTTTATTTCAATTTTTGTGTATTTTATTTAAAGCTAGAATAATGTTCGTCATGTAGGAAATCTTTTTCTGAAAATTTTGATATATTATATGCCTATATAATATTTTTATTTATTTGGTTTTATTATTTTTATTTGTCTCTGTTTAAAAAAACAAATGTTTAAAAAAAAGAAAAAAAATGGAACCACAGCGCCTTGGGCCAAAGGCCCAAGCCGCCAAAGCCACCGGCCGGCCGAAGGCCAAGGCCATCGCTAGCACGCACGCACCTAGGGAGCCAGGGAGCCCCAAGTTTCCTATTTTTTTACAAATCCTAGTAGAATTTGATCCCGTTTCGTTGTTCCGTTTTTTATTGCTAGGATTCTTAATCCTAATTTATTTCTTGTCCCCTACCCCAAGCAAAACCCCTCTCCTCCCCAATAAAAATACCCAAGCACCCCCCCCCCAACACATCAAATCAACTCTCCTCTCCTCTCCAAGAAGAAGCCAGCCACACCGTGCCGCCGCCCACACCGCCGCCGCCAAGTGCCGCCGGCCTACGCCGCCGCCGAGCCCCTCGCCTCTCGAGGTACTAGCCCCGTCACACACGCTTTTCTTTTCCGTCTTTCCGCTCCGGTTTTCTAGATCGGTTTTTCGCTTTTCGTTTTCTTTCCAAACCCTAGATCGGGTTTTCTCGCCGGTTTTTCTTTCCGGTTTTGTTTAGCGGCGTTAAGCTCGATAGATTTTTCTTTTTATTTTTAATTTCCGTCAGGGACCTATCCGTAGTTTTATTTTGTTTAGTCCCTAATCTTCAAACGCTCATAACTTTTTACTCGTAAGTCGGAATCCAACGAAACCAACGCCCACTTCTTTGTTATGATCCCCTCTATCCAGTAATCCAACTCAAACATGTTTTTTGAAAATTTAAAATTTGAGTTCAAACAGATTTGTATTTGAACTTCGTTTGATCATAACTTGAGTTTCGTAACTCCGATTTAGTTGATTCTTTTTGCTAATCAAAGCTCTTGACCTAAACTTTCTGATAAGGCCAAATTCACATAATTTTGGTACTGTTAAAAATTGTTTTATGCTGCAAGAGTTATTTGCTTGGTTTTGATGTTTTCCGAATTGTTTTCTTCGACCTTCCGACCTTTTGAGTGATTGCTTATGTGTGGTTACTATTGATTGCTTACGATAGATTGACCGGAGTGTGACGAGTAGAGCTATCAAGAGTTTTGAGTGCGAATCATCTTCATCAAATTTGCAGGCAAGTAACACTTGATCATACTCTTTCTACTACCCAGTTTTATGCATTAGATCTATTCCTCGAATACTTGCATGATTAGGACTAATTAAATTGTGGGATGGGAAGTAGATTGAGGTAGTACCTATTACTGCTTTTACTTATGAAACCTTGGGAGTTACTTCTACATTTGCTTATTATGCTATGCTATGCTAGTAGACGTGGATTGGGTTTGAGTGAATATCCATGATGATGTGAGATTGATAATTAATGGTTTATCTAAGGTGGCAACTTAAACGCACATCTGGGTGGATTGAGGCACCTGGTTACCCAGGACTTGCCTGTCTAGGCACTGGGTTTCCGTGACTTGCCCGCATTTCTTCGGACCGCCACCTGTGCTCAAAGGGATCATAAGATTATTCAAACTAGAAACTTCCGTAGCAGCCACAAGCCATTATGGGCTCGCATAGTTGAATAAGTCGTATAACTCTTATAGTGGTGGACTAGCAGATGTAGGGGATGTAGGTGTACGGTCCACCCATCGTAAGGTGCTAGCGCACGAAAAACTATGTCTCGGTCATCCGTTTCTCAAACACCCTGCAGTACGAGAAACCAAACGGAGGCGATCGAGTCTTGTGGGGAAAAGTGCGCAAACATCTGCAGAGTGTATAAACTAATCATGATTAGCCGTTTCCCCGGTTATGGACAGTTTTGAGTATCTAGTTCTTAGAGTATCCTGTTGATCTCATCATGTTACTTCTAATTAATATTGTTTGGGTTTAATGAGTACTTTTTAATTGGGATTGAGGATGCTGTCAACCATTCTCAATGTTCAACAACCATCATGATAGTTAAATAAATTTACTCCTTTGCAGTAGGGAAAAATTAGCTTTTCGCAAAACCTTATAACCATAGAGCTTTTCCACCAGCCATATATGCATGTAGTATAGGCTTATTATTTCATTACTCTCTATGTGTTACATTGCCAAAGATATTCCATGTGTCAATTGTTTTTGTGCTGCAACTTTTCATGTTGCAGACTTTTCGCATTTACAGTAAGTGATACGTTAGGGTTACGATTTCCTATACTCAACTTTGCCGTTGGTGTTGATGGGAATCCACAACCTTGTTAAGCTTCCGTTATATTTGGATTGAGGTAATAGTATTTACGTTACTTTATACATGTGATTTACCTCTGTTATAAATCCTTCGAGTACTGTGTGTGTCAGCATACCGATCCAGGGATGACACGAAAGCACAGAGACTTGATCCATTCGGGTCGGGTCGCTACAAATATTCTCCGTGAAGTTTCAGGTCATTCCGAGAACTTTTATTTCTGCACAAAAATAACACCATGGCAATTCTACTGAAAACAGCGTCAGTCCGGGTTAGTTCCATTCAAATCATGCAAGTTAGAGTCCAAAACAAGGGCAACAGTGTTTGGAAAAGTAGATACGATGAAGACATATCACATTACCGAGAGGGCCAAGAGATACCTCTCCGATACTCGGAGTGACAAATCATAATCTCGATCTATGCCAACCCAACAAACACCATCGGAGATACCTGTAGAGCATCTTAATAATCACCCGATTACGTTGTGAAGTTTGATAGAACACAAGGTATTCCTAAGGTATCCGGAGTTGCATAATCTCATAGTCAAAGGAATATGTATATGACATGAAGAAAGCAATATCAATAAAACTGAACCATCAATATGCTAAGCTAACGGATGGGTCTTGTCCATCACATCATTCTCCAAATGATGTGATCTCGTTTATCAAATGACAACACATGTCTATGGTTAGGAAACTTAACCATCTTTGATTAACGAGATAGTCTAGTACAGGCTTACTAGGGACACGGTGTTTTGTGTATGTATCCACACATGTATCAAGTTTCCGGTTATGACAACTCTAGCATGAATAATAAACATTTATCATGATATAAGGAAATATAAAATAACAACTTTATTATTGCATCTAGGGCATATTTCCTTCACCTGCCGCGTGCATTCGTCACACTGTATGACCAGCAAAGGCGAGCCAACGAGCCGCTGGGCCAGTGCCGAGCCCGAGAGACGACCGGGCGTGTATTTCCCGATGAACCGACGACGGGGGAGATTCGAGTGGCTAGAGACGGAGCCAATACATGCATGCGGTGCGGCGGCATTGCCGGGGCTGTGCGGTCCGTTTTCGGCCAATCCATGGCAAGGCGCAATCGCTGGCGATCGGAAACGCCAAATCCAGTGGCGGCAGCAGCCATAGATCCACCGGTTCTTCGGCGGTGGCGGGAGATGAGGCATAAATCCGAGTGGTAGAGGACAGCGGTGGAGCCTATGGAGTGTCCGCGGTGGCGGGCGGGTGCCGACGGGAGTGGGAGAGGCGGCGTTGGCGAAGATGCAGCACGGGAGCGGAGGGAAGACGCGGCTTTTACTCCTCCGCCGAGCAGTGGAGTAAATATAGGGAGAAAGTGGGATGGAGTAAAAAATTATACTCCCTTACAACGGACTAGGGATCGGCTAGGTGCCGACTAAGGGAGTAAAACCGCATTTTTACTCCTCTCAATGGTTATAAAGGGATTGGTTAAAAATACCCTATAGAGAAAACCATTCAGTCGAGAGAAACTACCATCTCGCTATAAGTGAGACAAAGCTAGTAATCACGTCCCTCCATCATTTTATTTTTTGGTTTCTGTTTTTCTTCAATCTAAACACGTGTTTTTTGCTTTTTATTTTTTAACATATTTCAAAACCTTATAAATAAAAATAAGTATTAAAAAACACTTTACATAAAAATTTAGAAAATATTTGCATTTCAAAAACGTTAAACATGTATCGAAAATGTTTCTAATGTATAAAAAAAGATACAATGTGAATAAAAAAGAAGAAAATGCTAACCATGTGCCCCAAAATTGTTAATTTGATAAAATATCCATACATTAGAAAATCTATGTTGCATTTAAAAAATGTTCAGAAGTTTCAACAATGTGCTCCTGACGTTTTCACACAAAAAATTGTAGAATGACAAAAAAAGTTTGCATTTTTCAGCTAAAACAATGTTCCAACGTGTATTTAAAAAATGATTAACATGTATTCAAAAAAAGTTCAGAACATGTTTTTGGAAAAAAAATGTTAAATGTGTTTAATATTGTGAATCATTTGTAATATATGTTTCGATGTCTACATTTTCATAAACATCAAAAACATGTTCCTAATGTATCATAAAGACATTTATTGTATACATCAAAAACACTTTTTATAAAATGTTAATCATGTTTTTGAAAAATGTTAGCCGTTTGTAAAAAATGTTCGTAATGTATCCGAAAAAATGTAAGCTATGAAAAATGTAGACTATGTTAGAGAAAATGAAAGGAAAATTAAAAACCAATGAAACTCGGTGAAAACCAATGAAAGCGACAAAAAACTCAAAAGGTAAGAAATAAAATCGAGGAGAAAAGGAACGAAACAGAAAAAAGAAACGGAAAAAGGAAGAAAACTGAATAAAATAAAATAAAACATAAGAATAAAAAAGGAAACTGAAAATCGAAAATCGAAAATCAAAAAAACATCGAAACCCCATTAACAACATCAGAAAAACTGGGCTGCAAACTGTGGAGAAACCCGAAAGGAAAAAGACAGCAGAAAAACGAACTCGTATCACGTTACAGTATTGGGCCATCCTGCTAGTTCCCCGCCGTAGGCCATTCCTTCAGGCGATTTTATGGACACTATTTTTTGCCTCAAAAAATCCTAACATATTTAACTTTGTTTTCAGTTTTTTTTTCAAGAGTTGTTTTAAAAACCCACATATTGAAAAAAAATATTGTGAATTAGAAAAAATATATTTGTGGATACAAAAAATGTTCAGGATTTAAATAAAGTCCGTGAATTTTAAAAATATTCACCGATTCCAGAAATGTTGATGGCTTTAGAAAATAAATAATTTAAAAATGTTCATGGATTTTGAAAATGTGAAGAAATCAAAAAAGGTTTTCGAATTGAAAATACATTCATGAATTTTAAACAAGTAATTAAAAATCTTCCACGAAATAGGAAAAAATCACGAATTAAAAAATAAACATAAAACGGACAAAGGTAGAAAACAGAAATAAAATTGGAAAGAGCCAGTTAGAAAAAAAAAGTAAGTTTTTTTAGACAAATAAAAAAAGCAAGTAAGACCAAAAGGTTCGAGTACGTTCTTGAAACTGGCTTCTCCTACTCTTCTAAAGACCGCCCATGTGGTAAGTAATATATGTCATTTGTGTATTTGTACGACATCATGTCTCTGGTTTTTTTCCTCATTTGTTGTTTCGCATTTTGTGCATTACTGAGACAAATCGGCCCACTTGTCCCACTTGCTGGTCTATCCCGATGTTGGCCGGCTACAATAGACGTATAATTTGGCCAGTTCCAGTAAGCCACGTGCGAGCACACACTTAGGCGATGAGGACTCCCGTTCATCCGTAGGCACGAGGAAGAGTTAGGGTTCCAAGGGCAGCCATCAGAGACGCTGTTCGCCCCCTCGCCTCCAGCCTTCATGCTAGGCGAGGGGGACCTTGATCTTCTTACAAGTATTAATAAGTTTTATTAGTGTGACTTTTGTGGTCTTCGTCAATAATGTCTTGATGGAGGGTGTGATGGCCTCAAAAATAAAGGTACTCTAGTTCTTCTCGTATTGTTGCGGTGCCTCATCAGATTGTGTCATGAAGGTAGAGAGTTTGTGTGTCTACAGGTTTTTTGTGTCCAACCTTGCAGATTTTAGGTTATGTCCTCGCAAATTCATTTCTACGGATCTGATGAGTCGGTGCTAGTGTTTTTTGTTGGTAATTCGTTGGGACTTTGGAGTCTTCTTTGCTTTTTTTGTGATGATCTCGTGGTTCGATGAGCTGTACCTCTAGGGAATCATCTCGGCCCAAGTATGTTCAAAGTTCAAGGCTTCCCATCATTGTAGATGGGTGACTCAAGAGGAATTCAGAAACCAATGAAGGTAGTCAAGTTCGTGAAGATATTGCTACTTCGATCTGGTTGCAGATCTTTCGATGAAGTGTTGGTGAGTTCAAGTCCTAGACACGACATCAGTCTTGCCATTTTCCTGAATTTATTTCAGGCCTTTTGGTGATGTGCTTTCAGTGGGAGGAGAACGTTTCCGTAACTATGAAGACGTCTGTAACGACTTCGTGAATCTCAATATGATGCGTGTGTGTGTGTGTTCATAGGGCTGATTGTTTGTACGAGTGTCTGCGTTTGTACTGCGTTACAAAAGGCATTGTACTATAATGTTTGTCAAATTTGAATAATGTTACATGTCATTCTAAAAAAAGGCGACCACGAATCCCTTGTCTCATTTTTTAGTTTATTTTCCTTTATTCTTTTGGGAAAAGGCATTAGTATGATTTATACATACATGAGCATCTTTTTTATATGTATGATCATCTCACAATATTTATTAAATACACTAGTAGGGCCCTAGTAGGACCAGACACATAGAGTAGGTGTCTGGGCCCATCGGAGCTCCCCTGGCCGCATCTCTAGTGCATTTGGCTTATAAATATTCCAAAACCCTTCGTCATATTTGAAAGGACATGCGGTGCCCCCATGTGTGGTTTTGGTAATTGATGACATTCTCTATGGACTAATGGTTGCATTGAGTTATATTTGAAGGATTTGTCCATAGGCTTTTCTTGAAGTACATGTGTTGGTTTCAAGGAGAGTTTTGTGTCGACCAAGGTGCTATTCAAGGAATTATCCAAAGATTAGTCATGTGAGTGTTGAGCTTATTGCAAGCATGTCTTGAAGAATAAGATCGTGTGATCATTCATGTCCACCTTCAAGACATCATCCAAATGAAGAGAGTTGGAAAGATTCAACACACAAAGCGCATAAGATGTACAGTGGGATCAAGTGATCCCATGGTATGGTAAGCATTGTCCATTACGCTTTGTGTACTAACCCATGGTCTTCGTGAGAGTTCTTTGTGGGGTTAGGTTGCGGTGTGCAAATTCAAGTGAAGCATCACGAAGAGATCAAATGCTTGAAGCTTGCCGTCCATTGTGGTGACAATGGACTTGTGAAGATGAGCGAAAGAGTGGCTCACCCATAGTGGAGTATGGGGGAGAAATCAACTAGTCTTCATCGAGCCAACGAAATCAAGAAAGGTGGTCCAACTTGAGGGAGTCAAGATCGTCATCATCTAGCTCAAGTGGACTTTGTGCAAGGCAAAGGTTTGCCCTTGATAGGTTTTCTATTTTACCGGTCTCATGGTAGTTGTGGGAGACCGGGTTATAGGATCGATTGCCGTACTATCAAGGGGGCTCTCGATGAGTTGCTTGATCGTATCGCTCAGAGAGAGAGCTCAAACCATTGCATCCTTGCATCATCTTTATTGGTTCTTGTTTGGTTCTTCTCCTTGCGAGTTTTGGAGCTTATGGTCATTTTTATGACAAGCTCGAGTTCATCGAAAACGGAGTTCACATGCGTCTTCTATGATGTTTTCGATGTTGGAGGATATGCCGTTTCTTCTCTGTTGGAGGTTTCACTCCTTTGTTTGTTAGGCATACCTCCCCTGCCTCTTCTTACTATATCCAGTCGTTGTTTTGATGCTACTCGTTGTCTTGTTTCAAACAAGCTTGAGTTTGCTCAATTCGGAGCTCATTTGCAGAAGTTATGGCAGTTCTAGTTTTCCTTGGAGTAATCTTTGTTTTCAGGTAGTGGCTTGTTATCGGCGCCAATGGGTAGTACTGTCCACAAGGGTAGTACCGCTGAAGCACTCAAGCGGTAGTACTGGCTCCTAGAGCGGTAGTACCGCTTGGGAGTTTCAGAGTACCGCATGATGGTTCCGGGCTACTACCGCCTCGATTCGAGACCGTTGTTTTTCGTGGTCGGGTTTTACGGTACTATGTGCGGTAGTAGTGGCGGTAGTACCGCTCCAAGCGGTAGTACTGTGCCTACTCCCACGGTAGTACCGCCTGGGGCTGTGGCCTTGACCTCCTCGTCGTGGCAAGACTGGGTGAGAGCGGTAGTACCGCCCTCGGTAGTAATGCCACCGCCCAAGCAGTAGTACCGCTCTGTCTTGGGATGTTCGATGGGGTAACGGTTGGATTTTCCCTCCTATAAAAGGGGTCTTCTTCCCATTGAACCTCATCCTTTGAGCTCGTGTTCTTCCCCCATTGTTGACCTTCTTCGAGCTTGCTAACTCTCAATCCCTCCAATGATTCTTGCTAGTTCTTGAGGGAAAAGAGAGGAGATCTAGATCCACGTTTCCACCAATCACTTTCTCCTCTAAGTGAGGGGAACCCCTTGGATCTAGATCTTGGAGTTCTTGGTGTTCTCCTTCTTGTTCTTCCTCTCATTTTTTCCCTAGCATTAGTTGCTTTGGTGGTATTTGGGAGAGAAGGACTTGGGCACTCCGTGTGCCCTTGCCATTGCATTTGGTGCATCGGTTTGAGTTCTCCACGGTGATACGTGGAAGTTACAAGTTGAGAAGCTTATTACTCTTGGGTGCTTGGTGCCCTTGAGCTTGTTCCTCTTGGGTGCTTGGGCGCCCTAGACGGTTGGTGGTGTTCGAAGCTCAATCATTGTGGTGTAAAGCTCCGGCAAGCGCCGGGTCTCCAATTAGGTTGTGGAGATCGCCGAGCAACTTGACGGGTTCCGTGACCGCCCCAAGGGTTGCCAAAGTGTACGGGTTCGGTGACCGCCCCAAGGGTTGCCATTTATGCAGGTTCGGTGACCGCCCTCAAGGATCCCTTAGTGGAATCACGGCATCTTGCATTGTGCGAGGGCGTGAGGAGATTACAGTGGCCCTAGTGGCTCCTTGGGGAGCATTGTGCCTCCACACCGCTCAAACAGAGATTAGCATCCGCAAGGGTGTGAACTTCGGGATACATCGTCGTCTCCGCGTGCCTAGGTTATCTCTTACCCGAGCCCTTACTTATGCACTTTACTTTGTGATAGCCATATTGTTCTTTGTCATATATCTTGCTATCACATAGTTGCTTATCTTGCTTAGCATAAGTTGTTGGTGCACATAGGTGAGCCTAGTTGTTGTAGGTTTTGTGCTTCACAAATTAACTGCTAGGTTTATTCCGCATTTGTTCAAGCCTAAACCGTAATTATTTTAAAGCGCCTATTCACCCCCCCCCCTCTAGGCGACATCCTCGATCTTTCAATATTTATCATGTAGTTTTTCATGTCCACCACTTCGTGATCCGGTGCGATCTAATCTGCAACCATGTTCTGGTGTGTTGTCGAGTGGTGGAATCCATCGACAGTGATTCTTATCGCTCTATGATGATGTGTGATTAGTCAAGCCGTAGACTACATGTTCATAATAGTTTCTATGGTGTAATCTCTCCCTTGTTTTCAATACAGATTGTCACATGAGTTGTCTAACATGACTGTGATCTATGAGATGTGTTCTATGTAGTGATTATGTTTATGTCATAAGTTGTTACTTGATGACTATAATATATGTGATGTTATTGTTTAATTTATAGAGGCATAATGTTTTTTCTAATCATTCGCAAGTTTAGATGAATGATCAATAGTGTTAGTGGTGTGCATTCGTTGGGTTTAGTCATTGCAAGTAAGCTAGCTCGGTGACAATAAGCGAAAAAGATTTGCATATATTATTACCACTAAGGATAAATGATTGCATAATGCCTGTTTAAGAAGTGGTGTTTGTCAATTTTATGCTACTTTTCTCAAAGAAGTACTCAATTTTAGTACATTTCAATCTTAATACTTAGATATGTTGGTGGAGTTTAATCTTTGGGTGTAGTATTAGCCATAGATGTTGATGAAGTTCTGTCTATGGACTTATCGACGTAGTGGCTATATAATATCATCACTTCACATATACAATTTTTCTGTCGTGACTATGTAATATTTTGTGCACATATATCTTCATATTACTGTTGTGACACCCCAACTATTTGGAGTATTACTCTTGGTGAAGCTATGAGCCCCGGTCCATTTTCCTTTATAGAAACAACCTTCCAATATCTTTTGTATGCTCTTTCATTTTTAGTAATTATTTTTTCCAAAAATACAAAAACAAGGTTCTAGCTACAAATATATTAATAGATTTTTACAACTTGCAAAGCTAGTAGGCTTGACAGCTAGACCCGTTGGGGACGCATGTGGGTTTTCTTTGCATTGCAGAGCTAATAATTATTTTGAGGACACGTGCTTCCACGGATTGATACCTTGGTTACTCATTGAGGAAAAAGCTTGGTGCTTCCTGCAAACCCTTCGCCTTAGGGCACAAAAAAGTTGTTAAATCATCGAACAACAAAGCATTTTCTGGCGACTCAACTAGGAAAGCAAAAGTTCTCTACTACAAAGGTTCTTCAATCAAAATATTATCTTTCTTGTTATCTATTATGTCTAGTTGTTATTTTTATCTTAGTTTAATTTTTTACTTATACATAAAAAACTACATCTTAGTTTACATCGTGCGTTGTTAAAGTTGATTCCTACGAAATTAGCCCTCGTTTCTTAATTCGGGTGGTGAGGGAGAAATTTATGGCTAATTTTAATGAAGATATTGCGTCTCATTTACACAATTTCATTGAATTTTGTAACATGCAAAAATATAAGGACGGGGGGATGATTATGTTAAGTTTAAATTATCCCCTTTCGCCTTGAGAGCTAGATCAAAAGAGTGGCTACAATCTTTAGCTAACGATAGCATATATTCTTCGAATATATGTAAGGGTGTTTTTAGTAGTAAGTATTGCCTCCATCTAGGATAATACACGTGAGAAACATTATTATGAATTTCAAACAAAATGATAACAAACATCTAGCTCAATCATGTGAAAGGATGAAGAATATGGTTAGGAATTGTCCAACTCACGGTTTATATTATTGGACTGAGCCCCAAACTTTTTATGTTGGTCTTAATGATATATCTACGAGTTCTCTAGACTAGGCTACAGGTGGAACATTCATGATAATAATTCAAGGCAGTGCAAGCAAATTATTCGACAACATGTTAACCAACTATGCCCAATGAAACACCAGAGGGGCTAAAACTGCAAAGAAGGTAAACTATATAGAAGAAGTTGGTAGTTTGAATGTGAAAATTGATATGTTGATGTCAATGATTTCTTCAAGGAACTCTTCTTCCAACTCCGATAATATCTCTATAGGAGAGATTGTTGAGCAAAAAATATGTTGATGTTAATTTTGTTAAAAATAATTTTAACGATAATGCTTATATCCTAGGCACATCCTTCTAATAATGCTTATGGAAGTGCTAATGTATCCACTGGACTTGAACGAATGCTTAGGTAATTCATTGTTTCACCAAAATAAATCATTAAATTTTCTCATGAAAACTTGATAGATTGGGTACTTTATTTGACAAACTTGATAGTATTGCAATTGATATTAAAGTCTTAAATCTTAGGATAGCAACAAATAAGATAGGTAGTGAGGAGTAACTTGAACTAACTCAAGCAGCAGACTTCGCATGCTCCAGACTCGATAGACTAGAGAGATATAAAGAAGCTGAAAATGCTTAAATTTTTATGTGGAACTGGCATGAGGAGTTAAAAAATAGATATTGTTGATCCTCTTGTTTTTAGAGACATTACTATTTATAATGTGTATTACAAACTTCGTGAAGTAATTGAAGTGCCACAAGAATTAGCTATGAAACCTAATGCACAATAATGACAAATTAACTTCACTCATATTGTTGAAGCAATTCTTCGTGTGAGGAGGAAACATATAGACAAAAAGATATGATTCCTGGAAAACTTGAGGATGACTGGAAACCTTCTATTATTATTAGCATCAGCATTTTGACATGTCAAGCTTTGTGTGTGGGTGCTAGTGTTTCCATAATGAAAAAACCTTATATCAAGTGTTAGGACTTTCACCTTTATGTTCTTGTGATTTAATTTTATATCTAGCTTTTAACACTATCAAAAATATTGTGTGAAATATAGATGACGATTTAATTGTATGTAACATGAATTATGTTCCTATATGCTTTATTGTGATGGACATAGAGGCGAAACTTGTATGCCAATTATCTTGGGCATGCATGTTTTGTAAACTCTTGGAATGAAGGAATAATAAAGTTCCAATTCCCCATGATAAATGTTTTGGGAAAATTTCCTAGGTAAATACCAAGTTTAGTAATTATAATTTATTAAAAAAATCATTGGTAAAAGGGAAGTGTGATGGCAAACTTGAAACCCTACTTCTTTTTTTTTGAACAAAAGATGGGTCACGAACGACCCAGAAACTGCATTAGTCGTAGATCGGTAGCACACGTACACAGCAGTTTACAACAGGACCCACAAGGAACGAAAATTACAGACCAGTCCCTGTTTTTTGCATGGAAGACCCTGAACAGGAAACAAGAAACGCAATCGGGTCCAAATCATCTCCCAACAGGATCCAATCCTGCCGTCGCCGGGGACGTTACCACTTGGTACGCTGGGACTTCCGCAGCTGCTTCTCCCGTAGCACAACACCGCAGAAGAAGAAGCCGTGGACTCCGATTCAGAGATGAACTGCCTCCCATCTAGGCACCAGGCCGGGAGGAAGAGAAACGGCCGCTCTTCGGCCAGCAGATTCAATGGCGAGACGGAGAGGGCCGGCTGCCAACCGCCGACGTGGGCGCCGTTGCCTCGTTTCAAACGCCATTGAGGATGAGCTCCTTCCCAAACTGCAAAGTCCAGCTCGCCACTGCTCCTACTTCCTCCAACCACCTCCACGATGGCTTTGAAGGAAAGGGATGAGCAGGCGGGCCTCCACCTTAACAGGGAACACAACGAGCTTAGTGAGGGAGACGCCGTCGCAATTCCGTCCGGTTGCACACAGCACCTCGCCACCACAACCAGCAGAAACGCCGACGCTAGCCACCGCGCGCAGCTCGCGTGCGCCGGCGACACGCTCCACCACGGCATAGCGCCATACGCCACTTGGGCAAGACTCGACCTAGTCCTATACCTGCTATTTATAGAGCTCCACGCACCTCTCCCGTCTCTCGTCCGACCGGCATCGCCGTCGTCAGAGATTGGGGATCGGGCGGGATCAGGAACGCTGCACGCGACTCTCAAGGGGCTCTCTAGAAGGAGAAAAGCGAGTGTTTCATCCCAAACCCAATGCCTAGCCAAACTGCATTAAAGAAAGCGTTCGTGAAAGGCACCCCATAGTTATATATTTTTATTATTGTTTTGTTGTTTCGCCATTGTATATTTACTGTAGCAATGTTGCTTATATTTCCTTCTTTAGTGAAGTGTTAAGGATTTTCTTTAGCATTATTTAGTTGCATGTAGTTGTTATCATGTGCTGAAAATGCAGTTTTGTTGTCATTACAAAAGGTGAACGTTTAGGGACGGTGCACCGGCCCAATCTTCGGCCGATCGCCCACTACCGCTGGCCTCCTGCTTTCTCTCCGCCTCACCACAGAACGACGAGCGGCCCGGCGAAGCGGCGAGGGCGAAGGCTTCATGAGGCGTCTACCCCTCGCCCGCCTCCCAAAGATCATCTCCTACTCCCCCATCATAGCCTAATCTCATGTGAGGTCGTCATCCACCCCACTACCGTGGCGATTTCCCACACGACGAGCACCTCTTATCCACAGCTCGCTATTCTCCCAACAGACCGTCTCCAGCCTCCAAAGAATCCCCAGCTCCGGCAGACGAGCCAGATAATCTATGACGATGAGGCACATCCACGACACGGTGATGCCGGAACCAAGGCGTCGATTTTGTCAGAATCGACAAACCAAGAGTCGGAACCAGACTTAGTTTTGGTGCATCGCTGGGGTGTTTTCTACGTCGACATTCGCGGCCGCCTCATTTTGTTGCAAACGACGATGCAAAAGCTTCTACCGGCAAGATTTTTTGCTACCACGGCGACCGTGAAGCGACAATGGCTTTTCCAAAGAAATGATTTTGTCCCGGCAAAGCTAGAGCTGGAACCAGCTTTTGTTTTTGCTACAACCAGCAAATTCAGAGCTGGAACCAACAACATATTTTGCTAGAATCAAAGGAAGCAGGGATTCGATGGATATACGTCGGAGCTACAACCAGTCTTTGAAAAATGCTACTCCGCAACCAAGAAAGCTACAACCATCTTTGAAAAAAGCTTCAATTTGGATAAGGGGTAGCTGGAGGTCGGCATTGCGTGAGCGCAAAAGCTGCAACCGGCATGGAAGAAAGCTACAACGTGCTTCTAAAAAGCTTCAAACCAAGAACGGCTAGCTAACAATGGTGAGCTGCGGCGACGGAGATGCATGGCGCCCGGTGCTGCGACGGGCGTAGCGACAAGCTATGACGGCGGGCTGCGACAATCTTGGAACCCTCACTTGGCGGTCGCAACCGGTGGGAGAACACGCCCGCCGGCGGAGCTAGGGACGTCTTTCTTTCGACCGCCCGGCAGAGCTGCATACGACAAGCGCCCGGCGAGCTTGCTGGCGAGCTTGCGCTGGCGAAGCGGCGCCGGCGAGCTGCGACGCGGCCAAGGGGCGAGTGACGAGCGGCGCTGCGAGCTGCGACGGCGAGATCCGTTTTTTCCCTGTCGTTACGCGTGCGTGCGGGAGGAAGAAGATGACTTGGTCGAAGCAATCTCGTCCATTCATGCGTACGCATCCAACGATCCGCAGTGGACCGGCCCAAAGTTTGGGCCGGTGCACCGGCGCAGAGTACCGCCCATTACAAAAGCACTTCTCTGTACTGGAGCGTGATCAAACCACAAAAATTCACAATGTGTACTATTATAAGTCTTATATTTTTTTTTCTAATTGGCGAAATTATTTTAGTTGCAGAATTTCATATCAAAATTACGTTTCTACTTGTTAGTCTCTTTTGACATATTCATGCCTTTCTTATATTATAGCTTTGTATACATAGTGTTGGGACTCCTCTTGATCACGATAGATTCTTTTATTGTGTTTCTACTCTAGCTATTCATAAATGAATTTTTCATTATTTATATACAACAAGTAGGACCTTTAGTAATTATTTTATGGACTAATGAGCCCATAAGGTCATCTAAGTTTTGTGTGGATAAAAGTTATTGATTTAAAGGAGCTATAGCTGACACGGAAAGGGTCAATATGAGTGAAGAATCAAGCTTGGGAATGCCCAAGACATCCAAATTTTATTTCCAAGAAGACTCAAAAGTTAAAGCTTAAGGATTCCCCGAGGCATCTCACTTCTTTCTCAACATATTAGTGTGAATTATCTAAACCTTTTATATTCATCAATGCATTATGTATTGATTCTTGGATCATCATTCTGCCCATTTGAACAAATTCAATCATCACATCATCAAATCATTACTTATGGTGGTGATATTTGAATGGCTTAAGGATTATTTTTTCACACTATGTGCTTCATGTATATCTTGTTAATGTAAATGTTCGTAGAAATTCAAAAACTCCATGGTCTTCACGTATATTTTCTAGAGAGTTGGAACATGGTAAGTATGTGCTAGATATTTATGTCTATGATTTATATCTTAAAAATTTAGTGCTTATGTCACAAAATTTGCATAGTTTCCAGGATGGCTTGACAAGAGCAAAACTAGCATTTAAAACTGATAGAATTTGGTACTTGATGGATTGCTTTTAGTTAATCAAAGACCGTTTAGTAGCATTGTAATAAACAAAAAAGTACCTATGTCGGTGAAAGGTGGGAGCAGAACCACATCTACCCGCGCACATGTCTGGAAGAACCTTTTGCAAACCTCAGAACCGATCCCATCAAGAGTCCACGACGGACAAGGAAGGATACAAGACAAGCATCCCCAGGCTCTTCAAAAGGAGGCAGGTGATGCCACAACAAGGAAGGATTAAGTTGTTCGCGACCAGGAGACCCGAGGAGGAAGGCGCCCAACCGTTCCCCCAGGATGGGTAGAAATAGCTGAGCATCTATCTACTATCTATCTACTATCTATCTACTACCACTGTAAAAGGAAGAGAGGGGCAGATCCAAATAATTTTAACCGTTCATCTACAATATCTGATGACTAATAATCCTCCCGTGTTTAACACAACAAGCCACGCATTAAGCCGATCACTAACCTGCCCCGCTGTTAAAAAACAAATCTACCAACAACGCACGCACGCACGACTCTCGCCCCCCTCCTCCTCCCTTTGGGCAGTCCCCAAGAAGTTCGCCACCTCGCCCGTTCCTCCCATGGCCGTCGGCCGCCGAGCCGCCCTTCGCCGCCCGCCGTTCCTCCCTTCTTTGCCACCGCCGAGCCGCCCTTTTCCCGCTGGCCGCCTTCTCGCGGAGCCTCCTTCGCCCCCACCGCTTTCGGCTTGTCGGAGCCGCCGCGCCTTCGCCATGGGAGCGGCTGTCACGGAGCCGTTCCTCCACGACCACCACAAGCATGGCAGGAGCGCTGCCCGACCTCCTCTCCTATGACTTCAATTGGACGATGCCCGCGACCAGCGTGCTCTCCATGGTATGAGGAACATTGTATGCATATTGGTTCAACAGTTTGTTGTGACGGAATTGTAGAAGTTAGTAGTATATCTGTATTTGCAAATTCTATACTTTGTGGATATATCAATATAGTGAATCAGTTTGCCAAAAAAATAGTGAATTTGATGTGCCAGACTATTGTCGGTACCACTCAAACTGACTGCGTTTTGATTCCCTTTCGTTTTTCCCTTTGGCTCTGGCGACTTGGACATGCATAGATATTTCAGAAAGAAACAGGAACACAAGGCCATCACTGAACTACTTTTACAATAGTATAAGATATACATATCCCTTAGCTATTCAACTATTTAGCAGTGAAAAAGTGTTGAACTACTTAGCTCCCGGACAATCAGTTTGACTTCATGTCCATATGTGACCAAATAGTTTTCGGCTGGCAAGTATAACTAGAACCAGCGTGAAATTCGACCTCTCGGAACATGAAAAGCAGAGGCTTACTTCAGCAGCACGTGGTCAGTTCCCCTCACCGGCTACCATCTGTCTCGGATTTTGATTTTGATTTTTTCTGGAGATTTCAGGATAGAAAGGCAGCTTTGGAGAGGGGTCGCAAAGATCAAGGCTATTGTATCAAGTATTGTGCTCAAAACGTCCATCGGGTGCATCCATATCGCCCCAGTTCATTACCGACCACCACGCGATTTACATTCACTGCGATCATGGATGACCACGTGAGACCTCGTCGCCGTCCTTCTCCCAGATACTATGGTCGGCTAATACGGTATTTTGATATGCTAATCATGCTTCGTTTCACTAAACTCACGTAACAATACTACTTACTTTCTACTAATAGTGTTCTGTGAACTGCAAAGTTCAGAATTATGGCAACATTTTCATGATCTATATTCGAGCTTTTAGTATATGGTTTGTTTGAGAAGCGGATAAGTGGTCAAGGGTCGTATATAAGAATATTGCAGGTCTATCTACACTCTTCTCAGCCTGGAAATCATTATATGCTTGCTGACTTGCTTTGCTCACATTGCCGCCAAAACTGTGAGCGGTCCTTGCATGTCTTATGAATTCATTGAAAGCGTCTAAAATATGGAGTTGCAGTATGGCTGCTAGCTGCTACTTTCATGTTATCACAAGAAGGCCAAAGCTCTCATTTTCTAGATATTTCGAGTTTAAATATGAAAGATATTTGAAGAAAGGAATTTTCAGTATCATATATCTCAGCAATTATGTTTTGAAACGGAATTGTTGGCTCATAATAATAGTTTGTTGAATTCTTCCAAGTCCCAGTTAGATTCTTCAAACTGTATGACCTTAGATGTATTGTGACCTGATGACCGTCGTATTTTTCTTGATATACTAGAAGCTGCAATCACTGCTGATGTACTTCTATATTTTCTTATTTCCCATTTATCTGCTATTTGACTTGTGATGGTTTAATAATCTTTAACCTTCAGGATTCCCAGCCTCCTGTGTGACCTAACTGGAAATTTGACAAATTTAAGCAATTCATGAATCTGTCAAAATTTGAGCTATGAATGGGTAGGCCTCTCGGTGATGGCTTCTCAGGTGAGAGATTATATGCACTGTAACTCCCAAGCTTGAAACCAAACAATGGTGTCACTATATTCACTAAACGAAAACCTATAACTGTACTTCAATATGCTTGAAATTAGACACTGTTCTACTGCGTAAAATTCGATCGTGTGTAATAGTTCTACGAAGGTAATCTTGTAGAGAATAATAGGCTTAACAGCCCTGCTTTTATATAATTTTATGCTCAATAGACCAGCAACATGACTCTGCTTCTGTATGTTATGTAATTAATCCAGAGTAAGATTCTTGGAAAGTTGGAAGGCCTATCTGCATGAAAAAGAACTACAACTGAATGCCCACCATTTTGAAAGCTTTTTCTCCCGGGTGCTCTAACAGCTCAAAAAAAGTGATGACATATTAAATTCCAGAATAATGTTCTTTTATCTTGAGGAAATTACATAATCAATGTTAGTGCCCGCCTAAAGCCGCTCTGAGATGGATAGAGTAAGAGAGACCCTTGAGGTACGTAGGTCTGGTTCATAGATGGACAGAGCAATGATCTCGCCGCCGTCCGGGTCCATCCAGAGTGCTTAATTACTTGCAATTTGATGCAAGAGATGCTTCATAATCTGTTTTGAGTTTTTCCATCCTTCTAATTGTGTATATGTGTGGCAGAGAATTATGAAATTTTGATGTAAATGGTCATTAATCATAACTGACAACGCTGGATGCATGGTCATTTTAGTGAACTAGATATATAGTCTATATTGTTTGCCAACTGCAATTAAATGTTGATAGCTTGGTCTTGACTGCTAAGCTAGCAAATTCTTCGGATGTTTGGTACAATTGAGTTTTTAAGGGTTGGCGTCTTTGATTTGTAGGACTTCTGTTCTTAGCCCATTGAGCTTGTTTGATTTGCTTGATAAGATTTGTTTTTGTAGGACATCGAGAACTTCACTTTTTAAAATTGAAGCTTCACTCAGGTGAAGTGGTTCCTTTAGGCATTGATATATGCGGTGTAATATATGTACATGAAGGAAAATTGAATTAGTATTTCAATCGGAGTAGAAGCCATGATTTGTGGACCCTATATATTGTAGTCTGCTTCACTTTCACTTATTATTGGGAGAATTTGCAAAACCGGACCATGTCTCAACACTGACTGGAAGAAAGGTTAATTTGTCCATGAAATTTACTACCTTTTTTTGTCTTCCCATTTTAATGCTCATCACATATTTATATATGTCCGCCATGGTTAAGGTTTTCTAATATTATTGCACAGAAACAGTCTGTTCCTTGCACCTGTTTTGCAAGCTAGATTGTATGAAAAATTATATACATAGATGGGAAAAGGCAACCGCGTCACATTAATGTGGGGAGGGTAATATTAGATAGAGATTCTTGCATCTGCACATTAAACTTTAGGTGTAATACTGCAAAATATTTACTTTTAGCTAGCATCTCTTGGATCAACGATATAGCATTTGTTCCTCAACTTTAATGTCAATGCAAATGTAATTATGATCATGCATCAACAGGAGCAATCCTCATTTTATTTGAACATTCAGGTGTCTTTCTCTTGCATGGTGGCATTGCTCTGTTATTTGCATTGCCAAAGCTTGGTCATGGAAGATGTTATACCCGAGAGAAAAGATACAATGAGTCAACTATACAAATGATTCTATGAATATTCAGTACATGCTTCTCTGAATTTAGGTAAAGTTTGGTGGTACTGCTTATCTGAATTAACTTATATCTAACGCTCATGGAAACATCAATACAGACATTTATGAACACTGTCAAGGTAATCATTGAGAATTGTACCAACTGATGCACATTGTGATTCCAGCTTCTGGAAAGAAAGGAACTACTCCCTCTGTCCCATAATATAAGAGCGTTTTTGACACTAATGTAGTGTTAAAAGTGCTCTTATATTATGAGACATAGGGAGTATATGCTACTTGCATAAGCAGTTGTTTGACTTGCAGGTTATTTTCGAGGAGAATACCACTGACAAAGTTGGAGCCTCTGTCAAAATATTAACATGTGGCAGGTTGCTACTATATATATCCATATAGAAGAGGATTCGTGTTACATTATGTAAGTAGCAGATTTTGTTCTTGCTCTATATTTTTTTCTTTGTGAACCTTGCTAAGTAACCATTCCTGTGTAGAGCCAGTAATCGAGGCCAGACGTGTGCTCCTTGCTGCCAGCTCCGCCCTCCTCCACCCTATCTCCTCGGGCAGGCAGCTCCATCCATCGGTACCTAGAAGGTAGCGACCTGACATCTCTCTCCATCTCCATCCCTTCTTTATCTCGCTAGAATCCTCGATTCTAACACGACATTATAATGCATTTTAGCACAGAGGTTCGCCTCTACCACGATGGCCACATCACTGCAATCAAACTCCACCATTGTCCAGCCACCCAAAGTGCAGCTCGACTCAATCTGGACCATAACCTCTCCGGGTGTTAGCAACAATGTATCTTCGTAAATAAGCTTTGTTCATGTATATTATCTCTTTCAATTTGAAAGAGAAGACAAGAATAGTTTCATTATGGTTGTTACAAGGAATGACAAGGCCATTGATGTTGTCAAGGTTAGTACAGGTACATGCTTTATCCTATTGATACTTTTCAACACATACAACTTAGTCTTTGTGCTGGAAAAAGTTGAGCATGAGTATACAGTTTCAGAATGTGATGGTCCTCTGTCTAAAAAAATTCTGATAGGACAAATACTGTGTCATTTCAATATCAGATTTTGGAGTTAATAGGAAGCATGTTTGGGGGAGAATTAAATCATAATGCATCCTATAGCTACCTAGATGAATTATCTCCATTAGTTCGGCTCTGTTGACTGCCTCTGTTAAATCATAAAGCATGATACAAGCCTACTGTAGTTTGTCTTTGTTGATCACACATTCGACAATGTTGTAATGAAAATTTGCAAAAATATAGTTATCTCTCATGGATTGATATGTAAGCATAAGATTTTATTCATTAAAATCTTTCATTGTCTTTTTTAGTTGTTCTCTCATGTCTCTATCTGATTAGGGTCGCCAGATTCGGTATAATCTTTCTCTCTGCTTTTACTTCGCGATTATGCAGATGTATATGAGGATGTATATGAGAATGAACTGAGCAATATCAGATCTTCACAATCAAGACAACTGGATTATGGATTGCCTAGGGCAGTGGTAATTCACAGAATGTATGATGTTCAATGGGAATCATATGAGACTACTAATGTTCAGTAGAGATTTCCATTGATCTTTAATATTATTTACACCTTCTTCATTTGTCCATGTGATTTGATTTTTTTTTCACCCAAACAAACATTATTCAGTGAAAAATTTGCAGATGAAAATCTATATAAAATCATACAACTATTTTAATAATTATGTGATGGAGTTCAGACGTGCGCTGCACGTGCAAGCTTACTAGTCAAGACTAGAAGTAGAGAACTTCTACTTCAACAACCAAGACAGCATAAGCGAAGCCCTAGTTTAGACCTATCGGATCTTGGACATCCTATCGAGATCGGCCACCAAATATTCCATTGACTTAGTGTATAACTCGTTGGACCTCATATTTTACTCTTCGATATATATAATTTCAGACAATCAAGCTAGGATTGTTACTCGCATCACAGGCCTGAACCTACTAGGTCCATTCGATAACTTGCAGTTACGTTCGGCTGCCACACAAAAAACCACTATGTTACTGCGCCACTCTTAGGATACTTTGCGAAACACCGTCAACACTATATATATTAGATGATAAGAACCCTTTGGACCAATTGCCATTATTTCATTAATGAACTAAAAATTTGCGCTCTAGTGATATATTTAATGAATATAACTCGTACAAAAAGCTGCCACTCAGAGAAACAATGATGTTGGTTTTAGCTGAGGTGGCGTGATGGTTAACTCCTAGGGGGCTGATTAATGAATTAGTACCTAGGTTGCACGTCAGCGAGGAAGATGAGGGCAAATTTCTCTTCAGCATATTCCCTTAACTGGCCTGTGTCCTTAAATAAATAAATTAACGGCATTCGCCCACGAACCTTTATATTTAGAGGAAGGGAGGAAACTTTTATACCACGCTCTGTCCCTAAACATTTTGACAACACTAATATTTCTCCTTCCGCCCGTTCTTCCCGTCCGCTCTAATAGGATCCCGTCAACACTAATATTTAAAGGCCGGAACCAAATATACCCACTAGGAGAATGTGCGACCTCCAAGTCAAGAAAAGCTTTGTTTTAGAAAATCTTTAAAATTGTTCTTTTTCCCGTACGATCCTACTAGGATCGGGTTCCACTTGCTAAAATTGTTCTGATACATTTAAAGTAGGTCAACGCATGGTACACTTGACTTGAGCACGCAGGTGCTGAGGGCATCTCCAGCCGTTGGCCCCCCAGGACGCATATAAATCGCTTTTACGGGCGAGCGATACACTTCGGCGTTGAGGCGGTTTTACGCCAATCGTCGCCTCAAACTCGCCGCTCGAAATTGGCCCACTTTGTAGCCCAATTTGAATAAACGGCCCATATGGGCGAGAATAGGCCCATATTCGGCGTGGTTTCGCCGTGTCTCGGCGTTCAATTATCAACACAATTATTGCTTATCACATATTTCATCACAGAAAAATCAAATACTTCAACAAAATACTACAACAAGAAATAGTTCAATACAAATTATATAGTTCAACAAATAAAAACTCGTATTTCATCATGCGGCGTCCCCCTTGAGCCTCCATAGGTGCTCAATCAGATCTTTCTGCAGTTGATGATGATGCACCTGTGGGTCTCGGATCTCTGACGATATCGAGATAGGCAGTCCAAGTTGCCGGTAGCTGGTGATCAACTTCGGCTAGAGGACCCTGCCTATAGTATGGTTCAGTGTCAAACACTGGGTCTTCTTGCTCGCTCTCGATGATCATGTTGTGCGAGATGACACAGCAAGTCATGATCTCCCACATTTGATCTTTCGATCAGGTCTGAGCGGGGTACCGAACAATAGCGAATCGAGATTGGAGCACACCAAATACCCGCTCGACATCCTTCCTGCAAGCCTCCTGAAGCTTCGCAAACCAGGCGTTCTTGCCTCCCGCCATGTGGTTTGAGATCGTCTTCACAAATGTCGATCATCTCGGATAGATGCCATCAGCTAGATAGTACCCTTGTTGTATTGGTGCCCATTGATCTCGAAGTTCACCGGAGGAGAATGGCCCTCAACGAAGCTTGGCAAAAACAGGAGAGCACCGCAAAGATGTTGATGTCATTGTGAGTTCTGGCATACCAAAAAGGAGTGCCAAATCCAGAGGTCCTGTGTGGCTACCGCCTCAAGCACCATTAATCGCAACCGCCTTTGGCGCCTTTGTACATCCCCCGCCAACCAAATGGTCAGTTCTTCCATTTCCAATGCATGCGATCGATGCTTCCAAGCATCCCAGAAATCCTCTTGCTGCATTCTCGAGCTAGGATCCGAAGCGGTGTCTTCCGCATTGGGTGTTCTCAAGTATTGTGGCCCAAACACCGCCACCACGCCTCGGCAGAACTTGTAGAAACACTCTATCTTTGGTGGACTCGGCCATGCGCCCATAGTCGCCGAGTGAATCACGGGAGCTCCATATGCAAGCATCCTCATCGCTGTCGTGCACTTCGGATGGAGGTGAATCCAAAAGCGCCAGTAATCCATCTTGCACTTGAAGTAGTTGTCGAACTCCGGATGGAATTCACAATCTCGAGGAAGAGCTTCGGCTCATCCGATAACGGCGCCGAAATGTTCTCTCGCCATGAAGTGGAGCATCGGTGAAGTAGTCGGAGTAGAGCATGCGAGCCGTGCTGACGATGCCGGTTCTTTGCTTTCACCCGCCCGCGCCGAGCCACCTCGACGCTGTTTTTCATTGCTCGCCAAAGAACTGGCGAGGGCGGCGAGCACCATCAGATGCTCTTCTTCCGGGCGTCGGCCGCGGCTTCCTCCTCCAAAGAACGCGGCGAGCTCTTCCTCCTCATCCGAGTCCATCGCCGACACGGTCAAAACGCGAACACCTTGCGCCGGTGGGCGTGTATCCGCCGTTAAACCGCGCCTCATGGCCGGAAGCGGCGGAACGCCCAGCCGCGGGAGGGCTGCATGCGAAGCGCTCCTATTTTCCGGCGGGAATGGCTATCTAGCGGAGTAGGCCGGCGTCGCCGGGATATAGCTAGTGGTGGCCGAGGCGCGGGGTGCGAGGCGGTGAAGAAAACCTTGACTTTTCCCTGCCGGTGTGGGCAGCGTGCTTTCCCTTAGCGAAGCCCCTAACGGCTCCTCAGCGCGCGGGTTCGACTGTGATCACGGCGAAAAAAAGGTCCGAATCATGATTTTCGGCATCACAGGGCCGTTTTTGGCCGCCCAAAAAAAAGTGGCGCAGAGGCTTGAAGCGCTGGAGATGCCCTCAGGCAGCGCGATGTGTATGCCACATATCCAGCCCAGAAATTCAAACATAAAAATGTATTTTGCTAGCTAGTTAAAGCAATGATATCTAGAGAAAGTCTCCTGGGCTTTCTGGTACAATCCAATTCTGTTGCTTTCTTGGAGAGTTGAAAGTAGTCTGAAACTTTTCATGTGCCCCTTTTTCCCTTTTCATTTAAAAGCTCAAATATATCGTGGACCTGCATACATATATGCATGAACCACAGACCGCAGTGGTGTTACAGCGACATGCATACATGTCGTGTAGGATGAGGTTGGCGCACAAACAGATTACCATCGTGGAAAAAGAGTGATATGTAGAGTATCTTTTTTTCTGTGTCGCGGCATGATGCAAATGGATTATGTCCTTTTGTACTGTATCTCTCTCTGCCGCATTATGTCTTTGTTACTTTGTGGCATCGTCTCCCAAAGGCGAACCAATCTGTGGTTGAATTATTAGAGAGTATGATATCCCCAAATCGCGGTTAAATCCCTCGCGATTTATTCACGAATTTATTTCGGATTTCCTTGATGCATTCGATTGGGAGGAGACGTTAAAATCGACGACGAATTTCTGGCGACTTCGTAAATTCAAGATGATATCTTATTTCGGTCTTTCGGAGGTGCTCATAGAAGTAGGGTGTGTATGTATGCATTCATAGGAGTAAGTGTATGCACGTGTATATGAGCCCTTACGTCTGTACTGTGTTCAAAAAAACATCGTCTCCCAAAGAGAAAAATAATACTAGCATTATTTTTTGATAAAGTTTAGAAACTATAATACAAAAAATAATTAACCCTTGTAGCACTCAAGCTAAGTTTAGAAACTACTCCCTTTGTTTCTAAATATAGGTCTTCGTAAATATTTCACTATGAACTACATACGGAGTAAAATGAATAAATCTAAACTCTAAAATGCATCTACACACATTTATATATTGTTCTAGTGAAATCTCTACAAAGACTTATATTTAGCAACGGGGGGACAGCGAGTCAACCACTAAAATTTCCTAATTTTTACTTGAGAAACGATTTTGTGTGGAGATTCATGCATTCGTACAAGTTGCTCTCTCTCTTTCTCTCTCTCCCCTTCGTTTTGAGCCATCTCTAGATAGAATCGGCAAGATTGAACGGAGGCCCACCCGAGGACCGTCGGGGGACAACCAGACCAACAAGCAGGCTTTTTCCGGACGCGGAGGAATTGATCCCGAGCACACAGGCGCTCGGTATCTGTCCCCTCGAATACGGCCTCGTGATTCGTCTTAGCACGCACACGTGACCGATGCTGGGCCCAGGAGTCGACGTGAAAAGTGGAAACTAATGCATAAATTGTCATGCGCGGCGGGTCAGAACTGCTCGTGCTTTCGAGGCCGGCAGTAATTGACTTCAGTTCCGTGGCTCCGATCATCGTGCGATTACTGATCCGTGAATCATGCGTGCTAACGACGTGATTCTGGTGGAGTAAATGCAGAATGGGTAGGTGGGCGCCACTCCTTCCTACCTCCACCTCCTGGGGCTATCGTGGCACTGTGGACGGCTCGGCGGCGGCTCTACCACCACCTCAAGCTGCGGTGTGCCGGCTCCGACGGCGATGGAGTTCTTGCTGCAGCCGTTCAACAGGTGCTAATCTTCCTCCTCCGTGTTAGCTAGCTCACTCTTGGACTGGGTTTATATTTGCTATCGGATTTGAGTTAGGGCTGGATATAACTTTACCTCTGGTTGGATTGTTCTTGCAGAACGACTCTGATTGAGGAAGTGAATGACAGCGAGATACCGATGGGGCCAACGTGATGTCCTGTTGTTCCGGTGCCGGCGTCGTCCTTGCCGGCGGCGAGTGCATCCAGCGCAGATGCGCTAATCTGCTCGCCGCCTCATGGAGCAGCAATGGATGGGCGTGAGAGGCCGCAGGGATCTGAGAACTCGATAGAGCAAGTTGATCCACAGGCTCCGGGATGGACTAGAAGGTTTGTATGTGTTACTGATTCGTGCTGTATGACTGAATACAGTGTGCAGATAATTGGATTCTTGGTAGGATTAGTTGGTGGACTGATGTATGCAATTGCCAATATGTGCCGTCGATGCAATTAAATTACTACAGAAAAGATGAAACAATATAATTGACTCTAAACTTGAAGATGTATTACAGAGGCAGTAGGACTGAATAAATATTAAGCGTGCAGTGCTAGTCCTGAAAAAATCGCAGTCTGCAGCTGCTTGTATGAAAACAAATAGACGAAGCTATGCAGTAAGATTCGTATTTATACATTGTTGTAATTAAGAAGAATACATTTTCTTTGCTGATGTATGCAGGGTCAGGGTTGGGGCTGCAGCGCCGGGGCGTGCTCCCTGCCCGGATAGGATGACAGCCCTGGAGAAATCGGCCAGAGTTTTTGCTGGAACTCCTGGTGATAATGTAATTGTGCCGAATATAGGGGTCAGCTTCGATACTCTCGGAAAAACTGACCGCAAAGTTCACACACTTGTAGAAACGACGGCCGACGTTGACTCCAGAGCGAGCGATCCAGGTACACACCCGATCGCCGCACTGTGGACAAGGGACCAGGGGCAAGATCTCATCCTGGGGTGCCGATGATGATGATGCAGACATACTTGAGGGCGAGGTGAGATAAACCAAGTGGGATGAGGTGCTTATGTAGATGAGAACCGTCTTTGGGTAAGATTCCCGCCTCCAACGAGTAGATGCATTAAATAAGTGTGCAACCACCCGTTAGACCAGAATCCCTATCGGGACGGCTTAGTTCCTAATGCAATTTCTGCCCCGCCAAGCATAAAATCTGTTCCGCGCCGGTCCATGCTAACGGCAAAGCTGTGATTCCATCGGGCTGGTGGGCCATGGGCCATAAAAAAATTGCATCGCTGGAATTCCACCCTGGAAAGACCTGTCCACCAACGCTCATCACGAGAAGGAGTTGTGGTACAGATACCCAGAGCATTGCAGCTCGTGATCACTTTAGCACTTTCGGCTTTTTCCGAAGTTTCCTCCCGGGAGGCCTTAAACCACATAATTCATATGCATAGGGGTGTCCCATCTAGTGGTTCATTCATTGAGAAAGAAAGATAGGAGGATATATGTCCTAACGGCAAACTCCAAAAGAGGCATTGTATTAGCTAGTTAGGTCTTGCGCTTCCTTGTCTTGTGGATCGGCAAAGAGGAGGCGGCGACGAGCTACGGAGCGAGAGACCGTAGGGTGTGGTGATAAGGTATTATAGGCGTCATATATGAGTATATGGCACCGCCTCACGTCCCTCCCCGTCTTGGCGGCCGCGCATGGGAACCCCGCCTCCTCCTCCCTCGCCCACCTTCGCTCCTCCGCCACCGTCGTCCAGGCGTCCACAGGCAAAGCCCTTGTGGCGTGGCAATGCGGCGATTTCTCCTCAGATCGCGATCTGGTTGGGAGGCGGCGCTCCTTTCCGGCCAGATCGGCGGCGGTGGCGCAGATCGGCGGCGACATGGAAGTGGTGCGTGCGGCGGCGGCGGTGGAGGACGGCACCAGCAACGGCAGATCTGGCCTTGGCGGGCTAATTTGTTGTGCTACCGATCTCAATCGTGGTCAGCGGTGCACTGCTCCTGGACTTGATTTGCAACACGAGGATGTCTGGGGCGCCGGCCCTAGGCTTGTTGGTGGTGGCCTTCTTCTTCGCCGAAGTTGGTCGGATGGCTGGCTGTGCTCGCATGGTCATGGCGGCGGAGGTCGCAGTGGCCGGCAGCTTGGCCGGTCGGCGGCGGCGGAACATGGCCGGTGGCAGCGGCAATGTTACATGTCTCGATCCGGCGGCGACCACTGGAGGGTGGCGGCGGTGAAGCTAGGGCTTTCGCGGCGGCATGGCGTGGTGCGATCCTTGTCCAAAGGCGGATTTGTGACGGCGATCCGATCTGGATTGGTTCGGATCGGCGCCGGTGACGAGCACCAGGATCCATCTCGGCGGCTCTCGCGGCTTGGCGGCGGGGTGGGAGCCCTCCTCCTAGGCTCCGGTGGTGGCACACTCGGCGATGGCGGTGCGCCAGGGCTCCTACGGTGGCACTACTGTTGCGGTTGGTCGCCGGATCTAGGCGGCTAGATCTGGGGCTTTGACGGTGGTCGAGACGATGCATAGGTTATCGGGTGGACTACTTGGGACGGATCCGGGTGAAAACCTGGTCTTCGGTCGATGGACGGAGCCGGTGATGACGATGTCCTTATCATCATTTCCTTCATGAGGGCATCATCAAGGTGAAGCTCCCAGCTCCACTCAATACCTCCGGGGGAAACCCTTGATCAGCTGATCGGATGTTGGCGGCAACCATGTGTCGCTACCCCCTTGGGGGCGGCATTCTTGGAGGTGCACTCGTTCTCGCGGGACCAGCGGAAAACTTCTTTGGTGGAGCGGTGCTTCATCCTACACATTCATGGCGATGGATCTCGACGGCGTGGTGCAGTACATATTCGGCGTTCGATGTGCGAGGATGGACTCGCGCAGGAGGACGACGCTATCTGGTGTCGTGATGGCGTCGATGGCAGAGAGACGTGGCACGATAGATGCAACAGTACAGCTCTGAAGATGGATTGATGGCAGGTGGCTGCGGCGGCCTCATACCTGGCAGGCGTCCTGGTTGAGGAATACGTCGGGCTGGTAGGTGCCCCATACCCGGCAGGCGTCCTAGTTGGGACCTCAGGTCTTAGATGTTTAGGTTTGGCTGCGAGGTCTGTTTGGTATTAGGTCCGCATCACAAGATCCTTTCATCAACTGGATAGGAGTAGCGACAGATGTTGCCTAGACGGTGGCTTTAGTCTTACTGTTGTATAACTTTATAAAGTCTTGTGTGAATAATTAATAAAGTGGCCGCATGCATCATCCAGATGCAGAGGCCGGGGTCCTTCTCCATTTCTAAAAAAATGAGTATATGGCACCAATTAGTTCGAGACATTACCGAAACTAGCAGGGGCATGCACCTCACAGCCGAGCCAGCCACCTGATTGCCTCGCAATCCGCAAAGTTGTTAGATCCCACATTAGGGCATAAGAAGTTTTAAGTTTTAGTTTATGAAACTTACGATTTTATCGGATGCAGTTTCTAAAACTTACGATTTTGTCGATCGCTCGCATCAAGTATTAGCAGTTGAAACTTGATAAAATTTTGAAAACTTGTTAAAACGTATTCAAAATGGATCTCCTTTGAAAGCCCTCGTCACAAGGAACACGGATTTAATTTGGATTTTTCATTAAAAAGGTATGAAAGATTAAAACACAAAAGCCAAAAGAAAAATGAGGCTGCATGACCCACCCTGCGTGCTACAAATCCCCCTCTGGAGACATAACTATGTGAAAAGCAACGGCATATATATAGCGGTGGGGAGAAGGAATAAGCGATGTCACATTGTGTTGGCCGCAAGATATGAGGTGTGTTTGGTTTGAGCTCAAGCTGATCCAACTAAAATTTAGCTGGCTAAAATACTGGTTAAGGTTTTATTTTTTAACATAATACAGACATAAACGCTCATACATTCACCTTTACGAACGCACACACGCACACCCTATCTCTATGAGCACCCATGAGAGATCGGACCGACTTGATCCCTGGTGGGCTGATTCCATCACAAGAACCTAACCATACGAGTTAGGCTCAGCTCGCGGTTAATGTTTTGGTTGTCGGTGTTTTGATCAATGTTAACAAAAAATGAACTGTAGTTTCATCACTGTCTGACTCAACCTGACTGAAATCTTAGTTGAAATGTTTTTAACGACCAAATGTATTGGTCTAGCTATATGAATTTCAACGGTGACTAAGCCTGATTTAACACCCAAGAACTCTGCAAATTTAGGATTGATCATCCCCGCAAAAAAAAGAATTATATAATCGATCAAATCTCTTGATCGAATCCCAGTACAGTCCTAGTGGACGGGCATTAATATCTCACAAAGGGGTTAAAAGGCAGAAAGCCACGAGGTGCATAGTACGTAAAGCGACTGGCCGGAGGATCAAATCAAACGCGGCAGAAATCAAACTGGATGGCTCGGAACTGTTGCTGAGTTGTGACAAAATATGATGTGGACATCCCGGGGAGACCTGGCAGTTCGATCCGCTCGCTCATTATCGGCAGCACCATGCTCCGTGGAGAATTTCCCACTGCTAGATATACTACTTTCTTACCATGTGTATCCACTCAGGACTGTCCCATTTGAGTGTGAAAAAAGTTTGAGATGTGGATGTTTATATCTGCGTGCTTTCATTTCAACTGTTGGGCGATGATGCATGTATCTCGCACTCATTTCTGATGAATAAATTATTGAGCATGGTGAGCGAGCACTGTTGCCTCTACACTGCCAATTATTGGCATTGTTATAGTTACATCCGTATTCTTTTGTGACGAATCAAGGCGGGGGAGGATCTGCATCTGAACTATATTACTCAAAAAGTCTAAATGTTAGAGCAACTCTACTATAGTCATCGTGTGCCCTCCTCCATTATAACCGTGTGCCCTTCTCCATTATAACCGTCGATATGGAGGCTAGGTAGTGAAATGCAGCCTAACCGAATCGTCAAAACAATCACTATCTCCATATATTTTGGAGCGCCCTCCATATTTGCCTCTCGAGTCTCTGTATTTGTAATTTCCAGGGCCTTTTTTGGAGCATCCTCAGTCCATGAAAAAATGTGCGATGAAAATTTCAGGATGCTCCAACCCCATGGCCACCCGCGCTGGACGCAGAACATCCCAGTAGGAGGTTCGCCTCGACCAATGCCAGCGTCAGCGGCCGCTAAGACCTTGTCCATACGGTTTTGCCGGAGGCGGCGGCGATGGCGATGCTCGAGAGATGGGTGGAAGACAATAAAGAAGGTGTTGCAGTGGTGGACCACAGCAGGAGGGGCTCCACCTGCGCACCTCCATGTTGCTTGTGGCCGGAGGCAAAATTTCGTGTTTTTGACCCTTTTGTGATATAAATTCGAGATCTGATCCCTGTTTAAAAGTTTTTGAAGATCTGACCCTTTTGCTACCACCAGGGGCCCTAGCGGTAGGGTTAGACAGCCTACCGCCAGCGTCACTGGCGGTAGGGTGTGACGGAGAGGGACAGCCGTCACCGCGTGCTGACGTGGATAAATACCTTATCGCCAGATACCCTGGCGGTAGACTGTCTAACCCTACCGCCAGAGGTCCTGGCGGTAAGGTGTGGCAGGGGCTTTGCCATACAGACGCTCTGTAACGAAATATGCAAGGGCCCTGGCGGTAGGTTCACCCTACCGCCGGCCCCCACGGCGGTAGGTTGTCTGATCCTACCGCCAGGACCCCTGGCGGGAGGGTCCTGTGTTTTGCCGTGTATACTTCTGTAACGAAATTTGCAAGGGCCCTGGCGGTAGGTTTGCCCTACCGCCAGCCCCGGTGGCGGTAGGATGTCTAACCCTACCGCCAGGGTGCCTGACGGTAGGGTCCTCTGTTTTGTTTTTTCATGTTCATTTGGTTGCTTGTTTTTAAATTCAATATGATAGCAATATCACAGCAAGTTTCACAAATATGACAGCAATATCATAGATTTTAAACAATTAAACTTGGGCATCACATAGATCCATATTAAGATAACTTCAACTAATCGGTAGACGGAGTTCCACATAGTAGCAAACACATAGATCCACAAATACCAAACACATAGTTCCACGTAGTTTCACAACCACTAGACAAGTTCAACCAACGAAGTTCAATCAAACTAAAAGAGCCAAGTAGCCAAGAGCATAATCAGTTCCTCCTTCCCCTCTCGGAGGTACGGTCCTCGTTATTCTTTGAATGAGTCTCTTCGGTCTTCTTCTTGGGCCGTCGAGGAACCGGTCTCTGGAAAGGGTCTGGACTCAGCAAATCCTTCTTCTTGATTCCTCTTGGCAAATTTGAGATGCTTGAGATGTTTGAGTTGGTGAAGGTCCATAATCTTCATCGTACTCCTCCTCCCCGTTGCTCTCATCCTCCTCCTCCTTCCCTTCTTCATGTGTGGCCTCCTCCTCCTCATCCTCTTCCTCCTCCTCCTCCTCCTCCTCCTCCTCCCCAACCAACCTAGACGACAAGGGAGCATGGCTCGATGAGCCGATGAGACCCTGTGTGGTGGCTTCTGAGTTGATAAGCTTCAATGACCAAGCTCCAAAGACACCCAAGCAGCCCTACCGGGTTATAGAACGCCGCATTTAACTTCTACACTCACAATGAAACAAGGTCATAATAAGTATCGGATGGACTGATTGCAAGTGAATAAGATGCATACATTCGAGGAGGCTGAAATTGTACCTTCATCGTCCCCCTCACTCTGTTCTCAGATTGTACGCTCCCGGGGAGATCACCTAGTGCATCTGAGGCTTCAAAGATGCATCTGTTCAGCTCACCGGACTGCAACGGCATAAGTCAGTCACGATGACGAATAAAATAATTTAAATACAACCGTCGGTTCAAACTTACTAATCTGTTGATGAGGGGTGCAAACTCCCTAAATCCACTGTGCATGTCTCTGATGCCGGTCTGGTATGCCTGTTCATCGGGGTCATCCCTCTCCAGCTCCGCGATGTCTTCACCGCCCACCGAGGCTCGAGACGAAGACGGTGCTTCGCCATCATCGTACCACCTCATGTGTCGGCTCGTAAGCATCCCGATGGGTCACTTTCCTCTCCACGTCTTTTCCGGTACCTCGCCGGTTCCACTCCGTCACATGAGTTTAATGCTCCTCTCCCTAGTCTGTGGATCGCTCGATTCTTCCGCCGCTCATCCTGCAAGGCATAGGCCACAAGAAACATCATAATAAAGTCGCCATGCAATGAAATCATGGGCACGGAGAACAAAGCGCCACAGGTGGAGCGGCGTGGCCGCCATGTCGGTGGGCTGCCCCGGTGGGGTATGCTGATAAATCCCAAACTGCGTGGCCACGCGGTGTGGCAAGTGCCACTCGACGGCGTACACACAGATCATGGGCACGATGCACCGCCAGAGACCACGGTCCGCATCGCACATCACGTTCAAATCAAAGTCCCACTCTCGGTCTTGTCGGTACGGCCACCAGTTTACCTATTACATATACATTGGTAAGTTCCCACTCTCGGTCAAAAGTGGAATCAAAGAGAAAGGTGTTGAGCGAGTTCATATACATGCGTATGCGTCAAAGCGTCCAACTCTTTGGTGTAGGTCTTGTACGAAGTCTTGTTTAGGCCCGTGTAGAGTTTCACAACGTCCCACTCGTAAGCTATGGTGGGGTTTCGAGTCTCGTCGCCGTCTTCGCTATAGTCTTCCCATGGGCGTCTTGGCATCTTCTCCGGACGCCCCACCGGCAGCCGCTCCCACATCCAAATGGAGAAGGCCCAGACAAAGCCACCCATATTGAACTTGTCTCCCGTCCTCTGCGTTGCATCGTCAAGATGCAAAACATCAAATGAGGATCAGATATAAGAAAATGTCATGGATACACTTTTGTAGGTAGGTAGGCAATTAGACACTCTCTTACCGAACGGTATAGGTAGGCGAGAGATGCGGTCCCCCAACTGTACCTTGCATCCCAGTCCGCTAGGAAGAATATATACGCCCAGTTGGTAGAGTTCCCGGAGCTGTCTGGAAACACGACCTCCGAGAGAATATACCACAGATAGGCCCTCGCGTAAAACTCCACAGTCGCCTCATCTGCGCCTTGGGGGCATATCTTCCGGTGCTCCGAGAGCCAGCTCAACGGGACACCGGATGTACGGTTACTCTTGGCAACGGGGCAGTCGACGATGAGGGTGGTAACCTCACGCCAGCTTGGTCCTCTCCACTCGACCGGTGAGTGCATGACCCTCGATCGGCATGGTAGTAATCATCCCCCAGTCCTCAAGGGTCACCGTCATCTCCCCGCATGGCAGATGGAAAGAATGGGTCTCCGGTCACCACTGGTCAATCAGAGCTGTGAGAGCTACGTGGACAAGCGTTGGCGGCTGATGCTTGAACTGCAACACCAAACCCAACAGCCGGGCTTTCTTGAAGAACGGCGCGTAGCGCTCGTCGTAGTCCATATGCCCATGAACCCCGTGACCCCTCATGCACAGTGGCTGGAGCATCTGTCAAAAGTGAACGCCAAAAGTTAGGCAATCATTTTCATCATCCAAAAACTATGATCAAAATTTCATTCATATCACTTGCCTCTCTGTTCTCTATGAAACGGGCACGATGACCCTTGTCGAATGCCCACCCAAAGATGGAGTACCGTTGGCCGATGTTGTCCACAGGAGGTGGCTGCCTTAATAGAATTTTATAAACAAAAGCAGCATAAGCATACATAAACAAACAATGAAATCAAATCATATCAACATGCATCATATGAACAAAAAATCTTAAGCATATTCCTCCAACAACATCTACTACACATGATGGATCAAATCATATCAACATGCATCATATCAAAAAAAATCCTCCAACATACATCATATCATCATATTTTTAGATATTTTTTTCCAAACAACATCTTCATATCATCATATCAACATGCATCATCAAACTAGGGTTCATCTTCACACTAGATCATATCATCATATCAACATGCATCATCAAACTAGGGTTCTTCCTCATATCAACATAACATCATAATTTTTTTAACAAAAAAAATTATGAACTAGGGTTCATCTTCACACTAACATATGAACTATTCATTAGAGTTCATATCCGGTACCACTAGTTACTAAAGAACTAAGAACTACAGCTACAATCAACCTTAGGTGAAAAAAACCAATCTAAGTTAAAAAATATGAGGGATTTCAAGCAAATAATGCGTCGAACCGGAAGCAAGTTTGCAAAAACTAATTGGAGGGATTGGAGGAGCTTACGGTTCTCTCTTCGGGCCCATATCGATCCGCAAAAATGGTGAAGAATCGGTGAAGATCCGAGGGGGAGAGTGGAGGAGCAGAGAGAGGGAGAGAGGGGCGACTTGGGGCGACTTGGGGGAGAAACCGACGGGGAGATGGGAAAGGGCACGGGGTCTCGGGCGAAATAACTGCCCGCACCCTACCGCCAGGGGTCCTGGCGGTAGGATTAGACATGCTACCGCCCGACCCCCTGGCGGTAGGGTGCGACGGAGGGGAACGGCGGCCGTAACCGCGGGCGGATGTGGAGAAGGACCCTACCGCCAGGGTACAGCGGTGGCTTAACCCTACCGCTGGACCCTGGCGGTAGGAAAGGGTCAAATCCGAAAATCTTTCAAACCGGGTCGATCTTGATTTTTTTTGATAAAAGGGTCAAACACGAAATTTAGCCACTACGGATCGACCGGATCGTGCAAGCAGCAGCTTGGAGGGTCACGCCTCCATCATCCGATCATAGTTGGTCATAGCCGGTCATAGCGGCCGCTCCTGCCCGAGCACAACTTCAAGAGGTGGGTCCCGGTTGTAAGATATTTTTGCAGATTGAATTTTGTCGAATCTGAGTTTGCATGTTGCCTCCAGAGCCTCGAATGAGCTTGAAACTGATTTTGGAGGCTATGGTTTTGGCAACTCTACTAGAGTTGCTCTTACAGATATAGAATTGTAGTGTCAGGCGTCGACGCAAGGAGTTGTAGTCTGCTATGGACAAATGGGAAAAAGTGTAATTTTACAATATTGTTCCCAATGATAACTAGGTTAGTTCTTCATTATTGCCAAAGACTTTTGCATTTCTCAAGTCCCTATATTAGTATTTGTGTTCAATTTGGCTATATGAATTATTACTTATTTACTAAGTTGCCACCAAAGGAAAGCTATTACTAAGGATGTAGCTTTGGGCCTCAGGCCGAAGACAAAGTTTAGTCAAATCCGTAGAGAAATTGGAGAAATTAAATGACATTATTCTTCCGAGAGTGATCGTGCTCACGGTTATTTTCTGATGTCGCTAGCTGCCCTTTGTGGGGTCTGTCATGTACCTCTTGCCATGCCTTGTTCTATAAGATGACGTCCACATCTATTTTTTCACACGAAAGGTCAAACTTTGGCTTTAGAGTAATAAAGCCCATACGTCCAGTACAAGGTGCCCATAAAACAGCTTACAAGCAAACAGTAAAAAAGAAAAAGAAAAGGCCCAGCTTTAGGTCGATGATGCCTTACAACGCGAACAAAGCACCAGAGTAGGGGTAAAAAGCACGATCTTGAGGTGAAGACACTGCCAGCGGGATAGAAGATGGCCTCATCCAAACCCGTAAGGGGGTTGATGGGGTTATACCTAAGGGATAGGCACAAGGACATAGATGGCCCACCTAAACTCACATGTCAAGTAAGGATACGGTCCAAGGAGACAGTGGGGCTAGGGACAACACACCAAGCCCATTGGAGTTACACCCTAGGGCGTTGAGGATTAGGGGGATACTTTGCCAAGCAGCCAAGTGCCTCACACCGTGATGCATAAGACCCGACAATCGATCATCGGGGAGATGGGATTAGTCGACTACCTATAGTCGACTTAGTCCTATGATACGTGACTCGCATGATGCATTCTCTTGCGTCGTTACTCAATGGAGGTATAATCGGGTTAAATACAACATCTACCACCCATAATAACCACAATCGGTCGATCATGCATGCGACCATCAATAGCATTTATACCAGCCCGTAAAGGCACCCCCTCATAGCGCACTCTATATAAGTTAGGAGTAGGGCACCATGACGAGGGTTGAAACATCTCACACTATAACCTATGCCAAGAGAAAGAACATCACACATGAGTAGGGTATTACCTCCGTCATAGAGGGCATAAACATGTATAATTCCTTGAGTGTACTCCCATCCGTATTGATCGATAGATACAATTGCCTCTACACTCAAACCCTCATGGTATTATCAGGATTATATCCACGACAGTTCGCATCCACCATGGGGAAGCATCTATTGACATCATGGTGATGGTGCCTTCATCGACTCCTCCGCAAAGATTCGCTTTGGCGTCCTCGAGTTCACCATCGACGGCTCAATGTGGCATCTTAATGCCCTACTAAACAACGCCGACACTGCCGGTAACAGGAGCATCCCTCACCGGGCCAATGGCTCGGGCATCTTGAGCCTTCAGCTTCTGGTTTTGTAGCACCCGACTAGATTGGCGCCACGGTACCACCAGAAGTGCTCGAGCAAGCCTCGCCCGCAGTTCCATCGTTCTACGAGCCATCTCGTTAGGATGATGGACACCGACTCATTGTTCTCTCTGTTTGAGACCGGCTCCAGGGGGAGATAGCTGCAGGAGTCAGGGTTCTGTAGCGGAAGTTTTCATGACTAGCGCATTCGCCCCCATGTCTAGCCTTCGTGGGGGTGCACTAGTCGATCCATCTACCGCGGCCAACAATGCCGTGGCCGGTGAGAGGCAGCACGTCATCCCACAATTTAGTGGGGAGGAGCGAGAGGCTGCGGAGCAGCTTCTCAACATTGCTATTCATTTGGACTTGCCGATTGACAAAGTTCTAGAAGCGGCGCGCCAGACCACCTTGGCTGAGCGCGGTAGTAGGGAACATTCGTTAACATCAGAAACCAGGCTGATCTATAGTTCAGTGCAGGCGGGACATCAACAAAAATTTCATAGTCGGAGGCCCAGGTGACCTCCGTGTTCTCCGCACCCCGACGAAAAATGTTCGAGATGCGACCAGATTGGCAGACGCAATCTAGCAACCTGGAGATGGAGTCATTGTTGATGGCATTTGATAGCTATCAAATTTCCTGAAGGCAATAGTCACACAGAATGAGCTAATTTCTCAGTATCGTGACCGACTGGCTTCTCATCAAGTGCTTGGAGGAACTGAAAATCGGGTGCCAACAGTAGCCTCTTATAATCGTCGACCACCGGCCATAGGGCGTGTAGTTGGGCTGAAGCTGGGCCGAAACCATCATCGTGTCATCAAGAGGTTCCTCCTCTAGGACGTGATGACCTTTATCCATGGCGCCGAGTGGACTCCCCTCGACATCGTGATGACGTCTCACCACGCGGGCATAGAGATGTTTCCTGTTGGCGCGATGATTACTCGCCCCAAAGACAGATGACTCGTCCTCATTGTCGTGATGATTCACCATGCCACCAGGATGACTACCGCCATCGTCGTGATGATTCGCCTCGCAGTTGGGACGGTTTCCCCAGTTTCAAGTGTTGCTCGAATTTTCTTTTACAATTTTCTTAATTGTTGCCTCTTGTTTTCTGACTGCTATAACTTTGAGAGTTGTAGTGCTCTTGGAAGCCATGCCACACTGGGTGCTACGCCAGACCACAGGGCTAAAGGCCAATAAGACACTCAGCACAGCTGGACATCACTTACACCCATCGGGTGCATCGCCAACTGACATGTGCTACCTCTTGAGCACTGCGTTGGTTTTCCCTTGAAGAGGAAAGGGTGATGCAATAAAGTAGTGTAAGTATTTCCCTCAGTTTTTGAGAACCACGGTATCAATCCAGTAGGAGGCCACGCAGGATTCCCTCGCACCTGCACAAACAAATAAAACCTCGCAACCAACACAATAAAGGGTTGTCAATCCCTTCATGGTCACTTACGAAAGTGAGATCTAATAGAGATGATAAGATAACATTTTTGGTATTTTTATGATAAAGATTAAAAGTAAAGAGAACAAAATAAACGGCGCTAGAAATAGCTTGTTGACGAGAAATTAATATGATGGAAAATAGACCTGGGGGCCATAGGTTTCACTAGTTGCTTCTCTCGAGAGCATAAGTATTACTGTGGGTGAACAAATTACTGTTGAGCAATTGATAGAATTGAGCATAGTTATGAGAATATCTAGGGATGATCGTTGATACGTATCCAACGTATCTATAATTTATGAAGCATTCATGCTATATTACTATGTGTTTTGAATGATTATGGGCTTTATTATAAACTTTTATATTACTTTTGGGACTAACCTACTAACCGGAGGCCCAGCCCATATTGCTGTTTTATTGCATGTTTCAGTATTTTGAAGAAAAGGAATATCAAACGGAATGAAACCTTCGGCATCGTGATTTTTTGGAAGAATATCATCCTGGAGGCTTGGAGATCAAGTCAGAAGACCCTCGAGGAGCCCAGGAGATAGGCCCCCCCCCCCCCGGCCGAAATCACTATTCTGACCCTTTCAGCAAACTTTGTCACAAAGTGAACTCGACATGAAAGTATTTCACGATTTGACCTTTTTAGCAACGCCATAGCCCTCGGCATTTCTGCCCAAAATGAAAACGCCGAGCTAGCTAGTGTTCCTGTCCAAATAAGAAACGCCGAGGTAGCTCGCGTTGCAGACCAGGTAAGAAACGCCATATGGCCTGGCGTTTCTTCACTGGCACCCAAATTTCACCCGCCGCCTTCGTGGGTCTTTCTCCTCAACCGCTAGAGACGCCAGTTAGAAACGCCAAGGTCGGCGACTTTTCCGGCCTTCTTAGAAACGCCAACGTAAAAAACTGCTTCATAACCAGGGTCTAAACGCCAAGCCTTATGGCGTTTCTTACTTGGTGACAAACGCCATGAACTTGCTTACCTGGTGAGAAACGCCGAGCCACTTCGACGTTTCTTCTTTGGTCGAAATTTGGCTAGCTCGGCGTTTTTATGTTGTGTAGAAACGCCGCGGGCTATGGCATTGCTAAAAGGGTCAGATCATGAAATACTTTCATGTCGAGTTCACTTTGTGACAAAGTTCGTTCAAAGGGTCAGAATACTGAAAAAGCCCCCCCCCCCTACAGGGCACGGCCCCCTGTCTCGTGGACCCCTCGAGCACCCCACGACCGACTTCTTTCGCCTATATATTTCCTCGTACCCAAAAACCACCGAATATCGAGATAGATCGGGAGTTCCGCTGCCGCAAGCCTCTGTAGCCACCAAAAACCTCTCGGGAGCCTGTTCCGGCACCCTGCCGGAGGGGGAATCCATCACCGGTGGCCATCTTCATCATCCCGGCGCTCTCCATGATGAGGAGGGAGTAGTTCACCCTCGGGGCTGAGGCTATGTACCAGTTGTTGGGGAACGTTGCAGAAAATAAAAAATTTCTACGCTTTCACCAAGATCAATCTATGAGTTCATCTAGCAATGAGAGAAAGGAGTGCATCTACATACCCTTGTAGATCGCGAGCGGAAGCGTTCAAGAGAACGGGGTTGAGGGAGTCGTACTCGACGTGATCCAAATCACCGATGATCCTAGTGCTGAACGGACAGCACCTCCGCGTTCAACACACATACTGTTGAGGAAGACGTCTCCTCCTTCTTGATCCAGCAAGGGGGGAGGAGTGGTTGACGGAGATCCAAAGACGACGGGCGTGGTGGTGGATGCAATGACGATCTCGAGGGCTTCGCCAAGCGTCTGCGAGAGGGAGAGGTGTAGCAAGGGAGAGAGGCGCCAAGAGCATGGGTGCGGCTGCCCTCCTCCCCCTTTATATAGGCCCCCTAGGGGGGCGCCGGCCCTGGGAGATGAGATCTCCTAGGGGGCGGCAGCCAAGGGGGAGGCTTGCCCCCCAAGGCAAGTGGAGGCGCCCCCACCCTAGGGTTTCCAACCCTAGGCGCAGGGGGGCCAAGGAGGGCGCACTAGCCCACCAGAGGCTGGTTCCCTCCCCACTTCAGCCCACGGGGCCCTCCGGGATAGGTGGCCCCACCCGGTGGACCCCCGGGACCCTTCCGGTGGTCTCGGTACAATACCGGTGACCCTCGAAACTTTCCCGATGGCCGAAACTGCACTTCCTATATATAATTCTTCACCTCCGGACCATTCCGGAACTCCTCGTGACGTCCCGGATCTCATCCGGGACTCCGAACAACTTTTGGGTTACTGCATACTCATATCTCTACAACCCTAGCGTCACCGGACCTTAAGTGTGTAAACCCTACGGGTTCGGGAGACATGCAAACATGACCGAGACGCCTCTCCGGTCAATAACCAACAGCGGGATCTGGATACCCATGTTGGCTCCCACATGCTCCTCGATGATCTCATCGGATGAACCACGATGTCGAGGATTCAATCAATCCCGTATACACTTCCCTTTGTCAATCGGTATGTTACTTGCCCGAGACTCGATCGTCGATATCCCAATACCTCATTTAATCTCGTTACCGGCAAGTCACTTTACTCGTACCGTAATGCATGATCCCGTGACCAGACACTTGGTCACATGGAGCTCATTATGATGATGCATTACCGAGTGGGCCCAGAGATACCTCTCCGTCATACGGAGTGACAAATCCCAGTCTCAATTCATGCCAACCCAATAGACACTTTCAGATATACCCGTAGTGCACCTTTATAGTCACCCAGTTACGTTGTGATGTTTGGCACACCCAAAGCACTCCTACGGTATCCGGGAGTTGCACAATCTCATGGTCTAAGGAAACGATACTTGACATTTGGAAAAGCTCTAGCTAAACGAACTACATGATCTTTGAGCTATGCTTAGGATTGGGTCTTGTCCATCACATCATTCTCCAAATGATGTGATCCCGTAATCAATGACATCCAATGTCCATAGTCAGGAAACCATGACTATCTGTTGATCAACGAGCTAATCAACTAGAGGCTTACTAGGGACATGTTGTGGTCTATGTATTCACACGTGTATTACAATTTCCGGATAACACAGTTATAGCATGAATAACAGACTATTATCATGAACAAAGAAATATAATAATAACCATTTTATTATTGCCTCTAGGGCATATTTCCAACAGTCTCCCTCTTGCACTAGAGTCAATATTCTAGTTACATTGTGATGAATCAAACACCGATAGTGTTCTGGTGTTGATCATGTTTTGCTCTAGGGAGAGGTTTAGTCAACGGATCTGCTACATTCAGATCCGTATGTACTTTACAAATATCTATGTCTCCATCTTGAACATTTTCACGTATGGTGTTGAAGCGACGCTTGATGTACTGGTCTTCTTGTGAAACACAGGCTCCTTGGCAAGTGCAATAGCTCCGGTGTTTTCACGGAAGAGTGCGATCGGCCCCGACGCATTGGGTATGACTACTAGGTCGGTGATGAACTCCTTCACCCAGATTGCTTCATGCGCTGCCTCCGAGGCTGCCATGTACTCTGCTTCACATGTAGATCTCGCCACGACGCTTTGCTTGCAAATCGCACCCGACTTCGCCCACCATTCAAAATATACACGATCCGATGCGTGACTTAGAGTCATCCAGATCGTGTCGGGTTAAGCGTCGGCGTAACCATTTATGATGAGCTCTTCGTCAGCCTCCATAAATGAGAAACATATCCTTAGTCCTTTTCGGTACTTTAGGATGTTCTTGACCGCTATCCGGTGTTCCTTGTCGGGATTACTTTGGTACCTTCCTACCAAACTTACGGCAAGGTTTACATCAGTGCAGTACACAGATGGCATACATAATAGACCCTATGGCTGAGGCATAGGGGATGACACTCATCTCTTCTTTATCTTCTGTCGTGGTCGGGCATTGAGCCGAGCTCAATCTCACACCTTGCAATCTGTGCAAGAAGCCTTTCTTGGACTGATCCATATTGAACTTCTTCAATATCTTATCAAGGTATGTGCTTTGTGAAAGACCTATGAGGCGTCTTGATCTATCCCTATAGATCTTGATGCCTAATATGTAAGAGCTTCTCCAAGGTCCTTCATTGAAAAACACTTATTCAAGTAGGCCTTAATGTTGTCCAAAAGTTCTATATCATTTCCCATCAAAAGTATGTCATCTACATATAATATGAGAAATGCTATGAGCTCCCACTCACTTTCTTATGTATGAGGCTTCTCCATAAGTCTGCATAAACCCAAACGCTTTGATCATCTCATCAAAGCGAATGTTCCGACTTCAGAGATGCTTGCACCAGCCCATAAATGGATCATTGGAGCTTGCATACCTTGTTAGCATTCTCGTGGTCGACAAAACCTTCCGGCTGCATCATATACGCTTCTTCCTTAAGATGGCCGTTAAGGAATGCCGTTTTGGCGTCCATTTGCCATATCTCATAATCATAGTATGCGGCAATTGCTAACATGATTCGGACGGACTTGACTTCGCTACGGGAGAGAAATTCTCATCGTAGTCAATCCCTTGAACTTGTCGATAACCCTTAGCGACAAGTCGAGCTTTATATATGGTAACATTACCATCCGCGTCTGTCTTCTTCTTAAAGATCCATTTGTTTTCTATTGCTCGCCAATCATCGGCCAAGTCTGTCAAAGTCCATACTTTGTTTTCATACATGGATCCTATCGGATTGCAGCTTCAAGCCATTTGTTGGAATCTGGGCCCGCCATTGCTTCTTCATAGTTCGAAGGTTCACCGTTGTCTAACAACATGATTTCCAAGACAGGGTTGTCGTACCACTGCAGTGCGGGCGTGTCCTTGTGGACCTTGAAGTTCAAGAGGAGCTTGACCAAGTATCTTGATCATCATCATTAGCCTCCTCTCTTGTCGGTGCAAGGTGCACCACAGAACATCTCTGAGTTGCGCTACTTACCATTTCAAGAGGTAGTACTTCATCAAGCTCTACTTTCCTCCCACTTAATTCTTTCGAGAGAAACTCTTTCTCCGAAAGGACCCGTTCTTGGCAACAAAGATCTTGCCTTGGATCTTAAGTATAAGGTATACCCAATGGTTTCCTTAGGGTATCCTATGAAGACGCATTTTTCTGACTTGGGTTCGAGCTTTTCAGGTTGGAGTTTCTTGACATAAGCATCGCATCCCCAAACTTTTAGAAACGATACTTAGGTTTCTTTCCAAACCATAATTCATATGGTGTCGTCTCAGCGGATTTAGACGGTGCCCTATTTAAAGTGAATGTAGCTGTCTCTAGAGCGTATCCCCAAAATGATAGCTGTAAATCGGTAAGAGACATCATAGATCGCACCATATCCAATAAAGTGCGATTACGACATTCGGACACATCGTTATTACCGAGGTGTTCCAGGCGGCGTGAGTTGTGAAATGATTCCACATTTCCTTAAGTGCGTACCAAATTCGTGACTTAAATATTCTCCCCCACGATCTTATCGTAAGAACTTTATCTTTTGGTCACGTTGATTCTCTACCTCATTCTGAAATTCCTTGAACCTTTCAAAGGTCTCAGACTTGTGTTTCATCAAGTAGACATACCCATATCTACTCAAGTCATCAGTGAGAGTGAGAACATAATGATATCCTCCGCTAGCCTCAATGCTCATTGGACCGCACACATCAGTATGTATGATTTCCAATAAGCTGGTTGCTCACTCCATTGTTCCGGAGAACGGAGTCTTGGTCATTTTGCCCATGAGGCATGGTTCGCATGTGTCAAATGATTCATAATCGAGAGACTCTAAAAGTCCATCACCATGGAGCTTCTTCATGCGCTTGACACCAATGTGACCAAGACGGCAGTGCCACAAGTATGTGGGACTATCGTTATCAACTTTACATCTTTTGGTATTGACGCTATGAATATGTGTAACATCACGCTCGAGATTCATTAAGAATAAACCATTGACCATCAGGGCATGACCATAAAACATATCTCTCATATAAATAGAACAACCATTATTATCGGATTTAAATGAGTAGCCATCTCGTATTAAACGAGATCCAGATACAATGTTCATGCTCAAAGCTGGTACTAAATAACAATTATTGAGGTTTAAAACTAATCCCGTAGGTAAATGTAGAGGTAGCGTGCCGACGGCGATCACATCGACCTTGGAACCATTCCCGACGCGCATCGTCACCTCGTCCTTCGTCAGTCTCTACTTATTCCGCAGCTCCTGCTTTGAGTTACAAATATGAGCAACCGCACCGGTATCAAATACCAAGGAGCTACTATGAGCACTAGTAAGGTACACATCAATTACATGTATATCAAATATACCTTTGCTTTTGCCGGCCTTCTTGTCCGCTAAGTACTTGGGGCAGTTCCGCTTCCAGTGACCACTTCCCTTGCAATAAAAGCACTCGGTCCTCGGGCTTGGGTCCATTGTTTGACTTCTTCGATGGCGGCTTATCGGGCGCGCAACTCCCTTGCCGTCCTTCTTGAAGTTCTTCTTACCCTTGCCTTTCTTGAACTTAGTGGTTTTATTCACCATAAACACTTGATGTTCCTTTTGATCTCTACCTCTGATTTCGGCATTGAATATACCTCAGAATGGTCTTTTCCATCCCCTGCATATTGAAGTTCATCACAAAGCTCTTGTAGCTTGGTGGAAGCGATCAAGGATTCTATCAATGATGGCGTCATCCGGAGATTAACTCCCAAATGAGTCAAGCGGTTGTGCAACCCAGACATCTTGAGTATGTGCTCACCGACAGAACTATTTTCCTCCATCTTACGGTGAAGAACTTGTCGGAGACTTCATATCTCTCGACCGGGCATGAGCTTGGAAAACCATTTTCAGCTCTTGAACATCTCATATGCTCTGTGTTGCTCAAAAGCGCTTTTGGAGCACCGGTTCTAAGTTTGTAAAGCATGCCGACCTTGAACGAGGGAGTAATCATCAAGACCGAGACCGCCAAGCGTTCATAACGCCTTGGTTCTCTGGGATTGGTGCTTCACCTAGCGGTGCTTCTAGGACATAATCTTTCTTGGCAGCTATGAGGATGATCCTCGTGTTCCGGACCCGATCCGTATAGTTGCCGCCATCATCTTTCAGCTTGGTTTTCTAGGAACGCGTTGAAGTTGAGGCTAACGTGGGCCATTTGATCTACAAGACATATTGTAAAGATTTTAGACTAAGTTCATGATAATTAAGTTCATCTAATCAAATTATTTAATGAACTCCCACTCAGATTAGACATCCCTCTAGTCATCTAAGTGAAACATGATCCGAGTCAACTAGGCTGTGTCCGATCATCACGTGAGACGGACTAGTCGACATCGGTGAACATCTCCATGTTGATCGTATCTTCTATACGACTCATGCTCGACCTTTCGGTCCTCCGTGTTCCGAGGCCATGTATGTACATGCTAGGCTCGTCAAGTCAACCTAAGTGTATTGCGTGTGTAAATCTGGCTTACACCCGTTGTATTCGAACGTTAGGATCTATCACACCCGATCATCACGTGGTGCTTCGAAACAATGAACCTTCGCAACGGTGCACGCTTAGGGGAACACTTTCTTGAAATTGTTATGAGGGATCATCTTATTTACTACCGTCGTTCTAAGTAAACAAGATGCAAAACATGATAAACATCACATGCAATCAAATAGTAGTGACATGATATGGCCAATATCATATAGCTCCTTTGATCTCCATCTTCGGGCTCCATGATCATCTTTGTCACCGCTTGACACCATGATCTCCATCATCATGATCTCCATCATCGTGTCTCCATGAAGTTGCTCGCCAACTATTACTTCTACTAATATAGCTAACGGTTTAGCAATAAAGTAAAGTAATTACATGGCGTTGAATCAATGACACGCAGGTCATACAATAATTAAGACAACTCCTATGGCTCCTGCCGGTTGTCATACTCATCGACATGCAATTCGTGATTCCTATTACAAGAACATGATCTCGTACATCACATATATATCATTCATCATTCATCACAACTTTTGGCCATATCACATCACAATCACATGCTGCAAAAACAAGTTAGACGTCCACTAATTGTTGTTGCATGTTTTATGTGGCTGCAATAGGGTTCTAGCAAGAACGTTTTCTTACCTACGTAAAAGCCACAACGTGATTTGACAACCTCTATTTACCCTTCATAAGGACCCTTTTCATCGAATCCGCTCCAACTAAAGTGGGAGAGACAGACACCCGCTAGCCACCTTATGCAACTAGTGCATGTCAGTCGGTGGAACCTGTCTCACGTAAGCGTACGTGTAAGGTCGGTCCGGCCGCTTCATCCCACAATACCGCTGCCGGTGTCAAAACCGCGGATCTCGGGTAGGGGGTCCCGAATCGTATGCCTAGGCGGATGGTAACAGGAGACAAGGGACACGATGTTTTTACCTGTGTTCGGGCCCTCTCGATGGAGGTAATACCCTACTCCCGCTTGATTAATATTGATGATATGGGTAGTACAAGAGTAGATCTACCACGAGATCAAGGAGGCTAAACCCTAGAAGCTAGCCTATGGTATGATTGTTGTTCATCCTACGGACTAAAACCCTCCGGTTTATATAGACACCGGATAGGGTTAGGGTTACACTGTAGTCGGTTACAATGGTAGGAGATCTACATATCCAGATCGCCAAGCTTGCCTTCCATGCCAAGGAAAGTCCCATCCAGGACACGGACGAAGTCTTCAATCTTGTATCTTCATAGTCTAGGAGTCCGCCAAAGATGATAGTTCGCTATCCGGACACCCCTAGTCCAGGACTCCTCAAGAGCCCCTAAACCAGACTTCAATGACGCATTTAGTCCGGCGCGCATATTGTCTTCGGCATTGCAAGGCGGGTTCCTCTTCGAATACTTCATAGAAGGTTTTGAACACTGTGATAGTGTCCGCTCGCAAAATAATTTCCACATACCACCGTAGAGAGAATAACTCTTGCACAGATCTGGCTGACGTATGGCGCGGGCGTGACATCACACCACGGCCAAGCCTTTATATGAATCAAGCTTTTTTATCGCTCCACCTCGGTAGCGTTTAGCGAGGCAGTTTCCCTGGCACGTCTTATCAAAGCATAGATCGTGCCCCCTTATTCTGGGATTCTCATCAAATACGGACGTGGGTAACCCAATCGTGCATGTTGGCACGCCTCCTCTATCGAAGGCGAGTCCTAATCGACCACGGGGAGGGCTCTTGGTATTCAACCTCTTTATAATGAGACCAAGGCCCTCTTCTTTTTCCCACCCTCCATCGAGTTCGCCTCGCGCTTCGAGTTCTAACACCCAAAGCTTCAGATTTAGGCGCTTCGGACCTTCGATGATGTCCGGCTCCGACCAGCTCGGCCGATGGATGTCTTTTTCCGTCTGAAGAAGATGTGCTAAAGCTGCGAGACGCTGTATCTAACCGGCGAGATTTCGTATAGGCTGCTCGCTTCCAGTGGCAGGTCATTCCCACTCCCGAGCCCGGCGAGAGCGTGGTGTTCGTGTTACACTTCCTTCGGGGTTGAGGCTTCCGACGGATCCCTTTGTGCGGGGCTCATGTTTTATTATGGGCTGGATTTCCATGACTTGAACTGGAGTCCATCCTCCATATCTCGTTGTTCATTGTCGTATGTGAGGCCTTCCTCCATATTACCCCTCACTTTGGATTGTGGCTCAAGACCTTCAAGGTGGAGCCAAGATGATCGAGGGCAACAAGCGAAAAGTGCGGAGGGGCGGTCATAAGCAAGTGTCTTTGATGCTCCATGGCCCGAGGGCTCTTTTCAAGAGGAGCTTGGTTTGTGGCAATGGGAGTGGTTTTATATCACCGCCCTGGGGCACCAAATGGGTGGCGCCACCCGCCTTTCGGCCAGTCCACCACGGTAGTGGCATCATGGGTGACCGGGGCTCGGCTGGGGCCGTCCAGGGCGTTCCTGCATTGCGAGGGCCGTATTCGAGACCTCCAAGAAAGAGAGATCAATCTGGTCGCAGTGGCGCAGGTTATGTTGATTCGGCCTTCTCGCCTGCAAGAACGCCGCCCCTCCGTCTGTGGGAATTCAATCCGAGGGACCACGAGCTCTCCAACATTTTATGGGTACGACACCCGTGGAGATGTATAAACTGTTCTTCGGATCACAAGAGAAGTGTCCGGACCTGACTGAGAACGCAGGACTAAGCTGCAATCGCCCAGATACTCAAGTAAGTAGTCATGTAACCGGACAGGCTGTTCATTCATTCATCATATATATGCCCTTTAAAGGAGCCGTTTCTTGAACAGGAGTGGATAGCCAAGGCAAAGTTAATAAGGTGTCCGGCTCCCCTCCCAGAGACCACGCCCCGATCCCATGCTGACCAAGATGTTGAAGGCCGCGCCTTTTAAAGAAGGCGAAGGGGGGAGCGGGGAAGCAACTGCCTCCACGAAGGAGACTTTCGAGGAAGGTGGGATCAAAGGTCCTACCCTCCAAGGAGAGAAGAGGACCGCTTTGGAAGATCCGGAGGTCAAGGCCTCAAAGAGGGGAAAGAAATCTTCGTCAGAGAGTCCGGCGCTGGGAAGTAACCCAGCCGCACTATTTCCCCAAGGGGATCAGCCCTCCAACGAGCCGTAAGTAAAAAGAAGGGGTCTTGTAAATAAGGAACATCCCTGCATTTATTTCTGAAGATAACCGAAATTGTACCTTGTAGTTCGGATCTCAGCCCTTCTCAGCAGAGCTCGTCTTCGGTGGATCTTCTTCCGGAGATGATGGAGAGAGAAACGCCTCCACCTGTCGCACCTTCATGTGAGGCGGACTCCCCTGAGGTGTCGTCGCGGAGGGTTTCCCCGAGTCCGGCGGGGCCGGAAGGTCTGGCGCCAACTGGCGTGCGGTCGGAGGAGCTGAAGGATCTGCTCGGGCGAGCGGCTATCTCAGAAGATCAACGTGCTCTAATGGGTACGGTGATTGAAAGAATTGCATCCGCTGAGAGCGGATTGCATGAAGCCGCCGAAGTTTATCGACGGGTTTGAGGTACGCAAAATGATGTACCTTCCGGCGCTTATGCATATAGAATGCGCCCTGTATAGATAGTAGCCCCTGAGACTCGGTATGTTGTCAAAATTGACAGCGTGCCGAGGATCATAATCTCAGTTATAACATATCGCCGCTCCTAAATAGGTGGCGGGGTGTCCGGTGGCCAGCCGGACTGATGAATTTGCCGAACTAAAGCGGCAACTTGACGAGGCAGATGCGGACATCGCGCTTGTCAATAAGCGGTTTGACAAATCACAAGGTATGCGATTTCTTCGCGGACGCCTGGTAAGGGAGCTTGACGCCTGCGTTTTACTACTTGTATGCTTAATGCAGGTGGTGCCGTCATTGTGGAGGAGCTGCGGCGGAACTCGCCGAGCTAAAGAGCAAGCGAAATAGTAATGTCGTCGCTTTAAGGGCGGCCGAAGAGCTAAAAGCGAACAGCCGCCATCGCCAAGAAAGAGGAAATGGCCGATATGGCCATAAAGTTGAAGAATGCTCTTGACCGGCGCGGGTTCTTGAAAAAGAACGTCAAGCGGAGCAAGAGGACCAAAAAGGCCACCGCCGGGTTAAGGATGCCCGCTCCGCAATGAGAGCTGCAAAGGAGGAGCTGCGCCAGTTGTGGATGTTGCTGGAAAGCCTTTTACGCTACGGAGGAAGTTCGAGGATTCAAGTATGCTCGGTTGGACCGTTGTGGAGTTCGGAGGATGCTTATCCGGATTTAGCAATGAGTGTCGCGGACGCGATCGAGCACTTCCGAGGCCGAAGGGGCACGTAAAGGAAGAGCTGTTTTGGTCGCAGTTCCATAGTCCAGAGCGTCCTCTTCCGTTAGCCGATCGGTTGGCCGAATGGGCCGAGCTGAATCGATTTTCCGGACTTGCCATGAAGCATGTCGTGACTCATTTGTGGCCGGGGAAACCTCAGCCGAAGAGTTATTTTGGCTTGATGCAACAGTTCCTTGGTGCGGTGCCGCATATTGATGCAATAAAGCGGTCAGCATGCATAGAGGGAGCGCGGATGGCTCTTGCCCGTGTCAAGACATACTGGGCGGAGATGGAGGCCACCGGTTGCATCCCAAGATTCGGACGAAAAGTACCGCCGAGCACTATTTTGAGGAAGTTCTTCCGGGCGCTCGTTTAATAGAGACGCAGTGCTCGAAGGATGTTATGTTTGAATGACATGTATATTTTATGAAACAACATTTCAGTATAATATAAGAGCTTTTTATACTTGTGCGTTCAAGTAGTAAACTACTCCCTGTGCGGCCGTTGATGTATATGTATATATAACCTGAAAGATGGCAGTCTTCGGCTTCAAATTTCATGCACATAGTGCGGGGTGTTTGCAAAGAAGGCGCTTTTTCACACTTAATCCAACGTCTTGGTCCTATTAAGGAGGTGGTAGCGTAGAAAACTAGGCAACCGGACTATAATACTTTATCACTTTCACTTAGCCATAGGAGTTCGAGAGTGGGGCTACTATATAGCCCCTGGGGGCATCGCACTCTCTCGAATTCGGGGTGCGTGTGTGCCTAACCGAAAAACGGTCCTTCGTTAATGCGGAGGAATTCTAAACATTCCGGTAAGTCATCGAGTGGTTGACCAGTCTCTCGCTATATCATGACAGTCAGTTTTCGGCTTTCTCTCTTTGAGGTGCTCGCCGTCAACTGGGCACAATCGTAGTAGTTCTCCTGGTGCCGCGTTAGCCGATAGAACGGAACGTAAGGCAGCAAAACACAGGAGCCAGGCAAACCCAACATTTGACCAAAGACATGATTCGGAGCTGATGCATATAAGGCCTAACTCGAGACGTCGAACACTCCCTAAGGTATTCGGTCTTTTATAAAGCGGGCAGAACAATGCCCTTGGTAATAAGCCCTTGGTGTCCAGGTATGTGCAAAATTCTGACGCGGCCGATGCCAAAACGCCAGCCTCCTCCTCGATTATAACTAGAAACCAGGGGGATGTGTATCAACAAGAGACAGTAAAAAAGGTTTACGCAGGGTCTTAATCTGAAAAGAATCCTTGCAACGGGTCCCTACTGCACGTCTGCTACCGTGTCTCCGTTGTGCCGTTTCCTGGACGGGTGTAGCACGTTGTTCATCTGTAAAAGAGAGGAACTTAGTTGAAAAGAAAAAAAGATCGTGCGAAAAATGTACTTTATATTAAATAAACAGAGTACGATTCGAGAAGTGAATAAAATTGAGCTTTATTGTCTCTTGTTGTACATGCGTGTAGCCCCTTGTACGGGGGTATGCCGCTAGTAGGCGCCGGACTCGTCTAGCCGTGTCCGGGGTTCGAATTACCTATTCAGGTACTTTGGTTAGCGGAGCCGGATTGGTGTGGGGCTGTCAAGGCAGCCTCACATTCTTCCGTGCTCGAGTAACACTTAATACTCCCTTTTAATGAGATGATGTCGCATGGACCAGGCATTTTAAGTGTAAGAGATGCATAATGTGGTATTGCGTTAAAGCGGGCGAAGGCTTCACGCCCCAGTAGTGCTTGATAGCTACTTTCGAATGGGGCGATGTGGAAGGTTAACTTTTCGCGGCGGAAGTTGTCGGATGAGCCGAACACAACTTCTAGCGAGGGAGCCCCTACAATGGGCATACAGCTGGCATTACCTTTGAAGGAGGTGTTGCTATGGCGAATTTTGGTTGGGTCTATCCCCATCCTGCGGATTGTGTCCTCGATATATCGGGTTTATGTCAACGCCGCCATCCATGAGGACTTGTGTAAATTGGAATCCGTCGATTATAGGATCCAATATCAAGGCAGTCCATCCTGCGTTCCGGATACTTACGGGTAGTCCTCGATGGTCGAAGGTGATTGGTTTTGACAACCATGTTGGTACTCCGCTAGGGTAGTATGTGCGGTAGCGCATCTTAATGGGCGCCGCTCTGTTTTTCCCTTTTATAACGTGAAGTGAGTTTACTGTTTTAACCTCTTATGGGAAATTCTTTTGTTTTCCAGTGCTCTGCTTGTGGGGTTCGTCATCATCTTCACTTGGTGTGTCGAGCCCCTTGTGTTCGGCGTTGAGTCTGCCGGATCGCTTGAAGACCCAACAATCTCGTGGGTATGGTTTGCAGTGCTTCCGGAGTATTGTGGATTTGACATATCTTGTCCAAGATTTTGTTTAAGTTGGATAGCTCATCGCTATTGTACTTAAGGGCAGTTTTTATTGTTACGCCGTGAGCTTTTGAATCCGGCGTTGATCGCCGCGCTCTTTGGACCGCTCCCGTAATCCGTGTTGGTCCTTGTTGCGTCGTGGTTTCCCATTTCCATCCCCGACTTGGATGTACTTGGGTCGCTGGTGCTCCATCTTGCTAGCCGCCTATCCTCTCCCGCGCAAAAGCAGGTCATGAGGCTTGTTAATGCGGCCATTGTTCTTGGCTTTTCTTGGCCGAGGTGTCTGGCAGCCATTCGTCTCTGGACGTTGTGTTTGAAGGCTGCTAAGGCTTGGCGTCCGGACAATCGACTATTTGGTTCTTTTAGTAAGGAACCTGTTCTGCACTTCCGGCTGACTCTCCGTGCTGTTGAGTTATGTGACTTAGATCGTCTGCATCCGGAGGGCGGACATAGGTCCCCTGAAAATTTGCCCGAAACGCATCCTCGAGCTCTTCCCAACTTCCAATGGTATTTTTGGGAAGGCTTTTAAGCCAATGCCGAGCTGGCCCTTTGAGTTTGAGGGGTAAGTATTTTATGGCGTGGATATCATCTCCTCTAGCCATGTGTATGTGGAGGATGTAATCCTCAATCCAGACTCTGTGGTCATTGTTCCGTTGTATGCCTCTATGTTTACGGGTTTTAATCCCGCTGGAAATTCGTGATCCAGCACCTCATCGGTGAAACATAGGGGATGTGCGGCGCCCCTGTATTAGGGTGTGTCGTGATGTACGGAGATTTGGCGTGTTGCATTGCTTTGAAGAGCTTGCTTTCTCGGCCCATAGATGGACCTAACTGGGCCATCCTTTTGATGCGAATCCTTATGCGGATCGCTGCATCCGGCTTGTGTGCGCGCCATTAGCCGCTCTGTTTGTCGTGGGGTCGCCCATCCGACCGGGTGGCCTTTCTTGCTTTTTGATTGTGGGGTTTCACGGCCTCCTCATCAAATTCGGGTAGTAGTTTTCTTTGGGTAGCTCTTTGTTCGGCGATCGCCGCCAGATTTGTCTCATGGTGTTGAATACTTTGCTCCATCGATTCTCGAGTGCATCTTCCGCTGTTTTGAGCTTCCGCTTGCTTTTCAGGCTACACGCAGTGGCGACGAGCCTTTTGTGGAGGTTCTTTTGCTCCAACAATTTGTCCGGCGTGAGATCGTCCGGATTGTTATCTTCGCCGGGGACGGGTTGTTTATCCAAGTTGTCCTGTTCGGACGGTTGCTCGAAAGCATGTTCGTCGTCCACCGGTTCGCCCTGCTCTATGGTTGGGTCTTTGTCGAGGCGGGACTTGGTGCGGCGTTTACGTTGCCGTTTTGACTATTTTTCGAGGGATGTATCCTTCGTAGCATCCCGTTGTTCCTCGCCGTCACTTCCTTTAGGTGTATCCACCATGTATACATCATGGGATGAGGTGGTTGTCCAGCATCCTATAGGTGCTGGTTCATGGTTGTCTCCTACATCGCCGTCCATACCGTCGATGTCTTCGGAGTCGAAATCGAGCACGCCGTGTAAGCTTTCGGCGATGTGGCTACAAAGTGGGTGGTGGGTGGGCGTTGGATTCCTTCGCCGTCCGCATCCCAACCTTCGACCGTAGTCCGCCAGGCTCTCCGGATAAAGAGAGAGACTTTAGTGAATTCAGAATGTCGCCAAAGGGCGAGTCTTGAAAGATGTCCGCAAAGTGAAGTCCATGACCGGCGCCCAATCGGATTCGATTGGGGGCACGGAGGGTTCGGAGTCCGGAGAGGAGTCCGCACCTTGGAGTCACGGTCTTCGCAGCGACAGGGATTGTGTTCGGCTCAATCGCCGTAGAGATTTCAGCCCCGAGGTGGTGTCCAACCAACCATCCTCGATCGGCGAGATCGGCTCGAATCAATGTTCGAGCGGACACTAGTGCGGCCTCCGGAGACCGCTCGGCGGGCAGAAGTTAGATCATGCCCATCGAGATAGTGCGGCGCGCTTGGTTCGGCTCGAATCCGTCGAAGATCAAGTCTCCGCGGATGTCGGTCATGTAGTTTAAACTTCCAAATCTGACACGATGGCTGTGGGCGTAGCTTCGATCTGCTCCATATGGCCTAGCGAATTGCCCGCAGTGCAATGCCGCCGAATCACGAAGATCTGTCCGGGAGAAAAGTCTCACCTGGACTGCATCGTTCTTGATGATTGAAGGAGCCATCGGGCCTATCGGTGACGCATACGTAGGAACTCTCAATGAAAGCACCAATGTCGGTGTCAAAACCGGCGGATCTCGGTAGGGGTCCCGAATCGCAAGGCGTCTAAGCGGATGGTAACAGGAGACAAGGGACACGATGTTTTTACCTGTGTTCGGGCCCTCTCGATGGAGGTAATACCCTACTCCCCGCTTGATTAATATTGATGATATGGGTAGTACAAGAGTAGATCTACCACGAGATCAAGGAGGCTAAACCCTAGAAGCTAGCCTATGGTATGATTGTTGTTCGTCCCACGGACTAAAACCCTCCGGTTTATATAGACACCGGATAGGGTTAGGGTTACACGTAGTCGGTTACAATGGTAGGAGATCTACATATCCAGACGCCAAGCTTGCCTTCCACGCCAAGGAAAGTCCCATCCGGACAAGGGACGAAGTCTTCAATCTTGTATCTTCATAGTCTAGGAGTCCGGCCAAAGATGATAGTTCGGCTATCCGGACACCCCCTAGTCCAGGACTCCCTCAACCGCTGAAGCAAAATAAGACTAGTAGTGGCAAGAAAGTTGACAACATCTACGCCCACAACAAATTGTGTTCTACTCGTGCAAAGAGAACTACGCATAGACCTAGCTCATGATGCCATTGTTGGGGAACGTTGCAGAAAATAAAAAAATTCTACGCTTTCACGAAGATCAATCTATGAGTTCATCTAGCAACGAGAGAAAGGAGTGCATCTACATACCCTTGTAGATCGCGAGCGGAAGCGTTCAAGAGAACGGGGTTGAGGGAGTCGCATCGACGTGATCCAAATCACCGATGATCCTAGTGCTGAACGGACAGCACCTCCACGCTCAACACACACGGTTGAGGAAGACGTCTCCTCCTTCTTGATCCGGCAAGGGGAGGAGTGGTTGATGGAGATCCAAAGAAGACGACGGGCGTGGTGGTGGATGCAAGCGATCTCGGCAGGGCTTCGCCAAGCGTCTGAGAGGGAGAGGTGTAGCAAGGAGAGAGGAGGCGCCAAGAGCATGGGTGCGGCTGCCCTCCTCCCCCCTTATAGGCCCACTGGGGCGCGCCCCGGGAGATGAGATCTCTGGGGCGGCGGCCAAGGGCTTGCCTCAAGGCAAGTGGAGGCGCCCCCCCACCCTAGGGCTTCCAACCCTAGGCGCAGGGGGGGCCAGGGGGCGCACCAGCCCACCAGGGGCTGGTTCCTCCCACTTCAGCCCACGGGCCCTCCGGATAGGTGGCCCCACTGGTGGACCTCGGGACCCTTCCGATGGTCCCGTACAATACCGGTGACCCTCAAACTTTCCCGATGGTCAAACTGCACTTCCTATATATAATTCTTCACCTCCGGACCATTCCGAACTCCTCGTGACGTCCGGGATCTCATCCGGACTCAACAACTTTCGGGTTACTGCATACTCATATCTCTACAACCCTAGCGCCACCGAACCTTATGTGTAGACCCTACGGGTTCGGGAGACATGCAGACATGACCGAGACGCCTCTCCGGTCAATAACCAACAGCAGGATCTGGATACCCATGTTGGCTCCCACATGCTCCTCGATGATCTCATCGGATGAACCACGATGTCGAGGATTCAATCAATCCCGTATACAATTCCCTCTGTCAATCGGTACGTTACTTGCCAGAGACTCGATCGTCGGTATCCCAATACCTCGTTTAATCTCATTACCGGCAAGTCACTTTACTCATACCGTAATGCATGATCCCGTGACCAGACACTTGGTCACATTGAGCTCATTATGATGATGCATTGCCGAGTGGGCCCAGAGATACCTCTCCATCATACGGAGTGACAAATCCCAGTCTCGATTCATGCCAACCCAACAAAAACTTTCGGAGATACCCGTAGTGCACCTTTATAGTCACCCAGTTACGTTGTGACGTTTGGCACACCCAAAGCACTCCTACGGTATCCGGGAGTTGCACAATCTCATGGTCTAAGCAAATGATACTTGACATTTGGAAAAGCTCTAGCTAAACGAACTACGTGATCTTTGAGCTATTCTTAGGATTGGGTCTTGTCCATCACATCATTCTCCTAATGATGTGATCCCGTTATCAATGACATCCAATGTCCATAGTCAGGAAACCATGACTATCTGTTGATCAACGAGCTAGTCAACTAGAGGCTTACTAGGGACATGTTGTGGTCTATGTATTCACACGTGTATTACGATTTCCGGATAACACAATTATAGCATGAATAATAGACTATTATCATGAACAAATAAATATAATAATAACCATTTTATTATTGCCTCTAGGGCATATTTCCAACACCAGTAGCTATGTGTTTGATCTCTCTCTCTCTCTCTCTCTCTCTCTCTCGTGTTCTCTCTATGGCACGATCTTGATGTATCGCGAGCTTTGCTATTATAGTTGGATCTTATGATGTTTCTCCCCCTCTACTCTCTTGTAATGAATTGAGTTTCCCCTTTGAAGTTATCTTATCAGATTGAGTCTTTATTTGAGAACACTTGATGTATGTATTGCCGTGTTTATCTATGGTGACAATGGGATATCACGTGCCACTTGATGTATGTTTTGGTGACCAACTTGCGGGTTCTGCCCATGAACCTATGCATAGGGGTTGGCACACGTTTTCTTGACTCTCCGGTTGAAACTTTGGGGCACTCTTTTAAGTACTTTTATGTTGGTTGGATGAATCTGAGATTGTGTGATGCATATCGTATAATCATGCCCACGGATATTTGAGGTGACAATGGAGTATCTAGGTGACATTAGGGTTTTGGTTGATCTGTGTCTTAAGGTGTTATTCTAGTACGAACTCTTTAATAGATCGATCCGAAAGAATAACTTTGAGGTGGTTTCGCATCTACCATAATCTATACGTTTTTTCTCCACTATTAGTGGCTTTGGAGTGACTCTTTGTTGCATGTTGAGGGATTGTTATATGATCTATCTATGTTATTATTGTTGAGAGAACTTGCACTAGTGAAAGTATGAACCCTAGGCCTTGTTTCCTATCATTGCAATACTATTTACGCTCACTTTTATCATTAGTTACCTTGCTGTTTTTATATTTTTCAGATTACAAAAACCTATATCTACCATCCATATTGCACTTGTATCACCATCTCTTTGCCGAACTAGTGCACCTATACAATTTACCATTGTATTGGGTGTGTTGGGGACAGAAGAGACTCTTTGTTATTTGGTTGCAAGGTTGCTTGAGAGAGACCATCTTCATCCTACGCCTCCCACGGATTGATAAACCTTAGGTCATCCACTTGAGGAAAATTTGCTACTGTCCTACAAACATGTGCACTTGCAGGCCCAACAACGTCTACACGAAGAAGGTTGCGTAGTAGAGATCAAGCTCTTTTCTGGCGCCGTTGCCGGGGAGGTGAGTGCTTGAAGGTATATCTTTAGATCTTGAAATCGAATCTTTTTGTTTCTTATTTTATCACTAGTTTAGTTCATAAAGAAAACCACAAAAAATGGAGTTAATTTTGTCTCATACGCTTCGTCTTTTTAATATCTTTTGTGAGTTTGATGGAAAGGAAAATTGTGCTCAAGTGCTAGAAGAAGAGTGCATTAAAATGCTTGGTACTGAATCTTTGAATGATGAGTATGATTGCAATGTTGTTAGTATGAACTCCTTGAATATCCATAGTACTAATGGTGATTGCTCTAGTCTTGATGAAAATGTCTCTTATGAGCATGTCAACTTTTGTGGAGTGCATGTTTGCATTAACACACCAAATAAAGAAGATATATATTGCAAGAGGCATAAGTATTTAGAAACTAAGAAGTTGCAAGAAAGGCTTGATAAGAGTGCGGAGAATTTAAGATATCTTTCCCGTTGTGAATTTTGCAATAAACAAGATCATTTACATCTCTAATGCAAATTGTTTCATGATCGGATCATGTCCAAAAATTGTGATGATTTGATCTCCCTTTCTCATTACAGTGAACTTAGATTGCTTTTGGGTTGTGAAGAGTTGAAACGTTTAACTAAGCCTATTCCAGAATTTAATCTTAAGCATTTTCTTGAGATTGATCTAGAAAAGATTTATATGTTTTGTGCGGAGAATTTCCTTGAAAATCCTTATATTGCCAATTACCTAAAGAAAAGAAAGCAAATAGAAGATGATGAGAATACTAATGAAAGGGAAGAGACTTCCCAATCTCCTCCTATTATTTCTTATGATGAATCAGGTAAGAGGAGGAGCTTTCTATTCAACCAATCTCACAATAAGGATCTCAAAGAGGAAGGTTGAACCTACACATAATGTGAAGAAGAAAAGAAAAGAAGGAGCAACAAAGGTAGAAAGGTACCCTCCCAAATTATGTTGCTCCTACTACTCATTGTGATGATGATAATTGCTATACTATTGGTGCTATCAATATTTTTAATGATGAGAGTGATTATGCTTATGATATGAAAGGGCCCAAGCTTGGGGAAGCTATGTTTGATGAGGATGAAATATTTGAGAATATATTTGCTGGAATTAATGTTTGTCCCAACCTTGGGGGTGCTATGTTTAATGAAGATGATATTTTTAGCATCCCAAGTTTTGATATGCAAAGTTGTTATGATGATAGCATGCCCCCTACGTATGATGATTATATTGATGAAAGTGGGTTTGGAAGAGTGTCAACTTTAGGAAGTAGTGATCCCACTATTTTGGTGGATGTTGAATCTTATTGTGATGAATATGAAAGTGGATTTGGAAGAGTGTCAACTTTATTTAGTGATTCCACTATCTTGGGAGAGGTTTCAATCGATTATGATGAGAACGAAGTTGCTACTTATGATGATTATTGTGAAGAAACTTATGCTATAAAAAGTAGTGATGATTATATTTACAAATATTGTCATGATTATGATTACCCTTTTTCTGAACATTACTCTATTAGTGTGGAAACAATTTTTAGTGTTCATGTCTCTTATGATACTCCCACTATTCCGAATGAGAAAATTTTTGTTTATGTGGACAGTACTAAATTTTCTATGCTCGTAGATCATGAAAAGAATGCTTTAGGTGCTGGTTATATTGTTTAATTCATTCATGATGCTACTGAAAATTATTATGAGGGAGGAATATATTCTTGTAGGAATTGCAATAATATCAAGTTTCCTCTCTATATGCTTAAAGTTTTGAAGTTATGCTGGTTTTGCCTTCCTACGCTAGTTGATTGTTGTTACCATAAGTTGTTTGCTCACAAAATCCCTATGCATAGGAAGTGGGTTAGACTTAAATGTGCTAGTCATATTCTTCATGATGCTCTCTTTGTGTTTCAATTCTTATCTTTTATGTGAGCATCATTGAAATCATCATGCCTAACTAGGGGCGTTAAACGTTAGCACTTGTTTGGAGGCAACCCAATTTTATTTTAGTTTCTTACTTTTTGGTTCTTTTTAGGAATAAATAATCCATCTAGCTTCCGTTTAGATGTGGTTTTATGTTTTAATTAGTGTTTGTGCCAAGTAGAACCTTTGGGAAGACTTGGGTGAAGTCTTTATGATCATGCTGTAAAAAACGGAAACTTTAGCGCTCACGAGATTAGCTTCAACTTTTTACTGGAGAGTGCTATTTAGTTGATTCTGTTTGCAGATGATTACTAGAAAAATTCCTCAGGTGCACCAATTAATTTTGGAATTTTTGGAGTTCCAGAAGTTTGCGTTAGTTACAGATTACTACAGATTGTTCTGTTTTTGACAGATTCTGTTTTTCGTGTGTTGTTTGCTTATTTTGATGAATCTATGGCTAGTAAAATAGTTTATAAACCATAGGTAAGTTGGAATACAGTAGGTTTAACACCAATATAAATAAATAATGAGTTCATTACAGTACCTTGAAGTGGTGTTTTGTTTTGTTTCGCTAATGGAGCTTACGAGTTTTCTGTTAAGTTTTGTGTTGTGAAGTTTTCAAGTTTTGGGTAAAGATTCGATGGACTATGGAATAAGGAGTGGCAAGAGCCTAAGCTTGGGGATGCCCAAGGCACCCCAAGGTAATATTCAAGTACAACCAAGATCCTAAGCATGGGGATGCCCAAGGCACCCCAAGGTAATATTCAAGGACAACCAAGAGCCTAAGCTTGGGGATGCCCCGGATGGCATCCCCTCTTTCGTCTTCGTTCATCGGTAACTTTACTTGGAGCTATATTTTTATTCACCACATGATATGTGTTTTGCTTGGAGCGTCATTTTCTCTTGTTAGTATTTTCTTTCTGTTATTTAGAATAATGTTTTGCATCTTTAGTTTCAATAAAAATGTCAAGGATAGCCTTTGCCATGCTTATTTTGCTAGTATACATGTTGCTGTTTGAAAACAGAAAGTTTACCGCTGTTGCAAAAATTCCCTAGAAAAGTCAGAGAGTGGTATAATGTTGAATCTTTTTGCATACTGAGCTCTGATAAAAATTTTACAGTGGGAATTTTAGTTCATAATTTTTGGAGTCGGGGAAGTATTGATACTCTTGCATTCTTTACAGACTGTACTGTGTTGGCAGATTGCTGTTATGTTTGCATTGTTTGCATATGTTTGCTTGTTTAATGATTCTATTTAAGGATAGGGGTATTAAATATGCAGAGGCATTTAGTATGCAATGTTGAATAATAATGTTAGTGATTTGTTACAGTAGAAAATGATAAGGTTTTGCATTGGTTTATACTAACCTATCTCACGAGTTCTTGTTGAGTTTGTTGTGAATGAAGCTTTTGATAAAAAGAGAAACCATGATATGAGAGGAATTAAGGAGACATAAAAGTTCAAGCTTGGGGATGCCCAAGGCACCCCAAGATAATATTTCAAGAAGTCTCAAGCATCTAAACTTGGGGATGCCCCGGTAGGCATCCCACCTTTCTTCTTCAACAACTATCGGTTAGTATCGGTTGAGCCTAAGTTTTTGCTTCTTCACATGAGTCGTGCTATCCTTGCAATGTCATTTTATTTTTCTTTGCTTGCTGTTTGAATACAATACAAAGATCTGAAATTCTTTAATGTTAGAGAGTCTTCGCATAGTTGCATAATTATTTAGCTACTCATTGATCTTCACTTATATCTTTTTGGAGTAGTTTGTCATTTACTCGTGTGCTTCACTTATATCCTATGAGTAAATTGTTGAATGAGTTGATTGTCATAAATCTGAAATTATATATGTCTCATTTTCTTATCCCATGGGGAGTAATGACTTCACGTCTAAGAGGTAGAGGTTGTAAATTTGTTGAAGGTTAGCAAGCATTGTATTGGTCATTTGAACAATTCATGAAAGAATATTGAAGGAAGAGAGATTTCACATATAAATATACTATTGTAGACATCTTTTATAGTTGGGAGCACTCATTAAGTATGACATTCTAAAGAGTTGATGTTGGACAAGGAAGACAATGTAATGGGTTATGTTTTCCGACATCTCAGTTAAAGTATATTGTCATGGATCATTCAAACATGTTGAGCTTGCCTTTCCCCCTCATGCTAGCAAAATTCCTTGCACCAAGTAGAGATACTACTTGTGCTTCCAAATATCCTTAAACCCAGTTTTGCCATGAGAGTCCACCATACCTACCTATGGATTGAGTAAGATCCTTCAAGTAAGTTGTCATCGGTGCAAGCAATAAAAATTGCTCTCTAAATATGCATGACTTATTAGTGCGGAGAAAATAAGCTTTGTACGAACTTGTTATGGAAGCAATAAAAGCGACGGACTACATAATAAAGGTCCATACACAAGGGGCAATATAAAGTGACATTCTTTCGCATTAAGATTTTGTGTATCCAACCCTAAAAGCGCATGACAACCTCTGCTTCCCTCTGTGAAGGGCCTATCTTTTACTTTATGTATTTTACTTTTATGCAAGAGTCAAGGTGATCTTAACCTTTCCCTTTTTCATTTTATCCTTTGGCAAGCACTTTGTGTTAGGGTGATCCTGATATATATATATCCAATTGGATGTAAGTTAGCATGAACTATTATTGTTGACATCACCCAAAGGTGAATACGTGTGGAGGAAACATTATAAGCCCCAATCTTTCTCTGTGTCTGATTAAAACTTCATAACCACAAGTATTGCGTGAGTGTTAGCAATTGTAGAAGACTATATGATAGTTGAGTATGTGAAGTTTGCTAAATTAAAGCTCTGACATAGACTCTTCCTGAAAATAGGATGAATTGCAATTGTTTGATGACTGAGAATGAAGTTTGCTAGTTTTCAAGAAAGTTTATGGTCTATGCTTTGACATGTGAATTGCTTGTTACTTGATTATTGAAAGTTTTATGAGATGAACTACTGTTATGACATATTATCATGCTAGAAAAGGTGATTGAAATTATCATTGATCAAACTTGTGCACCTTCTAGCATTCACACTTCATAAATTCTTTCTTTATCATTTACCTACTCGAGGACGAGTACAAATTAAGCTTGGGGATGCTGATACGTCTCCAACGTATCTATAATTTATGAAGCATTCATGCTATATTACTATGTGTTTTGAATGATTATGGGCTTTATTATACACTTTTATATTACTTTTGGGACTAACCTGCTAACCGGAGGCCCAGCCCATATTGCTGTTTTATTGCCTGTTTCAATATTTCGAAGAAAAGGAATATCAAACGGAGTCCAGACGGAATGAAACTTTCGGCATCGTGATTTTTTGGAAGAATATCATCCTGGAGGCTTGGAGATCAAGTCAGAAGACCCTTGAGGAGCCCAGGAGACAGGGGGCGCCCCCCCCTACAGGGCGCAGCCCCCTGTCTCGTGGACCCCTCGAGCACCCCCCAACCGACTTCTTTCGCCTATATATTTCCTCGTACCCTAAAACCACCGAATATCAAGATAGATCAGGAGTTCCGCCGCCGCAAGCCTCTGTAGCCACCAAAAACCTCTCGGGAGCCCGTTCCGGCACCCTGCCGGAGGGGGAATCCATCACCGGTGGCCATCTTCATCATCCCGGCGCTCTCCATGACGAGGAGGGAGTAGTTCACCCTCGGGGCTGAGGGTATGTACCAAAAGCGATGTGTTTGATCTCTCTCTCTCTCTCTCTCTCTCTCTCTCTCGTGTTCTCTCTATGGCACGATCTTGATGTATCGCGAGCTTTGCTATTATAGTTGGATCTTATGATGTTTCTCCCCCTCTACTCTCTTGTAATGAATTGAGTTTCCCCTTTGAAGTTATCTTATCGGATTGAGTCTTTATTTGAGAACACTTGATGTATGTCTTGCCGTGTTTATCTGTGGTGACAATGGGATATCACGTGCCACTTGATGTATGTTTTGGTGACCAACTTGCGGGTTCCGCCCATGAACCTATGCATAGGGGTTGGCACACGTTTTCTTGACTCTCCGGTAGAAACTTTGGGGCACTCTTTGAAGTACTTTTATGTTGGTTGGATGAATCTGAGATTGTGTGATGCATATCGTATAATCATGCCCATGGATATTTGAGGTGGCAATGGAGTATCTAGGTGACATTAGGGTTTTGGTTGATTTGTGTCTTAAGGTGTTATTCTAGTACGAACTCTTTAATAGATCGATCCGAAAGAATAACTTTGAGGTGGTTTCGTACCCTACCATAATCTCTACGTTTGTTCTCCGCTATTAGTGGCTTTGGAGTGACTCTTTGTTGCATGTTGAGGATTGTTATATGATCTATCTGTTATTATTGTTGAGAGAACTTGCACTAGTGAAAGTATGAACCCTAGGCCTTGTTTCCTATCATTGCAATACCGTTTACGCTCACTTTTATCATTAGTTACCTTGCTGTTTTTATATTTTCAGATTACAAAAACCTATATCTACCATCCATATTGCACTTGTATCACCATCTCTTCGCCGAACTAGTGCACCTATACAATTTACCATTGTATAGGGTGTGTTGGGGACACAAGAGACTCTTTGTTATTTGGTTGCAGGGTTTCTTGAGAGAGACCATCTTCATCCTACGCCTCCCACGGATTGATAAACCTTAGGTCATCCACTTGAGGGAAATTTGCTACTGTCCTACAAACCTGGGCACTTGCAGGCCCAACAATGTCTACAAGAAGAAGGTTTCGTAGTAGACATCAATCACGTATATAGGCATCACATCAGTGACAAATAGACCGACTCCTACCTGCATCTACTACTATTACTCCACACATCGACCGCTATCCAGCATGCATCTAGAGTATTAAGTTCATAAGAACAGAGTAACGCTTTAAGCAAGATGACATGATGTAGAGGGATAAACTCATGCAATATGAAATAAACCCCATCTTGTTATCCTCGATGGCAACAATACAATACGTGCCTTGCTGCCCCTAACATCACCGGAAAGGACACCGCAAGATTGAACCCAAAGCTAAGCACTTCTCCCATTGCAAGAAAGATCAATCTAGTAGGACAAACCAAACTGATAATTCGAAGAGACTTGGAAAAAATAACCAATCATACATAAAAGAATTCAGAGAAGATTCAAATATTGTTCATAGATAAACTTGATCATAAACCCACAATTCATCGTCTCAACAAACACACCGCAAAAGAAGATTACATCGAATAGATCTCCACGAGAATCGTGGAGAACTTTGTACTGATATCCAAAGAGAGAGAAGAAGCCATCTAGCTAATAACTATGGACCCGAAGGTCTAAGGTAAACTACTCACACATCATCGGAGAGGCTATGGTGTTGATGTAGAAGCCCTCCGTGATCAATGCCCCCTCCGTGAGCTGGAGAAGGCCCCAAGATGGGATCTCACGGGTCTGAGAAGGTTGCGGCGGTGGAATTATGTTTTTTGCTCCGTATCTGGTAGTTTGGGGGTACATAGGTATATATAGGAGGAAGAAGTACGTCGGTGGAGCAACATGGGCCCCACGAGGGTGGAGGGTGCCCCCCCCCCTACCTCGTGCCCTCCTGGTTGCTTTCTTGACGTAGGGTCCAAGTCCTCTGGATCACGTTTGTTCCAAAAATCACGTTCCCGAAGGTTTCATTCCGTTTGGACTCCGTTTGATATTCTTTTTCTGCAAGACACTGAAATAGGCATAAACAGCAATTCCGGGTTGGGCCTTCGGTTAATAGTTTAGTCCCAAAAATAATATAGAAGTGTAAAATAAAGCCCATTAACATCCAAAACATAATATAATATAGCATGGAACAATAAAAAATTATAGATACGTTGGAGACGTATCAAGCATCCTCAAGCTTAATTCATGCTTGTCCTCGAGTAGGTAAATGATAAAAACAGAATTTTTGATGTGAAATGCTTCTTGGCATAATTTTCAATGTAATTCTCTTAATTGTGGTATGAATGTTCAGATCCGAAAGATTCAAAACAAAAGTTTAATATTGACATAAGAATAATAATACTTCAAGCATACTAACTAAGCAATCATGTCTTCTCAAAATAACATGGCCAAAGAAAGTTATCCCTACAAAATCATATAGTCTAGCTATGCTCTATCTTCACCACACAAAGTATTTAAATCATGCACAACCCCGATGACAAGCCAAGCAATTGTTTCATACTTTTGGTTTTCTCAAACTTTTTCAATCTTCACGCAATACATGAGCGTGAGCCATGGATATAGCACTATATGTGGAATAGAATGGTGGTTGTGGAGAAGACAAAAAGGGAGAAGATAGTCTCACATCAACTAAGCGTATCAACAGGCTATGGAGATGCCCATTAATAGATATCGATGTGAGTGAGTAGGGATTGCCATGCAACGGATGCACTAGAGCTATAAGTATATGAAAGCTCAACAAAAGAAACTAAGTGGGTGTGCATCCAACTCACTTGCTCACAAAGACCTAGGGAATTTTGAGGAAGCCTATCATTGGAATATACAAGCCAAGTTCTATAATGAAAAATTCCCACTAGTATATGAAAGTGACAACATAGGAGACTCTATATCATGAAGATCATGGTGCTACTTTGAAGCACAAGTGTGGTAAAAGGATAGTAACATTGTCCCTTCTCTCTTTCTCTATTTTTTTTATTTGGGCCTTTTCTCTTTTTTTGTGGCCTCTTTCTTTTCGCTTGGAGTCTCATCCCGACTTGTGGGGCAATCATAGTATCCATCATCCTTTCCTCACTTGGGACAATGTTCTAAAAATGATGATCATCACACTTTTATTTACTTACAACTCAATACTTAGAACAAAATATGACTCTATGTGAATGCCTCGTGGTGTACCGGATATGCAATGAATCAAGAGTGACATGTATGAAAGAATTATGAACAGTGGCTTTGCCACAAATACGATGTCAACTACATGATCATGCGAAGCAATATGACAATGATGGAGTGTGTCATAATAAACGGAACGGTGGTAAGTTGCATGACAATATATCTCGAAATGGCTATGGAAATGCCATGATAGGTAGTTATGGTGGCTGTTTTGAGGAAGGTATATGGTGGGTGTATGATACCGGTGAAAAGTGCGCGGTATTAGAGAGGCTAGCAATGGTGGAAGGAAGGAAGTGCGTATACTCCATGGACTCAACATTAGTCATAAAGAACTCATATATTTATTGCAAAAATCTACAAGTTATCAAAGCAACGTATTACGCACATGCTCCTAGGGGGATAGATTGGTAGGAAAAGACCATCGCTCGTCCACAACCGCCACTCATAAGGAAGACAATCAATAAATAAATCATGCTCCGACTTCATCAAATAACGGTTCACCATACGTGCATGCTATGGGAATCACAAACTTTAACACAAGTATTCCTCAAATCCACAACTACTCAACTAGAATGACTCTAATATCACCATCTTTATATCTCAAAACAATTATCAAGCATCAAACTTCTCATAGTATTCAACACACTCATAAGATAATTTTTACTAATCTTGGATGCCTATTACTTTAGGACTACTTTCTCAATTTAAGCAAATTACCATGCTATTTTGTAGGACTATCAAAATAATATAAGTGAATCATGAGAGAACAATAGTTTCTATAAAACAAATCCACCACCGTGCTCTAAAAGATATAAGTGAAGCACTAGAGCAAAAACTGTATAGCTCAAAAGATATAAGTGAAGCACATAGAGTATTCTAACAAATTCCGAATCATGTGTGTCTCTCTCAAAAGGTGTGTACAGCAAGGATGATTGTGGCAAACTAACAAATAAAGACTCAAATAATACAAGACTCTCCAAGCAAAACACATATCATGTGGTGAATAAAAATATAGCTCCAAGTAAAGTTACCGATGGAAGTAGATGAAAGAGGGGATGCCTTCCGGGGCATCCCCAAGCTTTGGCTTTTTGGTGTCCTTAGATTATCTTGGGGTGCCATGGGCATCTCCAAGCTTAGGCTCTTTCCACTCCTTGTTCCATAATCCATCAAATCTTTTACCCAAAACTTGAAAACTTCACAACACAAAACTTGGTAGAAAATCTTGTGAGCTCCGTTAGCGAAAGAAAACAAAACACCACTTCAAGGTACTGTAATGAATTCATTATTTATTTATATGGGTGTTAAACCTACTGTATTCCAACTTATCTATGGTTTATAAACTATTTTACTAGCCATAGATTCATCAAAATAAGCAAACAACACACGAAAAACAAAATCTGTCAAAAAAGAACAGTCTGTAGTAATCTGTAACTAACGCAAACTTCTGGAACTCTAAAAATTCATCCAAAATAGGAAGACCTAAATTTTTTGTTTATTTATCTGCTTCAATTGGAATAAATATCATATCACGTTCTGATAATTTTTAACAATTGTTTTCGTGAACAGAAAGTTTCTGGAATTTTCAGCAAGATCAAATAACTATCATCCAAGAAGATCCTATAGGTCAAACTTGGCACAAACACTAACTGAAACATAAAAACAAATCAAAACTAGAGGCTAGATCAAAGATTTATTCCTAAACATAAGCAAAAAGTAAAAAAAAGTAAAAATAAAATTGGGTTGCCTCCCAACAAGCGCTATCGTTTAACGCCCCTAGCTAGGCATAGATAATTTTAATGATGCTCGCATGAGAGACAAGAATTGAAGCACAAAGAGAGCATCAAATAGCATGTGACAAACACATCTAAGTCTAACATACTTCCTATTCATAGGCATTTTATAAGCAAACAAATTATCAAGGCAAGCAAAAACTAGCATATGGAAGGAAGAAGAAAGAGACGATAGCAATCTCAACATGACAAGAGGTAATTTAGTAACATGAAAATTTCTACAACCATATTTTCTCTCGTATAATAATTACATGTAGGATCATAAGCAAATTCAAAAATATAGCTATCATATAAAATATTTTCAACACGATCCACATGCATACAAAGTTGACACTCTTCCGAAATAGTGGGATTAACATTAACTAAAGTCATGACCTCTCCAAACCCACTTTTATCAAAAATTTCATAAGATTGAATATTCTCCAAATATGTTGGATTTAAAGTTGACACTCTTCCAAACCCACTTTCAATATTATTGCAAACAATATTATCAATCTCATATTCATCATGGGGATTAAATAAATTTTCAAGATCATAAGAAAAATCACCCCAATCATGATCATTGCAACTAATAGTGGACATAGCAAAACTAGCATCCCCAAGCTTAGGGTTTTGCATATTATTAGCACAATTGACATCAAGAGAATTTATAGTAAAATCATTGCAATCATGCTTTTCATCGAAGGAACTATCAAGCATGGGTGCAATAGCAACGATCTCATTTTTAACATAAGGAACTATAGCAAATTCGTCTTCATAAATATTGGCATCATGGCCACAAGAATAGCAAGCATCATGTTCATCAAGGGATATTTCAACCAAATCATCGGAATCATCATTATCTATAGATTCATGCATATCATTATTTTCTTCCAAAGCAACGGTCATTTTTTCAATAAATTCTTGGACATAGACATTATGAGCAAAGTTTTCATTGCAATATTTAAGTATGACGGAATTTTCAGATTTGTTGAGAGTAAAATCATACTTTTCAATCAAAGAAGCAACTTCATGAGCACCCTTAAAAATGACAAATTCTTCAATTTGTTCAATATCATAGTAAGTATAAACACCCCTTGCATAAGAAGATAAGATTTCATTATCATTGAACTCACATAGGTAGGGAAGGTGTTTTTTAGGGTTCTTAGAGCAACAAGTAAAATCACAAATTTCACAAAGATTCCAATCATACCATAGCAAACTATTTATATGATACCATAAGAGCTTCCCTTTTTTTAGAAAAATGATGACACAAAAAATGAGCATGCTCATATAAAGATTTCCCATCAACTAGGCTAGTTGGGGTTTCAGCACGAGCGCATAAGGATCGAAGATGATCCAAGTAGAACACTTTAAGTGGATCCATATCAATAGATTTTCAGCAAGCAAAGATGCAAGCATAGAAGGCACATGGCAACATGAGCAAACAAAAGGACGAACGGAAAAGAGAGGGCAAATAAAACGGCAAGTGTGAAGTGGGGAGAGGAAAACGAGAGGCAAATGGAAAATAATGTAATGCGAGAGATAAGAGTTTGTGATGGGTACTTGATGTGTTGACTTTTGCGTAGACTCCCCGGCAACGGCGCCAGAAATGGCTCGTTGGCGGGAGTCAAATCTTGACTTGACCTTGCGTAAGCCTCCCCGACAACAGTGCCAGAAATCCTTCTTGCTACCTCTTGAGCACTGCGTTGGTTTTCCCTTGACACCGCAAGATTGAACCCAAAGCTAAGCACTTCTCCCATTACAAAAAAGATCAATCTAGTAGGCCAAACCAAACTGATAATTCGAAGAGACTTGCAAAGATAACCAATCATACATAAAAAAATTCTGAGAAGATTCAAATATTGTTCATAGATAAACTTGATCATAAACCCACAATTCATCGGTCTCAACAAACACACCGCCAAAGAAGATTACATCGAATAGATCTCCACGAGAATCGTGGAGAACTTTGTATTGAGATCCAAAGAGAGAGAAGAAGCCATCTAGCTAATAACTATGGACCCGAAGGTCTGAGGTAAACTACTCACACATCATTGGAGAGGCTATGGTGTTGATGTAGAAGCCCTCCGTGATCAATGCCCCCTCCAGCGGAGCGCCGAAAAAGGCCCCAAGATGGGATCTCAGGGGTATAGAAGGTTGCGGCGGTGGAATTAGGTTTTTGGCTTCGTATCTGGTAATTTGGGGGTACGTAGGTATATATAGGAGGAAGAAGTATGTCGGTGGAGCAACATGGGCCCCACGAGGGTGGAGGGCACGCCCAGGGGGGTAAGCGCGCCCCCCTACCTCGTACCTGTTGGGGAACGTAGTAATTTCAAAACAATTCCTACGCACACGCAGGATCATGGGGATGCATAGCAACGAGAGGGGAGAGTGTTGTCCATGTACCCTCGTAGACCGAAAGCGGAAGCATTAGCACAACGCGGTTGATGTAGTCGTACGTCTTCACGATCCAACTGATCAAGTACCGAACGTACAACACCTCCGAGTTCAGCACACGTTCAGCCCGATGACGTCCCTCGAACTCCGATCCAGCCGAGTGTTGAGGGAGAGTTTCGTCGGCACGACGGTGTGGTGACAATGTTGATGTTCTACCGACGCAGGGCTTCGCCTAAGCACCGCTACAGTATTATCGAGGTGGACTATGGTGGAGGGGGGCACCGCACACGACTAGAAGATCAAACGATCAATTGTTGTGTCTATGGGGTGCCCCCCTGCCCCCGTATATAAAGTAGCAAGGGGGTGCGGCCGGTCAAGGGAGAGGCGTGCCGGGAGGAGTCCTACTCCCACCGGGAGTAGGACTCCCCCCCCCCCTTTCCTAGTTGGATTAGGACTTGGGAGGGGGAAGGAGTGGAGGAGAAGAAGGAAGGCGCCGCCTCTCCTTGTCCTATTCGGACTGGGGGGGAGGGGCGCGCGGCCCAGCCCTAGCCGCCTCTCCTCTCTTTCACCTAGGCCCACAAAGGCCCATTAAGTTCCCGGAGGGTTCCAGTAACCTCCCGGTACTCCAGTAAAATCCCAATTTCACCCGGAACACTTCCGATATCCAAACATAGGCTTCCAATATATCAATCTTCTTTTCTCGACCATTTCGAGACTCCTCGTCATGTCTGTGATCACATCCGGGACTCCGAACAACCTTCGGTACATCAAAACATATAAACTCATAATATAACTGTCATCGTAACGTTAAGCGTGCGGACCCTACGGGTTCGAGAACTATGTAGACATGACCGAGACACGTCTCTGGTCAATAACCAATAGCGGAACTTGGATGCTCATATTGGCTCCCACATATTCTACGAAGATCTTTATCGGTCAGACCGCATAACAACATACGTTGTTCCCTTTGTCATCGGTATGTTACTTACCCGAGATTCGATCGTCGGTTTCTCAATACCTAGTTCAATCTCGTTGCCGGCAAGTCTCTTTACTCGTACCGTAATACATCATCCCGCAACTAACTTATTAGTTGCAATGCTTGCAAGGCTTAAGTGATGTGCATTACCGAGTGGGCCCAGGGATACCTCTCCGACAATCGGAGTGACAAATCCTAATCTCGAAATACGCCAACCCAATAAGTACCTTCGGAGACACCTGTAGAGCACCTTTAGAATCACCCGATTCACGTTGTGACGTTTGGTAGCACACAAAGTGTTCCTCCGGTAAACGGGAGTTGCATAATCTCATAGTCATAGGAACATGTATGAGTCATGAAGAAAGCAATAGCAACATACTAAACGATCGAGTGCTAAGCTAACGGAATGGGTCAAGTCAATCACATAATTCTCCTAATGATGTGATCCCGTTAATCAAATGACAACTCATGTCTATGGTTAGGAAACATAACCATCTTCGATTAACGAGCTAGTCAAGTAGAGGCATACTAGTGACACTCTGTTTGTCTATGTATTCACACATGTATTATGTTTCCGGTTAATACAATTCTAGCATGAATAATAAACATTTATCATGATATAAGGAAATAAATAATAACTTTATTATTGCCTCTAGGGCATATTTCCTTGATCTCCCACTTGCACTAGAGTCAATAATCTAGTTCACATCACCATGTGATTTAATACCAATAGTTCACATCACCATGTGATTAACACCCATAGTTCACATCGTCATGTGACCAACACCCAAAGGGTTTACTAGAGTCAATAATCTAGTTCACATCGCTATGTGATTAACACCCAAAGAGTACTAAGGTGTGATCATGTTTTGCTTGTGAGAGAAGTTTAGTCAACGGATCTGCAACATTTAGATCCGTATGTATTTTGCAAATTTCTATGTCAACAATGCTCTGCACGGAGCTACTCTAGCTAATTACTCCCACTTTCAATATGCATCCAGACTGAGACTTAGAGTCATCTGGATCAGTGTTAAAATTTGCATCGACGTAACCCTTTACGACGAACCTTTTGTCACTTCCATTATCGAGAAACATATCCTTATTCCACTAAGGATAATTTTGACCGCTGTTCAGTGATCTACTCCTAGATCACTATTGTACTCTCTTGCCAAAAATTAGTGTAGGGTATACAATAGATCTGGTACATAGCATGGCATACTTTATAGAACCTATGGTTGAGGCATAGGGAATGACTTTCATTCTCTTTCTATCTTCTACCGTGGTCGGGCTTTGAGTCTTACTCAATTTCACACCTTGTAACACAGGCAAGAACTCTTTCTTTGACTGTTCCATTTTGAACTACTTCAAAATCTTGTCAAGGTATGTACTCATTGAAAAACTTATCAAGCGTCTTGATCTATCTCTATAGATCTTGATGCTCAATATGTAAGCAGCTTCACCGAGGTCTTTCTTTGAAAAACTCTTTTCAAATACTCCTTTATGCTTTGCGAATAATTCTACATTATTTACGATCAACAATATGTCATTCACATATACTTATCGAAAATGCTTTAGTGCTCCCACTCATTTTCTTGTAAATACAGGCTTCACCGCAAGTCTCAGTATAAAACTATATGCTTTGATCAACTCATCAAAGCGTATATTCCAACTCCGAGATGCTTGCACCAGTCCATAGATGGATCCTTGGAGTTTGCATATTTTGTTAGCACCTTTAGGATTGACAAAACCTTCCGTTGCATCATATACAACTCTTCTTTAATAAATCCATTAAGGAATGCAGTTTCGTTTATCCATTTGCCAGATTTCATAAAATGCGGCAATTGCTAACAAGATTAGGACAGACTTAAGCATAGATACGAGTGAGAAACTCTCATCGTAGTCAACACCTTGAACTTGTCGAAAACCTTTTGCGACAATTCTAGCTTTGTAGATAGTAACACTACTATCAGCGTCCGTCTTCCTCTTGAAAATCCATTTAAATTCTATGGCTTGCCGATCATCGGGCAAGTCAACCAAAGTCCACACTTTGTTCTCATACATGGATCCCATCTCAGATTTCATGGCCTCAAGCCATTTTGCGGAATCTGGGCTCATCATCGCTTCCTCATAGTTCGTAGGTTCGTCATGGTCAAGCAACATGAACTCCAAAATAGGATTACCGTACCACTCTGGTGCGGATCTTACTCTGGTTGACCTACGAGGTTCAGTAACAACTTGATCTGAAGTTTCATGATCATCATCATTAACTTCCTCACTAATTGGTATAGACGTCACAGGATCCTGTTTCTGTGATGAACTACTTTCTAATAAGGGAGCAGGTACGGTTACCTCGTCAAGTTCTACTTTCCTCCCACTTACTTCTTTCGAGAGAAACTCCTTCTCTAAAAAGGATTCATTCTTAGCAACGAATGTCTTGCCTTTCGGATCTGTGATAGAAGGTGTACCCAACTGTCTCCTTTGGGTATCCTATGAAGACACATTTCTCCGATTTGGGTTTGAGCTTATCAGGATGAAACTTTTTCACATAAGCATCATAGCCCCAAACTTTAAGAAACGATAACTTTGGTTTCTTGCCAAACCACAGTTCATAAGGCGTTGTATCAACGGATTTCGATGGTGCCCTATTTAACATGAATGTAGCTGTCTCTAATGCATAACCCCAAAACTATAGTGGTAAATCGGTAAGAGACATCATAGATTGCACTATATCCAATAAAGTATGGTTATGACGTTCGGACACACTATTACACTGTGGTGTTCCAGGTGGCATGAGTAGTGAAACTATTTCACATTGTTTTTACTGAAGGCCAAACTCGCTAACTCAAATATTTTACCTCTGCGATCATATCGTAGAAAATTTTATTTTCTTGTTACGATGATTCTCCACTTCACTCTGAAATTCTTTGAACTTTTCAAATGTTTCAGACTTGTGTTTCATCAAGTAGATATACCCATATCTGCTCAAATCATCTGTGAAGGTCAGAAAATAACGATACTTGCCGTGAGCCTTAACACTCACCGGACTGCATACATTAGTATGTATTATTTCTAATAAGTCAGTTGCTCGTTCCATTGTTCCGGAGAACAGCGTTTTAGTCATCTTGCCCATGAGGCATGGTTTGCAAGCATCAAGTGATTTATAATCAAGTGATTCCAAAAACCCATTAGCATGGAGTTTCTTCATGCGCTTTACACCAATATGACCTAAACGGCAGTGCCACAAATAAGTTGCACTATCATTATTAACTTTGCATCTTTTGGCTTCAATATTGTGAAAATGTGTATCACCACGATCGAGATCCAACAAACCATTTTTCACTGGGTGTATGACCATAGAAGGTTTTATTCATGTAAACAGAACAACAATTATTCTCTAGCTTACATGAATAACCGTATTGCAATAAACATGATCCAATCATATTCATGCTCAACGCAAACACTAAATAACACTTATCTAGGTTCAACACTAATCCCGAAAATATAGGGAGAGGGGAGAGTGTTGTCCACGTACCCTCGTAGACCCAAAGCGGAAGCGTTAGCACAACGCGATTGATGCAACAGACGTCTTCACGATCCGATCGATCAAGTAATCAACGCACGGCACCTCCGAGTTCAAGACACGCTCAGCCCGATGGCGTCCCTCGAACTCCGATCCAGCCGAGTGTTGAGGGAGAGTTTCACAAGACGATGGCGTGGTGACGATGTTGATGTTCTATCGACGCAGGCTTCGCCTAAGCACCGCTTCTGAGATATCGAGGTGGACTATCTTTGGAGGGGCACCGCACACGGCTAAAAGATCAAACGATCAATTGTTGTGTCTATGGGGTGCCCCCTGCCCCCATATATAAAGGAGCAAGGGGGTGTGGCGGCCAAGGGGAGAGGCGCCGGGAGGAGTCCTACTCCCACCGGGAGTAGGACTCCCCCCCTTTCCTAGTTGGATTAGCACTTGGGAGGGAAGGAGTGGAGGAGAAGAAGGAAGGGGCGCCGCCTCTCCTCGTCCTATTCGGACTGAGGGGAGGCGCGCGCCCAGCCCTAGCCGCCTCCTCTCTTCCACCTAGGCCCACAAAGGCCCATTAAGTTCGGGGGTTCGGTAACCTCCGGTACTCAGAAAAATCATGATTTCACCCGGAACACTTCCGATATCCAAACATAGGCTTCCAATATATCAATCTTCATGTCTCGACCATTTCGAGACTCCTCGTCATGTCCGTGATCACATCCGGGACTCCGAATAACCTTCGGTACATCAAAACATATAAACTCATAATATAATTGTCATCGTAACGTTAAGCGTGCGGACCCTACGGGTTCGAGAACTATGTAGACATGACCGAGACACGTCTCCGGTCAATAACCACTAGCGGAACCTGGATGCTCATATTGGCTCCCACATATTCTACGAAGATCTTTATCGGTCAGACCGCATAACAACATACGTTGTTCCCTTTGTCATCGGTATGTTACTTGCCCGAGATTCGATCGTCGGTTTTCTCAATACCTAGTTCAATCTCGTTACCGGCAAGTCTCTTTACTCGTACCGTAATACATCATCCCGCAACTAACTCATCAGTTGCAATGCTCGCAACGCTTAAGTGATGTGCATTACCGAGTGGGCCCAGAGATACCTCTCCGACAATCGGAGTGAGAAATCCTAATCTCGAAATACGCCAACCCAACGAGTACCTTCGGAGACACACAGAGAGCACCTTTATAATCACCCGATTCACGTTGTGGACGTTTGATAGCACACAAAGTGTTCCTCCGTAAACGGAGTTGCATAATCTCATAGTCATAGGAACATGTATAAGTCATGAAGAAAGCAATAGCAACATACTAAACGATCGAAAGTGCTAAGCTAACGGAATGGATCAAGTCAATCACATCATTCTCCTAATGATGTGATCCCGTTAATCAAATGACAACTTATGTCTATGGTTAGGAAACATAACCATCTTCGATTAACGAGCTAGTCAAGTAGAGGCATACTAGTGACACTGCTTTGTCTATGTATTCACATATGTATTATGTTTCCGGTTAATACAATTCTAGCATGAATAATAAACATTTATCATGATATAAGGAAATAAATAATAACTTTATTATTGCCTCTAGGGCATATTTCCTTCTGTGCCCTCCTGGTTGCTTTCTTGACGTAGGGTCCAAGTCCTCTGGATCACGTTTGTTCCAAAAAATCACGTTCCCGAAGGTTTCATTCCGTTTGGACTCCGTTTGATATTCTTTTTCTGCAAGACACTGAAATAGGCAAAAAAACAGCATTTCTGGGCTGGGCCTCCGGTTAATAGGTTAGTCCCAAAAATAATATAGAAGTGTAAAATAAAGCTCATTAACATCCAAAACAGAATATAATATAGCATGGAACAATAAAAAATTATAGATACGTTGGAGACGTATCAACATGCTCCCGATTTTTTTTCCTTTCAATCTTAACGACAAAATCAAAGTAAGTTAACTCGGAGCTTGTGGCAATATCCTTATCCCCAACCTATAGTCTGTCTGCCTAGTTGGCAAGAAAAAATAGCCAAAGGAAAACCGACACAAAAGATTCAAATGGGAAACAGTTGAAAAACACATAGCAAATCCAATTAAACAGAAGTACTTGACTAGGATAAAACTTAAGTAGCACCACCACCACCATCGATCGGACTTAATGTTTTACAATTTTCACTCAGCATCTCGAGGCTAATTTAAATCATTGTTTTTTGAGCTTATAGCTTGTCGGGCTCGTCCTCATTATCCCGAATGTCTTCTACGGTTTCCTCCACGAAGTCGTCCAGATCAAAAGGTGGCTACTCGGCTGGTAGGATACTGGAACTTCGGGAAGTGCTTATCGATTTTGATTTGGTTTCCTTCTTCGTCAAGGGGGGGCGGGGACCTTTTACCACCAAAAAAAATACTAACCTTCAACCACCAACATTTTGGTTCCCCGGACTCGTCACCTCAGGCTCACTAGATCAGGTGACCCTTGACCCATTCTCCCTAGGCAACCACTCGTTGAATAAACATTTATTTATTGTATAAGGTTCTTCATTCTAAGTACAAATTGGTATTTTTGTGTTCAGATGATACTTCACTTACTCAACAAATATGTATGTTTATGTGTACCATATTTCCATAAGAATCTAGATTTGTATTATTATTCTTTGAGTGGAATCTAGATTTTTATCAGTACATTGTTTTCTGCACCCCTTTTGGTTTCTCATAGAATGGCATCATAACCCAAATTTGTGATTACAGTGTGGATCTGTACAAGCTGGTCCCCCTAGATCACAAGCTTGCCTTTCCAACCATTGAACAATTTCCTAAATTGAACATCTACCCCTTTCGCTTCTTATTCAGGAGTTTGCGATGGTGAATGGGGGTGACAATGCATCGATACAGAAACCACATTAGTTGATGACCAAATCGTTTTTTATTGGTCTTCTGCCTCTTTGGATCGACCAGAGCAGAATATTTTACCTTTATAAAAGTTAGTTCTCTGACGCCTAAAGTTGCTCTAACATATAGAAATTGGTATCTGCATCATCACGATGCACACAACCGTATATCTATTCAGGTTTGAGTATGAAGTTCAAGTACTAAAGTACAAAAGATCGAATGAAAAGCCACAATCGACAAAAGTAGGAATACATGCCTGCACACATAGTCTACTACTGAACCATCATCCAAACCAGTTGTACGTATCCCGTGTGACCCTTTCCCTTTGGTTGCACCCAAGAGAGCCTCCAAAAATTGTGTGCCTTTACTCTGTCAAAAACACAATCATTCCAACAATTTTAGAAAGCCCAAGCACAAACTCCCACGCATAATCATGCCTTTGTCTTAGGCTCAACCCTACTCAACTAGTTGTCAAACATTTTTTTAACTGAGTTGACAAACATATTTGATACTCCTATACTAGTAGGTGGAGGCAAATTAAAAGTTACATGAATCATACGCTAATTTAGCAAGCGGGCAAGAAATAAACAAATAATGTAATGTTTTCTCATCGTTACATAAACAACATTGTTTACTACTCTGCGGTCTTTAGTGAGAATAACCCCTATATACAAACCACATAAAAATAATAATCTTTCTTTAGTGGTACTTCAGTTTTCTATATGCTTAGAACGAAAACCGTTTTGAAGTTAATTAAATCCACATACATAGATTTAACGGAAAACTGATTAGAAAACGTCAACATCCAACGAAACATGTCTGGCTCATTGGTTAAGGTGACCTCCCATCAACCTTTGTGCTAAATGTAACCAGGCGGACCATTTATCTCTGATCAAAACCGGATATTTAAAGACGTGTCCCCATTATTATGCTCACAAAAGCATCCCTGCATCGCATAACATTGTAAAGAGACGGATATTGTAAAGTTAAAAGCGTATCCCCAAGCCAAGAATCCTCCCCAAAACGCGTGGTACGACCATCTTTTACATGTCGTGCTCCCTAAAGATGCTTCATAACGATTTACGGTATCGTTCGTATTATGTAGGATGACAATCCCACCATCGATCCACCAGGCAGGGGTGAGACCACCAAGGCACCAACCAAGGCCGCAACCAATGTGAAGGCTAGCAGATAACCTATAATATACGCTTATATGCTTATGGAAAACGATACCATTGTAGCCAAATAGACAGGGGCGCAAAAGAGAAGGGATGGATACAGCTACTAAAATTAGTGCTCCGAGGCGTTCGTCCAACCCATTAAGAACGGACGGAAGAGGACCTCTGTACTCGACCACCTTCCGCATCCGGGGATGTACGTGGAGGGACCCTTTGGTTGGTCTGGCATCTGATCTGATGGTGCCGTCGCTTTGCCATTTCAGGTCAATCACCACAAACGCATGCATCGAGAGCAATGCACGCAACGGGAAGTCTTATCCGGCAAGTGATCGATCGATCCGTTGGCGCGACGCGGGAAATTCAACGCAGACGTCCAGTCAGGACCTACGTACGTACGTACGTCTTGCTCACAACCAAGCGTTGCAATCACGTCTCAATTTGAGCTCAAATTCCTTGATCTAGTAAGAAGATTCAACTTAATAATCGGTTAATCAACCTTGCAATCAGAACAACGATCGACCCTCACGTTACAAGCTCCACAGACGTACTGTAGTTAGCTGTAGAAATCAAGCTCTCACGAACCATCATGAAACTAAATACTCCAGTATATACGCACGAAAGAACTTGAGAACGTAAGCTAGTGGCCAACGCCCGGGCTCGGCACCGATCCGAGCATCCTACTGCTGCGCTGCGCGAAGACGGCCATCGTCGTCGGCGACATCAGCTGGGGCAGCGGCAGCGGGGGTCTCTGAACGAGCGCTTCTTGCAGAGACGACGCTGTTCCCACTGAGCCGGCGGTAATCTCCGGCGCCGCGATCGTTCCGGCGGGTAGTGCCCCTTCGCCATCCGCCGGCACCATTCTGGCTTGCACGAGAGGCGAAGGCGACGCCGCCGCCAGGACCAGGAACGAGAAGACGATCGCAACCGCGCGCGGCGAAGCCATGGCTAGCTGACAAAAATCCGTGGAAGTGGAACGATCTGTATTATATGTCTGGTCGATCAAGTTTATCTCTGCTGTGTGCGTGGGTTTTGCGAGGAGAATGGGAGCAAACCTTGGAGCGTATTTATAGGCAAGAGGGCTAGGAGAGGATAGCAATTTGGAAATCAAGAAGCCTGTCAAATTGCTGTTCAAAATTGCCAACATGCACATCGCTCTCACGCCACACCTTCCTCGGCTGCGAATTGTACTGAACAGCGTACAGTTAACCCTTTATTGCTTCGTCCAAACGAAGACTGGGATTCGGCCGGACCGAGGCGGGCGGGCGGGCGTGCGCGTGTGAGCGTGCGAGACTTCCTGTCGTCGATCGCGCCGGCCGCCGCAGTGCGCCCCGTGGAAGCAGGGAATCGAGTCAAGCAATATACTGTACCCACGTACCGCCTACCTAGGATCAACGAGAGAGGCTCGGGTAAAGAAAGGGTAAACGGTGAAGCCGCCGGCGGGCCGGGTGAACCGTTCCTGCTGCGCTCAGGCTCAGCTGTAAAACTAGCAGGATTCAGCGACCCGGGAGCGAGCGCGGAGATGCTGCAAGCTGCCGCTGCGCGTGCGAGCCACCAGCTGGCCCTTGTCCTACGTGCGGTTGCTTTCAGCCCAGAATCCTCGCCGGGCCGGCAGTGCATGCAAGAACGCCAATCGCATTGCGGTAGATCGTAACGGCTGGCCGGTTCAACCTTTGAGTTTTTTGCCCCCACGGGTTGACTATGCTTTGATTTGCTGATGTCCATCCAGCAATGTCTTGGATCGGGACAGGGTTTTGCACGGCTGCAGCCTGCCGGCCTCTTGGTCAACTCTCTGTTTTTCCCTCATTCTATGGTTCGCATCTGTCGCTTTTGCAATGTTCAGAATTCAGACAGTTGGTTGTTTCGAGGTGTAAACTCTGAAACCCACGTTCAGTACAAGTTGCAACCACCCATGCTCCGTATTCAGTGGAGTACTAGCTAACCAACCAGCGCCCCTCGTGATCTTTCTCCTTCGGGCGGAGCCGTGTGATGGAGAATACTCTAGTGTCTCAGCGCATTAGTACAGCTCGTAGCATTAGACTAATCAAGGGTAGCTAATCAACGCGGCCAATGGGTCTATCTTCCTTGAGCGCCTGGTGCTGGCTTCTCTTGTCTGGTCTGCTCCATCGGGGAAACGGTGGCTCTGCCTTTCAAGCCTTGCCTTTGCTTGCTGTTGCCGTTGCCGTTGCAGCGGCTTGGCCGCGTTACCCCCTCTGCAAACACAACACCGCGCATGCATGCATGCGTCGGAGGGTGTGGCTTCTTCGCTACCTCCATGTGTGTCCGTGTCTTATGCGTACACTCTTGGGACATGGTGGATGACAGAGGGTGCTCCGCCCTGCCAGGAGGGAGGCGCCAAGTGGATTTGGTTAATCTCGCTCCGTTTGGTTTGCTAAAGCCTTGTACGATGCAAGGTGCTTAGGAGAGGTTCTTCGTGAAATAAACCGAGTTTTCTCAAGCACTAGGCTTATTTTTATAGGAGAGGCGCTTAATTAACATCTACCTTATACAAATAAACATTAGTGCTTAAGAAAGTCTGATTTATTTTATTATGCACCTTCTCTGGGCATCTTGCATTGTACATGCCTAAACGTTGATTGACTGACTAGCGGACCAAGCTCGCAAATTGGCACCTCTAATCATTTGTTGCTTACGCTGAAATAAAACTCGAATCTCTTGTCTGTGTGCGAGACAAAAGTTTTGTGAATCCAAAGTGCACACGTAATGCCTGAGGATCCGGTTCTGCTTGATACTGTTGCTGCCGTGTACATTGTTTGTACATGGCTGCATACAAGCCTACTGCAGTTCGGGCGCTGAAAGTCCTTTATTTCATTTTGGACAACAAAAACGGATACACTCACATAAGAATAGTTCAAGGCCGAAGATAGTCCTTCTTTTTTCAAAATAATTATAAGAACAGTTCAACTGCAGTTTTACATTAAGGATTGTACAAAATATCAAAACGACAAACGCTATCTCTGACGAAACCATCCACACTAGAAAGAACATCGTTGCATAAAAAACCATCAGCGCCGCCATAAGGACTCCACCGAGGGAATCCTCTCCTTGAGGTTTATGAAGCTGCTTGACTCACTTGGGTTGTCCGGGGTTCTAGAGTTCGGTTAGCACAAAAGCAAACCGTCACACACTGCCATCACGAAAGAAGAACAGTCTCCACCGTGCAAAAGGAACCAACATATCGCATAGTCAAAACAAAGATTCAATCGGCAAAGACCCACCTCCACTCGCTCACCGACGGTGGCAAACAACGTACCATCGGAACAGATACAAAATTGGGAGGACTTATTCAACCGAGTGGTTGTCATCCCATCGTCGTGTCAACTCACCAAAACCTTCTTGAAACAAGCTTTCACCCCGCTTTATACATAAAGCAACCACATAAAGTACACGATCGAACGATACAAGATGAACAGGTGGCTCTCTTACGAAGTAGATCTTGTAATAACTTGATCACGCGGAACACAAAGGAATATGTGCTACCAAAGAAGAATACAGGAAGGATGGAGTACAACGCCACGTTACGTCCTAGCAGACCTAAGCTCCACGACAACGCCCTCAGGAGGGAAGACAGCGCGAAGCGTCGCCGCTGTGAGACCAAATAGACATGAGTTTTCACCCGGAACCCTGGCACGAAGAGAAAAAACCACAACGACGTCTTCAAGAAGAGAGCGGTACCATGCGTCGTCGTCATTGGCGCCAAGGCACCGAGCTTTCGCTCGGCAGCTCACCCGTGACACCACGAGGTCTGCAGGGTAACCGCGATGAACTCGGACTCCTAGCTCCGGATCCGGGCGCCGCCACTGCCACCGACAGAGAGTGCACCCGAGCCATCAAACGCTACCCCCTCGCAGCCCACACGACCAAGAGGGAAAGTCACCGCCGCCGCCATAGCGCCCGCCGGAGAGCAAACCATGCGGTCCACCATCCGAGGCCGCCGCCCCCGACATCCAAGGTCCAAGACACCACCAACTGCCCCTTCACGACACACCCACCATGGTAGAAGGGGCGGAGGCCTCTCCATCCACTCCTAGCCTGACACCAGTCATCAATTCTGGGTCTGCGCATCCATCGTAGGAAGCGCCAACACATGCGTCCCCATCCAGTCCCAGTGGACCGAGCTACAACGCCATAGCAGCACGAGTCCCTGAAGGGTGCCGGAGACGAGGGAAATGATGATCCAATCAGCGGGAGCAAAGAAACTGAAACCATAACCTTCGCCTCTCAGCATCCTCTCTCGCTTTCAAACCCTTCCACGGGATACTAATTTCATTTTGAGTACAACATAAATTTTGGGATGTCGTCGAGATCTTACTAAAGAACCACTTCTCGGCAAAATCCATATTAGCAAGATATGTGTTATCTACTCTGATCCTTATTAGCTGTTTGTTTCCTTTTTGGAGATAAGATATTGATTGGTTCAATTGAGTTATTTACCGTGAATTTGTCGATTAGACCATTGAATTGGGTAGAACATAAGATATTTTTCCCAAAAATACAAAAAAGGTGAACGGATTCATTTAAATTTAAATTTTTGCAATAATATATCTATAAAACTTTCGCTGATTTTTTGGAAATCTGAAACAGAAAGTGGGTCCTCTAAGAGCAACTCTAGCAGACCCCGCATCCGGCGCAAACCCGCATAATTCCGGCGATTATACGGGCTCGGCCCATTTTTCTCGATGCACCGAGTCCGCATCCGGTGTCCGCCCAGAATTTTTTTGCCGCAGCCCGCAAACGCAACCCCCGAGCCACTATAAGCTGCGGGTTTGCGGGCGACGCTGGTCAAAACCTATCCTCCCGCCGCATTCCTCCAATTCCCGCGCACGCTTCGATTTCGGCCCGTAGCCTTGAACCACCATGGCCGACTTCGGGATGAGGCGGAGCGCCGCCGCGCCAGATCGGCGTCGCGCAAGCGAGGGCGCGTCGGTGGCTCAACCAGTGCCCGGCCGCACGGCATTTGGCCGGCGAGCTCGACGAGTTCGAGCTCGAGCGCGCCGTCGCCTCGCGCCTCCTCCGACAACTGGTCCACGGGAGCTCATCCGCATCGTCCGCGGGGAGCTCATCCATGGGCGATCGAGCGCTGCTCGTTTCGGTGAAGAGGGCCGGAGGAGGCCGTGCCGTCTGGCCGCGCCGAGGCGTCATCGGACCGGAGGACTACCTCCCACGGGTAGGAGGAGCTCCTCGAGCGTCGTCCTCGAGCGGTCGGCGAGGAGCCGCAGGAGATGGAAGAGCGATCCGTAGCGAACTTCAATCTGGCGGCTCTTCCTCGATTCGGGCCTCACGGCATCGCAGCGCAGCATCGAAGGAGGCCGACTGCAGCGTGATGAAGGAGGAGCAGTGAAGCTCTTCGTCGACCTCGGCTCCGACTACTCCGACTCCGTGATCGATGGGTGGGCGGCTACTTGAGGAGCTCCGGTGAGCTTCGGTTTTATTCTTGATGATGCGGTAGCGTAGGCCCTGTCTAGCATATCTGACCTCTATGTATGTATGTGGCATGTATGAACTTATTTGCAAAGAAGAAACATGTATGCGAGCGAGCTCCGGCGAGTTGTTGTTTAAATTTCTCGCGTGAAACAACTTTTTTTGAAATTTAGGGGGTTTATTTGCGGTTTCTAGTCTGCCGCCGCAATTTTTTGGCCTGCATAATCGCCTCGATGCGGCCTGCAAACACATTTTACTGAATTCAAAATGCGGCCTGCTAGAGTTGCTCTAAGCTCTATATTCAGTTCACATGAGACATGAAGAACTGTGAGATCTACGCCATAAAATGTTGATCGGACGGTTAAGAACCACAGCCGAAGATGTCTCCCTCTTCCCCATCTCAGGCACACAAGCCCTAAACCCGCGCATGGCATTCCCCGCCTCTCGCCGTCTCTCCGCCGCCGCCGCTCCGAAACTCTCCTCCCTCTTCACGCCCGGACCCACTCCTAAGCCTCGCCCGCTGCCGCCGGAGTCCGGCGATGGTCCTAGGCGGCGGAAGCCGATGCCGAGATCAAGGCACCCATGGGGGGAGGATGCGGCAGCGCTGCTCCGGCGGCTTCACGAGGGGCGATACCTGCCGGGACCCTACCTCCCGGATGCGCCGCATGTAGTATCCCCCGACGCTGTCAAGGCCGCCGCCGAGCGGTTCGGCAACGATCACCAGGTCGTCGCCAAGTGAGTTCTGATTCTCGTATTGTTTGTAACCTTAGTCTTATTATAGCATCCCTGACAGTTGGCTCAGATGGATACTTCGTATGGAAGAGAGATCATGGATGCTATTAAGTGCCATGAAATATTCAGATTTGGAGAGCTAAGTGGCCGTGTTTTAAGGATCTCGGTTATCGCTGTCCATTTGTTGCATCTAAGAACATTTCTGGAAAAAAGATAGTATTGCCTCCGTCCCAAAATAAGTGTCACTGATTTAGTAGAAAGTATGTTTGCCTGAAATGGTGGATGAATTATATTACTGATTTCATTGGCCTGGGAAAGTATGTTTTGGGGTAAAATATCCAGGAGAAATAGCACTATGTATTGTGTAGCTTGACTTGAATTGGAAATTGAATGCTCCGGGGTTTCTGGCTACGATTTTTATCTTGTGGATTGCAGTGTCATTTTCGTTCTTTCTAAAATTTACTTTGTTGGAGTCTTTGGCGTGGCAAGGCATCACAATGTGATTCTAGCAATGAATTGCTTTATTTGCTCCAGAGAGATTGAATTTGGTAGTTGTAACTTGTAAATTTGAAGGCAGCACTCGACAACAGATCATTTCAAGCGACTAGGTTAATTAGAGATGGTGCAAGAACCAAATTTATGCTCATGTATGATGTATGTTTGAAATACCATCTATAAGCTAGATCTTATAACCCTTGTCGATCAGTGTGCTGGCCTGCTGGAGGAGAAAATGGATGCTTCTATTTTGTCAAATTGAGTCCATTATTCCATCTATATGGTCTAACCTTAGGTACATTTGTAGAGAACAGCATCTTAAGATAAACTAGTGGATTAATTATTTGTAGAGGATCAATTGTTTTTGAAAGTGGGAACTCTTTGTATTCAATTTTCAGTGCTATGGATGCTGCCATGGCAAGGTTAAAGGTGGTTTTGGGCCTTTAAGGCATACTGCATCAACATCTTCGGAAACAATATTGATCTTGTTCCCCATGTTTGCCGCCTTTGTTTTATCACTGAATAATGTGAAAAGGCAACTGCATAGTTCTTTTTTGTGTGTGAACTAATGTGTTTTATAATATTAGCCGAAGGTAAAAGGCGGAAAAACATGGCAGAACTGTTACAAATCACTTGATTCATCTGTTGTTGAACGTTTTGCTTGTCATTGCAGATGGTTGTCGGAAGTGACTTGAAGAAGGTAGCATTGTTTGGCTGCCCATCTGTTGAGCGAAGAACAGTTTTTGCATCAAAAAGATTACGAGCTTTCTTCAACTTGCCAGAAGAGAAAGTAAGCAATTTTCAATTCGGTAACTTCAGTAGAAGAATTTGTTCTCAACACATGCTTGAGATTTCCCTCTTACATGTTGTACTCTTTCAGGTATGCAGCTCTTGCAAGATAAGAAGCACATGCCAGTTTATTAACCAGGAGGTGCCTAGGTATGATAAAGTGATCTTGTCAGATACTATGAGGATCCTTGCTTTGTTTGTGCTGGATGCATATCCTGAGCCACTACAGGTCACTGCTGAAGTAAAAGCTAGTGTTCGCAAACTTCTCAAGGACACCATAAATCTAAGCATTTAAGTGCTTTTGAGGATAATTTGTAATCAGTGGAGGTACTATGTACATGTCAGGTAGATTTAGGTTCATTTTCCCACTCTTAATTTTCTTTTGTGCCTCAAGCATTGTAACATGACCTGAAGCAACTAATAGAGTGATGGCCACATTTATTTGGAGCAGATAGCTGATTGGTCATGTTTCATTCAGACAATACCTGAAAGTTAAGACTCCTAACCTCGTTGGGCTTTTTCCTCTGTGATTTTTACCAATATGTGGTGTCTAGCTAATGCTGAAGGTCTCGGTGTTAGTAGCTTAGCGTGGTGTAAATATACTATGTTTTCGCTTGATTGTTCAACTTCGGGACGGTATTGTTCCATCATTTGGTACAGTTTCCTTCTGTTATGTGGACAGATTAATTAAGTTTCGTAGACATGCCTCATGATGCTTGTTGCACGGGGAGTTTGCAGGCAGTTGACGGTGACTGGTATCAAACAAACTGATTGCACGATGGTTCTTCCCCCTTGGTCAGCTCTGCATATTTGTCAAGATCCTTTTCGCTTGAGCATCTTGTGCCTGACAATGCTGAAACATGCTTGTTCGACATTGCTTGCGTCTCCAAGTCCACTGTACCTGCCCCAGTACAGTGTGTGTTCATGACCATTATATTAAGAGAGAAAACCGTGTGTGTCATTTAGCTTAGCATAAGTACCCGCTCACGCTTCGCCACCCCTCAGCTGCCCAACTACAACCCCTCGTCGACTCGGTGGCTGCTCGGCTCCCCTCATGGAAAGCATGGCTCATGAACAAAACCGGGCGGCTGGCTTTGGTCAAATCGGTGCTCGCGGCGATCCCGATGCATCAATTGCTCGCATTCGCGCTGCCCAAGAAGACCTTGAGACAGCTTGAAAAGATCCAGCGCGGCTTCTTGTGGGCTGGGCGCGCTGTTGCCAACGGCGGACACTGCCACGTCAACTGGCGACGGGTGTGCCGTCCGCTTGAGTACGGCGGGCTAGGGGTCCAAGACCTGGAGCGCGCTGGCCTTGCGCTGCGCCTGCGCTGGATGTGGTTCTCCCACACGGACGACGGCCGTGCATGGCGAGGCCTCGACCTCCAGTTCACCCGCGAGGAGCGCGCGTTGTTCTACGCATCGACGACCATGGAGCTTGGCGATGGACAGACGACACTGCTTTGGGACGACCGATGGCTTAACGGTCAGTCCGTGCGTGAACTTGCGTCGGCACTCCACCAATGCATACCCAAACGGCGACGCAAATCAAGAACGGTGGCCGCAGGCCTAGCGGGCAACGCTTGGGCTCGTGACATACAAGGAGTGATAGGGATCCATGAGATTGGCCAATACCTCAGGCTTTGGCAAGCCGTGTGCAAGGCCTGACCGAATGCTCTGAAGATGGACGGCTAGTGGCACCTATACGGCGCGGTCATGCTACGCTGCAACCTTTTACGGGTCCACGAAATGCCCCTCTTGGAAGCTCACCTGGAAGAGCTGGGCACCGCGCCGCGTCCACTTCTTTCATTGGTTGGCCAGCCAGGACCGGTGTTGGACGGCGGATAGACTCGCCCGTCGCGGCCTACAGCACCATCCATGATGCCTCCTTTGCGATCATGCCCCAGAGTCGATGTGGCACCTGCTCCTAGAATGCCCGTTTTCGCGGCAAACCTGGCACGATGTGCTGGCTTGGGCGAGGATACCTTCACAACCGCCAAACAATGAGCCCACCCTCACGGACTGGTGGCAGGGAACGAAAGGGCAAACCCCACACGCGCTATGAAAGGGCCTGCAATCCATCGCCATGCTTGTCCCTTGGATGATCTGGAAGCAGCGTAATGAGTACGTCTTCGAGAATGTGCGCCCCTCGGTTACCACCCTCATAGACAGGATCAAGGCCGAAGCCAAATGCTGGGCACAACTGGCGCATTGGGTCTCAGGGTAGTCCTTCGCACTAACTGGGATGTTCACTAATAGGGTGACAACTCTTGTAACCACCACCTCCTAGGAGGATTGTATCTTCTCATCTTTTCAATGAAATGAAACGGAAAGAGTCTTTTGCGTTTTCTCGAAAAAAAAAGTATATATTTTTTTTTGTTTTTTGCGGGTAGCACAAGTATTTCACATGGACGTCGCCGACACCTGGAGCATGGGTGCTATCAGATTCGCAGTGCGTTTGCTGTTTACTACTGATCATTGCAGTGCAGCGAAGTAACTCGGCCTGATTGGTATTCACGGACGGGCAGATCCCCCCGAAGAAAGGCGGTTCGCACGCCCGGCAAATAGTCCAGCATCAGTCTGACCTCCACGTGATGTTCATTACGCTGCTGCTACAGGCCAACGCCATTTAGTTTTTGACATAGGTACAGTCTTCAAACCTGCGCCTCTAAAAATCTGGTGTCCTTCCCTTCAGTCAGGAATTCAATTAAAAAGGCCTGACCACGTATGCGCTTAGCCGGCAGTGCTTTTATTAGTGTAATCGGGCAGTGCCGTTCATGTGCTCCGGAGGCTCCAATTGGCACCGGATCTCCTTATCCACCAAAAAAAATCTGGAATTCTGGATGCGCACGCGGGCTCGGTAATGGGAGCCAGTAGAAAGCTGGAGCCCCTTTTCTGAGGAATGTACCGTCACTTTCTTACCACCTTTTTTTCTCGCAAGATACGTACGCTTCCCCTGTAACTGTGATGCATCCTTAACTTCGGCAAGTTTGTTTTGTACTGGTATAAGGAACCGAGAACCGTTCAAAGAGGTCGTTTTCAGCGTGGCGATCTGTGGCCGAATTTCGTGTTTTTACCCTTTTTGAAAAGGATTTCAAGATCTGACTTCTGTTTGAAATTTTTTCGAGATTTGACCCTTTTGCTACCGCCAGGGCCTACGGCGGTAGGGTTAGATAGCCTACCGCCACGGCCCATGACGGTAGGGGTGCGACGGAGGGGGACGGCCGTTTGGCTATACCGACGTGGATAAGTACCTACCGCCGGAGGCTCCGACGATAAATTGTCCAAACCTACCGCCAGAGCACTGGCGGTAGGGTCCCGCCTCTCGATGTAGCGATTCAGAACGAAGATTTGAGTTGCCTCAGAGCGTCGACCCTACCGCCAGGGCCTCAAGTAGGGTCTTGTTTTTCAAAGGTAACGATTCTCAGAACTAAGAATTGAGTTGCCTGGCGGTAGAATTGTCGACCCTACCGCCAGGGCCTTGGCGGTAGGGTCCTGTGTTTTATGAATTTAAGTTCATTTGCTTGCTTCTTTTCAAATTCAATATGACAATAATATTATAGCAATTTTCACAAATATGACAACAATATCACAGATCTCAAACAATTAAACTTGGGCATCACATACACATTAACAAATTTGAAGTGCATAGAACATTTCAAGCGAACTTCAACTAATTAGTAAACGGAGTTCCACATAGTTTCACAAATAGCAAACACATAGATCCACAAATAGCAAACACATAGTTCCACGTAGCTTCATAACCATCCGAATAGTTCAATCAAACGAAGTTCAACGAAACTAAAAGAGCCAACTATCGAAGAGCATAATCTGTTGCTCCTTCCCCTCTTGTAGGTACGGTCCTCGTTACTGTTTGATCGATTCTCTTCGGTATTCTTCTTGGGACTTCGAGGAAGCGTCTCTTGAAAGGGTCCGGAATCAGCAAATCCTTCTTCGGATTCCTCTTCTTGGCAAATGAGATGCTTGAGACGTTTGAGTTCTTTGGAGGTCCATAATCTTCATCGTACTCCTCCTCCCCGTTGCTCTCATCCTCCTCCTCCCCTTCTTCATATATGGCCTCCTCCTCCTCCTCCTCCTCCTCCTCCTCATCCTCCTCCTCCCCAACCAACCTAGACGACGAGGGAGCATGGCTCGATGAGCCGATGATACCCTGTGTGGCTATAGGTCGATGAGCTTCAATCGACCCGGCTCAAAGACACACAAGCAGCCCTACCGACTTGCATAACGCTGCATGAACTTCGCACTCACAATGAAGCAAGGTCATAATAAGTTCAGATCGATCGACCGCAAGTGAACAAGATGCATCTGTTCCGAGGAGACTGAAATTGTACCTTCATCGTCCCCCGACTCGGTCTCAGATTGTACGCTCCGGGAAGATGACCTAGTGCATCCGAGGCTTCAAAGATGCATCTGTTCAGCTCACCGGACTGCGGCAAGATAAGTCACCACGTTGACGAATAAAATATTTTAAATCGACCGTCGGTTCAAACGTACCACTCTGTTGATGAGGGTGCAAACTCCCTAAATCCACATGCATGTCTCTAATGCCGATGCGGTATGCCTGTTCATCGGGTGATCCACTCCAGCTCGCGATGTCTTCCGTCGTCCATCGAGGCTGAGACGAAGGCGGTGCTTACAGCCATCATCGTACCACCTCATGTGTCGCCTGTAATCATCCCGATTAGTCACTCTCCTCTCCACGTCTTTACGCCACCTCCGTCGGTTCCACTCCGTCACATGAGTCTTATGCTCCTCTCCCGATCAGTGATCGATCGATTCTTCGCCCGGCTCATCTTTGCAAGGCATAATCAACAAGAATCATCATAAGCACAATGAGATCATCATAAGCCACAAGAAACATGATAATCTCATGGAGAACAAAGAGCTCACAGTGGAGCGTGGCTGCCGGTCATTGGGGCGGCCCGGTGGGGTATCTTGATAAATCCCAAACTGCGTGTACGCAGCGTTGTGGCAAATGCCACTCGACGGCGTACACACATATCATGGGCACGATGCACCACCAGAGACCACGGTCCGCATTGCACATCACGCTCAGATCAAAGTCCCACTCTCGTTCTTGTCGTCACGGCCACCAGTTACCTATTACATATACCTTGGTAAGTTCGCACTCTCGGTCGATAAGCGGAATCAAAGAGAAAGGTGATGGGCGAGTTCATATACCTGCGTGTCGTCAAAGCGTCCAACTCGTTGGTGTAGGTCTTGTACGAAGTCTTGTTTAGGCCCGTGTAGAGTTTGACAACGTCCCACTCGTAAGCTACGATGGGGTTTCGAGTCTCGTGCCTTCTTCGCCATAGTCTTCCCATGGGCGTCTTGGCAACTTCTCCGGACGCCCCACCGGCAGCCGCTCCCACATCCAAATGGAGAAGGCCCAGACAAAGCCACCCATATTGGACTTGTCTCCCGTCCTCTGCGTTGCGTCGTCAAGTTGCAAAACATCAAATGAGGATCAGATATAAGAAAATGTCATGGACACACTTTCGTAGGTAGGTACGCAATTAGACACTCTCTTACCGAACGGTATAAGTACGCGAGAGATGTCGTCCCCAAGCTATACCCTGCATCCCGATCCGCTAGGAAGAACAGAATCGCCCGGTTGGCGAGTTCCGGAGCTATGAAACACGACCTCGAGAGAATATACCACAGATAGGCCCTCGCGTACAACTCCACGATCGCCTCATTTGCGCCTTGGGGGCATGTCCTCCGGTGCTCGAGAGCTGTGGCACCAAGACACCGGATGTACGGTTATTCTTGGCGGCCAAGGCGATCGCCGATGAGGGTGGTGACCCTCTCCTGCCCGATTGGCCCTCTCCACTCGACCGGTGAGTGCATGACCCTCGTCGGCATTGCAGTAATCATCCCCAGTCCTCTAGGGTCACCGTCATCTCCCGCATGGCAGATGGAAAGAATGGGTCTCCGGTCTCCAACGGTCAATCGGAGCTGTGAGAGCGGCGTGGACAAGCGTCGGCGGTGACGCTTGAACTGCAAAGACGAAACCCAACAGACGGGCTCTCTTGAAGAAGTAGCGTGGGGCTCGTCGTAGTCCATATGCCCATGAACCCGTGACCCCTCATGCGCGATGGTGGAGCGTCTCACAAAAGTGAACGCTAAAAGTTAGGAAATCATTTTCATCAATCCGAGAACTTTGATCAAAATTTCTTTCATATCACTTACCTCTCCGTTCTCTATGAAACGGGCACGATGATCCTTGTCGAATGCCCGATCCAGCATGCGATACCGTGAGCCGATGTTGTCCGCAAGAGGTGGCCGCCTTAATAGAGTTTCATAAACAAAAGCACCATAAGCATAAGCATACATAAACAAACAATGAACTCAAATCATATCAAGATCAAATTTTAAGCATATTCCTCCAACAACATCTACTACACATGATAGATCAAATCATATCAACATGCACCATATCAAAAAAACCCTCCAACATACATCATAGCTTCATATTTTTAAACAAAATTTTCCAAACAATATCTTCATATCATCATATCAACATGCATCATCAAACTAGGGTTCATCTTCACACTAGAGCATATCATCATATCAACATGCATCATCAAACTAGGGTTCATCCCTTTATCAACAATACATCATAATTTTTTTAACAAAAAAATTTATGAACTAGGGTTCATCTTCACACTAACATATGAACTATTGATTAGAGTACATATCCAATACCACTACTTACTAAAGAACTAAGAACTACAACTACAATCAATCTTAGGTGAAAAAAATCAATCTAAGTTCAAAAACATGAGGGATTTCAAGCAAATAATGCGTCGAATCGGTAGCAAGTTTGCAAAAACTAATTGGAGGGATCGGAGGAGCTTACGGTTCTCTCCTGGGCCATCTCGATCCGCCAAAACGGTGAAGAATCGGTGAAGATCCAAGGAGGAGTGGAGGAGATGAGAGAGGGAGAGAGGCGACTTGGGGAGAAAGGAAAGAAGCTGCCGACGGGAGGGGGAGGGAGGGTGGGGAGATGGGCGGGCGGGGTTTGGGGGCAAATAATCGCCGGACCCTACCGCCAGAGGCCTGGCAGTAAGGTTAGACCTACCGCCAGGCCCATGGCGGTAGGGTGCGACGGAGGAGGACGGCGCCGTCTCACATGACGGACCGCCATGGGACTGGCGGTAGGCTATCTAACCCTACCGCCAGATGCCCTGGCGGTAGGCAAAAGGGTCAAATCTCGAAAAAAATTCAAACCGGGGTCAGATCCTGAAATCCTTTCTAAAAAGGGTCAAAACACGAAATTCGGCCGCGATCTGTGGTGCACGCCACTGATGATTAGAAGAGGCTCGGTTTCTTGCTCCTCTACGCTGCTTCCGGGTAACTGCGCATCATCAAGCCTAAGGCTACTCATAGTAGTGGGAGTAACTTGAATAGTAACATAAGGTACTTCAAAATATATATGCTTATGTGGCATGGAATTAATGAAGAAAAAGGTGTCTGCGATAACATAATATATTATCATAACATAACGCATCCCAATGCAAAATGAGTCTACAATATAATAAATAAAGACTTGCACGACACTATACTTGTGTTATTATCCGCTATGATGATAATAGCATAAAGTAGTAACATATTCCTGTTAATAATCTAAGTTACTACTCACTATGACGAGACTAAAACCCCCAGTCTCAACCCTCTAGGCATCGTGTAGTCCTGTGGTTTGTTTGTTTGTTTATTCCGGTCAGCCAGACCAAGAAACAGGAACCCGCGAGCGTCCGAGGCTAGTACTGGGGCGCTTCAGTCCCAGCTGGCTTCCTGCCCCAGTTGTCTGCAGGTGTGTGGTTGGATGGATTGGACGTCGGTCATACGGTCCGCGTTGGTTTGCTGTGGTTTTGTCAGGGACGCACGGCAGGCGACACGAACATCACATGACCCAATAACTCGGACTAATTAGCACGGCTGCCAGCGGCTGATCATGGCCACAGGACTGTCAGCCTAGAGTAAATAAAGAAACTTGCTCCTCGCATCCATCCGTACGGCAATGGAGCACCTTTTCCAGCTTTCACCGCGGCAAACACAGGCCCCCCGTACCGCCGTGCAGAAAAATAACGGAATTTGCGGATGGGACTACAAGAAAATACCGTGGTAGTACGATTAGTGTACATTTATTTGTTTTTCTCCCTGAAACTGGACACTTGTGTTGTACTGTTGTGGACTGGCACAGCACAACTGGGGACGGCCACACAGAGACGCACACGGGAGGGGTGGCGCAGAGGATGGATGGGCGGAGCGGGGGGCGTGGGCTCGAGGGGCCTCGGGTTTCCGTGATCACGTGGTGGCATGTTGGGTTGGGGGGAAAACGGTGCGGCTCCGTGCGCGGGATGGGGGATGGGGACGGGGCGCTCGGCTCACGTGCACTGTGCGGCCCCTGTCCCCGCGGGGACCACCCTCCGCACGCTCGTACCCGCGCCTGTCCCCTCGACGTCACCGTCGCCCGCCGCGCCGATGTGTGGCGATACCGATGCCCACCGCCCGCCGGTCGCTACAGTGTGCGCGTACACGCCTCGGCGCCCGCGCTACGCGTAGTACTGCCACACACCACTGCACGCTACTTCGAGTCTACGACGTCAGGTGCCGCATTATTTTCATCTTTTCGAAATATTTTTTTAAAGCACCTCCCCGTGTATTATTAATTAAATGTAAAAATGTTATTACTGCAATGACTCGCAAATGTCACACGACACTGTGAACTATGGTCAAAACTAAACTTCGCGACTTCATGCGCCAACTAGGCTTCTAAATAGGGATTAGGGTCCATGCAGCGGAATGCGGATTGCAGGCGCTACGTCCGCACAACGAATTGAAAAAAAAACACTCATAAAATTAAGATTGTTGTGTACATTTCTAAACCATCGGCACAAAAAAATGGCATTTAATTTGAGCAATCATCATTTATGCGAGAAAATAAACTATAATTAAACAATATTTGGTCGTGCAACCATTCAACTAAGACATATTTACACAAGTACGCTAGATCGATGATGGCAAGCATTGTTGCGCCCGTCTATTTCTTTCTTCTATATATTTGCATAGTTCCAATTAAACATGAAACCTATATAGTAATTTGTAAGGTGGAATGTGCAAAATGAACATATGCTTACATACATAAGAAAAAACAATTTGTAAGGGCTAGGATCAACATAGGGACTGCTGAGGGAGTCCTGGATTAGGGGAGTCCGGATAGCCGAACTATCACCGTTGGCCGGACTCCTGGACTATGAAGATACAAGATTGAAGACTTCGTCCCGTGTCCGGATGGGACTTTCCTTGGCGTGGAAGGCAAGCTTGGCGTCACGGATATGTAGATCTCCTACCGTTGTAACCGACTCAGTGTAACCCTAACCCTATCCGGTGTCTATATAAACCGGAGGGTTTTAGTCCAGAGGACGAACAACAATCATACCATAGGCTAGCTTCTAGGGTTTAGCCTCTCCGATCTCGTGGTAGATCCACTCTTGTACTACCCATATCATCAATATTTATCAAGGTGAGTAGGGTTTTACCTCCATCGAGAGGGCCCGAACACAGGTAAAACATCGTGTCCCTTGTCTCCTATTACCATCCGCCTAGACGCACAGTTCGGGACCCCTACCCGAGATCCGCGGTTTTGACACCGACATTGGTGCTTTCATTGATAGTTCCTGCGTGTCGTCATCCTTAGGCCCGATGGCTCCTTCGATCATCAACAACGACGCGGTCGGTGAGACTTTCCCCGGACAGATCTTCGTGATTCGGCGGCTTTGCACTACGGGCCAATTCACTTGGCCATCCGGAGCAGATCGAAAGCTATGCCCCCGCCATCGAGTCGATTTGGGAGTTTGAACTACACGGCCGACATCCGCGGAGACTTGATCTTCGACGGATTCGAGCCACGACCAAGCCGCAAAGACTTGTCTCGATGGGCACGATCTAGCTCGCCGCCGAGCGATTGCCTCGAGGCCGCACCAGCGTCCGCTCCGACCGTTAGCTCGGAGCCGACTCCGCCGATCGAGGATGAGTGGCTGGACACCGCCTCGGGGCTACGATCTCTACGGCGATCGAGCCGAACTCCATCCCCGTTCTTTGCGAAGACCATGACTCCAAGGTGCCGGACTCCTCTCTGGACTCCGAACCCTCCGCGCCCTTGCCAACCAAATCCAATTGGGCGCCGGTTATGGAGTTCACTGTCGCGGACATCTTTCAGCACTCGCCCTTTGGCGACATCCTGAATTCACTAAAATCTCTGTCTTTATCAGGAGAGCCCTGGCCGGACTACGGTCAGGAAGGTTGGGATGCGGACGACGAAGAAATTCAACGCCCACCCACCACCCACTTTGTAGCCATTGTCGATGATTTAACCGACATGCTCGAGTTCGACTCCGAAGACATCGACGGTATGAACGACGATGTTGGAGACGACCAAGAACCAGCGCCTACAGGGCACTGGAAGGCCACCTCGTCATACGACATATACATGGTGGACATCCCAAAAGATGGGAACGACGATGGAACAGTGGATGATGACCCCTCCAAGAAACAGCCCAAGCGCCAGCGTCAGCGGCGCCGCTCTAAATCCCGCCACAGCAAAAAGGGTGATTCCGGCACGGGAGATAATAACACCCGGACAGTGCCGAAGACAACCTCCTCCAACAGGATTCAGCACAGGAGTAGGGAGAAGCCAGCCCTCATGATAGAGCGGCAGCGGGGAGGTGGAGGGCGATAATTATATGCCTCCCTCCGAAGATGAGGCAAGCCTCGACGACAGCTAATTTGTCGTGCTGAGGATCCCGAGCAGGAGGCGTTTCAAACGCAGGCTTATGGCCACGGCAAGCAGCCTCAAGAAAAAGCGATGTGACTTAGAGTGACCAAGACTTGCTAGGCAGCGGATGGTGAAGTCCTTGCGGCCAAGAGTACGAACTTCAAACGCCCCTCCAAGAGATACCCAAAACGCAGGCTGCTACCCCAATTTGAGGAGGAAGCACCCAAACCTACATCACCAGCACATGATGCGGCCGACCGGCCACCCCGTGGCCGCGACAGAGAGGCCTCTAGGCCCTCCATTCGAAAAGTACCAAGGCACGGGGAAACACGCCAGACCTGCAAGACATATTGGAGGACAAGGCAAGGCAAACAAGATCGATCTACGGATCGCGTGGGCGCCCCACGACACGTGATGATAACCGTGACGCCGGGTACAGCAATTCCGGCCGGGCCGAACACAGTAGACAAAGCTCATTTGAGCTACGTCGTGATATAGCTCAATACAGAGGCGCCGCACACCCACTATGCTTCACAGATGAAGTGATGGATCATCAAATCCCCGAGGGTTTAAAACCCGTAAACATCGAATCATACGATGGCACAACAGATCCTGCGGTTTGGATCGAGCACTACCTCCTCCATATCCACATGGCCCGCGGTGATGATCTACACGCCATCAAATACCTCCCACTCAAGCTTAAAGGACCAGCTCGGCATTGGCTTAATAGCTTGCGGCGAGAATCAATTGGTTGTTGGGAGGACACGGAAGCCGCATTCCTTGATAACTTCCGGGGCACATATGTGTGACCACCAGACGCCGATGACCTCGGCCACATAATTCAGCAGCCGGAAGAATCGGCCGGACAATTACAGACACGGTTCCTAACCAAGAAAAATCAAATCGTTGATTTGTCCGGGATGCAGAGGCCCTTGCAGCCTTCAAACATAACATCCGCAACAAGTGGCTTGCCCGGCACCTAGGACAGGAAAAGCCGAAATCCATGGCAGCCCTCACAACACTCATGACCCGCTTTTGCGCGGGAGAGGACAACTGGCTAGCTCGTAGTAACAACTTGACCAAAAACCCTGGTAGTTCGGATGCCAAGGACAACAATGGCAGGTCGCGTTGCAACAAGCACAAGCGCCGCATCAAAGGCGATAACGCTGAAGATACGGCACTCAATGCCGGATTCAGAGGCTCTAAACCCGGTCAGCGGAAAAAGCCGTTCAAAAGAAATACTCAGGGCCCGTCCAATCTGGACCGAATACTCGATCGCTCGTGCCAAATACATGGCACCCCCGAAAAACCAGCCAACCACACCAACAGGGATTGTTGGGTCTTCAAACAGGCAGGCAAGTTAAATGCCGAACTCAATGACAAGGGGCTGCATAGCGATGACGAGGAGGAGCCCCGGCCGCCGAACAATAGAGGATAGAAGGGCTTCCCACCACAACTGCGGACGGTGAACATGCTATACGCAACCCACATACCCAAAAGGGAGTGGAAGCATGCACTAAGGGACGTATATGCGATGGAGCCAGTCGCCCCAAAGTTTAACCCATGGTCCTCCTGCCCGATCACCTTTGATCGAAGGGACCACCCCACTAGCATCCACCACGGCGGATTCGATGCATTGGTTCTTGACCCAATCATCGACGGATTTCACCTCACTAGAGTCCTGATGGAGGGCGGTAGCAGCCTGAACCTGCTCTATGAGGATACAGTGCGCAAAATGGGCATAGACCCCTCAAGGATTAAACCCACAAAGATGACCTTTAAAGGCGTCATACCAGGTGTAGAGGACAATTGTACAGGCTCAGTTACACTCGAAGTGGTCTTCGGATCCCCGGATAACTTCCGGCGAAGAGTTAATCTTCGACATAGTCCCGTTCGCGGCGGCTATCACGCCTTTGCTTGGACGAACCACATTTGCAAAGTTCAATGCGGTGCCGCACCACGCATACCTCAAGCTCAAGATGCCAGGCCCTCGAGGAGTAATCACGGTCAATGGAAACACGAACGCTCTCTCCGAGCGGAGGAGCATCTGGCGGCCCTCATGGCGGAGGTGCAAAGAAGCCTCTCACAGCAATTCTCGAGTCCGGCTACTAAACGTCCGGACACTGTCAAGCGCGCCCGAAGTAACCTACAACAATACCGCCTGGCATGATCCAGCATGCGTAGCAATCCGGCCCCAACCCCAGCCCTCACGAAATTGCGAAGCCAGTACTACGCGTACATAACTACGCTCTGGAGATACCATGGGCATAAGGGGAGGGGCACGACCACGCAAGACGCCGAATGCGGCTCAACCGCACCGGGGCTCCGATTGTGTCATTCTTTTTCTTTCTTCTTTTCTCTTACTTTCAGGACTCCGTTTTCCAGAAGCCCTGTCCGGCACTAGAATTGTCGAACTCACGATGCAACAGCCAGGGAAGCAGAAAGCTACGTCGAGTGTCCAGGTGGTCTCTACTACGAGCATTATACCTGTTTTACATACCATCCCGCAGCTTACCCCTGGAGGGGGACATGTCAAATAGTCCCATCCCTTGCTTATCGCACTATTTGTATCGTTCTGCTTTCATTGCAGTACCTTTTTGAATAAACAATACATAGCTTTTGCCTATTATTGCACTCCTTTCTTTATCTATATATATGTTCATTCATGACACATTGCACCCGTACACTTTGGTACGGACAATACACCAGGGGTTAAGTACCCCAAAAATATGGTGTGATAAGTCCGAACACTTTCACAAGTGCGGCACCCCGAACTTATAGCATTATATGCATCGGCTCCGAATCATGTCTTGGGTCAATAGTTGGGTTTGCCCGACTCCCATGTTTTGGTACCTTACTTTCCGTTATATCGGCTAAGGTAGCGGCTGGGAGAACCACTGCGATTGTGCCCGGTTGAGCTGGGTTGAGCACCTCGGTGGAGAAAGCTAAAACGGCCGTCATGATAGGACGATCGCCGGTCGCTGTTCGAGAGGTTTTTTCGGGTCCCTAAAGACTTATGCCGCTTAGAGCGAGGAGTCGGCATTGTCCGGCCAAGGCGTGGATAGCGCCCCGAACTCGGTCTTCCGAATTCTAGGGGCTTCGCCGAAATTTAAAATTATAGAATTCTATGGCTAAGTGAGAGTGTTCAAGCACTATAGTTCGGTTGCCTTGTTCGTTGCGTTGAGCGCCTCCCTCGAAGGACCCAAGAATGGGAACAAGAGCGCTCAAGTTTATCCCGAACACCCGGCACTTTCGTGGCATGGGGGCGAGGGAGTCTGGATTAGGGGGTGTCCGGATAGCCGAACTATCACCGTTGGCCGGACTCCTGGACTATGAAGATACAAGATTGAAGACTTCGTCCCGTGTCCGGATGGGACTTTCCTTGGCGTGGAAGGCAAGCTTGGCGATACGGTGTAACCGACTCTGTGTAACCCTAACCCTATCAGGTGTCTATATAAACCGGAGGGTTTTAGTCCGTAGGACGAACAACAATCATACCATAGGCTAGCTTCTAGGGTTTAGCCTCTACGATCTCGTGGTAGATCTACTCTTGTACTACCCATATCATCAATATTAATCAAGCGGGAGTAGGGTTTTACCTCCATCGAGAGGGCGAACACAGGTAAAGCATCGTGTCCCTTGTCTCCTGTTACCATCCGCCTAGACGCACAGTTCGGGACCCCCTACCCGAGATCCGCCGATTTTGACACCGACATTGGTGCTTTCATTGAGAGTTCCTCTGTGCTGTCGCTGTCAGGAAGGATGACTCATCCCGTCTTTAAAGACGACACCGTTGCAAAAGGAGCTTTGGCCACCGGCCAAACTCTCCGGCTAGGCAGTTTTCTTATGACCGCCTGTTCGGCCGCCGCGCCGATGATGACTTCTCGGGTCATCGAAAGCAATCTTCACGTTAACTCGGAACTCGCCGAGCAGTTAGATCCGATGGAGCTCTCTTCCTTAAACGAGCTCTTGGATCGCATCGCCACAGGGAGTCGGCATGACTACGATCACATTGGGCCTAAAACCGATCTCGAGAGATCAACTCTCCCGGGCTACCCACCGTTCTTTGTGGTAGAGGAACAATACGGCGACTCTTCTCCTACCTTAAGGACTAGCTATGTCCGGATTCCTTACCCCTCCATGTCGGATTTCCGCGGAGGGGAGGACACTACTCAAGCCCTGAACTTAAAGTCAGGCAGCGGGCTCGATTCATTGGACAACCTCCAAGAACCCAAGCTTCCAAGTTCGGAAACTTCTTGACCCCTGAGTTTTAGATCGGACGGGGTTCGAAATTTAATTCCACCCGCCCACCCAAACATAAGCGATCTATCCCAAATCCGGCAAGAGCCCGGTGAAACAGTACATCATTACTGGGCCAGATTCCTCCTGATTATGGACAGGATAAAGGATTGCCGCGAGGAGGACACAACCTCATTCTTCTGCAATAATTGCATGGACAAGGGAATCCTAAACGCCATAAGTCGTTGTGAAATTACACGCTTCGCTGACTTGGCGTCCATAGTACGAAAGTACTGCGCGATGGAGAGCGCCTGGAAAACCGAAATCAAATTTTGGGATAATCCGGCCCCGAATACGACCCTAGTCCGAAAGAAAAGGGTGCATCATCACCAGGCACCTGGGTTACATACCAAAAATCAAAAAACCCCCAAAGGGCATGGAACCGTACTGGAGGGATGGCTCAATAGACCCTGAAGATTCATAGCACAGAGGGCGCCACTCCAACTCATAGCCTTAGAGCATGTTGGATACTACGGCAGGTGGCCAAAAGTGGCGAAGAGCTCTTAGCTCCAGAGCACCAGCCAACAATACCGATGCAGTATTAACAGTCTTGAGACTTTCGCATCAAATAATATGCGGGAACAAACACTCCATGACCTTCTTTGAAGTCTACCGGTAGCAACAATAACTCCATGGAGTGACACGGCTATTACCTTTAACGACAGTGACGAACCTAAATTCCGAACAGCCCGAGCACCAGCCGCATTGGTCCTCAGTCCAATAGTGGACGGCCTTCGCCTTACCAAGGTACTCATGGACGGCGGCAGTGGATTAAATCTCATCTACGAGGAAACCCTTGAAAAATGGAAAGAGGCTGGAGCCGCATTGAGCAAAGCAGCACAACCTTTAGAGGAATAATCCCGGTCGGGAAGCATCTTTGTCTGAGGAAAGATCACACTGGATGTGGTGTTCGGCATGCCGGGCAATTATAGGTCCGAGGAGGTCACATTCCAAGTGGCCCCGTTCAGCAGCGGAGCTCTATTAGGGCGAGAGGCATTCACAATTTTTCAAGCTATACCCAATTACGGGTACATGTAGCTCAAAATGCCCGGACCCAACGGAATTATCACTCTCGCTAGTGACCCAGACATAGCGCTCCGCGCCGAAAATAAAACAGCCGCACTTGCCCTTGAGGCACTATCCAAAGCCCTAGCGGCAGAGGAACTCACTGCGCTGCGCTCCACGGTGAACAGGGACGATGTGATACTCGATAAGAGGTCCAAGTCCACCTCTTTTAAACCGACAGACGAAATAGGCAAATTCCAAGTCCATCCAACAGACCCTACAAAAACGGTCTCCATCGGGGCACAATTAAACCCTGATGTGGACGCCGCACTACGAGAATTCGTATGCGAAAATTGGGACATTTTTGCCTGGCACCCTTCAGACATGCCAGGAATCCCACGCCGGTTGGCCGAGCACAGCCTAAATATCCTAAAAGGATTCAAGCTAGTCAAACAAGCTCTTCGGCGTTTCTCCGAACCCAAGAGACAGGCCATGGGAGAGGAGCTAGCCAAACTATTGGAGGCCGGATTCATCAGAGATATTAAACATCCGGATCGGCTAGCAAACCTGGTAATGGTACCAAAGAAGGACAAATCTGGGCGCCTATGTGTCGATTTTAAGGACCTTAACAAGGCTTGCCCAAAGGATCCCTTCCCCTCCCGCATCGATCAAATTATCGACGCTACCGAGGACACGATTCATTGTGTTTCCTCGACGCATACTCCGACTACCACCAAATTAAGATGGCGAGAGCCAGACCAAGCCGCAATGGCATTCATCACTCCATACGGCCCATTCTGCTTCAACACAATGCCCTTTGGGCTCAAAAACGCCGGCGCAACATATCAGCGCATGATTCAGACATGTCTGGCAAACCAGATCGGTAAAACAGTGGAGGCATACGTAGATGATGTGGTCGTCAAATCCATGCATGTCGAAACCCTAGTCGACGACTTGAGGCTCACATTCGATAATCTCCGAACATACGACATCAAGCTCAACCCGGAAAAATGCGTTTCGGTACCCGGTAGGAAAGCTCTTGGGCTTCATTGTATCCGGTAGAGGAATTGAAGCAAACCCGGCCAAGATCCGAGCTCTGTCACAATTGGATATCCCCAAAGACCTCAAACAAATACAAAATTTGACTGGATGCGTGGCGGCTCTAAGCCGCTTTATCTCCCGCTTAGGAGAAAAGGCATTACCCCTTTATCGCCTCCTCCGGCCAAGACCGAACACTTCGAGTGGACGGATGCCGCCATGGCCGGACTCGAAGAAATCAAAGCCATATTGGCAACAAATCCGGTCCTGGCCACGCCCAACATGGGCGAACCAATGCTATTATACATCGCTGCAACCCATCAAGTTGTAAGCACGGTGCTCGTTGTCGAACGAGAAACGGACGGACACAAGTTCCCTCTCCAAAAACCAGTTTACTACGTGTCCACTGTCCTAACTCCATGCAAGTCACGGTACCCGCATTATCAAAAGATAGCATACGCGGTGTTCATGGCATCCCGGAAGCTGCGACACTACTTTCAAGAGAGTTCGATAACAGTAGCCTCCGAAGTACCTCTTAATGACATTATAGACAACCGCGACACAACGGGCCGGATTGCTAAATGGGCCATTGAGCTCCTCCCATTCGTCATAACCTACAAGCCACGGCGAGCTATTAAGTCGCAAGTTTTGGCTGACTTCGTCGCTGAATGGACTGAAGCCGAACTCCCTAAAGAGTACGACGCATATTCCAACTAGATCATGCACTTCGACGGCTCCAAAATGTTGGCCGGCCTGGGGGCTGGCGTCGTTCTGACGTCCCCAACCAGAGATACAGTCCAATACATACTTCAAATAATGTGCACGGACTCCAACAACGCAACCGAATACGAGGCCCTTCTACATGGTCTCCGGATGGCAGTCTCCATGGGCATTCAACGCCTAGAGGTGCGCGGGGATTCGAACCTCGTGATATCCCAAATAAATGGGGACTTTGATGCCAAGGATCCGAAAATGGCAGGTTATCGCAATGCCGTCCTAAAAATGTCAGCTCGGTTCGAGGGGCTCGAATTTCACCATATAGCCCGGGATAACAACCAGGCAGCAGATGTGTTGGCATGCATTGGCGCAAAGCGCGATGCCGTCCCCCCCAACATCTTCCTAGAGAGGCTTTTCAAGTCATCCGTATTATGGGAGGGAGAGTCCGGAAATAACAACCCGGACCCAACCACACTGCCCCACACCGAACATTCCGACATAGTTGGTGGTTCCACCAACGACATAACAACGTCATTACGCAATAATGGCAGTCATTGCCCCATGGGCCAGAACCATTCCTAGCCTATCTAACTAGGCAGGAACTTCTGAGGACCAAAATGAGGCCCATTTGCATAGTGCGGCGGTCTAAAAGCCTATAAGGTCCATGAGGGAGAGCTTTATAAGAAAAGCACAACCGAGTCCTTCAAAGGTGTATCTCCGAAGAGGAAGGCGGAATCTCCTGCCTGAAATTCATGGGACTCGGTGGGCACCATGCCGCAGCCCGGGCCCTTGTAGGCAAGGCCTTCCATACATGATTTTATTGGCCGACGGCCCGGCAGATGCTCGGGACTTAGTCCAATGATGCGTCGGTTGCCCGGCTCTTTGCTAATCAAAGCCACATGCCACCCACCGCCCTCAAAACTATACCCATCACCTGGCCCTTGGCGGTGCAGGGGGCTTGACATGATTGGACCCCTTAAAGGAGGAACCCACAAGGTAAATACCTATTGGTCATGGTGGATAAATTCACCAAATGGATAGAGGCCAAGCACATAAAGACGGCGAATCCGGACCGGTGATAGACTTCATATCAGGGGTAGTACACTGTTACGGCGTCCCCCATAGCATCATCACTGATAACGACACGAACTTCACGGCCTACGAGGTCAAACTTTGGTGCAAAAACATGGGCATCAAGCTCGACTACGCTTCAGTCTATCACCCCCAAACTAACGGTCAAGTCGAGCAAGCAAACGGTCTAATCATGAGCGGCATTAAACCCAGACTAGTGCGGCCCCTCAAGGAATCTAACACGCACTGGGTAGAGGAGCTCGACCAGTACTGGGGGCTGCGGACCACGCCGAATCGCACTCTGGATTCACACCATTTTTTATGGTATCTGGCAGAGGCAGTTTTGCCCTGCGACATAATTCATGACTCACCTCCCGTGCGCATGTACGAAGAAAGAGAAGCCGAGCTCGATCGGCAGGACAATTTGGACTCCTTGGAGGAGGAGCGCGACGTGGCAAAAGCTCGTTCCGCATTCTATCAACAGCAGGCTCAAAGATATCAAAGCAGGGAAGTACGGGCCAAAGCTTACAATGTTGGGGAACTAGTTCTACGCCTGTCGGACAAGAAAAAGGACAAACTCAAGCCCAAATGGGAGGGTCCCTTCATCATCGACCAAGTCGACCGGCGGAGCTGCACGTCTGTGAAACACATCGGATAACCGACTCGAGCCGAACCCATGGAACGCAGCCCGTCTCCGAAGATTCTACGCCTAGCGCGGATTACGAGTTCGTCTCCTTCCTCCGTCTATATTTATACTTTAAGCTGTCTTTTATTTCTCTCCTTCTTCCTCCTTTTTCCGAAGCTGTTAAAGGCTCGTTTGCGCATTGTTCGCACACACTTGACGCGCTATCCGCGCTCATTATACATGGGTGCTTCTTTAACAGAAGCTTATTTATACGGGCTTTATGCCCAACACATGTGTCACACTTCCGCATGTACCTTTTATTCACCATTATATGCATCAATATGACTTAAGGTTTGGCCAAGCTGGGTTTCCTGGCTCCTGTGCTTACCCCTACGTTCCCGATTGTTCGGCTAGGTGGTCAAGGGAGCACCTCTGCGATTGTTACCGCCGGGTCAGCCGGACGTGTACCTCGGTAGGTGAAGCCGAAAGCTAAGCGTTCTTAAGGGAATATTCGATTCGGTGAACTAAAAGACGATTTTTTATTTTTTCATTTATCTGCCCCGGATGCTTTTACGCTTTTTTGTGATCCAGGACATGCACTTTAGGGCATGCCTCCCAGGGAAGGGAACCCCTAACGGAACTATTCCCCCTGGAAGATGTTTCTTACTAACCATGTAATATAACATAACTAGTTGGGCACTTGTCTGATAAAGCACTCATGACCCGTACGCCTGGTCTCCATGCATGCCCCGGTTTTTACATAACCGCGAGGGTATTTGGACACACTCCGGACTATTGGGTCCCAAGGTTGAAGCGAAAAGGTCCGCTATGACAAACGATCTACAATCCGGCTAGAAGGCATTTTACATGTCATTTTAAATTACATAGTCAAATTGACTGATTGTATTCCTCTTCAATACCATCTAGTAGGCTGTCTAGTTTACAGTCCTGCTGGGAATACTTTATGCGGCCAACTCTACTTGGCGTCCACTAAGCTCACAGGATCTCCTTCCCATCGGGCCCCACAGTCCGACCTCGGCCATGTGGTTTGGGTCCGCCGTGTACCACATATTCACCATGGCCTAGGCCTCCTGGCGCCTTGACGACAGCCGATATCTTCCATAATCGGAGCGCCGCCGTGCTCCTGAAGCTTCTGCAAGCTCTCCAAGGCCTTGAGGCGGGGAGATAGATGGCCACAAGGCCTGGGTGGCGCCTTTCATCACTGCCGAACTTCGTTCGATGCGGTTGCAATAACTTCGGGAAGAAGGTCACCCGTAGAACCGGGCATTTCCTCTGAAGGGCGACCGTGAGCATACCCTCTGAGACATAACTCTGTTACTTGACTTCCCTCGCCGAACTCTTTTTCAAAGTTCGCTCAAGCACTTACTATAAATGCCGCGCGACAAAGTCGCCGATTCTCCTTCACGGTCGACAAATGAGCACGAACATCCTTTAGTTCCTCACCCGGTGGCTGTTGGCATCTTGGAGATTATTTTTCTCTTGCCTCACCCTTGTAAGCACATTCTACTTGACCTTCAACCGGCGCCAAGAGCTGTTGCTTGTCCGGGATCTAATCCGGCGCCATCTCGCAATATTATTGTCGATTTACACACACGCCGCACTTCACAAACTACTTATCTTTTGAAGCATATATTACGGAGGGGTCTCTGTGGCTCCCCCATGGCGGCTAATCTTGACCTCAAGTTGAGCCTTGCATTCTTCAAGCTCACAGGGACAGTCGGGTATTCTTTTTGTAAGATCCTGCATAACAAATGATCCTTAAATCAGTTATTTTAACTATTTTAAGTCTCGAGACTCTTGGCATATATAAGCATCAAATTTCCTCACCAGTATGTCCTTTACATACTGCTCCGTGGCTCTGGCTAGACCATCATGAGCTGCACGGAGGTGTGCATCTCGAATTGAAGGCATTTAATGCCTCTTGGGAGAAAACATGTCGTCACGAAGAACCGTCCGGGCGCCTGTGATTCATGGCACTCTCCACCTCGGAGTTGGTGGCGGACAATCTGTCGGCATCCTCTGTCGGAGGAACATCCGGCCTTGCGCCTCGTCTTTCGCCTCCACTTCGGACCCGGCTTTGGAGCACGGTGGCGGAGGCTCGATTGGCAACCTCTCCGGACCACGGTCCGTGGCGCTCTTTTCTGAAAAGAGCACCAGCGTTAATCGCCGTCGAGGAATCAATCACGGAAATATGGTGACGCGCCATACCGTTGCAGTGGCGTTCGAGCGAACCGCACTTCTTTTTTAGCCTCTTGGGGCCGTGCTGCCCCTTGTTGGCTATTTGTCATGGCTCGGCCTCCTACCTCGAAGGCACCCCTGCGATACACCATTGGTATACGGTGATAAAAATAAGCACAGACGGGTCATTATCGAGTATTGGGACCTCGGTCTCGATTACTGTGAAATTTGGGAAGTATTCCGGGGTAAGGCCGTAATGGCAACCAAGGCATTATCGATGCTGAGTTGGTGAAATACCCCATTAATCAGCTGCACCAATATGTCCGGATCCTCTTGGGAGGCCGGATCGAGGAGCCGTTCCGGATCCTCGGGTTGTGGAGGCGGGCTGTTTATGTCTTTTACGGCCTGGCGCAGTTCCTGCATCAAAATCACAAAATGAGATACCTAACCATGGGAATACGGATCGGATGTGCAAAAAAGAAATGTCCGCTTACCCAGCTTCGGGGAGTGTTCATAGATAATCCGTTCAATGGACTGACACGGAGAAAATCCTCCTCTTCTCCCTTGTACAGCGTAGATAAGATCTTCACCAGATCGGTGACCGATCCCGGCCCCTTACGGCCATGACGGGTGGCATCGTCCTCCCCGTTGAAATCCCACATGGGGTGGCCCCTATACTTGAGCGGCTGCACCCCCCGCATAATACATGTGGCCATGACACCGATCATGGTCAGTCCGGAATGAGCTAACAATCTTATTCGGCTCATCAGGTAAAGGACGTCCCTGCCGTCTTCCCTCTTGGGGCTCCGCGGACGCCAACTCAGTCGTTTCTTCAAAGGAGCATTACTGAACTCCGGGAGACCGATCCGAACAGGATCCGGCAGCGGGACGTCTTCTATATAAAACCATTCCGAAGGCCAGTCTTCGGATGCCTTCTTCGGGGTTCCGGATAGATATCCGGTCCCGGCGATGCGCCACAGCTCGGCTCCGCCCACTCGATATATTGACCCCTCATGAGAACGGGGTACAAAGGCGAATAATCTCTTCCACAAATAAAATGAGCCTCGACGCCCAAGAACAGTTCGCAAAGGGCCACGAAGCCCGCGATGTGCAAAATGGAGGCAGGCGTAAGGTGGTGCAACTGGAGGACGTAGAACTCCAAGGGCCCCCGGAGAAACGGATGAATTGGAAATCCGAGTCCTCTTACTAGATAAGATACAAAGCATACCCGCTCTCCTTTGGAGGGATCGGGGACACTCTCCGCTTGCTTTCCGCCCTTATAGGTGGCGAGTCCGGCTCGAACCAGAACCATGAAGGCCGGGGGAAGAAATCCCTTGGTTTGGAGTGTCACTAGCTCGCTATGCGGGACTGAGCATCTCTCCCAATTTCCAGGCTGAGGGCTGGGAGCGCGAGAGGAGGAGCCGCGTCGACTGTCCATGATGGAATGGATTTTTGTCAAAGGCGCTCCGAGGAAAGCTCGCGGAGGGAGGATGGCGTGACTCGGATCTAGATCCTCGTCCCTTTTATAGACGCCTCATTTGCGCAGCTAGGGGGATAAGTGTAAAAATACCCTAGCTTTTCGCATTCATTCAACACGTGGAAGATGGCCATTATTGGGCGTGGAAGCCAAGGAGCGCATCATTTATCAGAAGCCGGACACTATTCGACAAGTATATGGAATTTGGAGAAGAACCACCTCGCAATGCCGAAGGCAATCTACGCTCCGGACTCATCGCCATTGAAGTCTGGTTCGGGGCTCTTGAGGAGTCTGGATTAGGGGGTGTCCGGGATAGCGAACTATCATCGTTGGCGGACTCTGGACTATGAAGATACAAGATTGAAGACTTCGTCCCGTGTCCGGATGGGACTTTCCTTGGCGTGGAAGGCAAGCTTGGCGATACGGATATGTAGATCTCCTACCATTGTAACCGACTACGTGTAACCCTAACCCTATCCGGTGTCTATATAAACCGGAGGGTTTTAGTCCATAGGACGAACAACAATCATACCATAGGCTAGCTTCTAGGGTTTAGCCTCTACGATCTCGTGGTAGATCCACTCTTGTACTACCCATATCATCAATATTAATCAAGTAGGAGTAGGGTTTTACCTCCATCGAGAGGGCCGAACACAGGTAAAAACATCGTGTCCCTTGTCTCATGTTACCATCCGCCTAGACGCACAGTTCGGGACCCCCTACCCGAGATCCGCCGGTTTTGACACCGACAGGGGCTGAAGCCAACGACTTGCCATCTTTCAAATTTGATAAACGGCCGCACAGAAGGTAATATTTTAAATTCACAAGAGTTGCTTAGCGCATATGAACAAGTTTTCAGCGTACAGGATAACAAATGCGAGTCTATTCAAAAATTACATCTTTGGAGCATTCACCCGCTATAAGGCGGGCACCCTTCAGGACGCCCTCATAGTACATTTCGGGCTTGCGATACTCCTTGCCCGGTGGTGGCCCATCCGTCACAAGCTTCTCAGCATCCATCTTGCCCCAGTGCAATTTAGCACGGGCAAGGGCCCGACGGGCACCTTCAATGCAGACGGAGCGCTTGATGACTTCAATCCATGGACATCGTCCCACCGGCCGCACTAACTTTGAAGTAGCTCCTGTGCATGGCTTTCAGAGGCCACGGCCGAACTATGAGGCCCTTCATGGCCTGTTCGGCGACCTTAGGAGCTCGACCATTGCTTCAGCTGGTCGCTCGAGGCACCGGATGTCCGGCCTCGACATCTTGAGACCGAGAACACCTTCTCCGTCGAGCTCCCCTCCTCGGTAGCGATAGAGCAGCGGCGACATCGGACACACTACGGGCAGATCTGTGAATGCTCTGGAGAGCTCCGGATTCGGGTAAGTAATAGATAATTCACTTTCACATGCTTGCTTTGCATAAAGAATGCCTTACCCGCCGCTATCTTCTTTAATGATTCAATTTCCTGGAGGGCTTTTTGGGCTTCGGCCTTCGCGGCTTTGGCACTCTCAAGAGCCGAGGCGAGCTCGTACTCTCGAGTCTTTGAGTCACGCTCCAAACTCTCGTGTTTTTCCATGAGAGCCTGGAGCTCTTGCCGCACCTCCGCCACCCACGCCTCCTGCTTCTCTCGCTCGGTGCGCTCACGCCCGCTTTGCTTTCGGCCGTGGACACCGCTTCCTTCAGGGTCGCCACCTCGTTCGTGGCGCCTACAATACCCACGTTAGTCCTGTCATTTTTGCAACCAAATGCTTTCTATAAGGTATTACTTTAATAAGGTATTACTTACCTTCCTTGTCCTTGAGCTGCTTCTTGGCAAGGCCGAGCTCGTTCTCGGACCGCTCGAGGCTCTGCTTCAATGCATTGACCTCTGCAGTCGGTCTTGGCAGAGGTCAAGTAGCCTTTGCATTCCCATATTGACATACTTATGTTAGACTCCTGCAGATATCTTTTTAGATCCTCGGTCCGGCTTTTCTTTCCGAACACCGAACCGAGCATCGTGGGCTACTTTCTATGCGGTAATATTTTTACACATTCTAAACTTACCTCAAAGCTCGTTAGAAGGCTGATGCAAGCCACCAGCCCGCTCTTGGCGGACTGAACTTTCTGGATCACCACACTCATAACGATGCGGTGCTCCTCGTTGATGGGCGCCGTTAAGCGCCTCCGGCAAGCTATCCAGTGCCTCCGGATGGACGGAGGTCACCGGCGTCATGATCTTGCCCTTCTTACGAAGAGGCCGCTTCTTGGGACTTCGAACCACGAAGGTTCTGCACGGAGTCCGCACGGGGCGGACTTAGAGCCCTCGGGGTCTCGCCCCTTTTCGCCTAGAGTGGGAAGGTCGCCTTGCGGCGCCTCGAGACCGCCTCCTCTGGCTGGGCCCCTTTTGGGACTCCACCGCGGTGTCGCTCAAGGCCACGAGGAGAGGAGGCGGTCGGAAGTGAAGTGCTATTCACATCCGACGAATCCAGGAAGCCGCTCGACGATGCGACGAGCTCGTCCTTGGGCGGGCTACATGGTTATATTCGGCATTAGAAGACACTATGCGGCAGATAAAAAGTCATGAGCTATTCCGGAGTCCGGACACTTACGATCTTGCCAGGGGCTTGGCCCTTGGTGGCCACTCCTCCTCGTCGTTGTCGGTGTTGGTGGAGAAGTCCGGAGGAACGGTCCTTCCTTTCTTGGATCCTCCGGCCTCCCGGTCAGGGCGGCCTTCCTTTTCTTCTCTCCCGGCTGGGAGAGGCTTTTTTCTCCTCCTCGTCCTCAGGGGAGGATTCTGCCTCAGAGTCGTCGGACGATGAGTCCAACAGCACCTGGCGCCGGGAGCTCCTTTGAGTTCCCGTTGCCTTCTTCTCCGGCATCACGTGAGGTGCCGGAGCCAGCAGCCCCATAAATCGGGCGTCCGCTGGGTCTTCTGGCAAGGGGGCCGGAAAGCCAATCTGTACGGACGTCTTCAGCCAGTCCTGTCAAAGGTTAGGGAGTTTTAGATCCCGCATAGAGTAAAACTATGAAAAAAGAGTCGCATAAAGGGTAAAATAACTTACCTCGCTAGCTTGACGTTGCGAGCTGAATCCGCGCTCTTCGGTAGCGGATGCGGGAGCTTCGACGCCCTTGAACAGCACCTTCCAGGCATCTTCGTACGTAGTGTCGAAGAGCCGGCTCAGAATTGATCGGTCTGTGCGGATCAAACTCCCACAAATTGAAGGCCCGTTGCTGGCATGGGAGAATCCGGCGGATGAGCATCACCTGGATTATGTTGACAAGCTTGAGATTCTTGTCCACCAGGTTTCAGACGCAGGTTTGGAGTCCGGACAACTCTTCCGAATCATCCCACATTAGGCCCGTCTCTTTCCATAATGTGAGCCGTGTGGGGAAGCCAGATCGGAATTCGGGGGACGCCTCCCATTGAGAGTCGGGTGGCTCGGTGATGTAGAACCACCCCGATTGCCACCCCTTTATGGTCTCCACAAAGGAGCCCTCGAGCCATAGGACGTTGGCCATCCTGCCCAGCATGGCACCTCTGCACTCCGCTTGGCGGCCGCCCACTACCTGCGGCTTGACATTGAAGGTCTTCAGCCATAAGCCGAAGTGGGGCTGGATGCAGAGGAAGGCCTCGCACACGACGATAAACGCCGAGATGTTGAGGATGAAATTCAGGGCCAGTTCATGGAAATCTAAGCCGTAGTAGAACATGAGCCCCCGGACGAATGGGTGAAGTGGAAACCCTAGTCCGCGGAGGAAGGGGGGAGGAACACCACCCTCTCATGGGGCCTGGGGGTGGGGATGAGCTGCCCCTTGTTGGGGAGCCGACACACGATGTCGCCGGACAAGTATCCGGCTTTCCGCAGCTTTTTGATGTGCCCCTCTGTGACGGAGGAGGCCATCCACTTGCCTCCCACTCCGGACATGGTTGGAGAAGGTTGAGGTGGGATGTGCGGACTTGGGTGCTGAGCTCGAGTGCGCGGAAATGGATGAGCAAAGGAGGAAGAAGGCGTAGGTTAAAAGGTGGATCCTTATCCCTTTATATGGACGGAATGAAGCTATCGTCCCCATGACTGGTAAAACTTCGCTTATCTCCCAAGCGCGTAATCAATGGCGCGTTGGGTTACCCACGTCCGTATTGATGGGAATCCGGAATAAGGGGGCACGATCTCCGCTCGATAAGGCGTGCCAAGGAAACCGCCTCGCTAAACGCTACCGAGGTGGAGCGATAAAGAAACGATCCGTATAAAGGCCTGGCCATGGTGTGATGTCACGCCACGGAATACATCAGCAGATCTGTGCAAAGGTTATTCTCTCTATGGTGGTATGTGAAACTTGTTTTGCAGAGCCGGACACGATCCTTGTGTTCAAAATCTTCTATGAAGTATTCGGAGGAGGAACCCGCCTTGCAATGTCGAAGACAATATGCGCGCCGGACTCGTCATCATTGAAGCCTGGTTCAGGGGATACTGAGGGAGTCCTGGATTAGGGGGTGTCCGGATAGTTGAACTATCACTGTTGGCCGGACTCCTGGACTATGAAGATACAAGATTGAAGACTTCGTCCCGTGTCCGGATGGGACTTTCCTTGGCGTGGAAGGCAAGCTTGGCGATACGGATATGTAGATCTCCTACCGTTCTAACCGACTCTGTGTAACCCTAACCCTATCCCGTGTCTATATAAACCGGAGGGTTTTAGTCCGTAGGACGAACAACAACCATACCATAGGCTAGCTTCTAGGGTTTAGCCTCTCTGATCTCGTGGTAGATCCACTCTTGTACTACCCATATCATCAATATTAATCAAGCAGGAGTAGGGTTTTACCTCCATCGAGAGGGCCCGAACCTGGGTAAAAACATCGTCTCCCTTGTCTCATGTTACCATCCGCCTAGACGCACAGTTCGGGACCCCCTACCCGAGATCCGCCGGTTTTGACACCGACAACCGCTTTCTCGTATGCAATATTTAAGATGTTTAAATGATATACGAAAAGATGTCTATCTCAACTTCTCTTTTTCTCGTAATCTATTTAATTGTTCTCTAAGTCTATCTTGTAAGTTAGGAAGAATGGGATTGCATACATCAATGACTTCATTGACTGTGCACAGGGCACATATATAGATACAAGGAGTGCACCTGATGTCTTGTCTCCCAAGCTACCTACAAGTTACAAAGGGGGAGAGAAACGTGACAGGTGCAAAATATACAACCCAGACCTACATACGTACACGCCGAGAATACATGTTCAACACCCTCCCCCTCCCCGCCTGCGGCAAATAAGGCCACCGGAGACGCAAAGACTGGACCAAAAACCCTCGAAAGTCGAGGTAGGCAATCCTTTCGTCATGACATCGGCGAACTGCTGATCGGTGGGCACATGTAGTACTCGAATGTGACCAAGTGCAACCTGTTCACGGACAAAGTGAATGTTGAGCTCGATATGCTTGGTCCGTCGATGATGAACCGGGTTGGCCGAGGGGTAAAGCGTGGAGGCGTTGTCACAGTAGACAATCATCGCCTTAGAAACCTCAACCAGCAACTCCTGAAGCAGCTGACGTAACCAAGAGCACTCCGCAACGGTGTTTGCCACTGCCTGATACTCCACCTCAGCACTCGAGCGAGAAACCGTGGGTTGTCGTTTAGACGACCATGAGATCAGCGAGGGCCCAAGGTAGACACAGTAGCCAGATGTGGAGCGTCGAGTGTTGGAGCAACCGGCCTAGTCGGCGTCGGAGTAGGTTGAGGGAGTCCTGGATTATGGGGTCCTCGGGTGTCCGGGTTGTGTGACACGGGCCGGACTGGTGGTCCGTGAAGATACAGAATAGAAGGCTTCCCCCCGAGTCCGGATGGGACTCTCCTTGACGTGGAAGGCAAGCTTGGCGTTCGGATATGAAGATTCCTTTCTCTGTAAACTGACTCTGTACAACCCTAGCCTCCTCCGGTGTCTATATAAATTGGAGGGGTTAGTCTGTAGATGCAATTAGAATCATACATGCTAGACATCTAGGGTCTAGCCATTACGATCTTGAGGTAGATCAACTCTTGTAACCCCTATATTTATCAAAGTCAATCAAGCAGGAAGTAGGGTATTACCTCCATTAAGAGGGCCCGAACTTGGGTAAACATCGTGTCCCCCGCCTCCTGTTACCTTCGATCCTTAGACGCACAGTTCGAGACCCCCTACCCAAGATCTGCCAGTTTTGACACCGACAAGGGGTCCTCGGCGTCCGGCTATGTGATATTGGCCGGATTGATGGGCCGTGAAGATACAAGATCGAGGACCTTCCCCCGTGTCCAGATGGGACTCTCCTTTGCGTAGGTGGCAAGCTTGACGTCCGGATGTGTAGTTTCCTTCTTCTGTAAACCGACCTTGTGCAACCCTAGCCCCCTCCGGTGTCTATATAAACCGGAGGGTTTAGTCTGTAGGGCAATTATAATCATACATGCTAGACATCTAGGGTTTAGCCATTATGATCTCGAGGCAGATCAACTCTTGTAATCCATATATTCATCCAAGTCAATCAAGTAGGAAGTAGGGTATTACCTCCATCAAGAGGGCCCGGACCTGGGTAAACATCGTGTCCCCCGCCTCCTATTACCTTCGATCTCCAGACGCACAGTTTGAGACCCCCTACCCGAGATCGGCCGGTTTTGACACCGACATTGGTGCTTTCATTGAGAGTTCCTATGTGTTGTCGACAGAAGGATCGATGGCTCGCCTTGGCATCAACGACAAAATCACCTCTGGAAGGGCCCTAGTTCCTGGGCAGATCCTCCAGATCGGCAATTTCACCATAGGCGCCCGCCCGGCCATTAAGCCCAAGGCGTTCTCCCGGATTGCCGAAAATCACCTCCGCATCAACCCCGAAAGCGTTGATAAGATGGATCCGATAGATATCTCATCTTTAAACTAATTGCTAGATCGCATCGCCGCCCTGGGGATTGCAACGGATTACAATCTGATTGGGCTTAAACCCGATCAAAGGGAAATCAGGTCCCCACCGGTCACCCACCTGGTGACTGTTGTGGAAGAGCAAGTCGAGGATGTTTCTCCCTACGCTAAAAACAGGCTATGTTCGGATCTCCGAGCCCCACGAGCCGGACACTCGTCTTCGAGAAGAGATCATCTACCCTCCGAGCATGGAATCAGGCGTTGAACCTAAAAACCCCCAGGACACTCCGGATCCTGGGCCAACGACCTTAGAAATCTTTCAAAATCCGGATTCCGCGGCGGGTCAGGGCTCGGATTTAAACATTCCTGATTCGCTCCGGAGACATCGAAGCCGAGTTTATTCGAGAAATTAAGCACCCGGATTGGCTAGCAAACCTGGTCATGGTGCCAAAGAAGGACAAATCCTGGCGCCTTTGTGTCGATTTTAAAGACCTTAATAAACTAAGGACCCCTTCCCACTGCCCCGCATAGACCAAATCATTGATGCAACTGAAGGACACGATTCACTGTGTTTCCTCGACACATACTCTGGATACCATTAGATTAAGATGAAGGAATCCGATCAGGCCGCAACAACATTTATCACTCCGTATGGGCCTTTATGCTTTAATACTATGCCTTCCGGACTCAAGAACGCCGGGGCCACCTACCATCGCATGATTCAAACATGCCTGGAAAAACAAATTGGCAAGACGTTGGAGGCATATGTAGATGATGTAGTCATCAAAACCAAACACGTCGAATCATTGGTGGACGACTTACGTCTCACATTCGACAACCTTCGAACATATGATATACGACTCAATCCGGAAAAATGCATTTTCGGCGTTCCAGCAGGAAAGTTGCTCGGGTTCATCGTTTCCAATAGAGGAATCGAAGCAAACCCAGCCAAAATCCAAGCCTTGTCACAGTTGGTGATACCAACATACCTAAAACAGGTCCAAAAATTAGCTGGGTGCGTGGCAGCCTTGAGCCGCTTTATCTCCCGACTGGGAGAAAAAGCGTTGTCGTTAAATGATGAGATGAGCATGCAGTTGATGGTGGCAACATTTAACAACTACCAGGAGTTGGTAGACAAGGCTCTTATGATTGAAGGGAAGCAGCAGTGGACAGAGAGCCGCAAGAGGAAGTATGGACAAGGGAAGTACAATTCAGGAGCACAATAGAAGCCTCGCTTTACCCCGAACTCGGGAGGATATACCCATAACCATGGAGGCCACACTCACAATGGAGGAAGTTCCCATAACCACCATGGCCCCAAGAATGGGAGTGGGAATGGAGCAAGCAACAATCAGAACCGCTCCAGTCCAGCCACACCCGCCAAGAAGGACCTAAGTCACATTACTGAAGGAAATATGCCCTAGAGGCAATAATAAAGTTATTATTTATTTCCATATATATCATGATAAATGTTTATTATTCATGCTAGAATTGTATTAACCGGAAACATGATACATGTGTGAATACATAGACAAACAGAGTGTCACTAGTAAGCCTCTACTTGACTAGCTTGTTGATCAAAGATGGTTATGTTTCCTAGCCATAAACATGAGTTGTCATTTGATTAACAGGATCACATCATTAGGAGAATGATGTGATTGACTTGACCCATTCCGTTAGCTTAGCATACGATCGTTTAGTATTCGGCTATTGCTTTCTTCATGACTTATACATGTTCCTATGACTATGAGATTATGCAACTCCTGCCATCAAGGAACACTTTGTGTGCTACCAAACGTCACAACGTAACATGGGTGATTATAAAAGTGCTCTACAGGTGTCTCCAAAGGTACTTGTTGGATTGGCGTATTACGAGATTAGGATTTTTCACTCCGATTATCGGAGAGGTATCTCTAGGCCCACTCGGTAATGCACATCACTTAAGCCTTGCAAGCATTGCAACTAATGAGTTAGTTGCGAGATGATGTATTACGGAACGAGTAAAGAGACTTGCCGGTAATGAGATTGAACTAGGTATTGAGATACCGACGATCAAATCTCGGTCAAGTAACATACCGATGACAAAGGGAACAACATATGTTGTTATGCGGTTTGACCGATAAAGATCTTCATAGAATATGTGGGAGCCAATATGAGCATCCAGGTTCCGCTATTGGTCATTGACCGAAGACGTGTCTCGGTCATGTCTACATAGTTCTCGAACCCGTAGGGTCCGTGACGCTTAAAGTTTCGGCGATGCTTATATTATGAGTTGATATGTTTTGATGTACCGAAGGTAGTTCGGAGTCCCAGATGTGATCACGGACATGACGAGGAGTCTCGAAATGGTCGAGACATGAAGATTGATATATTGGACGACTATATCCGGACAACGGAATGGTTCCGGGGGTTATCAGATATATACCGGAGTACCGGGGATTACCGGAACCCCCCGGGGGTTTAATGGGCCTACATGGGCCTTAGTGGAGAAGAGGAGGGCGGCGGGTCAAGGCTTCTCCCCCTCTAGTCCGAATTGGACAAGGAGGGGGCGCCAGAACGCCCGGATTCGGCGCGCCAGGTGTCTGCCAGTTATTCGTCGTCTTTGCCATGTCATTTGCTTGCGTGTTGCATTTTATCATGTCATCATGTGCATCTCATTTTGCACACGTGTTCGTCTCATGCATCCGAGCATTTTTCCCGTTGTCCGTTTTGCAATCCGGCACTCCTATGTCACCTGGCGTCCCCCTTTTGCCTCTTTTCGTGAGCGGGTATTAAACTTTCTCGGAATGGCCCGAGGTTTGCCAAGCGGCCTTGGTACACCACCGGTAGACCGCCTGTCAAGTTTCGTGCCATTTGGAGGTCGTTTGATACTCCAACGGTTAACCGGGTAACCGTAAAGCCTCTTTTGTCTTGCAGCCCAACACCCCCTCCAAAGTGGCCCAAAACCCATCTAACTCCCCTCCATGCTCTCGGTCGTTCGATCACGATCGTGTGGGCGAAAACCGCACTCCATTTGGAATCTCCTAGCTCCCCCTACCTATAAATATGCCCTCCCCGAAATTCATGGATCAATCCTGTCCAAACCCTAGCAAATCCTCCCGCCGCCATCAGAGCGTCGCGCGCCGGACACGTCCAAGGCCCAGCCTAACGAGAGGCCGCCACGTCGCCGCCTGGCCCTCCTGCTGCCGCCACCACGCCCGAGGCTGCCCGCCCGTCCGATAAATCCGCCGCCGGCCTCTCTTCGTGCCGGTCCGGCTCCTCCGTCGCCGGCCGGACGCAGCTGCCGCCGTCAAAACCCGCCCGTCGCCGAGCGATCGCCTCCTGCGGCCGGCCGCTGCCGGCCCGTGTCAGCCCGCCGCCGCCGGCCGCCTCTGCTGCCCTCGCCGCCCAGCTCCTCTCGGCCGAGCCGCAGCTCCACGCCGCCTCGTCCGGCCGCCGCCTCGCCGCGCCTCCGTCGTCCCCTGCTGCCGCCAGGTTCGCCCTCGCCGGAGTTCCTGCCGGATCCGAGGGAGTGGATCAGATCCACCACTCCCTCCATCCAAACGCCTCCCCACGCCCGGATCTCTTCGTCCCGTTCGACCCCGTCCAACTTTTTCGGAGGGTAATATTCCAGTCCCGAATTATTTTGACATTATCATGCCATGTTCATCGCATCATATCTCTGCATCTGTAGATCCGTTTCGTGCGTGTAATATGTCAAATTGTTCGCCTCAACGAGTACTTAATTTCATTCCATTGCATCATGTTCATTTGAGTTCATATTGATGCCTTAATCCTCGTTGCAAGAGTGCTTCATGATGTTGTCTGCTGTCTGTTAACAGAACTAGCTCTTTTGTCATTTTTGCCATGATTGATGTGTGCATCCTTTGAGGTTGATGTCTACATGTGTTTTGATCTATGCCATGACATATTCACAGTGGTTCCATCCATGTATTTTTGTGGGTCCTGTAGTGAGTGCATCAAGCTTGTTAAATAGGGTACTTGCTATTACTGTTTTGCTTGTCTGAATCTGTTATTTCGTGATGCTATGTAAACCTGCTGCTACAAGTCATTCTATGCATAATCTGGAGATGTTCACTAAGGATGTTTTGTTATACATATAATTGTCTATCCATCTATGCCCCTGGTTTAATTTATAGCTTGTTGTAGCTTGTTGTAACCTTGCTCTCAAATTGCTAAATAATATTGTTGTCAGCCTGTTAACATTAAGTTCAATGTTGCCATGAATGTTGTTAGTGATCCATGCACTGTATGAACTTGCTATTTCCATGCTTAGCTTCATAAACATGTCTACTTACTTTTGGTTGCCTTGCCATGCCATGTATTGCTCTTTGGTGAGTGGTTCAAGCTCACCAACATGCCTATTTATTGTTGTTCCTGCCATGTATGAATCTGTAATATAACTTGCCATGTTTACATGGGTGCCATCATATCTTCTGATCCTTTTTGGCTCATGGTCACTAAAGGACTTTTGTTCTATGCAATTATTAGATTCATCCCATGCCTTTGTTTGCCATGTTAAGTTCCTGTAGCATGTTGTTTGATAGCTCTAAACATTGTAACCTGATGTTATTTCCTGATAAGTCTGAAACTGTTATTATTTGCAATCTTGCCATGTGTTTTTGAGCATGTTCTAGTGATTTCTGGAGATATCTCAGTGTTCATGTTTTGTCATGCTTTACATGTACTTCATGCCCATGCATTTTGTTATTATGTTGAGATGCTGTAGCATAGTGTTTTGATGATTGCAATATGCCTAGTTGCTGTTTTGGACAACTTGTCCTTTAAACTTCCATAGGGTGTATGTGTTGAACCGCTGTCTGCTTTTGAGTGTGCTCTATATGAAACTTGCTTAGAATTGCATGTAGTTTCATATTATCATGTTGCATCCTTGTTTTGACGTGTTTGTGTGATGTTTGTATGCATTTTGCATCAATGCCATGCTTATCTTGTTTTGCTCATATCTTCTAGGCCGTAGCTCCGAATTTAATGAACTTTATATGTAACTTGACTAGAATTTCGTGTAGATCATCGCGGTGCATCTTAACTTTCTGTTTAACAACTTGAACATAAGGTTTATTCATATCTAGACCAATTTCGAAATTTGCATATGAGGACTTACCGGAATTGTTCTATGTTGTTTCCGGCCTCATTTAAACTTGCTTTGATGTGTTGCTCTTGTATGCTTCATCTCTTGCCATGAATAGTTTCATGTAGCATTGCCATGCATCATACTTGTTTGAGTAACATGCCTTGTTCGTGTGTGGTGTGTTTACCTTGTTGTGTGCTTCTCTCGATAGTTCCCTGCTTTCGCTAAGCGTGAGGATTCGCTCGCTTCACGCTTGGTTCTGCCTTCGTGGCTTCATCTTCTTCATGGACTCGTTCTTCTTCCTAGCGGGATTTCAGGCAAGATGACCGTCACCTTGGATCTCATTACTATCATTGCTATGCTAGTTGCTTCGTTCTTTCGCTATCTTTGCGCTACCTATCACTTGCTGCTCAAGCCTCCCAAATTGCCATGAACCTCTAACCTTTGTCACCTTCCTAGCAACCGTTGTTTGGCTATGTTACCGCTTTTGCTCAGCCCCTCTTATAGCGTTGCTAGTTGCAGGTGAAGATGAAGATTGCTCCATGTTGGATTATGTTTATGTTGGGATATCACAATATCTCTTATATTATTAATGCATCTATATACATGGTAAAGGGTGGAAGGCTCGACCTTATGCCTGGTGTTTTGTTCCACTCTTGCCGCCCTAGTTTCCGGCCATATCGGTATTATGTTCCTGATTTTGCGTCCCTAACGCGGTAGGGTGATTTATGGGACCCCTTGACAGTTCGCTTTGAATAAGACTCCTCCAAAGAAGGCCCAACCTTGGTTTTACCATTTGCCTCACCACCACCTACTTTTCCCTTGGGAGTAATTAACCCAAGGGTCATCTTTATTTAGCCCCCGGCCAATGCTTGTCTAAGTGTTGGCCCGAACCGAAGCTGCATGGGCCACCATGGGGAAACTCGAGGCCTGGTTTTACTCGTAGTCTGTCTCATCCGGTGTTGCCACGAGAACGAGATATGTGCAGCTCCTATCGGGATTAGCCGGTAGCATCGGGCGGTCTTCTTTGGTCTTGTTTTATTACCGTCGAAATGTCTTGTAGCCGGATTCCGAGACTGATCGGGTCTTCCGGGGAGAAGGAATATCCTTCGTTGATCGCGAGAGCTTATCATGGGCTAAGTTGGGACACCCTGCAGGTATAAACTTTCGAGAGCCGTGTCTGCGGTTATGTGGCAGATGGGAATTTGTTAATATCCGGTTGTAGTAAACTTGAAGCAAACTCTTCTAAAATACACCAACCGTGAGTATCTCTTTTCGGGGTTGATCGAGAGGAGAACACGGTTTCTGGGTTATGTCTGACGTAAGTAGGAGTTCAGGATCACTTCTTGATCATTACTAGTTGACAACCGTTCCTTTGTTTCTCTTCTCGCTCTCATTTGCGTATGTTAGCCACCATATATGCTTAGTCGCTGCTGCAACCTCACCACCTTACCCCTTCCTTTCCCATTAAGCTTTGCTAGTCTTGATACCCATGGTAATGGGATTGTGAGTCCTCGTGGCTCACAGATTACTACAACAACAGTTGCAGGTACAGGTTTTGCAATGATCATGACGCGAGAGCGATGTTTGCTTGTTTTGGAGTTCTTCTTCTGCTTCTTCTTCGATCAGGGGATAGGTTCCGTGTCGGCAGCCCGGGCTAAAGGTGGTGGATGTCGTTTGAGCTTACATTTTGTGTTTCATCCGTAGTCGGATGTTGATCTTATGTAAGATGATGTTGTATTCGTGTGGCATTGTATGCCTTTTGTATGTATCCCCATATATTATATAATGTTGATGTAATGATATCCACCTTGCAAAAGCATTTCAATATGCGGGTCTATCCTTGGTGGGACCTTCGAGTTCCTTTTGGATAGGGTCGTATATTGGGCGTGACAGGCGCCCCGCTTTCCTTCTTCTCCTCCTCCTCCTTCCCCCCTTCTCCTAATCCAACAAGGAAGGGAGGGAGTCCTAGGACTCCTCCTGGCGCGCCCCTCTCCTAGCCGGCCGCCTCTCCCCCCTTGCTCCTTTATATACGGGGGCAGGGGGCACCCCAAAGACACAACAATTGATCATTGATCTTTTAGCCGTGTGCGGTGCCCCCCTCCACCATAGTCCACCTTGATAATATTGTAGCGGTGCTTAGGCGAAGCCCTGCGACGGTAGAACATCATCACCGTCACCACGCCGTCGTGCTGACGAAACTCTCCCTCAACACTCGGCTGGATCGGAGTTCGAGGGGCGTCCATCGGGCTGAGCGTGTCTTTGAACTCGGAGGTGCCATGCATTTGGTACTTGATCGGTCGGATCGTGAAGACGTACGACTACATCATCCGCGTTGTGCTAACGCTTCCGCTTTCGGTCTACAAGGGTAAGTGGACACACTCTACCCTCTCGTTGCTATGCATCACCATGATCTTGCGTGTGTGTAGGACTTTTTTTTGAAATTACTACGTTCCCCAACAGTGGCATCTGAGCCTGGTTTTATGCGTAGATGTCATATGCACGAGTAGAACACAAGTGAGTTGTGGGCGATACAAGTCATACTGCTTACCAGCATGTCATACTTTGGTTCGGCGGTATTGTTGGACGAAGCGGCCCGGACCGACATTACGCGTACGCTTACGCGAGACTGGTTCTACCGACGTGCTTTGCACACAGGTGGCTGGCGGGTGTTAGTTTCTCCGACTTTAGTTGAACCGAGTGTGGCTACACCCGGTCCTTGCGAAGGTTAAAAAAACACCAACTTGACAAACTATCGTTGTGGTTTTGATGCGTAGGTAAGAACCGTTCTTGCTCAGCCCATAGCAGCCACGTAAAATTTGCAACAACAAAGTAGAGGTCGTCTAACTTGTTTTTGCAGGGCATGTTGTGATGTGATATGGTCAAGGCATGATGCTAAATTTTATTGTATGAGAATTTTATGTTTTGTAACCGAGTTATCGGCAACTGGAAGGAGCCATATGGTTGTCGCTTTATTGTATGCAATGCAATCACCCTGTAATGCTTCACTTTATCACTAAGTGGTAGCGATAGTCGTAGAAGCATAAGATTGGCGAGACGACGACGATGCTACGATGGAGATCAAGGTGTCGTGCCGGTGACGATGGTGATCATGATGGTGCTTCGGAGATGGAGATCACAAGCACAAGATTATGATGGTCATATCATATCACTTATATTGATTGCATGTGATGTTTATCTTTTATGCATCTTATCTTGCTTTGATTGACGGTAGCATTATAAGATGATCTCTCGCTAAATTATCAAACTATAAGTGTTCGCCCTGAGTATGCACCGTTGCGACAGTTCTTCGTCTTTGAGACACCACGTGATGATCGGGTGTGATAGGCTCTACATTCAAATACAACGGTGCAAAACAGTTGCACACGCTGAATACTCGAGTTAAACTTGACGAGCCTAGCATATAACAGATATGGCCTCGGAACACTGAGATCGAAAGGTCGAGCGTGAATCATATAGTAGATATGATCAACATAGTGATGTTCACCATTGAAACTACTCCATCTCACGTGATGATCGGACATGGTTTAGTTGATTTGGATCACGTGATCACTTAGAGGATTAGAGGGATGTCTATTTAAGTGGGTGTTCTTAAGTAATATGATTAATTGAATTTAAGTCTATGTTGATTGTAGATAGATGGCTCGTGCTGTTGTTCCGTTGAATTTTAATGCGTTCCTTGAGAAAGCAAAGTTCAAAGATGATGGTAGCAATTACACGGACTGGGTCCGTAACTTGAGGATTATCCTCATTGCTGAATAGAAGAATTACGTCCTGGAAGCACCGCTAGGTGCTAGACCTGCTGCAGGAGCAACACCAGATGTTTTGAATGTCTGGTAGAGCAAAACTGATGACTACTCGATAGTTCAGTGTGCCATGCTTTACGGCTTAGAACCGGGACTTCAACGACGTTTTGAACGTCATGGAGCATATGAGATGTTCCAGGTGTTGAAGTTAATATTTCAAGCAAATGCCCGAATTGAGAGATATGAAGTCTCCAATAAAGTTCTACGGCTGCAAGATGGAGGAGAATAGTTCTGTCAGTGAGCATATACTCAAAATGTCTGGGTATAACAATCACTTGATTCAACTGGGAGTTAATCTTCCGGATGATAGCGTCATTGACATAATTCTTCAATCACTGCCACCAAGCTACAAGAGCTTTGTGATGAACTATAATATGCAAGGGATGGATAAGACGATTCCCGAGCTCTTCGCAATGCTAAAGGCTGCGGAGGTAGAAATCAAGAAGGAGCATCAAGTGTTGATGGTCAACAAGACCACTAGTTTCAAGAAAAGGGGCAAATGGAAGAAGAAGGGGAACTTCAAGAAGAACAGCAAGCAATTTGCTGCTCAGGAGAAGAAACCCAAGTCTGGACCTAAGCACGAGATCGAGTGCTTCTACCGCAAGCGCATCGACCTTTGGAAGAGGAACTGCCCCAAGTATTTGGCGGATAAGAAGGATGGCAAGGTGAACAAAGGTATATGTGATATACATGTTCTTGATGTGTACCTTACTAATGCTCATGATAGCACACAGGTATTTGATATTGGTTACATTGCTAATGTTTGCAACTCCGAACAGGGACTACGGATTAAGCGAAGATTGGCTAAGGACGAGGTGACGATGCGAGTGGGAAATGGTTCCAAAGTCGATGTGATCGCGGTCGGCACGCTACCTCTACATCTACCTTCGGGGTTAGTTTTAGACCTGAATAATTGTTATTTGGCGCCAGCGTTGAGCATGAACATTATATCTGGATCTTGTTTGATGCGAGACGGTTATTCATTTAAATCAGAGAATAATGGTTGTTTATTTATATGAGTAATATCTTTTATGGTCATGCACCCTTAAAGAGTGGTCTATTTTTGTTGAATCTCGATAGTAGTGATACACATATTCATAATATTGAAGCCAAAAGATGCATAGTTGATAATGATAGTGCAAATTATTTGTGTAATCGCCGTTTAGGTCAAATCGGTGTAAAGCGCATGAAGAAACTCCATACAGATGGACTTTTGGAACCACTTGATTATGAATCACTTGGTACTTGCGAACCGTGCCTCATGGGCAAGATGACTAAAACGCCGTTCTCCGGAACTATGGAGCGAGCAATAGATTTGTTGGAAATCATACATACAGGATGTATGTGGTCCAATGAATGTTGAGGCTCATGGCGGGTATTGAGGATTCTGGATTAGGGGGTCCTCGGACAGCCGGATTATATACTTTAGCCAGACTGTTGGACTATGAAGATACAATAGTGAAGACTACGTCCCGTGTCCGGGTGGGACTCTCCTTGGCGTGGAAGGCAAGCTTGGCAATACGTATATGGAGATCTCCTCCCTTGTAACCGACTCTGTGTAACCTTATCCCCCTCCGGTGTCTATATAAACCGGAGGGTTTAGTCCGTAGGACAACAACAATCATACCATAGGCTAGCTTCTAGGGTTTTAGCCTCTACGATCTCGTGGTAGATCAACTCTTGTAATACTCATATCATCAAGATCAATCAAGCAGGAAGTAGGGTATTACCTCCATCTAGAGGGCCCGAACCCGGGTAAACATCGTGTCCCCGCCTCCTGTTACCATCCGCCTTTAGAAGCACAGTTCGGGACCCCCTACCCGAGATCCATCGGTTTTGACACCGACATTGGTGCTTTCATTGAGAGTTCCACTGTGCTGTCACCGTAAGGCTTGTTGGCTCCTTTGATCATCGGCAACGACGCGCTCCAGGGTGAGGTTTTCCTCCCTGGACAGATCTTCGTATTCGGCGGCTTCGTACTACGGGCCAACTCGCTTGGCCGTCTGGAGCAGATCGAGAGCTACGCCCCTGGCCATCAGGTCAGGTTCGGAAACTTGAACTATACTGCCGACATCCACGGAGACTCGATCTTCGACGGATTCGAACCCATGTCAGGTGCGCTGCACAATCACGACCAGCATGACTTAACTCTGCAGTCGGACAGTGTTCGGGAGATCACACCTGCAACTACTCCGGCCCTCAATCCGGAACAAATTGCGCCATCTGAGGACGGTGGATAGACCCCGCCACGAATGCCGCACTCTCAGTGGCGATAGAGCCGAATACTGACTTCACCTCCCACGAGAGTCGTGTTGCCGAACCAATGGATTCGTCCCCGGCCACGGGCTCCGAGCCGCTTGCGTCCATGCCAATCGAATCCGATTAGGCACCGATCATGGAGTTTACCTCCGTGGATATCTTTCAACACTCGCCTTTTGGCGATGTGCTAAATTCATTAAGGACTCTCTCCTTGTCAGGAGAACCTTGGCCGAACTATGTCCAGCTAGAATGGGATGTGGACGACGAAGAAATTCGCCCCCCACCCACCACCCACTAAATAGCCACTGTCGACGATTTAACCGACATGCTCGACTTCGACTCCAAAGACATCATCGGTATGGACGACGATGCAGGAGACGAACAGGAACCACCACCCACAGGGCGCTGGACCGCCACCTCATCATATGATATATACATGGTGGATACCCCAAAGAAGGCAATGGTGATAAGACAGCGGAGGAGGACCCCTCCAAGAAGCAATCCAAGCACCGACGTCAGTGGCGCCGCTCTAAGTCTCGCCACAGCAAAAGCAGTGATGCCGACACAAGAGACAATAGCGCTCCAGATAGTGCCGAAGACGATGACAATCCCCTCCAGCCAGACCTAGAGCGGGAGGATGAACAAGCTAGCCCTCCGGAACAGGCATCAGACGGAGAATCGGAGGATGACAATTATATGCCTCTCTTCGAAGACGAGGTGAGCCACGGCGAAGAAGGATTTATCGTGCCTGAGGATCCCTTCGAATAGGAGCGCTTCAAGCGTCGGCTTATAGCCACAGCAAACAGCATAAAGAAAAAGCAACAACAACTTCGAGCTGATCAGGATCTGCTAGCGGACAGATGGACTGAAGTCCTTGCGGCCGAGGAATACGAACTCGAACGCCCAACCAAGAGTTACCCAAAGCGCAGGTTGCTACCCCAACTCGAGGAGGAAGCATTAAAACCCACATCACCAGCGTATGATGCGGCTGATCAGCCACCTCGTGGCCGAGACAGAGAGGCATACCAGCCCGAAGTCCAGACCGCACCCCGCCGCCGTTCAACCAAAAACACCAAGGCCCGGGGAACACGCGGGACCTGCGAGACGTATTGGAAAACAAAGCAAAATATGCAAGATCGATCTACGGATCACGGGGGCGCGCCCCAACGCGGGACGTTGACCGTCACACCGGATATACTAAAAGCAAATCCGGCCGGGCCGAATACAGCAGACAAGACTGCATTTAACCACGTCAGGATATAGCCCAAAGATGTAGGCGCCAAGACACCCCCTATGCTTCACTGATGAAGTAATTGATCACGAATTCCCAGAGGGTTTTAAACCCATAAACATTGAATCATATGACAGCACAACATATCCCGCGGTATGGATCGAAGATTTCCTCCTCCACATCCACATGGCTCACGGTGATGATCTACATGCCATCAAGTACCTCCCACTAAAACTCAAAGGACCAGCTCGGCATTGGCTGAATAGCTTGCCAATAGACTCCATTGGCAGTTGGGAGAATATGGAAGATGCATTCCTTGACAACTTCCAGGGCACTTATGTGCGGCCACCAGATGCTTATGACTTGAGCCATATAATTCAGCAGCCAGGGCAATCGGCCAGGAAATTCTGGACCAGGTTCCTAACTAAGAAAAACTAGATTGTCGACTGTCCGGATGCAGAGACCTTAGTGGCATTTAAGCATAATATCTCGTGATTTAGTCGCTGTTCGACACCTCGCCAAGAAAAGCCGAAGTCTATGTCAGCCCTCACGACACTCATGACCCGTTTTTGCGCGGGCGACGATAGCTGGCTGGCTCGCAGCAACAACACATCAAGGAATCCTGGCACTTCAGATACCAAAGATACTAACGGCAGACCTCGTCGTAACAGACATAAGCGCCGCAACAACGGTGATAACCCCGAAGATACGACAGTCAATGCCGGATTCAGTGGCCCTAAATCCGGTCAGCCTAAAAAGCCATTCAAAAGAAGTACTCCGGGCCCGTCCAGTTTGGACCGCATACTCGATCGCTCGTGTCAAATTCACGGCACCCCCAACAAGCCAGCCAATACACCAACAGAGAATGCTGGGTGTTGAAGCAGGCCGGCAAGTTGAATGCCGAAAACAAGGACAAGGGGCTGCATAGCGACGACGAGGAGGAGCCCCGGCCTCCGAACACGGGAGGAAAGAAGAGGTTCCCCCCACAAGTGAAAATGGTGAACATGATATACGCAACCCACATTCCCAAGAGGGAACGGAAGCGTGCACTAAGGGACGTCTATGCGATGGATCCAGTCGCCCCAAAGTTCAACCCATGGTCCTCTTGTCCGATCACCTTCAGTCGCAGGGACCACCCCACTAGTATCCGTCATGGCAGATCTGCCGCATTGGTCCTTGACCCCATCATTGACAAATTTCACCTCACTCGAGTCCTTATGGACGGCGGCAGCAGCCTGAACCTGCTCTATCAGGATAAGGTCACGAAAAATGGGTATAGACCCTCGAGGATCAAACCCACTAAAAACCACCTTTAAAGGCGTCATCCTGTGTAGAGGTCCATTGCACGGGCTCAATCACACTGGAAGTGGTCTTCAGATCCCCGGACAACTCCCAAAGCGAGGAGTTAATCTTCGATATCGTCCCGTTCTGAAGTGGCTATCACGCACTGCTCGGGCGAACCGCATTCGCAAGATTAAATGCGGTACCACATTATGCATACCTCAAGCTCAAAATGCCAGGACCTCGGGGGGTTATAACAGTTAATGGAAACACAGAACGCTCGGTCCGCACGGAGGAGCACACTGCGGCCCTCGCAGCAGAAGCACGAAGCAGCCTTTTAAGGCAAACCGCCAATTCGGCGATAAAACCCCCAAACACCTTCAAGCGAGTCTGGAGTAACCTGCAATAGGATCGCCTGGCACGCCCACAGCTCGCCTAGCAATCCGACCTCCGTCCTAGTCCTAGTCAAGTGGCAAAACTCGTACCACGCGTACATAACTACGCACTAAAGATACCATGGGCATAGGCGGAGGCACCACTACGGCACGTCCCACAAAGCGGCTCAACCGCCCTAGGGGCTGTATACCTTCATAATTTTCTCTCTTTCAGGACCTTACTCTCTGGAAGCCTTTTTCGGCAGTCTGATTGTTGGACGCATTACGAAAGGAAATACCAAGCGGACAAGAAGCCAAGACGCATGCTTAATCCCTGTGTGGTCTCGATAACGATCAAAATACCTATTTTAAATACCCATACACAGCTTGCCCTTGGATAGGACATGTCAAATAGTCCTATTTTTGCTTATTGCACTAATTGTATCTGTACGCTCTGACCTACTATTTAATAACAATGCGTAGCGTTAGCCTATTATTGCATTACCATTTCTTTTTTCCTTCTATTGTCTACTTCATTACGATAGATTACACACGTACACTCTGGTACGACTAGCGCGGCAGGGGCTTCAGTATACCCCATAATACAGCGCGAGAAGTCCGAACACTTTCGACAGTGCGGCACCCCGAACTTATAGCACTATATGCATCAGCTCCGAATCATGTCTTGGGTCGATAGTTGGGTTTGCCCGGCTTCCATGTTTTGGTACCTTATGTTCCGCAATATCGGCTAAGGTAGCGCTGGGAGAACTACTGCGATTGTGTCCCGGTTCTTCCAGACGAGCACCTCAGTAGAGAAAGCCGAAAACTGACTGTCATGATAAGGCGAGAGCTGGTCGCTGTTCGAGAGGTCTCAAGTCCTTAAAGTCTTTTTCCGCTTCGGGCGAGGAGTTGGCTTTGCCCGACTTAGGCGTATATAGCGCCCCAAATTCGGCCTTCCGAATACTAGGGGCTTCGCCAAAATTTAAAATTGTAGACTTCTATGGCTAAGTGAGGGTGATAAAGCTTTATAGTCCGATTGCCTGGTTCGTTGTGCTGAATACCTCCTTCGAAGGACCCAAAAGTGGGATAAAGAGTGTTCAGGTTTATCCCGAACACCCCAAAGATTAGTTACATGGGGCAGAAGTGACGGTATCGCCAACCCTCAGATTTCATAAACGGCCGCACAGAAGTTATTATTTTAAATTAACAAGCGTTGCATAGCGCAAATGAACTTGTTTCACATTACAGGATCACATGAGTAAATTCATTTGGATATTACATCCTTAGCACATTCCTCCGCCACAAGGCGGGAACCCTTCAGGACACATTGCCTCTTCGGTACCGTGCTTTGCCCTTTCTCACCTTGAGAGTTGGTGCAAACTTCGCCGGTGCATCCAAACCCCGTAATATGATACGCTCTATCACACATAAACCTCCTTATCTCTTCCTCAAAACAGCCACCATACCTACCTATTATGGCATTTCCATAGCCATTCCGAGATATATTGCCATGCAACTTTCCACCATTCCCTTCATCATCATCGTGACACACTTTACTTTTGTCATATTGCCATTGCATGATCATGTAGTTGACATCGTATTTGTGGCAAAGCCACCATGCATTATTTTTCATACATGTCACTCTTGATTCATTGCACCATCCCGGTACACCGCCGGAGGCATTCATATAGAGTCATACCTTGTTCTAGTTTCGAGTTGTAATCCTTATGTTGTAATCAATAGAACTGTGATGATCATCATTATTAGAGCATTGCACACAAAAAAGAGAAAGGCCAAAAAGAAAAAAGAAAGGCCCAAAAAAAAAGAAAATAAATAAAAAGGGCAATGCTACTATCTCTTTTTCCACACTTGTGCTTCAAAGTAGCACCTTGTTGTTCATGTAGTGAGTCTCATATATTGTGCTTCAAAGTAGCACCATGTTTTTCATATAGTGAGTCTCATAAGTTGTCTTTTTATACTAGTGGGAATATTTCATTATAGAACTTCGCTTGTATATTCCTACGATGGGCTTCCTCAAATTGCCCTAGGTCTTCATGAGCAAGCAAGTTGGATGCACACCCACTAGTTTTCTTTTGTTGAGCATTCATAGCTCTAGTGCATCCGTTGCATGGCAATCCCTACTCCTCATGTTGACATCAATTGATGGGCATCTCCATAGCCCGTTGATTATCCTCGCCAATGTGAGACTTTCTCCTTTTTGTCTTCTCCACACAATCCCCATCATCATATTCTATTCCACCCATAGTGCTATATCCATGGCTCACGCTCATGTATTGCGTGAAGGTTGAAAAAGTTTGAGATTATTTAAGTATGAAACAATTGCTTGGCTTGTCATCGGGGGTATAGAAGTTGGGAACATCTTTGTGTGACGAAAATGAAGGATAGCCTAACTATATGATTTTGTAGGGATGAACTTTCTTTTGCCATGCTATTTTGAGAAGACATGATTACTTTGATTAGTATGCTTGAAGTATTATTATTTTTATGTCAATATGAACTTTTTTCTTGAATCTTTCGGATCTGAATATTCATACCATGAATAAGAAGATTTACATCGAAATTATGCTAAAGTATCAATTCGCATCAAAAATTCTCTTTTTATCATTTACCTACTCGAGGACGAGCAGGAATTAAGCTTGGGGATGCCTGATACGTCTCCAACGTATCTATAATTTTTTATTGCTCCATGCTACTTTATCTATTGTTTTGGACTATAGTGGGCTTTATTTTCCACTTTTATATTACTTTTGGGACTAACCTATTAACCAGAGACCCAGCCTAGAATTGTTGTTTTTTGCCTTTTTCAGTATTTCGAAGAAATAGAATATCAAACGGAGTCCAAACGGAATGAAACCTTCGGAAACGTGATTTTCTCACCGAACGTGATCCAGGAGACTTGGACCCTACGCCAAGGAACCAGAGAGGCAGTCACGAGGGTGGGGCGCTACCGCCTCGTGGGCCCTCAAGCTCCACCGACGTACTCCTTCCTCCTATATATACCTCACGCACTTCAAACGATCAGAACAGGAGCCAAGAACCTAATTCCACCGCCGCAACTTCCTGTATCCACGAGATCCCATCTTGGGGCCTGTTTCGGAGCTCCGCCGGAGGGGGCATCCACCACAGAGGGCTTCTACATCAACACCATAGCCTCTCCGATGAAGTGTGAGTAGTTTACTTCAGACCTTCGGGTCCATAGCTAGTAGCTAGATGGCTTGTTCTCTCTTTGGATCTCAATACAATGTTCTCCCCCTCTCGTGGAGATCTATTCGATGTAATCTTCTTTTTGCGGTGTGTTTGTTGAGACCGATGAATTGTGGGTTTATGATCCAGCTTATCTATGAATAATATTTGAATCTTCTCTGAATTCTTTTGTGTATGATTGAGTTATCTTTGCAAGTCTCGTCGAATTATCCGTTTGGTTTGGCCAACTAGATTGTTAGTTCTTGCAATGGGAGAAGTGCATTGCTTTGGGTTCAATCTTGTGGTGTCCTTACCCAAAGGATGTAAAGGGTTGCAAGGCACGTATTGTATTGTTGCCATCGAGGATAGCAAGATGGGGTATTTATCATATTGCATGAATTTATTCCTCTACATCATGTCATCTTGCTTAAGGCGCTACTCGCTTTTTAACTTAATACTCTAGATGCATCTTTGGATAGCGGTCGATGAGTGGTGTAATAGTAGTAGATGCGTAATCATTTCGGTCTACTTGTCTTGGACGTGATGCCTATATACATGATCATACCTAGATAACCTCATAAATATGCTCAATTTCATCAATTGCTCAACAAGATGTCGCTCACCCACCGTAGAATACTTATGCTCTTGAGAGAAGCCACTAGTGAAACTTATGGCCCCCGGGTCTATTCTCATCATATCAATCTACATCTCTTTTATACTTGCTTTGTTTTTACTTTGCTTTTACTTTTCACTTTGCATCTTTATACCAAAAATACCAAAAATATTATCTCTATCAGATCTCACTCTCGTAAGTGATCGTGAAGGGATTGACAACCCCTAATCGCGTTGGTTGCGAGTAGCGATCATTTTTTGCAGGTAGGAGGGACTTGTTCGTGGCCTCCTACTAGATTGATACCTTTGTTCTAAAAAACTGAGGGAAATACTTACGCTAATGTGCTGCATCATCCTGTCCTCTTCGAGGAAAACCAACGCAAGCTCAAGACATAGCAATGAGTCTGATGTAACCTTGCGCCGGAGACCCTTCCGGGTCCCCGTGGCCTTCTTCTTGGCCTTGGTCACCGGCACCTCGTAAGGTGTCGGAACCAGCATCTCCGTTAGGAGAGCATCTGCGGGATCTTCAGGCAGGGGGGGCTGGGCAATCGATCTGCTCTGCTGTCTCTACCCAGTCCTATTAAAGGGCGTGGAGGCTTAGATCCTGCACATGGTTAAACTAGGGAAAACAAACATCTTATGATATATAAAAGACTTACCGGATTGGCAGGGCGCTTTGCGCATTGTCCGCGATCCTCGGTAAGGGAGGAGGTACCTCGGCGCCTTTGAACAGCACCTTCCAGACGCCCCAGCGTCGTGGTCAAGAGCTCTCGCAGCGTCTGATGCTTGGCTGGGTCGAACTCCCACAAGTTGAATGCCCGTATTTGACACGGGAGGATCTGGCGGAAGAGCATGACTTGGACCACGTTGACGAGCTTGATTTTCTTGCTCATCATGTTTTTGATGCATGTCTGGAGTCCGGTCAGCTCTACCGAGGAACCCTGTGACAGGCCCTTCTTTTTCCGTGGAGGTGAGCCGCATGGGGATTCCGGATCGAAATTCGGGGGCCGCCACCCAGTTGGTGTCGCACGGCTCGGTGATGTAGAACCACCCCGATTGCCACCCCTTTATGGTCCCACATAGGAGCCTTCGAGCCAGGTGACGTTAGGCATTTTTCCCACCATGGCGCCTCCACACTCCGCTTGCTGACCGACCACCACGTTTGGCTTAACGTTGAAGGTCTTCAGCCACAGGCCGAAGTGGGGCTTGATGCGGAGGAAGGCCTCGCACACGACGATAAACGCCGAGATGTTGAGGATGAAATTGGGGGTCGGATCATGAAAAGCCAGCACGTAATAGAACATGAGCCCGCAGACAAACGGGTGGAGGGGAAATCCCAGTCCGTGGACGAAGTGGGTGAGGAAAACCACCCTCTCATGGGGTTATGGAGTAGGGATGATCTGCCCCGCATCTGGCAGCCGGTGTGCGATGTCCGCAGCCAGTTATCCGGCTCCCCGTAGCTTTGTGATGTTCTCCTCCGTGACGGAGGATACCATCCACTTGCCTCCCGCTCCGGACATGCTTGGAGTGGTTTGAGGAGAAAGTGCGAACTTGGGCGCTGGAGCTCGAGTGCACGAGAATGGATGAGCAAGGAGGAAGAGGGCGTGGGTAAAAAGAGGAATCCTTGTCCCTTTATAAGGGCGGAATAAACTATACGCCTCCCCACTTGCCTGGTAAATTCGCTTTTCCCCAAGCATCGTAATTGATGGCGCGGTTGGGTTACCCACACCCATATTGATGAGAATCCCATGATAAGGGGACACGTTCTCTTCTTCGACAAGACGTGCCAAGAAAACCGCCTCGCAATATGTGCAGTAGCTGGTTGAGAAAAACGGTTCGAATAATGACCGGACTGTGGTATGATGTCATGCTGCCGAACGTGTCAGCAGATTAGATTTGTGGAAATATTATTCTCTCTACGATGGTATGTGGAATTTGTTTTGCAGAGCCAGACACTGTCCTTGTGTTAAGAATCTTCTATGGAGTGTTTGGAGGAAGAACCCGCCTTGCAATGCCGAAGACAAATCTACGCGCCGGACTCATCGTCATTGAAGCCTGGTTCAGGGGCTACCGAGGGAGTCCTGGATTAGGGGGTCCTCGGACAGCCGGATTATATACTTTAGCCGGACTGTTGGACTATGAAGATACAAGATTGAAGGCTCCATCCCGTGTCCGGATGGGACTCTCCTTGGCGTGGAAGGCAAGCTTGGCAATAAGGATATAGGGTTTGTGTCAGCAGATCTCCTCCCTTGTAACCGACTCTGTGTAAACCTAGCCCCCTCCGGTGTCTATATAAACCGGAGGGTTTAGTCCGTAGGACAACAACAATCATACCATAGGCTAGCTTCTTGGGTTTTAGCCTCTACGATCTTGTGGTAGATCAACTCTTGTAATACTTATATCATCAAGATCAATCAAGCAGGAAGTAGGGTATTACCTCCATCGAGAGGGCCCAAACCTGGGTAAACATCGTGTCCCCCGCCTCCTGTTACCATCCGCTTTAGACGCACAGTTCGGGACCCCCTACCCGAGATCCGCCGGTTTTGACACCGACAGGTATCGTTATTTTCTCACCTTCACAAATGATTTAAGCAGATATGGGTATATCTACTTAATGAAACATAAGTCTCAAACATTTGAAAAGTTCAAAGAATTTCAGAGTGAAGTTGAAAATCATCGTAACAAGAAAATAAAGTTTCTACGATCTGATCCTGGAGGAGAATATTTGAGTTACGAGTTTGGTCTTCATTTGAAACAATCCGGAATAGTTTCGCAACTCACGCCACCCGGAACACCACATCGTAATGGTGTGTCCGAAGATCGTAATCGTACTTTAGTAGATATGGTGCGATCTATGATGTCTCTTACTGATTTACCGCTATCGTTTTGGGGTTATACTTTAGAGACAGCTGCATTCACGTTAAATAGGACACCTTCGAAATCCGTTGAGACGACGCCTTATGAACTGTGGTTTAGCAAGAAACCAAAGTTTTCGCTTCGTAAAGTTTGGGACTGCGATGCTTATGTGAAAAAGCTTCAACCTGATAAGCTCGAACCCAAATCGGAGAAATGTGTCTTCATAGGATACCCAAAAGAGATCATATGCATACACCTTCTATCACAGATCTGAAGGCAAGACTTTTGTTGCTAAATTTGGAATCTTTCTAGAGAAGGAGTTTCTATCGAAAGAAGTGAGTGGGAGGAGAGTAGAACTTGAGGAGGTAACTATACCTGCTCCCTTATTGGAAAGTAGTTCATCGCAGAAACCGGTTTCTGCGACACCTACACCAATTAGTGAGGAAGTTAATGATGATGATCACGAAACTTCAGATCTAGTTGTTACTGAACCTCGTAGGTGAACCAGAGTAAGATCCAAACCAGAGTGGTACGATAATCCTGTTCTGGAGGTTATGTTACAGGACCATGACGAACCTATGAACTATGAAGAAGCGATGGTGAGCCCAGATTCCGCAAAATGGCTTGAGGCCATGAAATCTGAGATGGGATCCATGTATGAGAACGAAGTGTGGACTTTGGTTGACTTGCCCGATGATCGGCAAGCCATTGAGAATAAATAGATCTTCAAGAAGAAGACTGACGCTGATGGTATTACTGTCTATAAAGCTCAACTTGTTGTGTAAGTTTTTCGACAAGTTCAAGGGATTGACTACGATGAGACTTTCTCACGGGGTGAGAAACTTAAGTCTGTCCGAATCATGTTAGCAATTGCCGCATTTTATGATTATGTAATTTGGCAAATGGATGTCAAAATTGCATTCCTAAATGGATTTCTGGAAGAAGAGTTGTATATGATGCAACCGGAAGGTTTTGTCGATCCAAAGGAGCTAACAAAGTGTGCAAGCTCCAAATGATCCATTTATGGACTGGTGCAAGCCTCTCGGAGTTGGAATAAACGCTTTTGATAGTGTGATCAAAGCATTCGGTTTTATATGACTTTTGGAGAAGCCCAGATTTACAAGAAAGTGAGTGGGAGCTACAGAGCATTTCTGATATTATATGTGGATGACATGTTACTGATTGGAAATGATATAGAATTTCTTGATAGCATAAAGGGATACTTGAATAAGAGTTTTTCAATGAAAGACCTCGGTAAAGCTGCTTATATATTGGGCATCAAGATCCATAGAGAAAGATCAAGACGCTTAATTGGACTTTCACAAAGCACATACCTTGACAAAGTTTTGAAGAAGTTCAAAATGGATCAAGAAAAGAAAGGGTTCTTGCCTGTGTTACAAGGTGTGAAGTCGAGTAAGACTCAATGCCCGACCACTACAGAAGATAGAGAGAAGATGAAAGATGTTCCCTATGCTTCAGCCATAGGCTCTATCATGTATGCAATGATGTGTACCAGACTTGATGTGTGCCTTGTTATAAGTTTAGCAGGGAGGTACCAAAGTAATCCAGGAGTGGATCACTGGACAGCGGTCAAGAACATCCTGAACTACCTGAAAAGGACTAAGGATATGTTTCTCGTTTATGGAGGTGACAAAGAGCTAGCCGTAAATGGTTACGCCGATGTAAGTTTTGACAATCGATCCGGACGATTCTAAATCGCAAACCGGATACGTGTTTACATTGAACGGTGGAGCTGTCAGTTGGTGCAGTTCTGAACAAAGCATTGTGGCGGGATCTACGTGTGAAGCGGAGTACATAGCTGCTTCGGAAGCAGCAAATGAAGGAGTCTGGATGAAGGAGTTCATATCTGATCTAGGTGTCATACATCGGGTCCAATGAAAATCTTTTGTGATAATACTGGTGCAATTGCCTTGGCGAAGGAATCCAGATTTCACAAGAGATCGAAGCACATCAAGAGACGCTTCAATTCCATCCGGGATCTAGTCCAGGTGGGAGACATAGAAATTTGCAAGATACATGCGGATATGAATGTTGCAGACTCGTTGACTAAGCCTCTTCCACGAGCAAAACATGATCAGCACCAAGGCTCCATGGGTGTTAGAATCACTACTGTGTAATCTAGATTATTGACTCTAGTGCAAGTGGGAGACTGAAGGAAATATGCCCTAGAGGCAATAATAAAGTTATTATTTATTTCCTTATATATCATGATAAATGTTTTATATTCATGCTACAATTGTATTAACCGGAAACATGATACATTTGTGAATACATAGACAAACATAATTTCACTAGTATGCCTCTACTTGACTAGCTTGTTGATCAAAGATGGTTATGTTTCCTAGCCATAGACATGAGTTGTCATTTGATTAACAGGATCACATCATTAGGAGAATGATGTGATTGACTTGACCCATTCCGTTAGCTTAGCACACGATCGTTTAGTATTCTGATATTGCTTTCTTCATGACTTATACATGTTCCTATGACTATGAGATTATGCAACTCCCGTTTACCGGAGGAACAATTTGTGTGCTACCATATGTCACAATGTAACTGGGTGATTATAAAGGTGCTCTACAGGTGTCTCCAAAGGTACTTGTTGGGTTGGCGTATTTCAAGATTAGGGTTTGTCACTTCGATTGTCGGAGAGGTATCTCTGGGCCCACTCGGTAATGCACATCACTTAAGCCTTGCAAGCATTGCAACTAATGAGTTAGTTGCGAGATGATGTATTACGGAACGAGTAAAGAGACTTGCGATAGCGAGATTGAACTAGGTATTGAGATACCGACGATCGAATCTCGGGCAAGTAACATACCGATGACAAAGGGAACAATGTATGTTGTTATGCGGTTTGACCGATAAAGATCTTCGTAGAATATGTGGGAGCCAATATGAGCATCCAGGTTTTGCTATTGGTTATTGACCAGAGACGTGTCTCGGTCATGTCTACATAGTTCTCGAACCCGTAGGGTCCGCATGCTTAAAGTTTCGATGATAGTTATATTATGAGTTTATATGTTTTGATGTACCGAAGGTAGTTCGTAGTCCCGGATGTGATCACGGACATGACGGGGAGCCTCGAAATGGTTGAGACATGAAGATTGATATATTGGACAACTATATTCGGCCACCGGAATGGTTCCGGGGGTTATCGGATATATACCAGAGTACCGGGGGTTACCAGAACCCCCCCGGGGGTTTAATGGGCCTACATGGGCCTTAGTGGAGAAGAGGAGAGGCGACCAGGGCAGGCCGCGCGCCCCCTCCCCCTCTAGTCCGGATTGGACAAGGAGGGGGGGCGCCCTGAGGGAGTCCTGGATTAGGGGGTATCCGGACAGCCGGACTGTATACAACGTCCGGACTATTGAAGCGTGAAGAGACAAGACTCAAGACTTCGACCCGTGTCCGGATGGGACTTTCCTTGGCGGGGAAGGCAAGCTTGGCGATCCGGATATTATGTTTCCTTCCTTGTAACCGACTCTATGTAAACCCTAGCCCTCTCCGGTGCCTATATAAACCGGAGAGGTTGGTTCTTAGAAGGCCGATCACAATTACAATCATACCATCATAGGCTAGCTTCCAGGGTTTAGCCTCTACGATCTCGTGGTAGATCTACTTGTACTACCCATATCTTCAATATTAATCAAGCAGGAAGTAGGGTTTTACCTCCATCGAGAGGGCCCAAACCTGGGTAAACATCTGTGTCCCTTGCTTCCTGTTACCATCAGCCTAGACGCATAGATCGGGACCCCCTACCCGAGATCCACCGGTTTTGACACCGACATTGGTGCTTTCATTGAGAGTTCATATGTGTCCTCGCTACAGGGCTCGATGGCTCCTCCAGTCATCGTCAACAACACGATCCCGGGTGAGACCTTTCTCCCCGAACAGATCTTCGTGTTCGGCGCTCTCAAGGGCCAACTCGCTTAGCCATTATCCGAGCAGATCGACAGCTACGCCCCTGGCCACCAGATCAGGTTCGGAAACCTGAACTACATGGCGGACATCCGCGGAGACTTGATCTTCAATGGATTTGGGCCTATGCCAGGAGCACCGGACAGTCCCGACGAGCACGGCTTAGACATGTCGTCGGACGAAGCTCGGGGTATCACCCCCGTAGTATCCCCGGTCCTAAATCCGGAGCAGGCTGCGTTGCCTGAGGACGGAGGGATGGACCCCGCCCCACAGGTCGCACACTCATCGGCGGTGGAGCCGAACACGGGTCTTACCTCTGCGGTGGCATGTGACTCCGGACCCCCGGATTCGTATCCGGACGTTGGTTTCAGTCCGCACACTCCCGAGCCAGTCGAGCTAGGTTGGGTTCTGGTAATGGAGTTCACCGCTGCGGATATCTTCCAACACTCGCCCTTTGGCGACATGCTGGACTCATTAAAGTCTCTCTCTTTGTCAGGAGGCTCTTAGTCGAACTATATCCGGCTCGAGTGGGAGGCAGGCGACGAAGGAATTCGTTGCCCACCCACCACCCACTTCATTGCCACGGTCGATGATTTAACCGAGGTACTGAACTTCGACTCCGAAGACATCGACGGTATGGACGATGATGCAGGAGAAGAACATGAACCACCGCTCACTGGGCGGTGGACAGCCGCCTCTCCTTATGATATATATATGGCGGACACCCCCAAGGAAACCAATGGCGATGAGGCAGCCGAGGATAACCCCTCAGGAAGAAAAGCAAAGTGTGGGCGTCGTCGACGCCGCTCCAAGCCCCGCCACAGCAATACCGGCCCAGAAGACGAAAACAATCCGGATGGCGCCGAAGATGAATATAACCCCAGTCGGCCTGCCTTTAAGAAGGCCGGACTGGCCACCGTGGGATACTTGGGAGAGGAACAACTATTCGCCCCCCTCTGAGGACGAGGCAAGCCTCGGCAATGACGAATTCGGCGTGCCCGAAGATCCAGTGGAACAAGCTCGCTTCGAGCGACGGCTCATGGCCACGACAAGGAGCCTGCAAAGGAAGCAACAGCAGCTTAAAGCTGACCAAGATTTGCTGGTGGACAGTTGGACCAAGGTCCTGGCCACCGAAAGATACGTACCCGACCGCCCCGACAAAGGGCACACTGGGCACAACCGGCCACCCCAACCTAAGCAGGAGAACCCAAGGCACATGCCCCGACGTCAACACACCACTACGGTCCAAAACAATACGAAGGACACAAGATCCTCAAGCCTCGGCGCAATGGTCGTAAGCGTCAAGTCAGGAAAGCTGGGGCTAATTCCAGCAACTCCCAGTCCGGTCAGCGGACAAAGAACAGCTCAGACCTATCCGTCCCGAGCCACACACTCGATCAACCATGTGAAATTCATGGTACTCCTAGAAGGACGACAAAGCATACCAATAGAGAATGCCGGATCCTTAAAACAAAGTGGCTGGTCGTGTGCAGGAAAAATGAAGGGAGGCGTCTGGTCAAGAGACTCCCCCGCCCCATAGCATAAAAGTACGGCCGATTGCCCCCGACCGCATTCACCACAGCAATTCAATTGCAGTACCTCTCGACATAGCAAACCGGGTGCTCCATAACACATAAAGCCCCCGCAGGTGTGAAACCACAAACAACATCTTCTAAAAGATGCCAGGTGCAAAGGCCAAGCTTTACTTGCCCACCACTCCAACGGTTGTCTTCGGATCACCAAAAAATGGTACGCCAAAGAATAAATCTTCGGCACCTTCCCACCATGCGGTAATTTAGCGTATGCTAACGGGACGAACCACGTTGACTAGATTCCACGTGGTAAATTACTCAGGCCAATGCCGTGTGATGCAATCACACCCATGGGCAAGGCCGAACCCCGCTCTTAAAGCGGAAGTCATACATCTGCCAGAGTAGCGAGTCGCACATGCCTATCAAAATTTTGATATGACAGCCAACTATCCGGACACCAACTGAGGAGTCCGCGCTATTTCACGGTATAACGGCTGGGTTTACCAGGGCCCGATCAGGAACCCTTTAGACCAACTAAAAGAGGATGTTCAGCTGCCTTCAAGCATTTGCCTTTACAAACTAACTTTGACGCAGAACAAGATTGGCGGCGTGGAATCAGCCCGGACACATAATGGCAGGAACATGCAGTTAGAAGGTGGTGGGGATTCACTCTTGATCCACTAACAACCCCCTCCAGTCCGGCCATCACAGGTTCCCTCAAAAAACACTTCTTTTCATAATCATACATCGTACTCATATGTATAGACATATCATTTTACTACAATGCGTAGACTTAAATAACACTCACCGGACGTCGCTTTTCATCGACACCTCGTGTTACGCCCGATTATGCCAGGGGCTTCATAATACGGCAATAAAGTCCGACCACCTTCTCGGTCGCTCGGCACCCCAAAATTATAGCAATATATGCATCAGCTCTGAATCATGTCTTGGGTCATTGGTTGGGTTTGCCCGGCTCCCTTGTTTTGGTACCTTACGTTCCGTTATATCGGCTAAGGTAGCGCAGGGAGAATTACTGCGGATGTGTCCCGGATCTGCCGGATGAGCACCTCAGTAGAGAAAGCCGAAAACCGACTGTCATGATACGAGAGAGTCGGTCAGCTGTTCGAGTGGTTGTAAAATCCTTAAAGATTTATTCCGCACAACGCCATTATAAATGCAGAGTGCGACGGATCGGTCTTCTGAGCAGGCGCCAATAGAGCCTCTAGTTCGGCCTTCCGAACACTAGGGGCTGCGCCGACCATACTCGAATTCCTATGGGAGTAAGTGAGAGTAATAAAGCCTTATAGTCTGATTGCCTGGTTCGTGGTGAGAAACACCTCCTTAAAAGGACCCAACTATGGGATAAAGAGCGTTCAGATATATCCCGAACACCCCCGTATTCTTTTTACGTGGGGGCAAAAGCCGACGACTGGCCAACTCTCAGGATTTACATACAATAAACAGTTGCACAGGAAGAACATATGTTCAAACAAAACATGCAATATATAATAAAAATGCCATTATCCCATATTACAAAAAGCGGCATGAATGCCCTCAGGGAAATATAATGTCTTTGGTACATTTCTCCGCCGCAAGGCGCTCCTTCAAAGACACCTTCATAGTACAGTTCGGGCTTGCGATGCTCCTTACCCTTTGGCGGCCCCTTAGTCATCGGCTTCCCCGCGTCAAGCTTCCCCCAATGCACTTTTGCAGGGGCAAACGCCATACGTGCACCCTCTTTGCAGACCGATCGCTTAACAGCATCTAGCCGAGGACAAGCGCCCACAATCCGCTTCACGAGCCCGAAGTAACTGCACGGAATTGGCTCCGCCAGCCATGGCCGGACAACTAAGTCCTTCATGGCTAGTTCGGCCGCTGGTGCGATTCGACCAGCCGCTTCAACCGAGCGATAAAGGGCACCGGATAGTTCGGTGGCAAATACTGCGACCAGAAATCCCTCTCCGCAGACTTCTTTTCCTCGGCTCGGTAGAATTGGGCGGCATCTGATATGCTGCGAGGAAGATCCGCAAACGCCCCTGGAAAAATAAGAATTCAGCTTGCTGCGTAGAATTCTTCCCATTATGATTAACAAATCACTACTAGGAAAAGGGCTATAGATGGGATGGACACTAATGGCGCATCAGTCATGTGGTGCGCCATTAGTATATACTAATGGCGCACCATGTTTTGGTGCGCCATTAGTGTGAGACACTAGTGACATGGTGCGCCACTAGTAACAATTTTTTAAAAAAAATTCCAAACATACTAATGGCACATCATATCTCAATGCGCCATTACTAGTGCTAACTAGTAACGGCAAGACCGGCCACGCAAAGGCGCCACTCATCGTTGTTTATTTTTATTCTTTTTTGTAAATTACTATCGAGCAAGATTGTGGCACAAAGGCGCCATTACTAGTTTAAACTAGTAATGGCGCACTGTGCCACGGTGCGCCATTAGAATATATACTTTTTTTATTTTTTTGCAAAACTTCTAATGGAGCCATTAGTAACCAGGGTCGACCCCCCGCTCCACCGGCCGCCGCCGCCGTCCCCCCGCACCCTTCCCCACTCCACCGCCGACGACGACCCACCGAACTCTCCCCGCTCCACCGGCCGCTGCCACGACCCGGCCCGCACCTCCCCACTCCACCGCCGACCACCACCCGCACCTCTCCCCGCACCTCCCCGGCCCGCCTCCACCGTCACAAATGAATGCAACTAAAATTGCAAAAGAAAACAAATTTGATTATATTTTCAAATGACAAATTTGAAGATATTTTCAAATAATAAATTTGATGATATTTTTCATATTCATAAATATTTTCAAATAACAAATTTGATGATATTTTTAAAAATTATTACTGTTTTTATAAAAATATTACTATTATGATTTAAACAAGTTTGAACATATTTAAACACAAATAAATATCAAACAGCATTTTAAATGCATAAGCCGCCCTCAAGACCTCCCCACTCCAATGGGCGCCAACGACTCCACCGTGACCTCCCGCTTCCACCGGCCGCCACACCCATTCAAGCACCTCCCACTCCACTCCACCGATGACCACCCAGACCTCTCTCCGCACCTCCCCACTCCACCGCCACGATGACCACCAAGACCTCTCCCCGCACCTCCCGCCCGGCCAATCACACAAACGAATGCAACCAAAATTGCAAAAAAAAACAAATTTGATTATATTTTCAAATAACAAATTTGATGATATTTTCAAATAATAAATTTGATGATATTTTTTCATATTCATAAATATTTTCAAATAACAAATTTGTTGATATTTTAAAAAAATTATTACTGTTTTTATAAAAAATATTACTGTCATGATTTAAACAAGTTTGAACATATTTAAACACAAATAAATATCAAACAACATTTTAAATGCATAAGTCGACCCTCAAGACCTCCCCACTCCACCGCCGACGACCCACCGCACCTTCCTCGCCTCACGGCCGGGCCAACCCCAGCCCGCACCTCCCACATCATCGCCACGACCACCAAGACCTCCTCCCGCCTGGCCTCCACCGTCACATATGAATGCAACTAAAATTTCAAAAAAAAATACAAATTTGATTATATTTACAAATAACAAATTTGATGATATTTTCAAATAATAAATTTGATGATATTTTTTCATATTCATAAATATTTTCAAATAACAAATTTGATGATATTTTCTAAAAATTATTACTGTTTTTATAAAAAAATATTACTGTTATGATTTAAACAAGTTTGAACATATTTAAACACACATAAATATCAAACGGCATTTTAAATGCATAAGCCGAATCTCCGCGCCTCCCCACTCCACACGCCGACGACCCACCAAGACCTCCGCCTCCTCCGGCCGACACCGGCCGACCTCGGCCCGCACCTCCCCACTCCACCGCCGCCGAGCCACCCGCACCTCTCCCCGCACCCTCCCGGCCCGCTCCACCGTCACAAATGAATGCAACTAAAATTGCAAAAAACAAATTTGATTATATTTTCAAATAAAAATTTGATGATATTTTCAAATAATAAATTTGATGATATTTTTCATATTCATAAATATTTTGAATAACAAATTTGATGATATTTTTAAAAATTATTACTGTTTTTATAAAAAAATATTATTGTTATCATTTAAACAAGTTTGAACATATTTAAACACAAATAAATATCAAACAGCATTTTAAATGCATAAATACAAAAAATGGGGAGCCTGGGAATCGAACCCAGGACCTCCAAGTGTGTGTGCTGCGTGCTGACCAGTCGGGCTAGTGGGCATGTTCTGATGGAGTGGGGGTTAGGTGGAATATAACCTGACCAGTCGGGCTAGTAAATAAAACAAAATTCTAATGGCGCACCGGGGCGAGGTGCGCCATTAGAATCATCGTACTTATGGCGCACTAGGGGGAGGTGCGCCATTAGAACCCTCCCCCCACTCCACCTATTCCCCTCGCACTGTGGCCTCCCTCCCTCCATCGCGAGATCCACTCGACCCCAACCGTACGCTGCCGCCCCCTTGCTCCGCCCCTCCGTCTTGGCCTTGCGTCAGCGCCCGCCCGCCCTTGCTGTGGTCTTCGCTGCCCGCTTGCCGCCCGACTCCGCGGGACTCCACCCCGCCGCGCCCAGCGCCCCTCGAGCAGGATCGGCCCGGCCTTGCGCGCCCGCTCCTCTCCTCCTTCTCCCTCCGACGAGCGAGGGCCTCCTCCGGCCCTCGCAGCCTGGCGAAGCGCGGCCCCAACACGCCCACCCCGCCTGCCCCTGCCATCCTCCGCCACCGGCCCCTGCTCTCCTTCGACCGCGGCGAGCGAGGACCCGGACGAGCTCGGACCCCGACCCCAACCCCTTCGCCGACCCCGACCCCGACTCCTCCGGCGACCAGGCACCTCTCCTCCTTACTCCTTCCTCCCTCTCTCCACCATTCCCTCCCTCCCTCCCCTCGACCGTGGCAGTTCTTCAGTTCTGAATAAAAACCAAAGCCAATTCTTCAGTTCAAAGCCAAATAGAGACACGAGGCAGATCCCCTAAATCCCCTAAATCTACTTACTCTGGTCTTACCATTGTCAAATTTTATTTGTCTATTATGACTTGAGTGATGTGTGCCATTTAGGTTGGGTTTGTGGTTTCTGAACTGTATTGAAACTGACTGCTCTGAACTTGTTTAGTAAGATGATCATGTTTTTGTTGTTGTTTGGTTCTGAAGATGAGTATCAAGTATAGTAGGAAGATGATGCATAGTAGTTTTATGTTGTTGTAGTAGTTGTAGTTGTAGATACAAAGAGTGATCATGTGCTACTGTTGTAGATACAATAGTTGTAGGAACATTAGATACAAAGAATAAGTGTCATGTTGTTGTATGAGATACGATGAGCGGTATCATGTCTTCTTTGAAGATCAAGAGTTGTAGGAAGATAATGCCCTAGTGGAAGTGACATGAGTATTTGGCCTGCCTTTTTTTCTTGTAGAATTTTTTATTGACGGTATAAACGAATCGAGACTCGCTAGGTAGGTTCTCCTAATTAATTAGAAATGATGCATCTTGCAATTAGGGGGAATATTGCAACCTGCTGCTAAACTAGATCATGAATATGTCATTGCTTTTCAGTGAGCTCCTAAGTGTAGTATTATTCATTTATGATAGTTTGTTTGATACAGAAATAGATAAATTTAAGTTTGTAATGGCTAACAACCAGACATGTGAATCTGTTCTTGATACACCTTTTCCCTTTTCTTAGAATCATCATATACAAATTAGAACCTTTCTAACATCTGCATATTTCAGGTTTCCAAGGAGGTAAAGGAAGTGAAGTTCAGACAGTGCAGAAGCAGCAGCACCTCCAAGGTGAGAAATATGTTCCTATATATCTTTTTTTCTCAAGTTCTTCAGTACATCATATACTATAGAGAAGTGCAGATCAAGTGGTGCAATAATATACATCTGGCCACTTAAGTCATCCTTCCCTTTAAGCAGAGTGATGCCTTTCGATGTCACACAATAATGTTTGTTGCAAGAACATTCTGCTCTTAGTGTTCGTTTGTTTACAAACATCCTTCTTATATATATTGATGATGAGTCTTGTTGAAACCTTACATATGTTGGTTCCTGCTTATTTGCTCCAATGGCACAAACTTGAGCTGCTAGCATAAAAAGTGTTGGTGCATGCATGTTGAGGAGCTACCGTCAAAAACTTGAGCTCTTGTCAAAAAATTCAGTTAGGTTCAGTTAGCATCATGTAAGAAAATGGCCATAATGTGCCCTGATAATGATGCATTTTGTCATAAAAATATATAGTGGACTGCCATGATAATGACATGGTCCTGTGTTTGCAAGCTGTCATAATCTTCAGTTTACTTGAATTTTGAGCCTACTAGTAGTTTACTTCCATGAGTTGTTTTCTTGACATGGCACATTTGCAATGGTGTTTTATATATCTTTAGCCATTGTTCATTAATAGCAAGTCAGTTTTGCTGCTGTTATGCCTGTATTCACTGCTGCTGCTGCTGTACTTGTGATGATGTTGTACTTGTGATGATGCTACTTGTTATCTTCTGAAATGACCCATTGGTGACTTCATTACGCTGGGATAATGATTTTGCAGTGTACCCGAGAGGCCCTTGAGTTTGCTCGGAATGTCGATTAACTTCCGTTCCGGCAAATTCGGGTACTCCATATGTCCTATTTTTAGCAAAGGTCATGCTGAAATTTTCCATGAATTTTAGCATGACCTTGCTAAAAATCGGACATATGGGGTACTTGCTACTAATGCATGGGCCGGGGTATCTTAGTACTTAGTTCGGTAGGATCAACTGCCCCTTTATTCTTGTTGCATTAAACCATAGGTGGCAATAGAGCCAAGTGATTAGTTCCACGTGATTAGGCCCAACCTAGGGTGCCTCGGCATCGATAAACCCTAAATGATGAAAACTTAACTTAGCATTTAGCTTTTAGGATGCCTCGGCGTCGACAAACCCTAAATGACAAAAGCTTAGCTTTTAGGATGCCTCGGTGTCGACAAACCCTAACTGATGAGACCATGATCTTGTTCCTTGACAACAACCAACTTTTTGGCCAAACTTTTTTCCTATTTAGAGCGAAACATGGCCCACAACGATGAGGTCGGCGGTTCGGGTGGCAAGCAATTCTGGGAGCTATCCCAGGAGATGGAGGAACAACCTCACCGCTATGAGGACACCGCGAAAGACACCGATCCTGACTACACAACCCCTAGTGGCGTCGGGGATGCCAGCACTGATGGTGCCGCCGAGGATGCCACCACTGATGATGGCAGCGCACGCACATATGGCAGCCAACCGAAGAAGCAACGGAAGGACCGGCGCCCGAACGCGCTCCGCACCGTCAAGGAGGGATTTACTCAAGTGGACTCCGACGGGAATCCAACGGAGCCCAAACATATAGTCAAGGGGTACTCGGTTCAGCTCGGGTGCATTCTCCGGAGCACCGTCTCGATCAACACCGAGAACCTTATGCATAAGGACCGAGGGAATTTGCGTAACCTCCTCTTCATGAAGTTGCACGAACGATACAAGTTCCCCGCTGATTTTGAAAACACACGCCTCTCAGGGAATAAAGTGAACAGTGCCGCCCTCACAAGGATGAGCACGGCCCTGTCTACTTGGAGAAGCGCGGTGAAGAGAATGATTGAGAAAAGTGATAGTTATGAGAAGATCAAGGCGAAAAATCCTTCGATCAGCGAAGAGGACTACAAGGAGTTTAAGATCAAGTGCGAGAGCAGTGCAACCTCCGAATCAAGTCAGTGGGGGAAAGAAATGCGGGAGTTGAACTTAGGGGAACACAAACTCGGTCCGGCGGTTACAGAGTGGCGGAGCCTATATAGGACAAGGAGGACGCGGAGCGTGCCGAGCAAGGCCTACCACCCCACTTCGAGCAATACAGCAGTGACAAGCAGACCAGGAACTATGTCAGGGGCCGGTACAAGGAGGACCCGATAACAAAGGAGCTTACCACGGATCCGAAGACCAGGGCGCTTGAGCTTGTTTTGGCGAAGGAGACTGAAGGAAGTAGCGCGGGGTCGTATCAGAGCACCCCTGCTTGGGACAGCACTCTAAATAGGGCGTTGAACGTAATTAAAAACAAGGATAAGCTCAGTAAGCCGTCGTCAGCTGGTCGTGTGGCCGGCAAAGGCTTGTCCACAAAATGGTCGTCGTACTATACCGCTGGTGGGCGAAAGGAGAAAAAGACCAGCTCGGAAAGCCAGTGGCGCGGATTCCGGAGATTGTCCAAGAGCAAGTGCACCAACAACTGGGATCGACGCTCACCGCATTATGCCTACCTTGATTCATGGGCTGACGACGTGGATTGCGGGTGGCCAACAGGGGCCGCCTCGATTCTGACTTCACGGCCAAGAACTCGACAACGCAAGCAGCGGCGCCATTGGTGTCTCCGGCGGCGGCGGTATTGGTGTCTCCGATGCCGGCACGGCCAGCGTTGGAGCTTAATGCACCCGGGTGTATGCCGGCCGGCACCTTTGCCGCCAGCGCCCCCCGTCGATTACGCCCGCCGTTGGCGGTGCATCATCATTAGCCGAGCTCGACGCCATCATCACGGTAACTAATTAAGCCTCTCGGCCGAGGACTTCATCTCCTTTTGCCTTTGACTGGGCATCCCTGACGCCCTACATGTTTTCGCAGGGCGCCGCCGACGTTCCGTGCACTCTCCTACACTTCGTGAACGACGAGTTGGTTGATGTCGCCAAGGGCAAAATCATTCAACCGGGCAACCCCGTGTTCCATGGTAAACCGATGCCACCCACCGCTTATAGGGTTCAACTGGTTCGGTGTCGCCAAAGGCGACGAAGTTGTTGCCTCCGATTCGACCACGGGGCCGACGAAGATGATCCGATGACCCTCGGCCGCCTTAAGCCGGGCCCTCGCTTTGGCGAAGAGCGATTCGTTTGGGGGCGGGGGACACCACCTCAAAGAAAACACCGCCAGTCGTGTCGGCGCCAAGCCATGGAAAGACCGCCGCAACGCTACCGGACATGCCGGACATCCCTATGGCACAGGATCCGAACATGCATATGGCACAGGATCTGGACGACGACGACAACGACGGCTGTACATTTAGCAACGTCGATAAGTACTTTGCCGAACATGGGTACGATGACGAATTCTGCGGGCCTATTTCTCAAGAACCCAACCAAGACGACCGCGGTCTAGCTGGTACGATGGACAAACCCAGTTGCAACAGGCGTCGTCTGGCGTTCAGTTCTCAGGAGATGCATCCAGCTGCCGACTTCACCGAGCCTCAGATAGCCGAGGTGCCAAATATTATCAGCCCCAACACACTCAAGAAGGTGGTCTGTGAGAAGAACTCGGTCCCATTACAACAGAAGATCAAGAAGGGACGGAAAAGAAAGAGTAACAAGGGTGCGAGCCAGCCGGCACCGAGTACGATCCGTGCTCAGGACGGGCCACCTTCACCTAAGGATATCTCGAGGAGGGTGCATGTGGAGGGTAGGGCGATGCTACCGACAAATATGCTCAAGGCTGCAACCGATGCTATGCGGAGTCTGCATGACAGTGTTCTTTCTTTGGAGAAGCGGCGTCTCAGAGAGAATGATGTGGCATACCCGGTTTTTGTGGCCAAGGTGCCAGAGGGCAAGGGCTTTGTGGATGGTGCCATCGGGGGTACGATCGTCCTGCGGTTTGATGACATCTTTGCTATGTTTAACCTTCATCCGCTGCACTACACCTTCGTTCGGTTGTTTTCGCTGAGTATGGAGATACGGATCATTAGAGACAAGACCCCAGACATCGTGATAGTCGACCCCTTCTACATGCGTGCCAAGATCTTGGGCAGCACTGGGGACCGGCAAGTCGCGAGTTCTTACCTCGAAGCGCCATTCGCAAACCCAGATAAGGGTAACTTTCTCGTGCCTTACTTTCCCGAGTAAGTCATCCCTCACCGCCCGTAACATATGATTTCTTAGATTTCGATCGTTCTTTTTTTCTGACATTCCGTGTTCCGTGCAGTGACACACATTGCACACTCATCCTCTTAAGCCCGAAATATTCCATGGCCACGTATTTTAGACCCGGACCATGACTCCAAGATAGATTACATAAATATCAAGAAAGTTTTTGATGATGTTCTCCCCGGCTACGCCGAATCTGGAGGCACCTTCGCCAAGCCAACTCAGAGGGCGATGCACGGCGCACGTGTTTGCCCACAATACAAAGTTCTCCTGCGTCAAGCAGCCTTTGGCGGTCGAACGATGCCTACTACGACCTCCATCACATGTGGGCAATCGACGGGACCATCATCACCTTCCTCGCTACCGGATAATCTCAAAGATTGGGTCATGAGCTTGTCGGCAATCCAGACGCGGACATCGTGACAAGAATTCTTTCGCATCCAATCGAGTTTGCGGAAATTATCCATCAAGATGTCCTTCGTACCTCGGGGCAGCTCTACCTCAGACATCAACCGTCCAAGAGTGAGATAGACACAACGCTACAAATGCAGGCTGATAACGCCCGCGATTTCATGACCATCACGACAGACGGCGGCTTCATCCACGCTCCGGTCCCATGAGTCAAGTCGACAGTAGTGATGCTATGTGTAGTTCTGAAACATTGATTGGCTCATGTTGTAATTAAACTTTAATGAACTTGTATGTCTCTTTGGGTTGGACAGTCGTTCAACTTAGATGTAATCGATGCTATTAATGTCTTGCTTTTCTCTTCCGATCCTTTTGTTGCATACTTATATATTGCTTATGTATTGTCTGTTGTTTGGCTTGTGCATAGAGATGCCGTCATATGTCGTGTACAAGGGTAAGGTTCCCGGAGTCTACGACGATCGGGAGGAGTGTCGGAGACAGGTTCACCGCTTCAGCGGTAATTGATTCTGAAGGGTACACCACTAGGGCGGAGGCGGAATCTAGATACGCCCGATATCTAGCGGGAGAGAGGAGGGAGCGTTGGAGGAACCGGATGAAGACCATTTTCATCGCGATGATGCTCATCGTGATGACCGCAGCTCTCTTCTATGTGATGGTAGTTTAGATGATCGATATCGACTTATAATGTGAAGACAAACTCGCTACTCGCGGTCTCGAGACTTGTACTGTTCTATCTTTGTTTGGTCTTTTGAATTCGGAGACTAATATGATGAATTGTATTCGGAGACTAATCTTCTATTGTATTCGATGAATCTGCTGTTGTTGTGTGATGTTGTCTAAATTATGTCCAATAGTATATTTTGTAACATGTGAAAATATCAGAAAAGAAAAAAAATCCCTAATATTCATACTAGTGGCGCACCACACAAGACACTAATGGCGCACTGTGATAATCACACTAATGGCGCATCAGCCACAGGTGCGCCATTAGTATGCCAAAGCACATGGGTACATATGGCCCCCTGGGAGGCATACTAATGGCGCACTCTGAACTGTACTAATGGCGCACCAGGTGGTGCGCCATTAGAACACATATACTAATGGCGCACCAGTGGTGCGCCATTAGAATTTAATTCTAATGGTGTGATGCTAGTGGCGCACCAGTGGTGCGCCATTAGTTGGCAAAACTGGTGCACCACTAGCATGCCTTTTCCTAGTAGTGAATGGCTAAGAATACGAAGGCATTACCAGCTACAACTTTTCGGGCCTCTTGAATGTCGTCTGAGCACCTCGGGCTTCTTCCGAGCATCTTCCATGGCTTGGAGCGCTTGGGTAGTTCGGATTCTTTCCCTATTAGACTCTGCTCCAAACCTCGCTTTTCTTCACAGCCTCCTGAGCTCCCGCCACCATGCGACAACCCTGGCCTCGTGTTTTTCATGAAGTGCCTGTTCGGCGGCAGCCTTCTTGTTGGCATCATCCGCATCCTTCTTCAGTGCCTCATATTCGGCACTCTCTCCTAGGGCATACAACACAAATACTTTTCAATAAGCACAATTACTTATTTGTGCCTAATGCAAGACAATGTCTCACCATACCTTGCTTACCCTCTAATTGCTTTCTCATGCGGCCAAGTTCTTCCTCGGCCCGTTCCAGGCTCCGCTTCAGTTCGGACACTTCCGCATTATGAGCGGCCGTCTTCTCCGCAGACGCCTGTTTTCAAACAAAGAGGTACACGTCATTAACAAAAGTTCCCACGAAAATAGAGGATTTGATCCCCTGCCCGACTCCCTCTCTTTCGTCGGACAGTGTATCAGGGGCTACTACTTATATTATGATGATTCCTCAAAGGTTTCTTAGGAAACATACCTCAAAGGCCTTTATAAGGCCAAGGCAGGACTCGTTCAGCCCGCTCTCGGCGGACTGAATCTTTTCAACCACCGCACCCATAAGGGTCCGATGTTCATCGATGATAGACGCGTTCTTTAACGCTATCGATAGACTGCCTGGCAACTCTGCTTGGACAGAGGTCGCCGGCGGAGTAGGCAGGCCTCCCACCGTCAAAGATGGCTGCTCGCCCGACCCGGGAGCCTTAAAGGTCTCCTGGACCTTGTCCGGCTGTGGGCCGAACCCAAGATCGCCCCCGCTGACGGCACACTCAGGGGCCATCGCTCCCGTGTGTCCGGCTCCAGTGATATGCCCCCCTGGTCCGGGCCCCGTTGAGACGACACCTCGGTGTCGCGCCGGGACTTTGGGGAAGGGGCCTCTGGAGGCGTCTCGCTTGCCAAGGCGTCCGAGCTCAGCAATCCTCGGATGAGGACTGTCCGGTGCGAGACCTTGCCGGACTTTGCAAAATATAGCAACAATTAAAACTACTATACCCAAAAACAATCCCGGACGCATATGCGTGTTCGGATACTTACGACTTCTCCAGGGGCTGGGCCCTGGGATCCCACTCCGGGCTGCTATCGGCAGCCGTGGTGGATGCCTCTGGGAGGGAACCTTTTCTCCTCTTGGGCGATTTGGCCTCCAGAGACGAGGAATCTGCACGCTTCTTCCCGCCTTCAGAGTGAGGCTCGTCCTCCTCTGCTTCTTCCTCTTCATCTTCCGAAGAAGGAGCGTCGCTTGAGTCTTCGGATTTTGCATCCGAAGCCTCGCAGTGACGGAGGCCACTTCGGGTCTTCTTGACCTTCTAGGAGGCATCCTTCTTTGGCGCCTCGTAAGGCGCGGGGACTGCTACGTCTTGAGCTTGCGTTGGTTTTCCCCGAAGAGGAGAGGATGATGCAGTAGAGTAGTGTAAGTATTTCCCTCAGTTTTTGAGAACCAAGGTATCGATCCAGTAGGAGGCCACACACAAGTCCCTCGTACCTGCACAAAACGATAGCTACTCGCAACCAACGCGATTAGGGGTTATCAATCCCTTCACGGTCACTTACGAGAGTGAGATCTGATAGAGATAATATTTTTGGTATCTTTGGTATATATATGCAAAGTGAAAAGTAAAATGCAAAGTAAAAACGAAGCAAGTATAAAAGTGATGGAGATTGATATGATGAGAATAGACCCGGGGACCATAGGTTTCACTAGTGGCTTCTCTCAAGAGCATAAGTATTCTACGGTGGGTGAACAAATTACTGTTGAGCAATTGACATAATTGAGCATAGTTATGAGTATATCTAGGTATGATCATGTATATAGGCATCACGTCCAAAACAAGTAGACCAAAAGCGATTACGCATCTACTACTATTACTCCACTCATCGACCGCTATCCAAAGCATGCATCTAGATTATTAAGTTAAAACAGAGTAACGCCTTAAGCAAGATGACATGATGTAGAGGAATAAATTCATGCAATATGATAAATACCCCATCTTGTTATCCTCGATGGCAACAAGACAATACGTGCCTTGCAACCCTTTACATCCTTTGGGTAAGGACACCGCAAGATTGAACCCAAAGCCATGCACTTCTCCCATTGCAAGAACTACCAATCTAGTTGGCCAAACCAAACGGATAATTCGAAGAGACTTGCAAATATAACTCAATCATACATAAAAGAATTCAGAGAAGATTCAAATATTATTCATAGATAAGCTGGATCATAAACCCACAATTCATCGGTCTCAACAAACACACCGCAAAAAGAAGATTACGTCGAATAGATATCCACGAGAGATGGGGAGAACATTATATTGAGATCCAAAAAGAGAGAAGAATCCATCTAGCTACTAGCTATGGACCCGAAGGTCTGAAGTAAACTACTCACACTTCATCGGAGAGGCTATGGTGTTGTTGTAGAAGCCCTCTGTGGTGGATGCCCCCTCCGATGGAGATCCGGAAGTTGCGGCGGTGGAATTAGGTTTTTGGCTCCGTATCTGATCGTTTTGGGGTACGTAGGTATATATAGGAGGAAGGAGTACGTCGGTGGAGCAACAGGGGGCCCACGAGGCAGGGGGCGCGCCCTAGGGGGGGCGCCCCCCACCCTCGTGACCGCCTCCACTGTTCCTTGGCGTAGGGTCCAAGTCTCTTGGATCACGTTCGGTGAGAAAATCACGTTTCCGTAGGTTTCATTCCGTTTGGACTCCGTTTGATATTCTGCTTCTTCAAACACCGAGAAAGGAAAAAACAGCAATTACAGGCGGGGCCTCCGGTTAATAGGTTAGTCCCAAAAGTAATATAGAAGTGGAAAATAAAGCCCATTATAGTCCAAAACAGTAGATAAAGTAGCATGGAGCAATCAAAAATTATAGATACGTTGGAGACGTATCAGGGACCAGCATCTTCATCAGAAGAGGTCCAGCCGGTTCCTCAGGCAGCGGGGCCGGACAATGAATCCGCTCCACCTTCTTTATCCATCCCTGAGGCCAGGACGAAACACGATTAAGATGTCTCCCTCGTGACATGCCAACCAAAGTGTGGATGGACAGAGCATGGCTGTAACTTACCAGGCTTGCAGCATGGGATGATTGATACCCACGGTCCTCGGCGGAGCCCGGCCACGATTTCACGGGCTTGAAGAGCACCTTCCAGATATCCTTGGGAGAGGACTCGTAGAGCTCCTGAAGGGTTTGGTGCTCGTTTGGGTCGAACTCCCACAAAGTGCAGGCTCGGCGCTGAGAAGGGAGAACCAGGCGAACCAGCATCACCTGGACCACGTCGACGAGTTTGACGTCCCTATCAACCACACTCTGGACGCGCTTCTGGAGCAATGACAGCTCATCGGACGAGGACCAGTTCGGGCCCTTTTTGGGCCAGGACGTTGCAGCCCACTTTTTGCCGCGTGGTTCGGTGATATAAAACCACTGCTGCTGCCACTCCTTGACGGAGTCGTTGAAAGCGCCCTTCGGCCAAACGGCCTTGGGCATCTTGCTCACCATGGCGCCGCCAAGACTTTTCGGCATGTTCGCCACTCACCACCTTGGGCTTCACATTAAAAATCTTCAGCCACAGTCAAGTGACGTGAGATCGAAGAAAAGCCTCGCACACGACGATGAACGTCGAGATATTGAGGAAGGAGTTGGGGGAAAGATCATGAATATCAATCCCGTAGTAATACATGACTCCACGAACAAATGGGTGCAGGGGATACCCAAGCCCGCGGACAAAATGGGGAAGGAACACAACTCTCTCGTGAGGTTCCGGAGTAGGGACGACCTGTCCCGCCGGTGGGAGACGGTGGCCGATCTTCTGGGCCAGATACCCGGCGTCCCGGAGCTTCTTGATATCCTTCTCCCGGACAGTAGAGGCCATCCATTTGCCTCCTGCTCCGGATCCGGACATCTTTGGAAAACCTCTCTGTCGGTGTCAAACCGGCGGATCTCGGGTAGGGGGTCCCGAACTGTGTGTCTAGGCGGATGGTAACAGGAGACAAGGGACACGATGTTTTTACCCAGGTTCGGGCCCTCTCGATGGAGATTAAACCCTACTCCTGCTTGATTAATATTGATGATATGGATTGTACAAGAGTGGATCTACCACGAGATCAGAGAGGCTAAACCCTAGAAGCTAGCCTATGGTATGATTGTTGTTCGTCCTACGGACTAAAACCCTCCGGTTTATATAGACACCGGATAGGGTTAGGGTTAAACGGTAGGAGATCTACATATCCGTATCGCCAAGCTTGCCTTCCACACCAAGGAAAGTCCCATCCGGACACGGACGAAGTCTTCAATCTTGTATCTTCATAGTCCGTGAGTCCGCCAACGGTGATAGTTCGCTATCCGGACACCCCCTAATCCAGGACTCCTCAAGAGCCCCGAACCGGGCTTCAATGGCGTTGTGTCCGCGCCAGATTGTCTTCGGCATTGCGAGGCGGGTTCTTCTCCAAATTCCATATACTTGTCGAATAGTGTCCAGCTTCTGATAAATGCTGTGCTCCTTGGCTTCCACGCCCAATAATGGCCATCTTCCACGTGTTGAATGAATGCGAAAAGCCAGAGTATTTTTACACTTATCCCCCTAGCTGCGCAAATGAGCCGTCTATAAAAGGGACGAGGATCTAGATCCGAGTCACATCCTCCTCCATGAAGCTTTCATCGGAGCGCCTCGACAAAAATCCATTCCATCATGGACAGTCGACGCGGCTCCTCCTCTCGCGCTCCCCCTCGGCACCGAAATTGGGAGAGATGCTCGATCCCAAGATAGCGAGCTAGTGACACTCCAAACCAAGGGATTTCTTCCCCCGGCCTTCATGGTTCCGGTTCGAGCCGAACTCGCCACCTATAAGGGCGGAAAGCAAGCGGAGAGTGTCCCCGATCCCTCCAAAGGAGAGCGGGCATGCTTTGTCTCTTATCTAGTAAGAGGACTCGGATTTCCAATTCATCCATTCCTCGAGTTGCACCACCTTACGCCTGCCTCCATTTTGCACATCGCGGGCTTCGTGGCCCTTTGCGAACTGTTCTTGGCGTCGAGGCTCATTTTGTGCTGTGGAAGAGATTATTCTGCCTTGTACCCCGTTCTCATGAGGGGTCAATATATCAAGTGGGCGGTGTCGTGGTTCTAAGTCTGACAATAGAATGGGGGGTAGGAATGGAGAGGCAAGATCCTAGCTATGGAGTAGTTGTATACGCAAGGGATTTATGAGTTTAGGCCCTTCTCGTTGGAAGTAACAGCCCTACGTCTCGGAGCCCGGAGGCGGTCAACTGGATTATATGCGTATGTGTTACACGGGTGCGAACCCTTCACGCTGTGGAGGGGGTGGCTTATATAGAGTGCGCCAGACCCCAGCCAGCCCACGTAGCGTAGGGTTTAAGGTATGCGTTAAGACCTGGCGTTCTTGGTAACGCCGCATACATAAAGTGTCATCATGACCATAAAGACTACTTAATTACAGACCGCTTTGGATACTGAGTGATTCCCGAGCACCGATGGTCGAGTGAGCCTTCTTGGTCGAAAGTGTCTCTGATTCTGTCGAGTGGAAGCCTACCAGGTCGACCGAAGGCAGCTTCTTTCATGAAAGTGTCCTCGGGAGGGTACCTTTGGGCAGGTCTATGACCCTACCCTAGGTACATGACTTCATCATTAGCCCCGAATGGATCGAGGTTTGAGTGAGGAAGGAGTTGATAATCTTTCCGACCTGTTCTTTGTGTTGCAGTGTGTCTTACTCGGATCAACGACCTTTTAGTGATGGTGTCAACTTCTCTTTCGGTCGCCTTTGATCCATTCTTCACATTTGTCGAGTGAACTTTGTGAACTTGAGGATTTCCGAGCGACGGATCGGAGGAAATATGTTGTCTGACAGGTTGCTCCGCGGTTAGCGGATTTCGCGGCATCTGAATTTTGGGAAGCGCGCGAAGCGGAGAAAACTGCGGCACTCGGATGAGATAAGGTGATGACGCCTCGATCTTCGTGCTGCCTTTTTCGCTACGTGTTATGCCTTGCGCGCTGTTGTAAGTTTGACAGATTACAGGCCTACCGATTGACCCACTCGAGCGGCCTCATATAAGGCATCGGACGGGGTATTTTGAGCAGTGTGACCCCAATCTTCCTCCCTCCGCCTCCAAATCCTACAGGCGCCCTTAGCCTGCACCGCGCAGCTTCGATTACTGCCGCCTTCACGACCATGGTGAAGGAGAAGACCGCAGCCTTGAGCGGGTGAAGAAGGTGGCGGCGAAGGCGAATGGGAGAGCGCCTACCGGGCGGATCTTCTTCATGGGTCCAAACTGCCGCAAGGTTGGGTCCAGGAGATTGGATCCACTCGACCATCACCGAGAAGGACCTCAACGATCTGGCCAACGAGGGACTGATCCCCATGGGTCGGCGAGGCTTCCGGAACGGAGTGGCAGCCGCCTTTGAAGAGGGTGAGTGCGTTCTCCTAGCCACTCACGTAGATCGGGATTTTCTCCGCCAAATCCTTTCTTCCGGGGTTTCGAACTTTTTGGAGCGCAACTCCATCATTTCACTCCCAACTCCATTGCCTATCTTGCTGCTTTCGTGTCGTTGTGCAAAAACTTCTTGGGTTGTCGGCCGCACTGGGGCCTCTTCAAGCATATATTCACTTGTCGCTCTCAGACGGTGAAGAAAGTGAACCCGAATGACAAGAGAACCCAAGTAATCCAAATGTGTGGGGGACTCGGGGTCCAGATGAGGGGGAAGAGTGCTTTTCCGGCTATGACTCTCCCCGACTCGGTTAGAGGGTGGCAGTCAACCTGGTTCTACTGCCAAGACCAGCCGACGCCGGGGCAGTCGACTGGACTCCCTCCTTTCTCCATGAGTCGAGTGAACAAGCCATCTTCCCCTAAGGTGCTACCAGAGGAGAAGGCCCAAGTAAAATTGTTGATGGAACGCGTAGTCCAGCTCATTCGCGACGGGGTGACCGGCATGGATCTTTTGGAAGTTTTCCTCCGACGGTGTATTCAGCCACTCCAATACCGAGGCCATCCGATGTGGATGTACTCCGGTACGGATGATACCACTCGGGTCCATCCAGAGGAGGTCGATGACGCCATGCTGGATAAGTGGATGACTGCCATCATAGGAAACAAAGATAATCCTCATGAGCTAGGAGGATTCCCCACTCGACCATTCTTACGATCCGCATAAGGTATAACCACTTATCTCCATCGTGATTCTGCTGCAGTCATTCTGTTTTGATGCCAATTCGTCAACTGACTTTTGCCTTGTTTTGTTGTCTTCTAGGCCACCACTGAGATGTACTCGATGCCCAACGGGGCGCAGGAACCAGTCGAAGAAGAACAAGGAAGCGGAGGTGAAAGCCAGGAGGAATGGGAGTCCAACGGCGAGGAGGATGAGGGGGACGACGGCTCTGGTGAAGAGGAGGAGGAGGAGGAAGAGGAGGAAGACGTCGATCCTCCCCGCTCGAAAAGAAGGTCCAAGTTGACGCATGACCCGGCTGTGTCGAGCCGCCGGTAGAAGCTGTTACGCCCATCAAGGCGGTCGATGAAGCGACCTCGCATAACTTCCCTCGCCGACCGAGAAACCGCCAAGCAACCTCGAGCAACATCGTCGAAGCGGTGAAGGCCCCGCCAAGATTCGGATGGTCAATCCCACCATCTCCGTGTAAACAGAAGAAATTGTATTTCACTATTCAACATGAGAGAACTTTTGGTCGACTCGATGACCGATCAACCGATTCTTGAAATCTGAAGGTTGCTACCTCCGAGACCTCAGCCAAGCACGAAGATCGGGAAATGGAAGATGCCGTCACCTCCAACCTTGGTATGATCTCTGCAGGTTTCGCTTTTAGTCGATTGGATTTCCATGTTTACTTTTGAATCTTTCTTGTAGTTCCGCCTCATGTCATTGATCTCCCCGATGATGACGAGGAAACGCCGTTGAGGAAGAGGAAGAACAAGAGGGTGCCTGCTGGGAAGGCTGCTCCAGTTGTGACGATACCTGAGACGCTGGTTTCCGAGGCAGGCAACACCGCTCGGGCCTCTGTGTCTTTTGCTGTACCACTGACAAGTGCCCGACCCACTTCGCCGATCGCTGATCCACCATCCTTTTTGCTACACACCACGTCCCGGAAGACCAAGTGAGTCTTGCTAAGGAGGCTATACGCCGTGCAGGGATCATGATGGAGCAAGTGAAGGCAGTCCGAGAGGCCAGCCAGGCGTGCCTATGATGCTAGTTCAGCTCTCGCAGCAATGTCCAAGTAAGTCGATCGTTGCTTGCTCATAGGGATATGCTACACAAACCGCTTGCTCATAGGGACATGCTACGAAATCGCTTCTTCTCAAGATTTCCATATCTCAGACACCCACCGGGTGGGTGTGTCGATTGAGTTTTTGTGGGGGCACGCTGAGTGCACCTAGTGGAGTGTAGCCCGAGACTATGGTGGATCGCGTGCAATCGACTATAGTCTTTACACTTTGAACTTCTTCACTCGGCCTGGTCGGACCAAGTCGAATGGAATCAGAAACCGGTGGGGGCACGCTGAGTGCAGCCACTGGGTGTAGTCCCCGAGACTATGGTGGACTGCGGCAATCGACTATAGTCTAAGGAACTGTTTTTTTACTGCGGCTGACCGCTGACAATTAGCCATGGTTTTAGAATCATAACCATTTTGCCTCTTTTGGTCGACTGGTCGAACCAAATTGGTAAAACCAGTGGGGGCACGTTGAGTGCACCCGCTGGGTGTAGTCCCCGAGACTACTGTCGAATGTTTTGATTCGGCTGTAGTCTTAGAAATGCTACGATTTTTCCTTAGTCACTCGTAAGTGACCTGTCTTTGATGTCTTTTGTTGATTGACTCTTTGTAGAAATCTTGCGAGCTTGTGGCTCGCTATACTGAGTTAGAGAACAAACAGATCCAGCTCAACCTCGACTTGAAGCTTGCTCGGGAGAATTTGCGTATGGCGAAGGATGAAGCAAAAGGTATGGCTGGTGAGAACTTGACGATTGTCTTTGTTTTTCTGTTCATTCTCAACTCTGTTCTCATTGTTGCTTTGCAGATAAACTGGAGGAGACTCTGAAGAAGAAGGACCTTGACCTTGCAGAGGCATAGAAGGTTGCTTTGGAGAAAACAAAGCTCGCTGAAGAGAACTTGCCTTAGTCGGCAAACTTGAAGATGAAATGCCAAGCTGAAAGCCGCTCTTGACGCGGCCAACAAGGAAGTTAGTCGACTGAAGAACGAAAAGATTGCTCTGTCTGACAAGGCTGGCCAACTGGCGGGGAAGCGAAACGACCTGGAGGTTTATCTTGGAGGGCTCGCCAAGAAGTTGTTCCTCATGCTTGAAGGTAATCTCTTTTATCCGACTGTCTTGCTATCACCGGCTCATCGCATGATTGTTGTTTTGAGTCTGAGCTGTGTTTTCAGAATTCTGTCAAAACTTCGAAGAAGAAACCAGTCGAGTGGAAACCAGCCTGGACCCCATCAACTCTCCTGTGAAGGACGAAGTTGCTATGAATGTGCTCCGACTGGAGTCTCGCGTTGCTAGCGTGGTGGATTATCTTGCTCGACTGAAAGCTGCGGTGTCGCAGGCCGACTCAACTCTCTGGCCAGAGCAGACGCTTCAGAATGACCTCGAATCCTTAATGACTCGACTGAATGAGATTCCAAGTCGAGTGCAAGAATGGAAAAAGTCTTCCGCTGTGTGGTGCCGATGTTGCTCTGTCTCGGGTTCGTGTCCACCGCAAGGAAGCGCAAGAGGAAAAGTTACGCCCCTCAAAGTTGCCAACACCAGGAAGTACGACTTCGATCTTTCATGGAGACCTTCATCGCTGCTTGCTACCAGACAAGCCGACGGAATCGACCTCGACCAGCTTTGTTGCACCTTCCGGTCCTCCACCGGAGGAGTAAAAACTTCTAAGTCCCACCTTAAATTTGCCTCGGAATGCCGAGTGGTTTTTGTAACCGACAAATTTTAACAGGCTTAACGCTCGAGCACTTTCGGATCCGTAGGACGTTTATCCGAACTTGATCTATCCTTGAACATGCTTTATTTGCCTTCGAGAGAACTTTGCTCTTCATTCGAAATATATTTCATTGTTGTAAGTAGTATCCTTGTGGTGAAACTCCAGTTGACTTGTACTTCATCTATCTTGCAGGTAGAGACGGAACACAGACTGCGGCTGACCTCGTCATTCTTGCGGATTGGGATGGACCGCACGTTGTACTTGTGGCGAAGCTCCGAAGGAGAAGGTAGCAGTCAACCTGTACCTCGTCGTCCTTGCGGATTGGGATGGACCGTACGTTGTACTTGTGGTGAAGCTCGAAGGAGAAGGTAGCAATCGACCGCACCTCGTCGCCCTTGGATTGGGATGAATTCCTTACTTAGGCGAGTACTGGACTGCAGCTAAGCCTCCGAGCGGGAGGTGTGCTCTCCACTCGGTAGGATTTTTATCACTTAGGCGAGCATTGGGCTGCAGCTAAGCCCCCGAGTGGGAGGTTTGCTCTCCACTCGGTAGGGTTTTTATTACTTAGGCGAGCACTGGGCTGCAGCTAAGCCCCCGAGTGGGAGGTTTGCTCTCCACTCGGTAGGATTTCTATTACTTAGGCGAGCACTGGGCTGCAGCTAAGCCCCCGAGTGGGAGGTTTGCTCTCCACTCGGTAGGGTTTTTATTACTTAGGCGAGCACTGGGCTGCAGCTAAGCCCCCGAGTGGGAGGTTTGCTCTCCACTCGGTAGGATTTCTATTACTTAGGCGAGCACTGGGCTGCAACTAAGCCCCCGAGTGGGAGGTTTGCTCTCCACTCGGTAGGATTTTTATGGTGTAGCTCTGAAGGAGAAGGTAGCAGCCGACCTGCACCTCGTCGTCCTTGCGAAGCGTTCAGTATATTGAATGTTTAAGCGAATCCTTGGGCTGTTGCTAAGCCCTCGAGTGAGAGGCTGATTCTCCACTCGGTAGGATTTAAATACTTAGGCGAGTACTTGGACTGCAGCTAAGCCCCCGAGTGGGAGGCTGGCTCTCCACTCGGTAGGATTTTGAATACTTAGGCGAGTACTTGGACTGCAGCTAAGCCCCCGAGTGGGAGGCTGGCTCACCACTCGGTAGGATTTTGAATACTTAGGCGAGTACTTGGACTGCAGCTAAGCCCCCTCTTGGAGGCTGGCTCACCACTCGGTAGGATTTTGAATACGTAGGCGAGTACTTGGACTGCAGCTAAGCCCCCGAGTGGGAGGCTGGCTCACCACTCGGTAGGATTTTGAATACTTAGGAGAGTCCTTGGCCTGCAGCACAGCCCGCGAGTGGGAGGCTGGCTCTCCACTCGGTAGGATTTTGAATACTTAGGCGGGCAGATTCAGCTAAGCCCCCGAGTGGGAGGCGGCTCGCCACTCGGGAAAGGATTTTGAATACTTAGGCGAAGCAGATTCTCGGCTAAGCCCCGAGTGGGAGACTGGCTCGCCACTCGGAAAGGATTTTTTTACAAACTTAGGCGAACCGGATTCGCAGCTAAGCCACCCACTGGGGGAAATTTCAACAAAAAGTAATAACAATCCTTTGGGAAAATTATAACATTCTTGTCTTAGATAAACGAACTACAAAAGTACTTTTATTACATTTCAACCGAGTGAGTATTTAAGTATAAAAGGGGCAGAGCAGCTCCGCATTCCAAGCTCGAGGCTCGTTGATCTGGCGATCAACGTTGTAGAGATGATATGCTCTGTTGTGGAGAACTCTCGTGACGATGAAGGGACCTTCCCAAGTGGGAGCGAGCTTGTGTGGTTTCTGTTGATCCACTCGGAGGACCAAATCTCCCTCTTGGAAGGCTCGACTCTTCACATTTCTGGCATGGAATCGACGCAAGTCTTGCTGATAGATAGTCGAGCGGATCAGGGCCATCTCCCTCTCCTCTTCCAAGAGGTCGACTGCATCTTGCCGGGCTTGTTCCGCTTCTTCTTCAGAGTATAGTTCGACTCGAGGCGCATTGTGAAGCAGGTCACTCGGCAGAACTGCTTCAGCTCCATAGACCAGGAAGAATGGAGTTCTCCCAGTCAACCGATTAGGAGTGGTCCTCAATCCCCGTGAGAACTGATGGAAGTTCGTCGACCCAAGCTCCTCTGCGTGCTTGAGATCACGCATCACCATTGTTCACCCTTTGAGAATGAGGCCGTTTGCACGCTCGCTTGTCCATTCAACCGAGGATGAGCAAGCTGAAGCATAGTCGACCAGCGTGCCTGAAAGGCGCAGAAGGCTTTGAACTTGTCATTATCGAAGTTTGACCCATTGTCGGTGATGATGCTATGCGGAACTCCATATCTGAATATCAACTCTCGATGAAACCGATAGCGGTGCATGCATCGAGGTTCTTGATGGGCTTGGCTTCGATCCACTTGGTGAACTTGTCGATCGCTACTAGCAAATGAGTGAAGCCGCTTCGCCAGTTCTCGCCGTCCAATCATGTCTAATCCCCAAACAGCGAAGGGCCAGACGAGTGGAATGGTCTTCAAGGCTGAGGCGGGCTTGTGTGACATGTTGGAATAGAACTGACACCCTTCACACTTGTCGACTATTTCTTTTGCCATTTCATTTGCTTTCGGCCAGTAAAATACCGCTCGTTATGCTTTAGCCACAATGGTCCGAGAGGACGCATGATGGCCACAGGTCCCCGAGTGGATATCCTCAAGAATTATCTGACCTTCTTCTGGCGTGATACACTTCTGGCCGACTCCAGTCGCGCTTTCTCTGTACAACTGTCCCTTGATCACTGTAAAGGTCTTGGATCGACGGACGATCTGTCGAGCCTCTTCTTCATTCTCTGGGAGCTCTTTCCTTAGGATATATGCGATGTACGGCATCGCCCAGTCGGGAGTGATGACCACAACTTCCATAATCAGGTCGACCACGGTGGGACCTCAACTTCGATCGGATCATTGGCACTCTTTTGCTGCGGGGCTTCTTCTGTGAAAGGATCCTCCTGTACTGGTGGTGCATGAATGTGCTCCAAAAATACATTACTGGGAATGGCTTACCTCTTGGACCCTATCTTCGCCTAATCATCCGCAGCTTGATTTTTCAGTCGGGGTATATGATGAAGCTCTAACCCCTCGAATTTCTTCTCCAGCTTTTCTCATCGCATAAAGAACTCCGTCATAGCTGGGCTTCGACATCCCACTCCTTCATCACTTGATTAACAACCAGATCCGAGTCGTAGAGACCATAAGGCGACGGACGCCGAGTGAAATGGCCACGCGAACCCATACAGGAGTGCTTCATATTCGCTTCGTTGTTGGAAGAATCAAAGTGAATCTGGAGAACATATTTGAGCTTATCTCCTCGGGAAACCAATACAACCCCTTTTGAGAACCGTTCAGCATCTTGGAACCATCGAAAAACATAGTCCAAAGGTGCTCGAGTGAACTTGAGTCGAAGTTGCTGCTCATCCACTCGGCGAGGAAGTCTGCTATTGCTTGGGACTTGATGGCTTTCTTTGCCTCAAATTTGATATCAAGGGAAGGAGTTCAATCGCCCATTTAGCCACTCGACCAGTTGCATCTACGTTATGAAGAATTTCCAACAATGGGGCGTCGACGATCGTAATGGAATGATCGAGAAATAATGAGCAACCTTCTTTGTGGTCATATAAATCCCATAAACAAGCTTACGATAGTGAGGGTATCTTTTCTTTGATGGGGTTGACACTTCGTAAAGATAATAAACCGGGCGTTGAACTTTGAAGGCTTTTCCTTCTTCTTCCCGCCGACCGTAAGTACGGTAATCGACGACTTGTCCAAAGGGCTGCAATGTAAAGCAACAAAGGCTCTTTCTTGATAGGAGCAGCAAGCACCGGTTGGGTGGAGAGCAGAGCTTTTAGCTCGCAAACGCCGCATCGCCTTCTGGAGTCCACTCGAACTTGGCTGACTTCTTCATCAGTCGGTAAAGAGGCAATGCCTTTTCACCGAGGCGAGAGATGAATCGACTTAAAGCGGCCAAGCATCCAGTAAGCTTCTGGACACCGTGCACACGCATAGGGCGCTTCATTCGGAGTATAGTGCCAACCTTTTCGGGGTTAGCATCGATTCCTCGCTCAGAAACGAGAAAACCGAGTAACTTTCCACCAGGAACTCCAAATGTGCACTTTGATGGGTTAAGCTTGATAGCATACCTCCTAAGATTGGCAAATGTTTCAGCAAGGTCAGTCAACAGGTCGGAACCCTTTCGTGACTTGACCACTATATCATCCATGTACGCTTCCACATTCTGACTGATTTGAGTGAGCAAACACTTCTGAATCATCCTCATGAATGTGACTCCGGCATTCTTGAGACCGAATGGCATGGTCACATAACAGAAGCACCTGAATGGAGTGATGAACGTTGTTTTGATCTCATCGGGTCCATACAGATGTATCTGATGGTACCCGGAATAGGCGTCTAAAAAAGACAACCTCTCACATCCCGCAGTTGAGTCGACTATTTGGTCAATGCGAGGAAGAGGGAAATGATCTTTCGGGCAGGCACGATTGATATTCTTGAAATCGATGCACATGCGCAACGACTTGTCCTTCTTGGGGACCATGACGACATTGGCGAGCCACTCGGAGTGGTAGATCTCTCTGATGAACTCTGCGCTTAAGAGCCAAGCCACCTCTTCACCAATGGCCTTTCTCTTACGGGCCGGCGGACCGACGAAGATGTTCTTTAACCGGTTTGACTTTTGGGTCGACTCGTAGGCAGTGCTCAGCCAGCCCCCTGGGAACACCCGGCATGTCAGCAGGCTTCCATGCAAAGATGTCCCAGTTCTCACATAGGAACTGGATGAGCGCTTCTTCCTATTTTGAGTCGAGTGTTGTTGAGATCTTGGTTGGAGCAGCATTGACATCAGTCGGGTGAATGTGAACCTGTTTCGTCTCACCGGACGACTGGAATGCTGACTCCGTAGCGGGCTTCTTAGCTCGCAACAAATCACTCGGATCTGCAGTTTTCTGATACTCTTGTAACTCTACCACTGCCAACTGAGCATGGGCGATCTTAGAGCCCTTCTGGAAGCACTCTTCAGCTGCTAAATTCTGAATCGGAGTTTGATATACCTGAGTTGGTGGCTGGAAGAGCTGACGTCGACTGGATTCTGGAACCCTTGGTCGGCAAGGCCGTCGAAAGTACTCGCTGAAGGTTCTCCAGTCGAGTGCGCTCAGCCAGGTTGGCCAAGCGCGCATCGTCCAAGGCACGAGCCTCGGGGGTTTCTCTAACGATAGGAGTGTGAAGCGCATCCATGTTCCGACGGTGAAGCTCCTCCTTCTGAAGCGAAGTGAGGGGCTCGGGCAGGTACTCTTCGTGGGCTTGCGCTGGATCGCCTCCACCGTCACCTCCATTGGTGCGGGGGAATCCAGGGGGACTGCGTGGTCCATCGACCATCAAAACCTCTGCCGCCGGGTCATCGCTATCGCGACTTTTCGGACGCAGATCTCTGCGAGCGGTCGAACAGGCCGTAGAGAGATTCGTCGGGCTCGATCGCCGCGACTTGGGGGTGGCCGACTGGCGAGCCACCGCATGCCTCACCCACCGCTGAAGCCTCGACCGACCGGAACGCTTGCGCCGGCGGGAGACTGGGAGCGAGGACGGCACAGGAGCCGACCCATACTGGGTCGACGGTTGCCGCAGGAGGACGCCACGGACACACGCGCGAAAGTGCGTCGCCCATGGACGGGTGCTGGCGTCCACGCCGAGTGGAGCCTCCGAAGCCGGAGTCGTCGGCGACGAACGTGAGTGCACCGAGACGGATCTCGCGGCCCTTGACCGTAACTCCACCAAACCATGATGTAGGAGATCGAAAGAATCCCAACTTCTCCAACAAATCGCTAGAACACCTGCCCCACGGTGGGCGCCAACCTGTCGTGGTTCTAAGTCCGACAAAGAGAATGGGGGTAGGAATGGAGAGGCAAGATCCTAGCTATGGAGTAGTTGTATACGCAAGGGATTAATGAGTTTAGGCCCTTCTCGGAGGAAGTAACAGCCCTACGTCTCGGAGCCCGGAGGCGGTCGACTGGATTATATGCGTGTGTGTTACAGGGGTGCGAACCCTTACACTCGTGGAGGGGGTGGCTTATATAGAGTGCGCCAGACCCCAGCCAGCCTTAATGAAAGGTAGGGTTTAAGGTATGCGTTAAGACCTGGCATTACTGGTAAGGCCGGACATAAAGTGTCATCATGACCATAAAGACTACTTAATTACGCACCGTTTGGATACAGAGTGATTCTGAGCACCGATGGTCGAGTGAGCCTTCTTGGTCGAAAGTGTCTCGATTACGCCGAGTGGAAGCCTACCAGTCGTGGAAGGCAGCTTCTTTCATGAAAGTGTCCTTGGGAGGGTACCTTTGGGCAGGTCTATGACCCTACCCTAGGTACATGACTTCATCAAAGTGAGCCGAAGCTGGCAAGATCGCCGGGACCGGATATCTATCCGGAACCCCGAAGAAGGCGTCCGAAGACTGGCCTTCGGAATGGTTTTATATAGAAGACGTCCCGCTGCCGGATCCTGTTCAGATCGGTCTCCCGGAGTTCAGCAATGCTCCTTTGAAGAAACGCCTGAGTTGGCGCCCGCGGAGCCCCCAGAGGGAAGACGACAGGGACGTCCTTTACCTGATGAACCGAATAAGATTGTTAGCTCATTCCGGACTTACCATGATCAGTGTCATGGCCACATGTATTATGCGGGGGGTGCAACCGCTCCAGTATAGGGGCCACCCCATGTGGGATTTCAACGGGGAGGACGATGCCACCCGTCATGGCCGTAAGGGGCCGGGATCGGTCACCGATCTGGTGAAGATCTTGTCCGTGCTGTACAAGGGAGAAGAGGAGGATTTTCTCCGCGTCAGTCCATTGAACGGATTTTCTATGAACAATCCCCGAAGCTGGGTAAGCGGACATTTCTTTTTTGGACATCCGATCCGTATTCCCATGGTTAGGTATCTCATTTTGTGATTTTGACGCAGGAACTGCGCCAAGCTGTAAAAGACATAAACAGCCCGCCTCCATAACCCGAGGATCCGGAACGGTTCCTCGATCCGACCTCCCAAGAGGATCCGGACATATTGGTGGAGCTGATTGATGGGGTATTTCAGCAACTGAGCATCGATAATGCCTTGGTTGCCATTACGGCCGATTACCCGTAATACTTCCAGCCTCACAGTAATGCGAGACCGAGGTCCCAATACTCTGATAATGACCCATCCGTGCTTATTTTTGATCACCGTATACCAATGGTGTTTCGCAGGGGGTGCCTTCGAGGCAGGAGGCCGAGCCCGCGGCGGCTAGCCAACAAGGGGCAGTACGGCCCCGCAGGCTAAAAAGAAGTGTGGTCCGGATCGAAACGCCGCCGCCCGCAACGGTATGGCACATCACCATATTCCTGTGATTGATTCTGGAAGGCGTATTAACGCTGGTGCTCTCTTCAGGAAAAAGAGCGCAGCCGGACTATGTCCGGAGAGGTTGCCAATCGAGCCTCCGCCAGCCAGGCTCCCAAGCCAGGCCCAGAAGCGGAGGCGAACACGAGGCGTGCGCTGGATGCTCCTCCGACAGAGGATGCCGACAGATTATCCGCCACCAACTCCGAGGTGGAGAGTGCCATGAATCACAGGCGCCGCCGGACAGTTCTTCGTGACGCTTGTTTCTCCCAAGAGGCGTTGAATGCCTTCAATTCGGGAGATGCACCTCCGTGCCGCTCAAGATGGTCTAGCCAGAGCCACAGAGCAGTATGTAAAGGACATACGGGTGACGAAATTTGTGATTATATATGCCAAGAGTCCCGAGACTTAAAATAGTTAGAATAACTGATTTAAGGATCATTTGTTATCTGAGGATCTTACAAAAAAGAATACCTGACTGTCCCAGGAGCTTGAAGAATGCAAGGCCCAACTTGAGGCCGCACTAGCCGCTACAGGGGGAGCCACAGAGACCCCCTCTTGTAATATATGATTCAAAAGATAAGTAGTTTGTGAAGTGCTGCATGTGTGTAAATCTGACAATAATATTGCAGATGGCGCCGGACTAGATCTGGACAAGCAACAGCTCTTGCGCCGGTTCAAGGTTGGCGAGAATGTGCTTACAAGGGTGAGGCAAGAGAAAAATAATCTCCAAGATGCCAACACCCGGCTGGGTGAGGAACTAAAGGATGTTCGTGCCCAGCTGTCTGACTCCGTGAAGGAGAATCGGCGACTTCGCCGCGGCATTTATAGTAAGTGCTTGAGCGAACTTTGAAAAAGAGTTCGGCGAGGAAGTCAACTAACAGAGTTATGTCTGTAGGTATGCTCACGGGTCGTCCTGCAGAGGAAATGCCCGGTTCTACGGGTGACCTTCTTCGAAGTTATTGCAACCGCATCTAACGAAGTTCGGGCAGGTGATGAAAGGCGTCGCCAGCCTTGTGGCCGCTATCTCCCCGCCCAAGGCCTTGGAGAGCTTGTAGAGAAGCTTCAGGAGCACGGCGGCGCTTCCGACTATGGAAGATATCGGCTTGTCGTCAAGGCGCCAGGGAGGCCTGGGCCATGGTGAAGACGCGGTACACGAAGGCGGACCCAAACCACATGGCCGAGGTCGGACTTGTGGGGCCCGACGGGAAGGAGATCCCTATGAGCTTAGTGTACGGCCAAGTAGAGTTGGCTGCAAAGTATTCCCAACAGGACTGTAAACTAGACGGCTTATTAGATGGCATTGAAGAGGAATACAATCAGTAAATTTGACTATGTAATTTAAAATGACATGTAAAATGCCTTCTAGCCGGATTGTAGATCGTTTGTCCTAGCGGACCTTTTCGCTTCAACCTCGGGACCCAATAGTCCGGAGTGTGTCCGAATACCCTCGCGGTTATGTAAAAACCGGGGCATGCGTGGAGACCAGACGTAGGGGTCATGAGTGCTTTATCAGACAAGTGCCCAACTAGTTATGTTATATTACATGGTTAGTAAGAAACATCTTCCAGGGAGAATAGTTCCGTTAGGGGTTCCTTTCCCTGGGAGGCATGCCCTAAAGTGCATGTCCGGACTGCGTAAAAGCGGTAAAAGCATCCGGGGCAGATAAATGAAAAATAAAAAATCGTCTTTTAGTTCACCGACCGAATATTCCCTTAAGAACGCGAGCTTTCGGCTTCACCCAGTCTGAGGTACACGTCCGGCTGACCCGGCGGTAATAATCACAGAGGTGCTCCCTTTACCACCTAGCCGAACAATCGGGAACGTAGGGGTAAGCATAGGAACCAGGCAACCCAGCTTGGCCAAAACTTAAGTCATATCGATGCATATAAGAGTGAATAAAAGGTACATGCGGAAGTGTGACACATGTGTTGGGCATAAAGCATGTATAAATAAGATTCTGTTAAAGAAGCCCCAGTGTATAATGAGCGCGGATAGCGCGTCAAGTGTAAAGTAACAATGCGCAAACGAGCCTTTAACGGCTTTGGAAAAATGGAGGAAGAAGGGGAGAAATAAAAGACAGCTTAAAGTATAAAATATAGACGGAGGAAGGAGACGAACTCAGAATCCAGCGCTAGGCGTAGAATCTTCGGAGACGGGCTGCGTTCCATGGGTTCGGCTCGAGTCGGTTATCCGATGCGTTTCGCAGACGGTACGCTCCGCCAGTCAGGACTTGGTCGATCATGAAGGGACCCTCCCTTGGGCTTGATTTTTTCCTTTTTCTTGTCCGGTAGGCGTAGAACTAGTTCGCCAACATTGTAAGCTTTGGCCCGTACTTCCCTGCTTTGATATCTTCGAGCCTGCTGTTGATAGAATATGGAACGAGCTTTTGCCACGTCGCGCTCCTCCTCCAAGGCCTCCAAACTGTCCTGCCGATCGAGCTCGGCTTCTCTTTCTTCGTACATGCGCACGCGAGGTGAGTCATGAATTATGTCGCAGGGCAGAACTGCCTCTGCGTCGTATACCATAAAAATGGTATGAATCCGGTAGTGCGATTCGGCGTGGTCTGCAGCCCCCAGAGTACGGAGTCGAGCTCCTCTACCCAGTGCGTGTTAGATTCCTTGAGGGACCGCACTAGTCTGGGTTTAATGCCGCTCATGATTAGACCGTTTGCTCGCTCGACTTGACCGTTAGTTTGGGGGTGATAGGCAAGCGTAGTCGAGCTTGATGCCCATGTTTTTGCACGAGTTTGACCTCGTCACCGTGAAGTTCGTGGACGTTATCGGTGATGATGCTATGGGGACGCCCGTAATGGTGTACTACCCCGATATGAAGTCTATCACCGGTCCGGATTCGCCGTCTTCTGTGCTTGGCCTCTATCCATTTGGTGAATTTATCCACCATGACCAATAGGTATTTCGCTTGTGGGTTCCTCCTTTAAGGGTCCAACCATGTCAAGCCCCTGCACCGTGAAGGGCCGGTGATGGGTATAGTTTTGAGGGTGGTGGGTGGCATGTGGCTTTGATTAGCAAAGAGCTGGCAACCGACGCATCGTTTGACTAAGTCCCGAGCATCTGCCGGGCCGTCGCCAATAAAATCCTGCACGGAAGGCCTTGCTTACAAGGGCCCGGGCTGCGGCATGGTGCCCACCGAGTCCGGCATGAATTTCAGCCAGGAGATTCCGCCCTTCCTCTTTGGAGATACACCCTTGAAGGACTCCGGTTGTGCTTTTCTTATAAAGCTCTCCTTCATGGATCTTATAGGCTTTAGACCGCTGCACTATGCAGCGGGCCTCGTTTTGGTCCTCGGGAAGTTCCTGCCTAGTTAGGTAGGCTAGGAATGGTTCTGTCCACGGGGCAATGACTACCATTATTGCGTGGGCTGACGGTGTTATTTCGTTGGCGGAACCACCAACTATGTCGCAATGTTTGGTGTGGGGCGGTGTGGTTGGGTCCGGGTGGTTATTTCCGGACTCTCCCTCCCATAATACAGATGGCTTGAAAAGCCTCTCTAGGAAGATGTTGGGGGGTACGGCATCGCGCTTTGCGCCAATGCGTGCCAACACGTCTGCTGCCTAGTTGTTATCCCGGGCTATATGGTGAAATTCGAGCCCCTCAAACCGAGCTGACATTTTTAGGACGGCATTGCGATAAGCTGCCATTTTCGGATCCTTGGCATCAAAGTCCCCATTTATTTGGGATATCGCGAGGTTTGAATCCCCGCGCACCTCTAAGTGTTGAATGCCCATGGAGACTTCCATCCGGAGACCATGTAGAAGGGCCTCGTATTCGGCTGCGTTGTTGGAGTCCGTGTACATTATTTGAAGTACGTATTGGACTGTATCTCCGGTTGGGGACGTCAGAACGATGCCAGCCCCAGTGCCGCCAACATTTTGGAGCCGTTGAAGTGCATGATCCAGTTGGAATATGCGCCGTACTCTTTAGGGAGTTCGCTTGATCCATTCGGCGTGAAGTCAGCCAAAACTTGCGACTTAATAGCTCGCCGTGGCTTGTAGGTTATGTCGAACGGGAGGAGCTCAATGGCCCATTTAGCAATCCGGCCCGTTGCGTCATGATTGTTTATAATGTCATTAAGAGGTACTTCGAGGCTCTTGTTATCGAACACTCTTGAAAGTAGTGTCGCAGCTTCTGGGATGCCATGAACACCGCATATGCTATCTTTTGATAATGCGGGTACCGTGACTTGCATGGAGTTAGGACAGTGGACACGTAGTAAACTGGTTTTTGGAGAGGGAACTTGTGTCCGTCCGTTTCTCGTTCAACAACGAGTACCGCGCTTACAACTTGATGGGCTGCTACGATGTATAATAGCATTGGTTCGCCCATGTTGGGCGCGGCCAGGACCGGATTTGTTGCCAATATGGCGGCATCCGTCCACTCGAAGTGTTCGGTGCGCCGGAGGAGGCGATAAAGGGGTAATGCCTTTTCTCCTAAGCGGGAGATAAAGCGGCTTAGAGCCGCCATGCATCCAGTCAATTTTTGTATTTGTTTGAGGTCTTTGGGGATATCCAATTGTGACAGATCTCGGATCTTGGCTGGGTTTGCTTCAATTCCTCTACGGGATACAATGAAGCCCAAGAGCTTTCCGGCTGGTACGCCGAAAACGCATTTTTCCGGGTTGAGCTTGATGTCATATGTTCGGAGATTATCGATTGTGAGCCTCAAGTCGTTGACTAGGGTTTCGACATGCTTGGATTTGACGACCACATCGTCTACGTATGCCTCCACTGTTTTGCCGATCTGGTTTGCCAGACATGTCTGAATCATGCGCTGATATGTTGCGTCGGCGTTTTTGAGCCCAAAGGGCATTGTGTTGAAGCAGAATGGGTCGTATGGAGTGATGAATGCCGTTGCGGCTTGGTGCAGCTTTGCCATCTTAATTTGGTGGTAGCCGGAGTATGCGTCGAGGAAACACAATGAATTGTGTCCTGCGGTAGCGTCGATAATTTGATCAATGCGGGGGAGGGGGAAGGGATCCTTTGGGCAAGCCTTGTTAAGGTCCTTAAAATCGACACATAGACGCCAGGATTTGTCCTTCTTTGGTACCATTACCGGGTTTGCTAGCCAGTCTGGATGTTTAATATCTCTGATGAATCCGGCCTCCAATAGTTTGGCTAGCTCCTCTCCCATGGCCTGTCTCTTGGGTTGGAGAAACGCCAAGAGCTTGTTTAGCGGCTTGAATCCTTTTAGGATATTTAGGCTGTGCTCTGCCAGCCGGCGTGGGATTCCTGGCATGTCCGAAGGGTGCCAGGCAAAAATGTCCCAATTTTCGCGTAGGAATTCTCGTAGTGCGGCGTCCGCATCAGGGTTTAATTGTGCCCCGATGGAGGCCGTTTTTGTAGGGTCCGTTGGATGGACTTGGAATTTGACTATTTCATCTGCCGGTTTAAAGAGGTGGACTTGGATCTCTTATCGAGTATCACATCGTCCCTGTTCACCGTGGAGCGCAGCGCAGTGACTTCCTCTGTCGCTAGGGCTTCGGATAGTGCCTCAAGGGCAAGTGCGGCTGTTTTATTTTCGGCGCGGAGCGCTATGTCCGGGTCACTAGCAAGAGTGATAATTCCGTTGGGTCCGGGCATTTTGAGCTTCATGTACCCGTAATGGGGTATAGCTTGAAAAATTATGAATGCCTCTCGCCCTAATAGAGCGTGGTATCCCCTGCTGAACGGGGCCACTTGGAATGTGACCTCCTCGGACCTATATTTATCCGCGAACACCACATCCAGTGTGATCTTTCCTGTACAACATGCTTCCCGACTGGGGATTATTCCTCTAAAGGTTGTGCTGCTTTGCTCAATGCGGCTCCAGTCTATTTCCATTTTTCGAAGGGTTTCCTCATAGATGAGGTTTAATCCGTTGCCGCCGTCCATGAGTACCTTGGTAAAGCGGCAAATCCACTATTGGACCGAGGACCAATGCGGTGGTGCTCGGGCTGTTCGAAATTTAGGTTCGCCATCATGGCGTTAAAGGTAATAGCCGTGGTCCTCCATGGATTTATTGTTGCTATCTGGTAGACTTGGCAAGGTGAGGAGTGTTCGTTTCCGCATATTATTTGATGCGAAAGTCTCAAGACTATTAATACCGTCTTGGTATTGCTGGGCTGGTGCTTTGGAGCTAAGAGCTCTTCGCCACTTTTGGCCACACCGTAGTATCCAACATGCTCTAAGGCTATGAGTTGGAGTGGCGCCGTCTGTGCTATGATTTTTGCAGGGTCCATTGAGCCATCCCTCGAGTCCGGTTCCATACCCTTTGGGGGGTTTTTGCTTTTTGGTATGTAACCCGGTGCTGGTGATGATGCACCCTTTTATTTCGGACTAGGGTCGTATTGGGGCGGATTATCCCAAAATTTGATTTCGGTTTTCGAGCGCTCTCCATCATGTGATACTTTCGTACTATGGAAGCCAAGTCAGCGAAGCGTGTAATTTCACGACGACTTATGGCGTTTAGGATTCCCTTGTCCATGCAATTATTGCAAAAGAATGAGATTGCGTCCTCCTCGCGGCAGTCCTTTATCCTGTCCATAACCAGGAGGAATCTGGCCCAGTAATGATGTGTTGTTTCACCGGGCTCTTGCCAGATTTGGGATAGATCGCTTATGTTTGGGTGGGCGGGTGGACTTAAATTCGAACCCGTCCGATCTAAGACTTCGAGGGCCAAGAAGTTTCGAACTTGGAAGCTTGGGTTCTTGGAGGTTGTCCAATGAATCTAGCCTTTGCACGACTTTAAGTTCAGGGCTTGAGTGGTGTCCTCCCTCCGGGAATCCGGCATGGAGGGGTCAGGAATACGGACATAGCTAGTCCTTAAGGTAGGATAAGAGTCGCCGTATTGTTCCTCTACCACAGCAACGTGGTGGGTAGCCTGGGGAGAGTTGATCTCTCTCAGATCGATTTTAGGCCCAATCTGATCGTAGTCTGTAGCGACTCCCAGGGCGGCGATGCGATCCAAGAGCTCGTTTAAGGAAGATAGCTCCATCGGATCTAACTGCTCGGCGAGTTCCGAGTTAACGTAAAGATTGCTTTCGATGACCCGAGAAGTCATCGTCGGCGCGGCGGCCGAACAGGCGGTCATAAAAAAACTGCCTAGTCGGAGAGTTTGGCTGGTGGCCAAAGCTCCTTCAGCAACGGTGCCGTCTGTAAAGATGGGATGAGGCATCCTTCCTGACAGCGACGGCACAAAGGAACTCTCAATGAAAGCACCAATGTCGGTGTCAAAACCGGCGGATCTCGGGTAGGGGGTCCCGAACTGTGCGTCTAGGCGGATGGTAACAGGAGACAAGGAACACGATGGTTTTACCTGTGTTCGGGCCCTCTCGATGGAGGTAAAACCCTACTCCTGCATGATTAATATTGATGATATGGGTAGTACAAGAGTGGATCTACCACGAGATCGAGAGGCTAAACCCTAGAAGCTAACCTATGGTATGATTGTTGTTCGTCCTCTGGACTAAAACCCTCTGGTTTATATAGACACCGGATAGGGTTAGGGTTACAGTAGTCGGTTACAACGGTAGGAGATCTACATATCCGTATCTCCAAGCTTGCTTTCCACGCCAAGGAAAGTCCCATCCGGACACGGGACGAAGTCTTCAATCTTGTATCTTCATAGTCCAGGAGTCCAGCCAACGGTGATAGTTCGGCTATCCGGACACCCCCTAATCCAGGACTCCCTCACTCTCTTTGGTGGAAAAGAAGAGTGCTTGGGCGTTAGGGCTCGAAAAGAGGGGAATGAGCTAGCGGAAGGAGAAAGGCGTGGGTAAAGAGAAAGAGGCCTTGTCTCTTTATAGGGGCGATAAATGCTTTTTGCGCCTCCACACTTGCTTGGTGGAACCCGTTTGCCTCCCGCTCGCCGAGGTTAGCGGTGCGGTTGGATTACCCATACCCGTATTGATGAGAATCCCATGATAAGGGGACACAATCTCTGCTTTGACAAGACGTGTCAAGGAAACCGCCTCACAATATGCGATGTGGCTGGTTGTGGGAAGACGGTTCGAATAATGACCCGACCGTAATGACACGTCGCGTTGCCTAAAAAGTTTTCAGCAGATTGCATTTGTGAAATACTATTCTCTCTACGGTGGCATGTGAAGATCATTTTCTGGATCCGGACACGGTTCAAGTGTTCGCTAATTACCTTGGAGTATTCGGAGGAGGAACCCTCCCTGCAATGTCGAAGACAAGACTGCGCGTCGGACTCATTGTCATTGAAGCCTGGTTCAGGGGCTACTAAGGGAGTCCTGGATTAGGGAGTATCCGGACAGCCGGACTGTATACAACGTCCGGACTATTGAAGCGTGAAGAGACAAGACTCAAGACTTCGACCCGTGTCCGGATGGGACTTTCCTTGACGCGGAAGGCAAGCTTGGCGATCCAGATATTATATTTCCTTCCTTGTAACCGACTCCATGTAAACCCTAGCCCTCTCCGGTGCCTATATAAACCGGAGAGGTTGGTCCTTAGAAGGCCGATCACAATTACAATCATACCATCATAGGCTAGCTTCTAGGGTTTAGCCTCTATGATCTCGTGGTAGATCTACTCTTGTACTACCCATATCTTCAATATTAATCAAGCAGGAAGTAGGGTTTTACCTCCATCGAGAGGGCCCGAACCTGGGTAAACATCTGTGTCCCTTCCTTCCTGTTACCATCAGCCTAGACGCACAGATCGGGACCCCCTACCCGAGATCCGCCGGTTTTGACACCGACACGCCCCCCTTTCCTTCTTCTCCTCCTCCTCCTTCCCCCCTTCTCCTAATCCAACAAGGAAGGGAGACTCCTCCTGGCGTGCCCCTCTCCTAGCCGGCCGCCTCTCCCCCTTGCTCCTTTATATACGGGGGCAGGGGGCACCCCAAAGACACAACAATTGATCATTGATCTTTTAGCCGTGTGCGGTGCCCCCCTCCACCATAGTCCACCTCGATAAATCGTAGCGGTGCTTAGGCGAAGCCCTGCATCGGTAGAACATCATCATCATCACCATGCTGTCGTGCTGACGAAACTCTCCCTCAACACTTGGCTGGATCGGAGTTTGAGGGACGTCATCGGGTTGAACGTGTGCTGAACTCGGAGGTGCCGTGCGTTCGGTACTTGATCGGTCGGATCGTGAAGACGTACGACTACATCAACCGCGTTGTGCTAACGCTTCCGCTTCGGTCTCACAGTGCGTGGACACACTCTCCCCTCTCGTTGCTATGCATCACCATGATCTTGCGTGTGCGTAGGAATTTTTTTGAAATTACTATGTTCCCCAACAATTACTTGTTTCAAGTGCAGGAAGACTGGACACTATGCCACTGAGTGCCCCGAAGCAAAGACCAGAAATGGCAATAGAAGCTCTGGGAAGAAGCCCAACCCTTTCAACAAGGGACAAGTAAACCACGTTAACGTGGAGGAGGTTGAAGAGTAGCCAGATGCAGTTATCGGTAAGTTTTTGGTTAAGCCATTTACTGCAATCGTTCTTTTTTATACTGGTGCATCGCATTCATACATTTCAAGGGGATTTGTGGATAAGTATAAACTGCCCACTAAAGTACTTAGGACATCTATGTTAGTAAGCTCACCAGGAGCGGAGTATATGGCAAGTCAAGGATGTTTTCAGATGCCATTAACCATTGGAAGCCATGTTTTCCCCTCAGACCTGATAATTTTGGAGTCCCAAGGATTGGATGTGATACTAGGAATGGATTGGCTATCGATGTATGGGGGAAACATCGATTGCACCAGTAGGTCAATTCTGCTCACCACCCCGGAGGGGAAAAGAATCAAGTATGTATCCAGGCATGTGCCAAAGAAGACCCAAGTAAATTCCCTCTCAGGAGTTGTTTGGGAGGAAGTGCCTGTAGTGAAGGATTACCCGGATGTGTTTCCCGAGGAGTTACCAGGCATGCCACCAGATCGAGACATTGAGTTTTTGATAGAGTTGTTGCCAGGCACCGGACCGATATCGAAAAGACCATACCGGATGCCCGCGAATGATCTGGAAGAGATTAAGAAGCAGATTAAGGAGTTACGGGAGAACGGATACATTCGACGAAGTTCATCACCATGGGGAGCCCAGTGCTCTTGGTTGAGAAGAAGGATGGATCGTTGAGAATGGTTGTTGATTATCGTGCGCTGAATGAAGTGATGATCAAGAACAAGTACCCGTTGCCGATGATCAATGATTTGTTTGACCAGTTGCAAGGAGTTAAAGTGTTTTCGAAGATCGATCTGCGATCAGGATACCACCAACTGAAGATACGAGAACAGGATATACCTAAGACAGCTTTCACCACAAGGTATGGGTTATGTGAGTATACGGTTATGTCATTTGGATTGACTAATGCCCCTGCCTATTTCATGAGTATGATGAATAAGGTGTTTACGGAGTTCTTGGATAAGTTTGTTGTGGTGTTCATTGATGATATTTTGGTATATTCGAAGAATGAAGAGGAGCACAAGGAACACTTACGTTTAGTTCTCGAGAAGCTCAGAGAACATCAGTTGTATGCCAAGTTCAGCAAATGTGAGTTTTGGTTGAAAGAAGTTGGATTCCTTGGACATGTCATATCAGGAGAAGGTATAGCAGTAGACCCCACCAAGGTTCAGTCAGTCACGGTTAGCACCCACCTCAGTAGGAGAGATCCACAGTTTTCTTGGACTCACGGGATACTATCGAAGATTCATTGAGAAATTTTCTAAGATTGCAAAGCCTATGACGGAGTTGCCGAAGAAGGACACCAAGTTCAAATGGACAGAAGAATGTGAGGCCAGTTTTCAGGAATTGAAGAAAAGTTTGACTACAGCCCCAGTGCTGATTTTGCCAGATATACGCAAGGATTTCCAAGTGTATTGCGACGCATCACGCTTAGGACTTGGAGGAGTACTTATGCAAGACGGAAGAGTTGTATCATATGCCTCACGACAGCTTCGACCGCATGAGTTGAATTATGCCACGCATGACTTGGAGTTAGCAGCCGTAGTGCATGTGCTCAAGACCTGGAGACATTTTCTTATTGGAAACCGTTGTGATGTGTACACGGATCACAAGAGTCTGAAGTACATTTTCACTCAGAAGGAGCTGAACCTTAGGCAAAGGAGATGGTTGGAGCTCATAAAGGATTATGATATGAAGTTGCACTATCATCCAGGTAAGGCCAATGTCGTAGCAGACGCTTTGAGCCGGAAGAATTATATTAATACCCTCTTAAGCGGAGGATTGCCAAAGGAGTTAGCCGAGGATCTCAGGGAACTTCGTTTGGAGATAGTCCCTAGAGGTTTCGTAGCAACATTGGAGGTTCAGTCAACATTATTGGGAAAGATTCGAGAAGCTCAGAAGGATGACAAAGAAATTGCTGAGATAAAGGAGAGAATGAGCAAAGGAAAAGCCAATGGTTTTCGTGAGGACGAGCACGACACCTTGTGGTTTGAGGAACATGTATATGTGCCCGATAATGAAGAGATCAGGAAGTTAATACTTCAGGAGGCTCATGACTCACCATACTTGATACACCCCGGAAACACCAAGATGTATTTGGATTTGAAGGAGTGTTTCTGGTGGACTGGTGATACGTCTCCAACGTATCTATAATTTTTGATTGCTCCATGCTATATTATCTACTGTTTTGGACCATATTGGGCTTTATTTTCCACTTTTATATTACTTTTGGGACTAACCTATTAACCGGAGGCCCAGCCCGTAATTGCTTTGTTTGTTACCTATTTCGGTGTTTCAAGAAAGCGGAATATCAAGCAGGATGAAACCTTCGGGAACGTGATTTTCTCATCGAGATATGATCCAGGAGACTTGGACCCTCCGTCAAGAAAGGAGGGAGGCGGTCACGAGGGTGGAGGGTGCCCCCCTAGGGCGCGCCCCCTACCTCGTGGGCCCCTCGAAGCTCCACCGACGTACTCCTTCCTCCTATATATACCTACGTACCCCCAAACAATCAGATACGGAGCCAAAAACCTAATTCCACCGCCGCAACTTTCTGTACCCACGAGATCCCATCTTGGGGCCTGTTCCGGAGCTCCGTCGGAAGGGGAATCCACCATGGAGGGCTTCTACATCATCACCATAGCCCCTCCGATGAAGTGTGAGTAGTTTACCTCAGACCTTCGGGTCCATAGTTAGTAGCTAGATGGCTTATTCTCTCTTTTTGGATCTCAATACAATGTTCTCCCCCTCTCTCGTGGATATCTATTCGATGTAATCTTCTTTTTGCGGTGTGTTTGTTGAGACCGATGAATTGTGGGTTTATGATCAAGTTTATCTATGAAAAATATTTGAATCTTCTCTGAATTCTTTTATGTATGATTGGTTATATTTGCAAGTCTCTTCGAATTATCAGTTTGGTTTGGCCTACTAGATTGGTTTTTCTTGCAATGGGAGAAGTGCTTAGCTTTGGGTTCAATCTTGCGGTGTCCTTTCCCAGTGACAGAGGGGCAGCAAGGCACGTATTGTATTGTTGCCATCAAGGATAACAATATGGGGTTTTTATCATATTGCATGAATCTATCCCTCTACATTATGTCATCTTGCTTAAGGCGTTACTCTGTTTTCTTGAACTTAATACTCTAGATGCATCTTTGGATAGCGGTCGATGAGTGGAGTAATAGTAGTAGATGCAGGCAGGAGTCGGTCTACTTGTCTCGGACATGATGCCTATATACATGATCATACCTAGATATTCTCAAAACTATGCTCAATTCTGTCAATTGCTCAACAGTAATTTGTTCACCCACCGCAGAAATACTTATGCTCTTGAGAGAAGCCACTAGTGAAATCTATGGCCCCCGGGTCTATTCTCATCATATCAATCTTCAATCACTTTATTATTGCTTTGCTTTTTTACTTTGCCTTTTATTTTATCTTGCATCTTTATACCAAAAATACCATAAATATTATCTATCATCTCTGTCAGATCTCACTCCCGTAAGTGACCGTGAAGGGATTGACAACCCCTAATCGTGTTGGTTGTGTTGAGCTATTTGTTTTGTGTAGATACGAGGGACTCGCGTGTGGCCTCCTACTGGATTGATACCTTGGTTCTCAAAAACTGAAGGAAATACTTACGCTACTTTGCTGCATCATACTCTCCTCTTCCGGGAAATCCAACACAGTGCTCAAGAGGTAGCAAGAAGAATTTCTGGCGCCGTTCCCGGGGAGTATACGCAAAAGTTAACATACCAAGTATGTTGGGGAACGTAGCGGAAATTCAAAATTTTCCTACGTGTCACCAAGATCTATCTATGGAGAAACTAGCAACGAGGGGAAGGAGAGTGCATCTACATACCCTTGTAGATCGCTAAGCGGAAGCATTCAAGAGAACGGGGTTGATGGAGTCGTACTCGTTGTGATCCAAATCACCGATGATCCTAGCGCCGAACGGACGGCATCTCCGCGTTCAACACACGTACAACCCGGGGATGTCTCCTCCTTCTTGGTCCAGCAAGGGGAGAGGAGAAGTTGAGGGAAAACTCCGACAGCACGACGGCGTGGTGGTGATGGAGCTCGTGGTTCTCGTGAGCTTCGCTAAGCACTACGGAGGAGGAGGAAGTGTTGGAGGAGGGAGGGCTGCGCCAGGAAGGGTGCGGCTGCCCTCTCTCTCCCTCACTATATATAGGGGTAAGGGGGTGGAGGAGGCGCCTAGGGTTCCCTAGGGGAGGGCGGCCACGGGGAAACCCTAGATGGGTTTGGGCGCCCCCACCCCTAGGAAACTTGCCCCCAAGCCGGGAACGGGGGCTGCCCTAGGGGAGGCGCCCCCACCTCTCCTGGTTACGTGAGACGGGCTGGGAGGGGCGTACCACCCCTTAGTGGGCTGGTTTTCCCCTTCCCCTTTGGCCCATGAGGCCCTCCAACACTTGGCGGGGCTCCCGAAACACCTTTCGGTCATGCTGGCCATAGCATGGTACCCCCGGAACACTTCCGGACTCCAATACCCTTCGTCCAATATATCGATCTTCACCGCCGGACCATTCCGGAACTCCTCGTGACGTCCGGGATCACATCCGGGACTCGAACAACCTTCGGTAACCACATACTATTTCCCATAACAACTCTAGCGTCACGAACCTTAAGTGTGTAGACCCTACGGGTTCGGGAACCATGCAAACATGACCGAGATGTTCTCCGGTCAATAACCAACAGCGGGATCTGGATACCCATGTTGGCTCCCACATGTTCCAAGATGATCTCATCGGATGAACCACGATGTCGAGGATTCAATCAATCCCGTATTCAATTCCCTTTGTCTAGCGGTATTGTACTTGCCCGAGATTCGATCGTCGGTATCCCGATACCTTATTCAATCTCGTTACGGCAAGTCTCTTTACTCGTTCCGTAACACATCATCCCGTGATCAACCCCTTGGTCACATTGTGCACATTATGATGATGTCCTACCGAGTGGGCCCAGAGATACCTCTCCACAACCGGAGTGACAAATCGATCTCGATTCGTACCAACCCAACAGATACTTTCGGAGATACCGTAATGAACCTTTATAGCCACCCGATTCACGTTGTGGACGTTTGTTACACCCAAAGCATTCCTACGGTATCCGGAGTTGCACAATCTCATGGTCTAAGGAAATGATACTTGACATTAGAAAAGCTTTAGCATACGAACTACGCATCTTTGTGCTAGGCTTAGGATTGGGTCTTGTCCATCACATCATTCTCCTAATGATGTGATCCCGTAATCAATGACATCCAATGTCCATGGTCGTGAAACCGTAACCATCTATTGATTAACGAGCTAGTCAACTAGAGGCTTACTAGGGACATGGTGTTGTCTATGTACCCACACATGTATCTCGAGTCTCCTTTCAATAAAATTATAGCATGGATAATAGCGATTATCATGAACAAGGAAATATACTAATAACTAATTTATTATTGCCTCTAGGGCATATTTCCAATAGTCTCCCACTTGCACTAGAGTCAATAATCTAGTTCACATTGTCATGTGATTAATGATCGATAGGTCACATCGCCATGTGACCAACATCCAAAGAGTTTACTAGTGTCTGTAAACTAGTTCACATCATCATGTGATTAAGACTCAATGAGTTCTAAGGTTTGATCATGTTTTGCTTGTGAGAGAGGTTTTAGTCAACGGGTTTGAACCTTTCAGATCCGTGTGTGCTTTGCAAATTTCTAGGTCATATTGTAAACGCTGCTTCCACGCTCCACTTGGAGCTATTCCAAATGGTTGCTCCACTATACGTATCCGGTTTGCTACTCGAGTCACTTTCGGATAGGTGTTAAAGCTTGCACCGATGTAACCCTTTTACGCCAAACTCTTTATCACCTCCATAATCGAGAAACATGTCCTTATTTACTCCAAGGACAATTTTGACCGCTATCCAATGATCCATTCTGGATCATTCTTGTACCCCTTGATCGACTCATGGCAAGGCACACTTCCTGCGGTACACAAAGATAGCATCTTGTAGAGCCTACATCTAAGGCATAGGGGCGATCTTCGTCCTTTCTCTCTGCTGCTCGCCGTGGTCGATCTTTAAGTCTTAGCTTCATACCTTACATCTCCGGCAAGAACTCCTTCTTTGACTGATCCATCTTGAACACCTTCAAGATCATGTCAAGGTATATGCTCATTTGAAAGTACCATTAAGCGGTTTTGATCTATCCCTATAGATCTTGATGCTCAATGTTCAAGTAGCTTAATACAGGTTTTCACTTGAAGAACACTTTTCAAATAACCCTATATGCTTTCCAGAAATTCTACATCATTTACGATCAACAATATGTCAACAACATATACTCATCAAAAATTCTATAGTGCTCCCACTCACTTCTTTGGAAATACAAGTTTCTCATAAACTTTGTATAAACCCAAAATCTTTGATCATCTTATCAAAGAGTATATTCCAACTCCGAGATGCTTACTCCGGTCCATGGAAGGATCACTTTGAGCTAGCATACCTTTCGGCATCCTTAGGATCGACAAAACCTTTACGATTGTATCTCATACAACCTTTCCTTACGGAGCTGGTAAGGAAACTCGTTTTGACATCCATACGCTAGATTTCATAAATGCAGCTAATGCTAACATGATTCCGACGGACTTAAGCATCGCTACGGATGAGAAAATCTCATCGTAGTCAACTTGTGAAAAACTCTTTGCCACAAGTCGAGCTTCATAGACGGTGACATTACCGTCCACGTCCGTCTTCTTCTTAAAAATCCATTTATCTCAATAGCTTGCCGATCATCGGGCAAGTCCACCAAAGTCCATGCTTTGTTACGATACATGGATCCTATCTCGGATTTCATGGCCTCTAACCATTTGTCGGAATATGGGCCCACCATCGCTTCTCCATAGCTCGTAGGTTCATTGTTGTCTAGCAACATGACCTTCAAGACAGGATTCTTGTACCACTCAAGCAAAGACGCATCCTTGTCACCCTACGAGGTAATGCAGGTAGTGACTTGATCCGAAGTTTCATGATCACTATCATAAGCTTCTACTTCAATTGGTGTAGGTGCCACAGAACAACTTCACGTGCCTGCTACACACTAGTTGTAGTGACGGTTCAATAACCATATCAAGTCTCCACCATCCTCCCACTCAACTTTTTGAGACAAACTTTTCCTAGAGAAAGGACCTGATTCAAGAAACAATCCCTATTGTTTTCGGATTTGAATTAGGAGGTATACCCAACTGTTTTGGATGTCCTATGAAGATGCATTTTATCCGCTTTGGGTTCGAGCTTATCAACCTGAAACTTTTTCACATAAGCGTCGCAACCCCAAACTTTTAAGAAACGACAACTTAGGTTTCTCCAAACCATAGTTCAAACAGGTTCGTCTCAACGGAATTACGTGGTGCCCTATTAAAGTGAGTGTGGTTGTCTCTAATGCCTAACCCATGAACGATAGTGGTAATTCGATAAGAGACATCATGGTACGCATCATATCTAATAGGGTGCAACTATGATGTTCAGACACACCATCACACTATGGTGTTCCAGGCGGTATTAATTGTGAAACAATTTCCACTATGTCTTAATAGCGTGCCAAAGCTCGTAACTCAGATACTCATCTTTATGATCATATCATAGACATTTTATCCTCTTGTCACGATGATCTTTAACTTCACTCTGAAATTACTTGAACCATTCAATAATTCAGACTTGTGTTTCATCAAGTAAATATACTCAGTATCTACTCAAATCATCTGTGAAGTAAGAACATAACGATATCCACTGTGTGCCTCAGCACTCATTGGACTGCACACATCAAAATGTATTACTTCCAACAAGTTGCTTTCTTGTTGCATTTCACTGAAAAACGAGACTTTCAGTCATCTTGCCCATGTGGTATGATTTGCATGTCTCAAGTGATTCAAAATCAAGTGAGTCCAAACGGTCCATTTGCATGGAGTTTCTTCATGCATATACACCAATAGACATGGTTCACATGTCTCAAACTTTTCAAAACGAGTGAGTCCAAAGATCCATCAACATGGAGCTTCTTCATGCGTTTTATACCAATATGACTCAAATGGCAGTGCCACAAGCAGGTGGTACTATCATTACTATCTTATATCTTTTGGCATGAAAATGTGTATCACTACGATCGAGATTCAATAAACTATTCCTTTAGGTGCAAGACCATTGAAGGTATTATTCAAATAAATAGAGTAACCATTATTCTCCTAAAATGAATAACCGTATTGCGATAGACATAATCCAATCATGTCTATGCTCAACGCAATCACCAAATGACAATTATTCAGGTTTAATACTAATCTTGATGGTAGAGGGAGCGTGTGATGTTTGATCAAATCAAACTTGCAAACACTTCCAACACATATCGTCAGCTCACCTTTAGCTAGTCTCCATTTATTCCGTAGCTCTTTTATTTCGAGTTACTAACACTTAGCAACCGAACCGGTATCTTAATACCCTGGTGCTACTAGGAGTACTAGTAAAGTGCACATCAACATAATGTATATCCAATATACTTCTATCGACCTTGCCAGCCTTCTCATCTACCAAGTATCTAGGGTAATTCTGCTCCAGTGGATGTTCCCCTTATTACAGAAGCACTTAGTCTCGGGTTTGGGTTCAACCTTGGGTTTCTTCACTAGAGCAGCAGTTGATTTGTCGTTTCATGAAGTATCCCTTCTTGCCCTTGCCCTTCTTGAAACTAGTGGTTTCACCAACCATCAACAATTGATGCTCCTTCTTGATTTCTACTTTCGCGGTGTCAAACATCGTGAATACCTCAAGGATCATCATATCTATCCCTAATATGTTATAGTTCATCACGAAGCTCTAGCAGCTTGGTGGCAATGACTTTGGAGAAACATCACTATCTCATCCGGAAGATCAACTCCCACTCGATTCAAGTGATTGTTGCACTCGAGACAATCTGAGCACAAGCTCAAGGATTGAGCTTTTCTCCCTTAGTTTGCAGGCTAAGAAAATCGTCGGAGGTCTTATACCTTTTGACGTGGGCACAAGCCTGAAATCCCAATTTCAGCCCTCGAAACATCTTATATGTTTCGAGAAACGTCTTTGGTGCCTCTACTCTAAACCATTTAAGCGAACTATCACATAGTTATCAAAACGTGTATATCGATGTTCGCAACATCCACAGACTGACGTTTGGGGTTCAAAGACACGAAAGCGGTGCATTAAGGACATAAGCTTTCTAACGTCCGCATAATCGCCATCATCAACTTTCAACTATATTTTCTCTAGGAACATATCTAAACAGTGGAACTAAAGCGCGAGCTTACGATATAATTTGCAAAGATCTTTTGACTATGTTCGGGATAATTAAGTTCATCTCATGAACTCCCACTCGAATAGACATCCCTCTAGTCATCTAAGTGATTACATGATCCGAGTCAACTAGGTCGTGTCCGATCATCACGTGAGACGGACTAGTCATCATCGGTGAACATCTTCATGTTGATCGTATCTACTATACGACTCATGCTCGACCTTTCGGTCTCTTGTGTTCGAGGCCATGTCTGTATACATGCTAGGCTCGTCAAGTCAACCTAAGTGTTTGCGTGTGTAAATCTGGCTTACACCCATTGTATGTGAGCGTAAGAATCTATCACACCCGATCATCACGTGGTGCTTCAAACGCATTTAACTTTCGCAACGGTGCATAGTTAGGGGAACACTTTCTTGAAATTTTAATGAGGATCATCTTATTTACTACCGTCGTTCTAAGCAAATAAGATGTATAATCATGATAAACATCACATGCAATCAAATAGTGACATGATATGGCCAATATCATATTGCTCCTTTTGATCTCCATCTTCGGGGCTCCATGATCATCATCGTCACCGGCATGACACCATGATCTCCATCATCGTGTCTCCATGAAGTTGTCTCGCCAACTTATTACTTCTACTACTATGGCTACGGTTAGCAATAAAGTAAAGTAATTACATGGCGTTGTTCAATGACACGCAGGTCATACAATAAATAAAGACAAATCCTATGGCTCCTGCGGTTGTCATACTCATCGACATGCAAGTCGTGATTCCTGTTACAAGAACATGATCAATCTCATACATCACATATCATTCATCACATTCTTCTTGGCCATATCACATCACATAGCATACCCTGCAAAAACAAGTTAGGCGTCCTCTAATTGTTGTTTGCATGTTTTACATGGCTGCTATGGGTTTCTAGCAAGAACGCTTTCTTACCTACGCAAAACCACAACGTGATATGCCAATTGCTATTTACCCTTCATAAGGACCCTTTTCATCGAATCCGTTCCGACTAAAGTGGGAGGCGGCACCCGCTAGCCACCTTATGCACCAAGTGCATGTCGGTCGGTGGAACCTGTCTCACGTAAGTGTCTGCGTAAGGTCGGTCCGGCCGCTTCATCCCACAATACCGTCGAAACAAGATTGGACTAGTAACGGTAAGCATATTGAACAAAATCAACGCCCACAACTACTTTGTGTTCTACTCGTGCAAAGAATCTACATAATAGACCTAGCTCATGATGCCCTTTGTTGGGGAACGTGGCAGAAATTCAAAATTTTCCCACGTGTCACCAAGATCTATCTATGGAGAAACCAGCAACGAGGGGAAGGAGAGTGCATCTACATACCCTTGTAGATCGCTAAGCGGAAGCATTCAAGAGAACGGGGTTGATGGAGTCGTACTCGTCGTGATCCAAATCACTGATGATCCTAGCGCTGAACGGACGGCACCTCCGCGTTCAACACACGTACAGCCCGGGGACGTCTCCTCCTTCTTGATCCAGCAAGGGGAGAGGATAAGTTGAGGAAAACTCCGACAAGACGACGGGCGTGGTGGTGATGGAGCTCGTGGTTCTCCCAAGCAGAGCTTCGCTAAGCACTACGGAGGAGGAGGAAGTGTTGGAGGAGGGAGGGGCTGCGCCAAGGGAAGGGTGCGACTGCCCTCTCTCTCCCTCACTATATATAGGGGTAAGGGGGTGGAGGAGGCGCCCTAGGGTTCCCTAGGGGAGGCGGCGGCCAGGGGAAACCCTAGATGGGTTTGGGCGCCCCACCCCTGTGAAACTTGCCCCCCAAGCCAGGAAGGGGGGCTGCCCTAGGGGAGGCGCCCCCACCTCTCCTGGTTACGTGAGAGGGGCTGGGAGGGGCGTACCACCCCTTAGTGGGCTGGTTTGCCCCTTCCCCTTTGTCCCATGAGGCCCTCCAACACTTGGCGGGGCTCCCGAAACACCTTTCGGTCATGCTGGCCATAGCCTGTTACCCCCGGAACACTTCCGGACTCCAATACCCTTCGTCCAATATATCGATCTTCACCGCCGGACCATTCCAGAACTCCTCGTGACGTCCGGGATCACATCCGGGACTCAACAACCTTCGGTAACCACATACTATGTCCCATAACAACTCTAGTGTCACCGAACCTTAAGTGTGTAGACCCTACGGGTTCGGGAACCATGCAGACATGACCGAGACGTTCTCCGGTCAATAACCAACAGCGGGATCTGGATACCCATGTTGGCTTCCACATGTTCCACGATGATCTCATCGGATGAACCACGATGTCGAGGATTCAATCAATCCCGTATTCAATTCCCTTTGTCTAGCGGTATTGTACTTGCCCGAGATTCGATCGTCGGTATCCCGATACCTTGTTCAATCTCGTTACGGTAAGTCTCTTTACTCGTTCAAGAACACATCATCCGTGATCAACCCTTGGTCACATTGTGCACATTATGATGATGTCCTACCAAGTGGGCCCAGAGATACCTCTCCGTCAACCGGAGTGACAAATCGATCTCGATTCGTGCCAACCCAACAGATACTTTCGGAGATACCTGTAATGAACCTTTATAGCCACCCGATTACGTTGTGACGTTTGGTACACCCAAAGCATTCCTACGGCATCCGGAGTTGCACAATCTCATGGTCTAAGGAAATGATACTTGACATTAGAAAAGCTTTAGCATACGAACTACGATCTTTGTGCTAGGCTTAGGATTGGGTCTTGTCCATCACATCATTCTCCTAATGATGTGATCCCGTAATCAATGACATCCAATGTCCATGGTCAGGAAACCGTAACCGTCTATTGATTAACGAGCTAGTCAACTAGAGGCTTACTAGGGACATGGTGTTGTCTATGTACCCACACATGTATCTGAGTTTCCTTTCAATAAAATTATAGCATGGATAATAAACGATTATCATGAACAAGGAAATATACTAATAACTAATTTATTATTGCCTCTAGGGCATATTTCCAACAAAGTACCCATCACAATCCCTTATCTCCCGCATTACATTATTTGCCATTTGCCTCTCGTTTTCCTCTCCCCCACTTCACCCTTGCCGTTTTATTCGCCCTCTCTTTTCCGTTTGCCTCTTTCTGCCCGTCTCTTGTTTGCTTGTGTTACCATGTGCTTTCTATTTGCTTGCATCTTTGCTTGCTAAAGATCTATCGTTATGGATCCACTTAAAGTGTTCTACTTGGATCATCTTCGATCCTTATGCGCTCGTGCTGAAACCCCAACTAGCCTAGTTGATGGGAAATCTTTAGATGAGCATGCTCATTTTGTGCGTCACCGTTTGTCTGAAAAAAGGAAACTCTTTGGAGTCAAATAAACAGATTGCTATGTTATGCTTGGAATCTTTGTGAAATTTGTGATTTTACTTGTTGCTCTAAGAACCCTAAAAAACACCTTCCCTACCTATGAGAGTTTAATGATGATGAAATCTTATCTTGTTATGCAAAGGGTGTTTATAGTTACTATGATATCGAACAAATTGAAGAATTTGTTACTTTTAAGGGTGCTTATGAAGTTTATTCTTTGATTGAAAAGTATGATATTATTCTCTACGAATCTGGAAATTTTGACATACTTAAATATTGCTATGAAAACTATGCTCATAATGTCTATGTCAAAGAATTTATTGAGAGAATGACTGTTGCTTTGGAAGAAAATAATGATATGCATGAATCTATAGATAATGATGATTCCGGTGAATTGATTGAAATATCCCTTGATGAACATGATGCTTGCTATTCTTGTGGCCATGATGCCAATATTTATGAAGATGAATTTGCTATAGTTCCTTATGTTAAACATGAGATCGTTGCTATTGCACCCATACTTGATAGGTCCTTCGATGAAAAGCATGATTGCAATGATGTTATTATAAACACTCTTGATGTCAATTGTGTTAATGATATGCAAAACCCTAAGCTTGGGGATGCTAGTTTTGCTATTACTACTATTTGTTGCAATGATCATGATTGGGGTGATTCTTCTTATGATCTTGAAAATTTATTTAAGCCCCATGATGAATATGAGATTGATAACAGTGTTTGCACTATTATTGAAAGTGGGTTTGGAAGAGTGTCAACTTTAGATCCCACATATTTGGAGAATGTTCAATCTTATGAAATTTTTGATAAAAGTGGGTTTGGAGAGGTCATGACTTTAGTTAATGTTTATCCCACTATTTTGGAAGAGTGTCAACTTTCCATACATGTGGATCGTGTTAAGCATATGTTTTGTGATAGCTATATTGTTGAATTTGCTTATGATCCTACATGTAATTATTATGAGAGAGGAAAATATGGTTGTAGAAATTTTCATGTTACTAAATTTCCTCTCGTTATGTTGAGATTGCTATTGTTTCTTTCCGCTTCCTTGCATATGCTAGTTTTTGCTTGCCTTGATAATTTGTTTTCCTATAAGATGCCTATGCATAGTAAGTATGTTAGACTTAGATGTGTTTGTCACGTGTTTTATGATGCTCTCTTTGTGCCTCAATTCTTGTCTTTCTTGTGAGCATCATTGAAATCTCAATGCCTAGCTAGGGGCGTAAAACGATAGAGCTTGTTGGAGGCAACCCAATTTTATTTTTAGTTTTTTTCTTTTTGCTTCTGTTTAGGAATAAATCTTTTATCTAGCATCTGGTTAGATGTGTTTTTATCTTTTAATTAGTGTTTGTGCCAAGTTAAACCTATTGGATCTTCTTAGATGATAGTTATTTGATCTTGTTGTAATTTCCAGAAACTTTCTGTTCACGAAAACAATTGTTAAAAATCACAAGAACGTGATAAAATAGTGATTCCAATTGCTTCTGATCAATAAACAAATTTCCTAGGTCGTCCTATTTTTTCTGATTTTTTGGAGTTCCAGAAGTTTGCATTAGTTACCGATTACTACAGACTGTTCTGTTTTTGACAGATTCTGTTTTTCGTGTGTTGTTTGCTTATTTTGATGAATCTATGGCTAGTAAAATAGTTTATAAACCATAGAGAAGTTGGAATACAGTAGGTTTAATACCAATATAAATAAATAATGAGCTCATTACAGTACCTTGAAGTGGTATTTTGTTTTATTTCGCTAACGGAGCTTACGAGATTTCTGTTAAGTTTTGTGTTGTGAAGTTTTCAAGTTGTGGGTGAAATCTTTTGATGGAATATGGAACAATGAGTGGCAAGAGCCTAAGCTTGGGGATGACCATGGCACCCCCAAGATAATCCAAGGACACCAAAAAGTCAAACCTTGGGGATGCCCCGGAAGGCATCCCCTCTTTCGTCCACTTCCACCGGTAACTTTACTTGGAGCTATATTTTTATTCATCACATGATATGTGTTTTGCTTGGAGCGTCTTGTATGATTTGAGTCTTTGATTTTTAGTTTACCACAATCATCCTTGCTGTACACACCTTTTGAGAGATCCATACATGAATTGGAATTTGTTAGAATACTCTATGTGCTTCACTTATATCTTTTGAGCCTTATAGTTTTGCTCTAGTGCTTCACTTATATCTTTTTAGAGCACGGTGGTGGATTCGTTTTATAGAAAATATTGATCTCTCATGCTTCACTTAGATTATTTGAGAGTCTTAAATAGCATGTAATTTGCTTAATAATAATAATATGCTTGGTATTCAAGATTTGTAGAACTTTCTTTTGAGTGCGTTGAATAATAAGAAAAGTTTGATGCTTGATACTTGTTTTGAGATATGGAGGTGATAATATCAAACTCGTGCTAGTTGAGTAGTTGTGAATTTGAGAAATGCTTGTGTTGAAGTTTGCAAGTCCCGTAGCATGCACGTAAGGTAAACGTTATGTAACAAATTTGAAACATGAGGTGTTATTTGATTGTCCTCCTTATGAGTGGCGGTCGGGGACGAGCGATGGTCTTTTCCTACCAATCTATCCCCATAGGAGCATGCGCGTAGTGCTTTGGTTTTTGATGGCTTGTAGATTTTTGCAATAAGTATATGAGTTCTTTATGACTAGTGTTGAGTCCATGGATTATACGCACTCTCATCCTTCCATCATTTCTAGCCTCTTCGGTACCGTGCATTGTCCTTTCTCACATTGAGAGTTGGTGCAAACTTCACGGTGCATCCAAACCCGTGATATGATACGCTCTTCCACACATAAACCTCCTTATATCTTCCTCAAAACAGCCACCATACCTACCTATTATGGCATTTCCATAGCCATTCCGAGATATATTCCCATGCAACTTTCCACCATACCGTTCTTCATGACACATTCATCATTGTCATATTGCTAGCATGATCATGTAGTTGACATAGTATTTGTGGCAAAGCCACCGTTCATAATTCTTTCATACATGTCACTCTTGATTATTTGCATATCCGTTACATCACGGAGGCCTTCATATAGAGTCATACTTTGTCCTAGTATCGAGTTGTAATCATTGAGTTGTAAATAGATAGAAGTGTGATGATCATCATTTAATAGAGCATTGTCCCAATAAAAAAAGAGAAAGGCCAAAAGGAAAAAGAAGGCCCAAAAAATATATAAATAAATAAAAAGGGCAATGCTACTATCCTTTTTCCACACTTGTGCTTCAAAGTAGCACCATAATCTTCATGATAGAGAGTCTCTTGTTTTGTCATTTTCATATACTAGTGGGAATTTTTCATTATAGAACTTGGCTTGTATATTCCAACGATGGGCTTCCTCAAATGCCCTAGGTCTTCGTGAGCAAGCAAGTTGGATGCACACGCACTTAGTTTCTTTTGTTGAGCTTTCATACATTTATAGCTCTAGTGCATCTGTTGCATGGCAATCCCTACTCCTTGCATTAACATCAATCGATGGGCATCTCCATAGCCCATTGATTAGCCTCGTTGATGTGAGATCTTCTCGTTTTGTCTTACGCACATAACCCCCATCATCATATTCTATTCCACCCGTAGTGCTATATCCATGGCTCACGCTCATGTATTGCGTGAAGGTTTATAAGTTTGAGATTATTAAAGTATGAAACAATTGATTGGCTTGTCATCGGGGTTGTGCATGATGAGAGCATTCTTGTGTGACAAAAATGGAGCATGACTAAACTATATGATTTTGTAGGGATGAACTTTCTTTGGCCATGTTATTTTGAGAAGACATAATTGCTTAGTTAGTATGCTTGAAGTATTATTATTTTTATGTCAATATGAACTTTTGTCTTGAATCTTTTGGATCTGAATATTCATACCACAATTAATAAGATTTACATTGAAATTATGCCAAGTAGGACTCCGCATCAAAAATTCTTTTTTATCATTTACCTACTCGAGGACGAGCAGGAATTAAGCTTGGGGATGCCTGATACGCCTCCAACGTATCTATAATTTTTTATTGCTCCATGCTATATTATCTACTGTTTTGGACCCTATTGGGCTTTATTTTGCACTTTTATATTACTTTAAGGACTAACCTATTAATCGGAGGCCCAGCCCAGAATTGCTGTTTTTTTGCCTATTTCAGTGTTTCGAAGAAACAGAATATCAAACGGAGTCCAAACGGAATGAAACCTTCGGGAACGTGATTTTCTCATCAGATATGATCCAGGAGACTTGGACCCTCCTTCAAGAAAGGAGGGAGGCGGTCACGAGAGTGGAGGGTGCCCCCCCTAGGGCGTGCCCCCCTGCCTCGTGGGCCCCCCGAAGCTCCACCGGCGTACTCCTTCCTCCTATATATACCTACGTACCCCCAAACGATCAGATACGGAGCCAAAAACCTAATTCCACCGCCGCAAATTTCTGTACCCACGAGATCCCATCTTGGGGCCTGTTCCGGAGCTCTGCCGGAAGAGGAATCCACCACGGAGAGCTTCTACATCATCACCATAGCCCCTCCGATGAAGTGTGAGTAGTTTACCTCAGACCTTCGGGTCCATGGTTAGTAGCTAGATGTCTTCTTCTCTCTTTTTGGATCTCAATAAAATGTTCTCCCCCTCTCTCGTGGAGATCTATTCGATGTAATCTTCTTTTTGCGGTGTGTTTGTTGAGACCGATGAATTGTGGGTTTATAATCAAATTTATCTATGAACAATATTTGAATCTTCTCTGAATTCTTTTATGTATGATTGGTTATCTTTGCAAGTCTCTTCGAATTATCAGTTTGGTTTGGCCTACTAGATTGGTTTTTCTTGCAATGGGAGAAGTACTTAAGGCACTACAATATGGGTTTTTTTTTATCATATTGCATGAATTTATTCCTCTACATCATGTCATCTTCCTTAAGGCACTACTATGTTTTCTTGAACTTAATACTCTAGATGCATGCTGGATAGCGGTCGATGAGTGGAGTAATAGTAGTAGATGCAGGTAGGAGTCGGTCTACTTGTCTCGGACGTGATGCCTATATACATGATCATACCTAGATATTCTCATAACTATGCTCAATTCTCATCAATTGCTCAACGGTAATTTGTTCACCCACCGTAGAAATACTTATGCTCTTGAGAGAAGCCACTAGTGAAATCTATGGCCCCCGGGTCTATTCTCATCATATCAATCTTCAATCACTTTATTATTGCTTTGCTTTTTTACTTTGCCTTTTATTTTATCTTGCATCTTTATACCAAAAATACCAAAAATATTATCTATCATCTCTATCAGATCTCACTCCCGTAAGTGACCGTGAAGGGATTGACAACCCCTAATCGTGTTGGTTGCGTTGAGCTATTTGTTTTGTGTAGGTACGAGGGACTCGCGCGTGGCCTCCTCTTTGGATTGATACCTTGGTTCTCAAAAACTAAGGGAAATACTTACGCTACTTTGCTGCATCATCCTCTCCTCTTCAGGGAAATCCAACGCATTGCTCAAGAGGTAGCAACTGGTATGAAAAGGATATTGCCGAGTATGTAGCCGTATGTGATGTATGTCAGAGAGTGAAGGCCGAACATCAGAAGCCAGCCGGATTACTACACCCTATGCCGATATCCGAATGGAAGTGGGATAAGCTTGGCATGGATTTCATCACCGGATTACCCAGGACCCGATCGGGATATGATTCTATTTGGGTAGTAGTGGATCGTCTGACCAAGGTAGCTCACTTTATCCCAGTGAAGACCACCTATACAAGTGCGAAGTTGGCCAATATATATATGACCAGGATCATATGTCTGCACGAAGTTCCGAGGACCATCGTATCAGATAGAGGAACCCAGTTCACTTCAAAGTTTTGGCACCAGCTGCACCAGACTTTGGGTACCAGGCTAGAGTTCAGTACAGCCTTTCATCCGCAGATGGATGGACAAACCGAGAGAGTCAATCAGATTCTGGAGGACATGTTGAGAGCTTGTGCACTAGATTATGGGTCTAGTTGGGATGATAATTTGCCGTACTCGGAGTTCTCATACAACAACAGCTACCAAGCCAGTTTGAAGATGGCCCCTTTCGAAGCCTTGTATGGACGAAGGTGCAGGACACCGTTGATGTGGGACAAAGTTGGAGACCGTCAGTTGTTCGGACCAGATTTGATCAAGGAGTCCGAAGAGAAGGTTAAGATGATTCGAGATAGACTGAAGGTAGCTCAGTCTAGACAGAAGAGTTATGCAGACTCAAAATGCAAGGAGGTAGTCTATGAAATTGGAGACAGAGCATATCTACGTGTGTCACCTCTGCGAGGAGTTAAATGTTTTGGATTTAAGGGAAAGTTAGCCCCGAGATTTGTAGGACCATACCGAGTTTTGGAACGTATGGGATAAGTAGCCTACAAGTTAGAGTTACCTGAAGGACTATCAGGAGTTCATGATGTGTTTCATGTTTCCCAGTTGAAGAAGTGCCATGCAGAGATGTCCGATATACCTCTGAGAGATACAGTGCCCCTGGAAGCGATTTAGTTGGACAGTGACCTGACTTATGAGGAGAAATCGAGTTTGCCAGCCGAGTCACGCGCAGCAAGGTTACCAAGTTTTGCAAAGTTCAGTGGAGCCACCATACCGAGGATGAAGCCACCTAGGAACGAGAAGATGATCTACGGAAAGACCACCCAACCCTATTTTCTAGCCAACTCGAATCTCGAGGACGAGATTCATCTTAAGGGGGGTAGGTTTGTAACATCCCAAAATTTCAATTTGGAATATTATACATAGGTCATCCATGCATATCATATTTTATTGCATTTCGTTTTGCGATCCTCGAAATTCTAAGCAACTCAAGGACCCACGCAGAGAGTTGGGGATTTCACCGCTTTCATATTTGAATTTTCTCAAATATCGAAACAAGGATCATTTTGGTTTTAATTATTTTTCTCTCTGAAAATTATTTCATATTAAAATATATGAGAGGAGATAATATGACTTCTCCAAAATAAATGAAATATTAGAGGAAAAATATTAAAATCAAATAAATAAGTTTATTTGGATTTTATTGCAGTTTTATTTGAACTAGAAAAATATGCATTTTCTAAAATTGCATTTTAGGCCAAGAAAATGTTCATCAAGTTCTAAATATTCTATTTAGACAACAAAAAATTGTTTTGGCGTTTTAAAATTTTTATTTTATTTTTTTAGGATTTTTTCGGTGGAATCTGTTTTTTTTAACTTCGCGGATCGAACTAGGCCCAAGCCCAGCCCGCCCGGCACCGTCGCCGCCTTCTCCGCGCTTGCCCGCGTGCCCGGGCCAGACTCCACCGGAGTCCGGGATGCCGCCGCCGCCTCTGTTTGCCCCCTCCCCAAGCCGGCCCCGCCCCGCCCTCCTTAAAAGTCGTCACCATTTACGCCACCCTAGCGCCGCGCCGCCCTTGACGCCCGCAGCGCCGCACCTTGCTGGAGCCGCGGCCGTTCCCGATCCGATCCGGATCGCCGGTTTTTTCCGGTTTAGTTAAAAAAACGATCGGGTTTTTTAGAAACCCTAGATTCGGTTTTTTTATCGGTTCGGTTTTCTCAGTTTAGTTATTTAGCGGACGCTCGTCCGTTCGATCGTTTTAACGAACACTTTTCGTCATTTAGGTTCTGACAGCGAACGTTCGTTCGTTAGTCTTTTCTTTTTATTTTATTTTCGGCCAAGGACCTATCCGCGATTACTTTTATCGCAGATTAGCCCCTGAACTTCAAACCCTCGCCGTTTCTAAACCGTTTGTCCAAATCCAGTGAAACCAACGCCAAAGTCTTCGCCTCGAACCCCTCTTTCTGTTTAATCAACTTGAACAAGGTTTTGACAATTTAAAATTTGGTTTCAAGCAGATTTGATTTCCAAGTTCTTTTGACCGTAGTTTCAGTTCCGTAGCTCCGATTTGATTGATTCTTTTTGCAGATCGAATCTCTTTAGTTGAGTTTTCAGATTTGATCTTCTTATTTGATTTTTACCCGTGCATTTTTGCTTGATTGCTTATGTATGCTATTGTTTGTTTGCGATAGAATTCCCGGAGTGCGAAGAGTGCTACTACGAGTCACTAGGATTTGCGGATCGTCAGCAAGGCAAGTAACACATTGATCATACTCCTTTCATACCCAGTTTTATGCATTAGTTTCAATCCTCAAACATTGCATGATTAGGTTGTGATTAACATGCGGGTGTTGGGAAGTAGATGATGAGGTAGAACCTATTGCCCTGTTTATTATCAAACCTTGGGAGTTACTTTTACGTTATGCTTATACTGCTATGCTATGCTCGTAGACGTGGATTGGGTTTGAGTGTATCCATGACAGATGTGAGATTGTCAATTATTGGTTAACTTAAGGTGGCTACTTAAATACACCTCCGGGTGGATTGCTTGTGGGCACCTAGAGAATCCAGTGTTGTCCTAGGATATCCCGGAGTACCCGTGTAATCATCCTACGGTCCGCCACCTAGGCTCAAAGGGACCATAAGATTATTCATGCTAGAAACTTCCGTGTGCGGCCACAAGCTATTATGGACTCTAGCATAGTTGAGTACGTTGCATGACCTCTTTCAGTGGTGGGCTAGCAGATGTAGGGGAAAGTAGGTGTAACGGTCCACCCATAGTAAAGAGTTAATGTTTCTGAAAGACTATGTCTCGGTCACCCTTTTCTCAAACAACATGTAGTGCAAGAAATCCAACGGAGGAGATCGAGCCTTGTGGGGAAAAGTGCGCAAACCTCTACAGAGTGTACAAATTAATCATGGTTAGCCGTGTCCCCGGTTATGGACATCTTGAGTATCTGGTTCTTGGATTGTCATATGGATCTCATCAATCTAAATTAATTTGTTGGGTTGTTCATGAATGTTTTAATTGGGGATTGAGTTGGAGGAACCTTCTCAATGATGTTTCAACCACCATGATAGTTAAATAAAACATATTCCTTTGTTATAGGGAAAAATTGGCTTTTCGCAAAACAATATAACCATAGAGCCTCCACCAGCCATATATGCATGTAGTGATAGCATTTATCTGTTCATTGCTCTACTGTGTTATATTGCCAGCATATTCCATGTGCTGACCCGTTTTTAGGCTGCAACATATCATGTTGCAAACTTTTCAGACGAAGAGTAAGGTGCGCTAGGTCGTTGTCATGCTCTCAACTATGCAGTTGGAGTTGATGGACTCACTTTATCTTCCAAGCCTTCCGTTGTTATCTTAGTTATATGGCCTTAAGCCATATTTATTGTAATAAGTTCTCCTTTGAGACTATCAATGTAATAAGTGTGTGATTGCTACTCTGTTATAAATCCATTCGAGTACAGTGTGTGTCAGCATTACCGATCGAGGGATGACACTGAAGCACAGAGACTTGACCATCTGAGGTCGGGTCGCTACAGAAGATATCCCTGCATCTGGAGCTTGGTCAGCTGGGCGTGGGAGACCGAGTAGCTCTCCCAATCACCTTTTTGAGGGCCGTGGGGGCATGAGGAAGAACTGGGAGCACCAGCCATGTTTGCGCGGTTCTCTGGCCAGCTCTAAGGATTCTCGCTTGGTTTGGAATGGCATCTAAGATCCAATCTCCTTAAATTGATGCCTTCCCCATGCCGCCAGGGTGTTATCTATAAAAACACTTGGACCCTTCGTATTCGTCTGACACATGGAAGCCAAGGCGACGGTGGCGCAGAAGCCGAAGGATATGATATTTAATGTGAAGCCGAAGATGTACGGAGTATCATGGAGGGCCCACCTATCGGAACCGGAGATATAAAAGCCGGATACTATGTCATCATTAAAAAGTCGAATAGAGTTCTTTTGTTCAAATTTCTTTGGAGTATTCGAAGGAGGAACATGCCTTGCAATGCCAAGACAATCTGTTGCGTTGGGCACGTCGTCATTAAAGTCTGGTTTGGGGGCTACTGAGGGAGTCTTGGACTAATGGGTCCTCGGGCGTCCGGGCTATGTGATATGGGCCAGATTGATGCACTACTGCAGGATGGTCCAAAGGTGACACTACGATCAGAGACCCTTCGACGAAACTGTGTGCGATGCCATAATTGCAAACGGTGGTGTAAAAAACCGTCAAAAAAGGTGCAAAATGTTTATGATGACAGATGCATCAAACACAGTTCGGAATTTAGTTGTGTGTGCGATGCAGGGCATACAGTTCAACTCAATTAACTGTTTGGGATGAGGAGGAACAAAAGAAACAGGCAGCCAGATGAAGGCGTGTGCGATATACAACATACGGTTCACTGGAATGAACTGTGTGTGATTAGGCAACACAATGGAAACGGTTCAACTGAACAAGATGTGTGTGATACGTGGCAAACAGGTCCGTAATCAGAAATGTGTGCGAAGACCAATAATAACACAAACAATTGCTGCTAATAAGCCGTGTGAATTGCTCTATATACAGTAGAATAACATGTGTGTTTGTATATATATAACTTAAATAAACATCCAGTTACATAAGTGAGTATACACATCATTCGCACACACCTCAATAAACAATTGCATGCATTCTAAAGTAGGAGAAACGATCATCTAGTCATCTACTTCTTGTGACGCTCCTGCCACTACTATGTGGCTCAATCCCTCGTCTAGGTCAGGAAGAAGACAATTTATCATGTCAACGATCCGCATGTACATCTCGTAGCTTGTGTACGCGTCTATGGCCGCATACTTGACATGTTGTTCATACAGTCTCTCATGCCACACACTGTGCCAGGCGTTCTTGTCCTTATTGCTCTCTTCCTTCATCTTCGCGTAGTAGGGGTCGATGATGGCCAAGGCGAGGTCAACCAGTGAGTTCAGTTTGTTTTTCTCGCTGCCCCAGACCTTGTAGTGGCGCTGGATGTTGACAAGATTCGGGCATTTCAAGCCCGAAACCTTGAGCGCTTTTAGATCGTTGGTGGTGTCCACCGCAGCGAAACTGTAGTCGGAGCTGTTGATAAACCAAGAGAAACGCTCACAAGGCATTGTGGCCAGGTGGTAGTGGTAGACGAGGACGTCATGTCGCACGCACAACTGGGTGACGACAACCTTCTGATCGTGCCCGACACGACCCATGGTGTACTCGAGGTCGAAGCCGACCACTTGGTACTTGTCCTCGGTAAGGAACTTCTCCATAATTTGGATGGAGCTCTCCACCGAGACCGGATCATTCGTGTACACCACCGAGAGAGCCTTTCCTCTCACGTGGGTGTCCACGACGTATTGCGTGGTGAACTGCAAGCCGTTGTCGTCGTCGACCGCTGGGAGCGCCATTGGAGCCACGGGGAGCGCCATTGGAACCGCTGGATGTCCTCTCTGTATGTGCCCTCGTGGGTGTGCTTATTGTGTCGTGTGAGACGAGAGATGATGGTAAATGGTCGCAGGAATAAAAGGGGACCGGGCGGCGTGGACTATCGGCGTGTCCGCATGGCAGTTTTTTGCGGCGGGTAACTGCATCATCGTGTCGCGCCCGGTGCAACCGCATGCACACGAACATGCATGATCGTGCGCCGGCCCCAAACACTGGCAGCGCGCGTGGAGGTACGAGGGCAGAGCACCCAGAGGGACGCGAGAGTAGAGCGCGCGCGGCGGGACGCTAGTAGAGCGCGCCGCGGCCGCCTGAACCGCAAGCAACCACACGCATAGAGCAGTTGAACACGCAGGAAATGGTCGCCTACAGGCCGGCCGACAGTTGCTCGCTGCGTAGAGAGCGGCCGTGTGCTAACACCTCCGTCTAGTCTATAGTCTCCTTTATCTTATGTGTCATACTTTGCCCTCAAATTTAACCAACAAAATGTTAATGCATGTTATAAAAATTATATAATTGGAAACTATATTCAAATACAAATCCAACTATATAATCTTTGGCGACATGCATTCGTATTTTATTAGTTAAATGATACTTATAAACCAGGACGGTGGTATAGTAGGTAATTAAATCGCAAATATTTTTTCATTAACCATATGTGTACGTGGTCTTTCGTCCTCCTCTCGCACGTCTTGTCACCCCGCTGCCAGACGGCTTTACAACGCATAAGCTTGCGCGTGGCTGGGCGTTCTTTTAGCCAAACGGTGGCGCCAATGAATCGTCGGCGAACCCGTTCCCGCGTAACCTCGCAGGATCCCGCGCAAGCTTCCCGCTCGACTCGGTGAAATCCCCCAAAATCCCAATGCTTATCGGCCGGCGAGTTCTGCATCGCATTTTCCCCTCCCTCCCTGTAGCTTATCTCGTCTGCTTCTCCCACAATCGCCAATGGCACCGGTCCGTCGTCGTCACTCAGCCACTCGCCGTCATCAGAGGACAGCTCCAGCTGGGAGGCTACACCACGACGACAGCGCAGTCCCCGGCGTAGTGTAATGCGCGTGGTGTCCCTGTTGGGTGTGCGCGGCCCACCACACGCTCCGCCGCCGGTGCCCGTCGGCAGCTGTTGCCGGCAACCGTTGCTGCCACACCACCATCGAAATCCAGGCCCATCGCTCGCTCCGCCGCCATGGCCAAAAGGCCAGAGGTGGCCGTCGTGGCCGCCACCCTACTGTCGGCCACCGTGGCCATCACCCGCTCCACCATCGCGGCCCGAAGGTGGGAGGTGGTGGTCATGGCCGCCACCCCGTCGTCGGCTGCCGTGGCCGCCAGCCCACCGTCGACCGTCGGGGTCATCACCCGCTCCGCCACCGTCGCCCGAAGGCGGGAGGCGGAGGTGGATGCCCGCACGTGCGTCTGTGACCTTGCGCGCTACACCGAGTTATTGCGGGAGGAGGAGGAGCGCCTCGTCGAGCACACAAAGAGCCTCACCGCCGCTGTGCCACGGCACACGCCGCCTCAGAGGCGAGGAATCAGGAGATGTACGAGGAGAACCACCGCTTCGAGAGGGGTCGTCTGGAGCGGCAAAGGGCGTTCAAGGTGAGCGTCGCTGAAGCTGCAACAGCGGCAGGCACCATATTGCGATTGCCTAGCTCGTCGGTAGGTTCCTCCTCCTCCGCCTCTTACTGAGCGCGCTCGACAGAGGAGAGGCAGCCGGAACTAGTACAAAGCCCCTCCGTGGTAGTAGCAGTAGCGATGGCGATGGCAGCGATGGCGAGGAAGCGATAGCGATAGCGATGGCGATGGCGGCGGCAAGCGGCAGCGGCGGAAGCGGCAATGACGGAGGAAGCGGCAGCGGAGAATAGCGAGGTAATGTGATAATAGTAGTAGGAGTAGTAGTAGTAGTAGTAGTAGTAATAGTAGTAATGTAGCAATGATAGCAGCGAAATGGCGATAGTAGCACGAGCAGCGAGGAAGTAGTAAAACAGCGATAGCAGCGGGAAGCGGCGATAGCAGCGAAGCGATAGCAGCGAGGAAGCGGCGGCGAGGAAGCGAGGCAGCAGCAGTAGGAAGCGAGGCAGCGGCGATGGCAGCGGCGATAGCGATAGCGATAGCGATAGCGGCGATGGCGATAGCGATAGCGATGGCGATAGCAATAGCGATAGCGATAGCGATAGCGATGGCGATAGCGATAGCGATAGCGATGGCGATGGCGATAGCGATAGCGATGGCGATAGCGATGGCAGGAGGCGAGGCGGGGAAGCGAGAACAATAGCGGCGGCGAGCAATGACGGGAGGAAGCGAGGAAGCGTGACGGGAAGCGGCGGCGGCGGCAATGACACCGATGGGAGTAGCGATGGCGATAGAAGTAGCGATGTGATGGCGATGTGATGGCGATGAGTAGCGATGGTAGTAGCGATAGCGATAGTAGTGGTGGTGCTATTTTGTTCAGTTCATCTGACTATAGATGTGGTGGAACTGTACAATGTACTTAAAATTAGCTAGTATATATAGTTGAACCAACTATTTCAGTACGTGGTTGGCAACAATTGGGAAAAATTTGGTCGGTTAGTAGTAGTAGTAGTATTTAGGGCTATTTTGTTCAATTCATCTGACTATAGATGTGGTGGAACTGTACAACGTACTTAAAATTAGCTAGTATATATAGTTGAACTAGCTATTTCAATACGTGGTTGGCAACAATTGGGAAAAGTTTGGTCGATTCAGCTGTCGAGTTGAACTGTTTGTATAAATTAAGAATGACTGCTTAATCTATGAATGAAATCTATGCTTAATTACTGAATTTTAGTTGCAAAAATTTGAGTGATTTTTAGCTGCATATTTTGACAAATTGCAGTGTTACAAGGATTGACAAATCTTACCAAATTGTTTGTACGTGGTTGCACACGGGTCATCCAAACCAACCGTTTGCGTTGAAGGGGTGCACAAATCATGCGCTGCTGACACTCTGCATACGGGTGCTCTATCTAAAACGTTTGCGATCAAGAGCCGCAGAAATCCTGCTCGGCACATTTTCTCTTGGCTTCCTGAGGAAGCTGTCGGCTTGCATACGGGTGTTCTAACTAAAACGTTTGCGATGTGTGTTTCATATTTAAAAACCGAATTAAACTACGGCTTGGGCGCCATTAATGGAGAGGATGCAAGCAAAGCGGGCGGCCATGGAAGTCAAAGGGCTCGCTTCCCAGTGAGCTCACAGAACAGACTCGCATGCTTCCCGGTGAGCCTGCGCATTCGAGGACAGCTTGCACGCCTCTCGGTCAGCGTGCGCACCGGACAGCACTCGCATGCCTCCCGTTCACTCAAGGTCAAGCAGCTGTCCGCAGGGCACCTCCTACAGCCATTAAAACCAAGACACGTGGCGTCACGTGAATGGTTATTAGAACGCACATGGTTTGAATTATACAAACATTTGAGATATTAAAGTGGAAGCTATTTTTTACACAACACTCCTGTTGTTCTATGTTGACACGAGAAAAAAATTGAAAGCAATAAGAGGCAATGGATATCGTTTCGTCCCCAAAGGTGGGACGTTCCCTACCGAAACCATCATGCTTGTTGTGAGAAGCTCTGGTTTGTGAGAAGTATATACCCAAACCTGTCCCAAATGGGACAAAATATTACCACGACATGTTGCCGCTCCATGATAGCATGCCTAGTTTCATGAATTTCAGACGAGTTTTGGATTTACTAGAATTTAAAAAACCAGGCATCTCAATATTTTGTCGACAATCAACGGTGCCATGGTGTTTGAAATTCATTATCATTTCTTGCATGGGACCTAAGCATGCACCCAAGGACACAGATCTGATTTTTCAACCAATTTATATGCACTGAAGCATGTGCATGTAGTTCAAATTTGAATTATGCACATAAATGCATTTAAAACTCAGTTAATGCATAAAAATGTCCAAACGAACCCCGAAAAATCACAAAAATTGACACAGCACTCCTATTGTTCTATGTTGACACGGGAAAAAATTTGAACGCAATAAGAGGCAATGGATATCGTTTCGTCCCCAAAGGTGGGATGTTCTCTACCGAAACCATCATGCTTGTTGTGAGAAGCTCTTGTTTGTGAGAAGCATATACCCAAAGCTGCCCCAAATGGGGCAAAAAAATTACCACGGCATGTTGATGCCGCTCCATGATAGAATGCCAAGTTTAATGAATTTCAGATGAGTTCTAGATTTACTAGAATTTAAAACCAGGTATCTCAATGTTTGCGGCCGAGTAACGGTGGCAGGGTGTTTGACATTCATTCTCATTTCTTGCATGGGACCTAAGTATGCACCCAAGGACACAGATTTGTTTTTTCAACTAATTTATATGCACTGGAGCATGTGCATGTAGTTCAAATTTGAATCATGCACATAAATGCATTGAAAACTCACTTAATGCATAAAAATGTCCAAACGAACCCCGAAAAAACACAAAGATTGACACAACACTCCTGTTGTTCTTTGTTGACACGAGAAAAAAATTTAAAAGCAATAAGAGGCAATGGATATTGTTTCGTCTTCAAAGGTGGGACGTTCCCTACCGAAACCATTATTCTTGTTGTGAGAAGCTCTGGTTTGTGAGAAGCATATACCCAAACCTACCCCAAATGGGACAAAAAATTACCACGGCATGTTGATGCCGCTCCATGACAGCATGCTAAGTTTCATGAATTTCAGACGAGTTTTGGATTTACTAGAATTTAAAAACCAGGCATCTCAATGTTTTGCCGGCAATCAACAGTGCCCTGATGTTTAAAATTCATTCTCATTTCTTGCATGGGACCTAAGCATGCACCCAAGGACACAGTTTTTTATTTTTCAACCAATTCATATGCACTGGAGCATGTGCATATAGTTCAAATTTGAATTATGCACATAACTGCATTGAAAACTCAGTTAATGCATAAAAATGTCCAAACGAACCCCGAAAAATTACAAAAATTGACACAACACTCCTGTTGTTCTATGTTGACACGAGAAATGTTTTGGAAGCAATAAGAGCTAATGGATATCGTTTCGTCCCCAAAGGTGGGACGTTCCCTACCGAAACCATCATGCTTGTTGTGAGAAGCTCTGGTTTGTGAGAAGCATATACCCAAACCTGCCCCAAATGGGAGATAAATTTTACCACGACATGTTGATGCCGCTCCTTGATAGCATGCCAAGTTCCATGAATTTCAGACGATTTTTGGATTTACTAGAATTTAAAAACCAGGTATCTCAATATTTGCGGCCGAGTGACACTGGCAGGGTGTTTGACATCCATTCCCATTTCTTGCATGGGACCTAAGCAGGCAACCACGGACACATATTTGAATTTTCAACTAATTTAAATGCATTAGAGCATGTGCCAGTAGTTTAAATTTGAATTATGCACATGAATGCATAGAAATCTCAGTTAATGTATTAAAATGTCCAAGCGAACCCCGAAAAATCCCAAAAATTGACACAACACTCCTGTTGTTCTATGTTGACACTAGGAAAAAAATTGAAATCGAGAAGAGGCAACGGATATCGTTTCGTCCAGAAAGGTGAAATGTTCCCTACCGAAACCATCACACTTATTGTGAGAAGCTCTGGTTTATGAGAAGCTTATACCCAAACCTGCCCCAAATGGGACAAAATTTTTACCACGGCAATGTTGATGCCGCTCCATGATAGCATGCAAAGTTTCATGAATTTCGGACGAATTTTGGATTTACTAGAATTACAAAAGCAAGTACATCGACGTTTGCCAGAGAGCCACGGTGCCGTGGTGTTCGAATTTCATCCCCATTTCTTGAATGGGAGATAAGCATAAACCCATGGACACATATATGATTTTACAACCCATGTTGGTGCACCGGAGCATGCACCTAAAATGGCTAGAAAACCAATTTAATGTATAAAATGTTCAAACGAACCCTGAATAATTCCAATTTTTTTACGACACACATATAGTTGCACGTTCACTCAGATAAAAGGTCTAGCAATTCAAACGTCGTCCATTGCCGCTATGTCCCCATTATGTAATTCAAATAAAGATGAAAAATCAAGTAGAACGCACACAGTTTATTATCATCAACCGTGTGAGATGCAACACAAAATATCCTGGAGCACCGTCGGTGTATAGTACGCCTATGGCTTACGCGAGAAGGTGCGTCGGCTATAGTCCACAGCCGGTGTCTCAAGCACACTAGCTCGCTCCCCAATTATCATTTCACTGTTCAATCATTGGCGGTGAAAGATGGGCACGTGGACCCGCGTCGTGAGGGCAACTTCGGTGGCCCACTCCGACGAGAGCGCGGCCGCAGCCGCCATGCGCGTGCTAACAAGGTGCATGAGCGCGGCCGCAATCTGCGACCGGGCGGCAAAGGTAGCCAAAAAGCCGTTGTTGCTTGTCAGGTGGCGGCAGCAACATCTGACTTGGGGATAGCAACTGGCGAGAGCGGCACAGCAGTTGCCCGTTCCGCAGCGGCGGCCTTAGCCCTGATGGAGGCCGCCCACGCCCAGCTCCTGGCGGTCACCGCACAAATCGAACGAAGCTTCTCCGACAACGGTCGGCAACCCATGGGCGAAGAACTGGCAATCATCAAGAGCGTTCGAGCAGCTGTCCTTTCCTCCGCCGCATACCTTGCGATGATGGAGCCCGTCCAAGTCTAGATCGTATCCGCCCACGCCCAGCTCGTGGCGGCCTTTTCCAAAGAGATGGCGGACGCGGATGGCGGGATGCTTGCCGAGTATGGTGCGATGGATGCCATGGAGCCTCTTCCCCAGGAGACCGTCTGGCGCGAGATGGACATGGAGGTGGCGGCGGAGATCGACGAGCACCAGCCGTAGTAGTACTCTTTGTTTTGTTAAGAGTGCCGCTCTTTAATTTGTGAGAGTAATGTTTAGGTTAGCTAGCTCTGTTTAATTGCTGAACTTGCTCGATTAAGAAGTGTGGGTGTGCTGTAGTCTCCTTTGTGTACCCAAATTATGCAATGACGTGGATGACCACTGTAACCATGGAAATTCGAACCAAAACTTTTCACGTTCAAACTCATCACACACGGGTTAAGCTGTCTAAATCGTTTGTGATGTCCACATATCATACACAATTCTGAATAAGGGACCGTGTCTGGTGACACTTTGCGCGCCAGTTTTTTGGCTGAACCGATTCCAAATTTTTGGCTTCCGTGGAAATATCTACCTCCCGCCCCCCTCCCCCTTACCAAAAGCCACATTTCCCCTCTTTCCGCCTTCCTTTCCAAGTTGAAACCTTCACTCCTTGCTTGCAGCGCCGCCTCCTCGTCGGCGGCCCTCCTTCATGCTGCTCGGCCTCGTCTATCTAGGCAGGTAATCCACACCGGACCCCCATCCTCCTCCTTCCACATCCCACATGACCCGACCTCCATCACGAGCGCAACACCTTCCACCCAAATCACCGACCCCTCCACCAAATAAGCGCCGCCCTAAGCCATGGTGCACGCAGTATATCCAGGATCTCAAGGAGCATTTGGCAGCGGAGAAGCAAATCGTGGCCGCACGCACGGATGAGGTCGCGATGGCTGCCATTCGTGCCAACCCCAGATCTTGGAGGAGCACCTTGACATTAGCTAGCTATGCCGGTTAAGCATGCTCAGTTTACCCGTTGCGTGTGTTGCTCCTGCCTTTCCTTCACAAATTTTAGTGAATTGTGCTATCTAATTTTACCATGCAATTTGTTTCTCTAGTGTATATGTTCTATATGTCGTGTAGTGTGGTGCTCAGTTATTAACTATTTTGTTAATTAGTTGTCGTCTTTAGTTAACTGTTTGGTTCAATTCTGCAAATGTGATATTCAATTCTTCAAGCTGCAATTTTGTATTGTCTTCCATGTGAGAAATAAATCAAATTTATCTTTACAAAATACATGAGAAACGAATACAATTGTTATATTTCCAAGTTGTCTAGCATGCTTGGTTTGGTTATACATTGTGCAATGTGGTGCTCAGTTAACGTTTGATTCATTTGTGTTGTGGTGTTTAGTTAACTGTTTGGTTCAATTCTGTAATGCGATGTTCAATAGTTGTGGGTGCATTCTGTTATTGTATACCATGTGAGGAATAAATTGAATTTGGTTGTAGTAAATACATGAGAAACAAATACAACTGCTATAATTGGATGTAGTTAACTGTTTGGTTAACTGTCTGATCTTCTATTAGGAGTATGTTATATTGTGCAATGTGGTGCTCAGTTAATGTTTGGTTCATTTGTTGTGATGTTTAGTTAACGGCTTGGTTCAATTCTGCAATCCGACCCCTCAAACGCCCACGGGTGCGCTACTGACCGGGCACTCCCTAAATCCACGCCTCCACACCAGCGCATCTCATATCTGGCACCCTATATCCATACAAATTCATGCAACGTAGTACTTACGTTATCGACAAGAAATGGACATATAAACCAAGACCAGATGGGCATAATTCACGTAAACATCACCAAACGGGCATAGTTCACACAGGTCAATACATAATAGAACTAGATTATATAAAAGGAGAGGGCGCCACTTCCTTACCGGCCTTTTGCCCCTCCCGTCGTCGGCGCTATTGTAGGCGTCCGCAGCAGGAGGTGGGTCAACGTCGGAGCCGTCGAAGCTGGACTGTTGGAGGAGGAGGAGGATGAGATGATGATGTAGCCTTGCAAGCGCGGGACGATGCGGCCTTGCTTGTCGGGCGTCGTGGTAATTGACCGAGGTACACCCACGGGAGGAGACGCTCCTTCTCGTCGGGCACCGGCATCACACGACGGCGGCAGGCGGACTGCGCAGCCGTGTCGGACCCGCCCCTCCCTTGCTCTCTGCCTCTTGCGGCGGGCGGCGCGTGCCTCCGACTTCGGAGTCCGCATCTGCGGCGCCGACGGAGCGGGCACTAGAAGCCACTGCTGCTCGCGCAGAGCAGCGGTCGGACGTGGAGGAGGCCGTCGGGCGGGCGAAGCAGATTGGGCAGCCCGCGCAGATCCACACGCGGGTGGGAAGGGCCGGCATCGTCGCTGCGGTGACGGGCGACAGGAGGCGTCGCACCGGACCAGTAGCTGCCGCCCGTATCGCTCGGCGAGCACGATACAGAACGCCATCTCGTACTCGTCTCCGGAGCTGCCGTCTAAGTGGCTGCCGGTGCTTGACATGCTCGCCGACGCCAGGGATTGGACAGACTGAGGAAAGGGACCGTCAGGGAGCGAAACGGAGTGAAGTGAGCTAGAGTTTGCTCCGGAGAGGTTTTTTGTGGGGTCCGGATGGGCCAGGGGTAGGCCGGACTGACGTGGCGGACGCGCCTGGGCCGCCTCATATCCGTCATATATATTTGGTTTGGATATGAGGGTCTTACGTCGGCCGGACGTTTGACCGGTTTGAGAGCTCTAGTTGAATCGGTTTTTTGTGACCGGCCTGCCCAGTCGTTTGAGACGTGGCTGTAAATGCTCTGAAGACGACAGGAACCATATCTATCGGTATATATTTCTGCATTTTTTAACAAGAAAGCCTAGACTTATAATAATGCAAAAATCGTGTAGTTTGACTTCAAAGTCCAAACTAGTAGGCCGTTCCGTCCCCGCCTCCCCCTGCGACGCACACGGGCAAAGAAAGATGCCCGTCGAGCCTGGGGCGCCACGTTTCGACCCCTCCGAGCCCAACCCGTGCTCCCCCGCGCGTCCCATCCCCCGGCGCCTGCCGTTCGCGCGCAATCGCAGACACCCGCGCCGCGCCCGCGCTCGCGCTCCGAGCCCGTCCACTTTCCTCCCCCGCACGCCGAGGCTAATTTTTTAAAAATAATACATTTCTTTAATAAATTTTGAAAAATAATACATGATTTTAAGAAATTACATAAATAATACGGCGTCGGCCATTGTAGTTCGATTGGTAGAGTCGGGCCGCGGTGTGATTAGGTTCTAGTCGGCTTACGGGAGGCCGATCGGGTCCAGTCAGCTTACGGAACGCTGATAGGAACTAATCGGCATACTGGAAGCCGATAGGTGCATGGTCCATGCAACATACGTAGACTGAGTTGTGCTAATCCCGTTTGATAAGCTTGCTAGCTAGCCTCTGCCCAATCGATCCACTTGCTAGGGTGCTTATGGTATACGTGCACGTTTGGCCGTATACGCTCAACCCAACCGGCCGGAAAGCAACGATCAACCAAAGGTTGTTTACGTGCGTGTCTTGTGAAGATTGTTCCGGCCAGAAGTAGTAGTAAGTACTAGTTCACGTCCAGGGAAAGGTCGATTGCTAGCTCGAGTGCTAGCGTTTACACTTGCGGGTGGTCGATAACGAGTTAGCTTTGCTTTGTTCGCCGTGGTCGTTGTGGTCGTTCATCGCCGCCGTTGGAAAGTACTCAACGTCAGAGGGACCTGCGCCATCAATTGGCACAGGCCCGACCTTGACGCCGCAGCCGTCGACTACGCATGTATAAGCTACAGCCGAGTACTTTCCGGCCGGTCGAGCGTATATGGCCAAACGTATTGCTAGTGTAAAAGCTAGCCCTCTTATCGACTAGTATACAACAGCTGCATGCACACACAGAACTAGCTAGATCGATTAGTATATCAGCTGCATGCACACACGCACAGAAAGCTAGCTAGCAAATCAGCTCATGCACTTATCGGCTTCGCGGAGGCCGACTGCATGCGGCCGAGGCACTAATGTTGGGTTCTACTCGGCTTGCCGCTGGCCGACAGAAGCCAATCGGCTTCCCCAAAACCGACGCTGTATTATTTTTAAAAATAAATCTAAACGGCTTAATATTTCTCAAATTTACTAAATTAAGTGTAATATTTTAAAAAAATTAGCCACGCCGAGGCGGGGCCAAAAATACTCACAAACACGCCGCGAAATAAACAAACCAATCAATTTATCTCCGGAACGGGCGGTGCGAGCAAAGGAAAGAAAATAAAGGGAACGAGTGCGTGGCCCCGAAAAGCAACAGGCTCGTCACGTGCCCCACCTCCTCCACGGGCTGCCCGCCCGCCCGGGCCGCGGGCCCCACGGCCCGTGGGCGCCCACGTGCAGAGCTCGGTTGACGTGGACCGCCCCCGCGCCGGAGCAACACGCTTCGTGGGCTGCCCTCCGCCTGCCCCCCCACCCCACACCACACTTCGCTGCCTCGCCCTGTGCGGTGCGGTGCAGTTACCGCTCTGCCCCTCAGAGCGCAGGCGTGTTGACCGCCCTCCGGCGGTGGCAGCGGCGTAAATAGGAGGAAATCCAGGGGCGGCGCGGGCCGCGTCGCGAGCCGGGCCTTTTCAAAGCTCACGCCACTGCTCCCCCACCCACCCTCTCTGTCTCTCTCTCCCTCTCTCTCTCCTCTTCCGTGTGATCTGCTCTCGCTCCTTCGCCCACTCGAGAGGGCGACCTCTTCTCCTTCGAGCTCGGCAGGGACCCTTCCTTCGAGCTCGGCGGCCGAGCTGTGCGTGCTGCGGAGGGTTGACCGGGCATGGCGACGGGGGGAGGGGGAGGAGGAGGAGGAGGGGCGGACTTCGGGGCGGCGGGGGGAGCGGGCGGCAGGATGCCGACGTGGAGGGAGAGGGAGAACAACAAGCGGAGGGAGCGCCGGCGGCGGGCGATCGCCGCCAAGATATTCTCCGGCCTGCGGGCGCACGGCGGGTACAAGCTGCCCAAGCACTGCGACAACAACGAGGTCCTCAAGGCCCTCTGCAACGAGGCCGGCTGGGTCGTCGAGCCCGACGGCACCACCTACCGAAAGGTTCGTACTACTTACGCCTTCCCGCTCTCCCCGGCCGCAACGCTGGATCTCCACCACCAATTGATCGATCCCTCTGGCTCGCTCCTCCACGGGAGGCCAGCCAGCGGCGCCGTAGTTTAGCCGACCAGCGAGCTAGCCCGTCGAGCGCGCGCAGGCTTGCGGCGGAGCAGGCGGCGCGCGCAGTGGATCTCGGCGTGGTACGGCGAGGGCCAGCTGGTGCCTGCGCGGTGTGAACCGTGTGGCGTCCAGTCGTACCTTTCCTATTTTAATTTTCTTCCATTTCCTTGGGGGTGGGTCGCACGTGGGTGGCGCGATGGGCAAAGGGTGGTGTGGTGGGAGACGCCAGTCTGGTCCGTGCACGGGTGTGCCGGACTGGAGTGCGCGGTGTGTGGGTGGGCGGGCGGTAGGCGCGTTCGTGGAATTTCGGGGCATACGGGAGCTGCTGCCGCTGCGGAAAAGAAAAGCTAGATTCTCCTAGCGCGGCGACGAATTGAGCATCTTGTTGTATCGGTGCCGTGCTGCTCCCCTGCTGCAAATCCTATCGCGATGCTTGCATTTGGTGGATCAGGATTCCTGTTCGGCTCGTAAGATCTGTGGGCGAGAAACACGCTGAAGCAAACTCTAATATGCTCCTGAATTATTGCCTGCTGCGTGTTCATGCCGAAGTTGCACCATGTCTTCAAACAATCCCACAGAGTCTCACATGGTGAGATTCACTGTCGGCATGATGATGTTTGACCATCCTCTGCTTGCCTGATCTTTGCTACACACAAGTCGTGAGGCTATCAGCCTCTCCGTGTTCGTCAGGATAGCACATTAACATCTGCGCCATGAGCCATGCCATGTCTATCTATCATACATTCATTCATTATTTCTATATGCGTGTTACTACTTGCAATGTAGTGCTAAGTAGTCAGAGACTGTCCGGAAAAAAGAAGGTCATAAGAGAGTGTCTTGTACCGTGATGAAATGTTGTTGAGTAGGTAGCAGTTTTGCTGCGGAAACACCACACCTGGTTTACTTTCAGCTAGTCGGAGAAAACATGGAGCACAAACTAACAACGTGCTCGTTTATTTTCGTTCACAGGGATGCAGACCTGCAGAACGCATGGATGGGATTGGGTGCTCAGTGTCACCAAGCCCATGTTCCTCATATCAGCCGAGTCCGCGGGCATCATACAATGCGAGCCCTACTTCCTCTTCATTCCCGAGCGGCGCATCGTCGCCCTTCCTCCCGCATTCCAACAACATGGTAAATGGCGTCGATGCAACTCCCATCCTACCATGGCTCCAGACGTTCTCCAATTCGACGGCGTCGAATAAGCGGCCGCATCTTCCCCGCTGCTGATTCACGGTGGCTCCATTAGCGCCCCGGTGACTCCACCACTGAGCTCACCGACCGCCCGCACCCTCGCATGAAGACGGACTGGGACGAGTCCGTGATCCAGCCTCCATGGCACGGCTCAAACAGTCCGTGCGTGGTGAACTCCACCCGCCGAGCCCCGGGCGTCAAATGGTTCCTGACCCGGCATGGCTGGCCGGTATCCAGATCTCATCAACAAGCCCTTCATCGCCCACCTTCAGTCTCATGTCCTCCAACCCATTCAGCGTCTTCAAAGAAGCGATCCCGGGCGGCGGTTCGTCGAGGATGTGCACGCCGGGGCAGAGCGGCACGTGCTCGCCGGTGATCCCCGGCATGGCGCGGCAGCCGGACGTTCACATGATGGACGTGGTCTCTGACGAGTTTGCATTTGGAAGCAGCACCAACGGCGGCGCTTCAGCAGGCCACCGCCGGATTGGTGAGGGCGTGGGAGGGCGAGAGGATCCACGAGGACTCCGGGTCGGACGAGCTGGAGCTCACTCGGGAGCTCCAGGACGAGGAGCTGATGCTAACAACACCTAACTCGGGCGGGATTCTTTCTTGTTGTAGCTTATTTCTTCTTCTTCTTCTTCTTCTTCTTCTTCTTCTTCTTATTGGTGTTCCATTAGTTTCTGAAAGAGAGACCAAGCGTGTGGTTCCTTCAGATAGCTTTCACTTGATGTGGTGGTAAATTGTGTTATTTATTTGTGCGAATTACAAGAGCTAGAGAGGGCGGCTAAAACCAGCTGGCGACCTCGCTTTGGCCGTGATGCAAGCTCATTGTGCTGTTGTTGCGACAGATGTAAATTGATGTTAGAAATCATGAAGATTGTCGACCTCCACTGCTCATACGATGATGCTTGTTCCATGCCGTGGTAGCGCGCTGGTGGATGGAGTCGGCAGGGCGGTGGCCGCAAAGTCCTCGGTGCCGGGGGGTCAACACGGTGTTCCTGGTCGAGGAGCGGACGGCGTCGCGGCCGTGTCTTGTCCGGAGCCGGCGGGCGTGATTGTGCCTTGACCTCGTGCCCGCGCCGCACTGCCGTCGCTTTCTTCCTTTACCTGAGCGTGCCGCGCCGAGTCAAAGAAAAACGCAGCTCAGCTGTGCCGCCCGCAAATCCTGCCCTCCAGAAGCCGGACAATGCGGAAGGATCTTCCTCACCTCACCACCGGAGAAAAATATCTACTTCCAAGTTCTCCCTAGTAGCGCGTGAGTACGCTGCAGACTGCAGAGTCGCCGCCGCCTGCTGCTGCCAGCAGCGCTACTTGCGGGGCTATTGTTTCAAGTGAACCGTGCATTAGGATGTAGGAGCAGCATCGTTTGGAAGCAAATGTCCATCGGCGAGCTTTGATTAGCCTAGACTAGACTCATGCTAATCATCAGAGCAACTCCAACGGGCCGACCCAAACGGACGGTGATTTTATCCGTTTTTTGTCCGTTTGAATCGGCCACGCGGACACGGACGTCCGCTTCCGTGTTTGGGTCGGCGCGTGCGCCCAACGCTGGCCCGACCCATTTTGACAGCGCTAGCAAAAAAACGCATGCATATTAAAGAAAAACAACATTAACTAAACATTACAGCCGGCCACGAGAAGGCCGGCGAGAGTCCACATTTGCATTTAAGAAAAATAAAAACAAACTAAACTACGAGGCGACGCGCTGCCCTAGGCGTCACCGTCATCGTCTTTGGGGTCCGTGAGGTCGATGAGCGTCGGCGCCGGACCTGCCCAGGGGAACGTCGTGTTCCAGAGCATGTTCATGTCCCGGCGCAGTAAAGGCGCGGCCATGGCTGTTAGGCGCCAGTGCGCTGCGCCTCTCCTCGGCCTCGCTACCGCTTCCTCATCGAGGTCGCTCGAGCATCTCGAGGTACTTCGCCAAGACGGGCGCTCCTCGCCACCACCGGATCTGGCGCCAAGTGCCGAGGTACGCCGCCTCGCGCAGCGTCATTGTCGGTGTCAAACTGGCGAATCTCGGGTAGGGGTCCCGAATCGCGGCGTCTAAGGTCGATGGTAACATGAGACAGGGGACACGATGTTTAACCAGGTTCGCGCCCTCTTTATGGAGGTAATACCCTACTTCCTGCTTGATTGATCTTGATGAATATGAGTATTACAAGAGTTGATCTACCACGAGATCGTAATGGCCAAACCCTAAAAGTCTAGCCTGTATGACTAAGGTAATGAATATCCCCTTTCCGAACTAAGTCCTCCGGTTTATATAGACACCGGGAGGATCTAGGGTTACACAAGGTCGGTTACAAAGGAAAAGAATCTACATATCTGGTCGCCAAGCTTGCCTCCCACGCCAAGGAGAGTCCCATCCGGACATGGGTGCAGCCTTCTTCGTGATCTTCATCTTCATGACCCATCGGTCCCGCCCATGGCAACAGGACGGGGCCTTGAGGACCCCTTTAGTCCAGACTCCCTCAAGAGCTCTGAACTCGGCTTCAATGACGAGGAGTCCGGCACGCAGATTGTTTTCGGCATTGCAAGACGGGTTCCCTTCTTTCCGAACTCCAAGATAGTCTTTAGACGCGATGATTGTATCCGGTCCTGTAACACACACCACACACAACCGCAGAGAGAATATAATATTTCACGGGTCCAATCTGCTGACAACTCTTTACAATGTGACATCACGCCTGTCCGGTCATAATTTTGGACCGCTTGCCTGGCTGCTCCACGTTTTGAGACGCGGTTGCCAGCGGCACGTCTTGTCAAAGTAGAGATCGTGTCCCCTTATTATGGGATTCTCATCAATACGGGCGTGGGTAACCCAACCGTGCCGTTTACACAACCCTTGGGAATGGGCGAGTTTTAGGGCGAGTGGGGAGGCATTTGACATTCACGACCTTTATAAGGGGATAAGGCTTCGTCCTCATTCACCTACGCCTTCTCCTTCCTCTGCCCAGCCATTTTTTAGCTCTAGCACCCAAGCTCTAGCTTTCCCCGCCCGAGAAAGCGCTCCAACCATGTCCGGATCCGGAGCTGGAGGCAAGTGGATGGCCTCCTCCGTTAAGAAAAGAGATATCAAGGAACTCCGAGAGGCCGGATACCTGGCCAAGGAGATCGTTCATCGACTCCCGGCCAAAGGGCAGATCGTCCCCACCCCCGAGCCTCATGAGAGGGTGGTGTTCCTCACGCATTTCGTCCGCAGGCTGGGATTTCCTCTTCACCCGTTTGTCCGCGGACTGATGTTTTACTATGGGCTAGACTTCCATGATCTAGCCCCCAACTTTATCCTCAACATCTCGGCATTTATAGTCTGCGAGGCCTTTCTCCGCATCCCACCTCACTTTGGCCTGTGGCTGAAGACCTTCAATGTGAAGCCAAAGGTGGTGAGCGGTCAACAAGCAGAGTGCGGAGGTGCCATGGTGGGCAAGATGCCCAATGTCACCTGGCTCGAAGGCTCCTTTGTGGAGACGGTGAAGGGGTGGCGGTCGGGGTGGTTCTACATCACCGAGCCGCGCAATACCAATCGGGCGGCGACCCCGAATTCGATCCGGAGTTCTGGCGCGGCTCACGCCCCGCAAGAGAAGGGCCTAACCTGGGGTTCCGCGAACGAGCTGACCGGGCTCCAGACATGCGTCCAGAACATGATAATCAAGAAGATCAAACTTGTCAATGTGCTCCAGGTCATGCTCATTCGCCAGATCCTTCCGTGCCAACGCCGGACCTGCTATTTGTGGGAGTTCGATCCGGCCAAGCACCAGACGCTGCTAGAGCTCTTCGGCATGACGCACGAAGACATCTGGAAAGTGCTCTTCAAGGCCGGCGAGACACCACCTCCTACGACCGAGGATCGTGGGCTCAGCTCAAAGCGCCAGGCTAATTCGGTATATTTTTTGCATGTTTTCAAGCTATAACCTTTACTGGCATATCTTGAGGAAGGGGTCTAAGCCTCCTTATCAATTTCTTTTAGGCCTGGACCGACATAGCGGGGCGGATTAATTGTCCAGCTCCGCTGCCCGAAGATGAAGAAACCCCACTCCTGACGAAGATGCTATTTCTGGCGCCTTATGATGTGCCAGAGAAGAAGGTCATGAAGACGGCCAAAGGGACCAGGAGTGGCCTTCGCTGAAAGGGTGCTTCGGACATGTCGTCCGAAGACGAGACTGACTCTTCGGCTGCCGAAGACGACGGCGAGGAGGACGAAGAAAGTAGCTCCCCCCTGAGGGGGGAGGAAGAAAAGGGGCGCCACCGCAAATTTGGAGGCGAAGGTGCCCAAGAAGAGGAAAGGCTCCCTTGCGGATAACTCCGCGTGGGATGTCGATAGCAGTCCGGAGCGAATGCCACGGACCAAGCCTCCGGCTGCCTCGTAAGTACCCCCAAATCTTATGCACATCAGATGCTCGGCCCTTCCGCTTTGTAATATTAATATGTTTAATTTGTGTCATTGCAGTCCGGCCCGCGATAGCTCCCGCGATCCTCAACAGAGGGTTCGCTAGACTCAAATGAGATGGCTAGCATGTCCCTGCCGCCCGCTCACTCTGTCTCGCCCAAGGGTGATGACGAGGTGGTGTCCCAAAGGACCGTCCCAGGCCGGGGGGAGGTTCCGGAGATCGTCAGGGTGGCGCCCAAGGATGACTCCTCGGCCGCCAAACACATGGGGGAAAGAGCCCCCATGGGGACTGGTGATGGGGGCCAAGTTCCATTTGGCCCTCAGCCGGATACCATTCCGGAGACCTACACGGCTCCAGAGTTCAGCGAACGGCCTTCCCCGAAAGGAGGTGTGCCTGTTCCGCCGGTGACCCCCGTCCAACCAGAGGCACCGGATAATCTCCTGGAAGCGCTGCGAGGCGCCTCCATTGTGGATGAACACCGTGCCCTTATGGGTACGGTGATCGAAAAGGTTCAGTCCGCCAAGAGCGGACTAACCGAGGCCTGGGCTAGCCTTTTAACAGGCTTTGAGGTAATAATCGTAGAAAGAATATCATAGTGTAGACAGTAGCCCTCGATGCTCGCTCGGTGTTCGAAAGAAAAAGCCGAACATAGGATCAAAACAATTTTGCAGTGAGTCTAACATAATATGTCTATGTAAATAAGCGGGCATCATTGGCCATCGCCGCTCATCATGCGGAGGTCTCCTACCAAGCAGAGCCCGGAGCGGGCCAATGAAGAGCTCGGCCTCTAAAGAAGCACCGGAGGACAACCAAGGTATGTAGTAATCTGCAGATATTTTAGGAAGAATGAATGTGTCGTGCGGACTAAAGCGTCATGAACTTTGTTAGGGGCCGCGGCCGAGGTGGCGGCCCTCAAGAAGGCATTAGCCGAGGCCGAGGACAAAGCGGCCAAGGAGCGCGCCGCACGCGAGAAGCTCGAGGCCTGGGTCGGCGAGGTCCAGCAAGAGCTCCAGGATGCCGTCAAAAAGTACGAGTCATTGGAACGTGATTCTAAGACGCAAGTGTCCAAACTTGCGAAGGCCCGCCAGAGCACACGAGATGCCCGAGCCGAAGCCCAGAGCGCCCTCCAGGAAATCCAGGCGGCCAAGAAGATCGCGGCGGGTAAGGCTTTCATTATGCAAAGCAAGTATGTGAAGGAAACGTTCCTTTTACTTACCTGAGTTTGGAGCTCTCTAGGGGCATTTACGGATTTGCCGCAGCATATCGGATGTTGCCGAGTTCTATCGGGCCGAAGAAGGGAGTTCTTCAGAGAAACTGTTCTGGTCCCAATACTCGGACCGTAACATCCGGTGCCTTCAATGACCGGTGAAATGAACAAATTGCTGCACAAGGCGGCCGAGCTAGCCATGAAGGACCTAATAGTCCTACTGTGGGCTACCGAGCCTATGCCCAGCAGCTACTTCGGACTTTTGAAGCGGCTTGTTAGTGCCTGCCCGCGGCTTGAAGTCATAAAGTGGTCGGTCTGCATTGAAGGTGCACGGATGGCCTTCGCCCGCATCAAGATGCACTGGGTGAAGATGGATGCCAAGAAGCTGATGACCGAAGGGCCGCCTGAGGGCAAGGAGCACCGCCGACCCGAGCTATATTTTGATGGTGTCCTGGAGGGATCCCGCCTCGTGGCGGAGCAATGTGCGAAGGATGTTATATTCCGATGAAAACATTCATGTTATCCTGTCTTGTAACATGAAACGGGGTTGTTATGTAATATAATGCTTGTGACTCTTAAAATTTGATCTCCTGTGTGGCCGTTTATGTAATCTAAGGGTTAACCAGTCGTCGGCTTCTGCCCCCACGTAGATACTACGGGGGTGTTCTGGATAAATCTAAACACTCTTTACTCCACATTCTGGTCCTTAAAGGAGGTGTTTAGCGCAACGAACAAGGCAATCGGACTATACGGCTTTTATCGCCCTCACTTAGCCATAGGGGTTTGACAATAAGAATCTTGGCGAAGCCCCGGTATTCGAAGATCGAGCTAGGGGCGCTATACACGCCTGATCGGATAAAAACTGATTCCTCGCATAAAGCGAAAAAATTTCTAAGGATTTGAAACCTCTCGAACAGCTGACCAGCTCTTGCCGCATCATGACAGTCAGTTTTCGGCTTTCTCTACTGAGGTGCTCGTCCGGAAGAACCGGGACACAATCGCAGTAGTTCTCCCTTTACTACCTTAGCCGATATAGCGGAACGTAAGGTAGTAAGCACAGGAGCCGGGCAACCCAATTATTGACCAAAGATATGATTCAGAGCTGATGCATATAATGCTATAAGTTCGGGGTGCCGAACCATACTATAAAAAGTGTTCGGACTTTATTACCGTACTGCGGGGCGTGATGAAGCCCCTGGCGAAGTGATATGTACCAGAGTGTACGGGTTCGATGAATAATAAATACAAAGGCAAGGAGAGAATCAAGTAATAAGCTGATGCTACCATTAATGTACCATTGTAATGTGATTAATACGTCGATGCGCATTTGTATAAGAAATGTGATGAGCAAATAGGGCTATTTAACATGCCATGACCAAGAGCGAGCTGCGTGCGGGTATGTAAAACAGGTATAGCAATGGTTGGTAGAGACCACCTGGGGATTCCCTTGTACACCAAAGCTCCTTGCCTCCTTGGTCTTTGTATCCTTTGACAGGATCGATGGCCGGGCCATTTGAAAAATGCCTAAGTAAACCTAGAAAGGAAAGAGAAAAAAATTGACAATTGATACGTCTCCAACGTATCTATAATTTTTGATTGTTCCATGCTATATTATATTCTGTTTTGGACATCATTGGGCTTTATTATACACTTTTATATTATTTTTAGGACTAACCTATTAACCGGAGGCCCAACCCAAAATTGCTGTTTTTTTGCCTATTTCAGAGTCTCGCAGAAAAAGAATATCAAACGGAGTCCAAACGGAATGAAACCTTCAGGAACGTGATTTTCGGAACGAACGTGATCCAGAGGACTTGGACCCTACGTCAAGACATCAACCAGGAGGGCACGAGGTACGGGGGCGTGCCTACCCCCCCAGGGCGCACCCTCCGCCCTCGTGGGCCCCCTGCTTCACCGACGCATTCTTCCTCCTATATATACCTACGCACTCTCAAACTATCGACACGGAGCCAAAAAATAATTCCACCGCCGCAACCTTCTCAGATCGTGAGATCCCATCTTGGGGCCTGTTCCTATTCACGGAGGGGCATCGATCATGGAGGGCTTCTACATCAACACCATAGCCTCTCCGATGATGTGTGAGTAGTTTACCCTTGCACCTTCGGTCCATAGTTATTAGCTAGATGGCTTCTTTTCTCTTTTGGATCTCAATACAATGTTCTCCCCTCTCTCGTGGAGATCTATTTGATGTAATCTTCTTTTGTGGTGTGTCTGTTGAGACCGATGAATTGTGGGTTTATGATCAAGTTTATCTATGAACAATATTTCAATCTTCTGAATTCTTTTATGTATGATTGGTTATCTTTGCAAGTCTCTTGAATTATCAGTTCGGTTTGGCCTACTAGATTGATCTTTCTTGCAACGGAGAAGTGCTTAGCTTTGGGTTCAATCTTGCGGTGTCCTTTCCCAAAGGATAGTAGGGGCAGCAAGGCACGATTGTATTGTTGCCATCGAGGATAACAAGATGGGGTTTATATCATATTGCATGAGTTTATCCTCTACATCATGTCATCTTGCTTAAAGCTGCTACTCGCTCTTATGAACTTAATACTCTAGATGCATGTTGGATAGCGGTCGATGTGTGGAGTAATAGTAGTAGATGCAAAGTGTGAGTCGGTCTACTTGTCTCGGACATGATGCCTATATACATGATCATACCTAGATATTCTCATAACTATGCTCGGGCCTCACAATTGCTCAATAGTAATTTGTTAACCCACCGTAAGTACTTATGCTCTTGAGAGAAGCCACTAGTGAAACCTATGGCCCCCGGGTCTATTTTCCATCATATTAATCTTCCAACACTTAGTTATTTTTATTGCCTTTTATTTTACTTTGCATCTTTATCATAAAAATACCAAAATATTATCTTATCATATCTATCATATCTCACTCTCGTAAGTGACCATGTAGGGATTGACAACCCCTTATCGCGTTGGTTGTGAGGATTTATTTGTTTGTGTAGATGCGAGGGACTCGTACGTGGCCTCCTACTGGATTGGTACCTTGGTTCTCAAAAACTGAGGGAAATACTTACGCTACTTTGTTGCATCAGCCTTTCCTCTTCAAGGGAAAACCAACGCAGTGCTCAAGAGGTGGCAAGAGGGATTTCTGGCGCCGTTGCCGGGGAGGTCTTCGCAAAAGTCAACATACCAAGTACCCATCACAAACCCTTATCTCCGTGATTACATTATTTGCCATTTGCCTCTCGCTTTTCCTCTCCCCCACTTCACCCTTGCCGCTTCATTCGCCTCTTTTTCCGCTCTTCGCTCTTCGCTTTGCCTTGATGTCCTACTTGGCCTGCTTGCTCGCTTTGGTTGAAATAGTTGAGTATTTATTCCTAAACAGAGAAGCTAATATCTATGGATCCTCATCCGCTCGCCAATCTTTTAAGAGATCCAATTATGATGAACCAATTCCTAGTGATTTGGATGCACTAGATTATCTTTATAAGGTTTTGCTTGAAATCCGTGAATCGATAATTGTGATGAAGTGCTTTATGAAGTGATTCACGATAGATCTTTGAATAAAAAGCATGATTGCAATGATTTTATTATAAATTCTATTGATGTAAATTATGCTAATAATATGCAAAACCCTAAGCTTGGGGATGCTAGTTTTGCTATGTCCACTACCTGCTGTAATAATCATGATTGGGGAGATTCTTCTTATGATCTTGAAAATTTATTTAAGCCCCATGATGAATATAAGATTGACAATAGTGTTTGCAATAATATTGAAAGTGGGTTTGGAAGAGTGTCAACTTTAGATCCCACATATTTGGATAATATTCAATCTTATGAATTTTTTGATAAAAGTGGGCTTGGAGAAATCATGACTTTAGTTCATGATAATCCCACTATTTTGGAAGATTGTCAACTTCGCATGCATGTGGATCATGTTGAGAATATGTTATGTGATAGATATATTGTTGAATTTTCTTATGATCCTACATGTAATTATTATGAGACAGGAAAATACGGTTATAGGAATTTTCATGTTACTAAATCACCTCTCGTTATGTTGAGATTGCTATTGTTCCTTTCCGCTTCCTTGCATATGCTAGTTTTTGCTTGCTATGATAATTTGTTTTTCTATAAGATGCCTAAGCATAGGAAGTATGTTAGACTTAGATGTGTTTGTCACGTGTTTTATGATTCTCTCTTTGTGCTTCAATTCTTGTCTTTTATGTGAGCATCATTAAAATTATCAATGCCTAGCTAAAAGGCTTTAAAGAAAAGCGCTTGTTGGGAGACAACCCAATATTTTTCCTTGCTGTTATTCAATAATTATTTGATATAGCCTCTGGTTAGATGTGTTTTTATGCTTTAATTAGTGTTTGTGCCAAGTTAAACCTATAGGATCTTCTTGGATGATAGTTATTTGATCTTGCAGAAAATTTCAGAAACTTTCTGTTCACGAAAATAATTGTTAAAAATCACCAGAACGTGATAAAATATTGATTACAATTGCTGCTGATCAATAAACAAATTTTATAGGTCGTCCTAGTTTTTCTGAATTTTTGGAGTTCCAGAAGTTTGCGTTAGTTACAGATTACTACAGACTGTTCTGTTTTTGACAGATTCTGTTTTTCGTGTGTTGTTTGCTTATTTTGATAAATCTATGGCTAGTAAAAGAGTTTATAATCCATAGAGAAGTTGGAATACAGTAGGTTTAACACCAATATAAATAAATAATGAGTTCATTACAGTACCTTGAAGTGGTGTTTTGTTTTCTTTCGCTAACAGAGCTCACGAGATTTTCTCACGAAGTTTTGTGTTGTGAAGTTTTCAAGTTTTGGGTAAAAGATTTGATGGATTATGGAACAAGGAGTGGCAAGAGCCTAAGCTCGGGGATGCCCAAGGCACCCCAAGATAATCTAAGGACACCTAAAAGCCAAAGCTTGGGGATGCCCTTAAGTCATCCCTCTTTCGCCTACTTCCACTCGGTAACTTTACTTGGAGCTATATTTTTATTCACCACATGATATGTGTTTTGCTTGGAGCGTCTTGTATTATTTGAGTCTTTATTTGTTAGTTTACCACAATCATCCTTGCTGTACACACCTTTTGAGAGAGACACACATGATTCAAAAATTATTAGAATACTCTATGTGCTTCACTTATATCTTTTGAGTTATATAGTTTTGCTCTAGTGCTTCACTTATATCTTTTAGAGCACGGTGGTGGATTTGTAGAAACTATTGATCTCTCATGCTTCACTTATATTATTTTGAGTCTTAAAATAGCATGGAAATTTGCTTTAATTAATATCATGAAGAATGTGATGCTTGATAATTGTTTTGAGATATAAAGGTGGTAATATCATAGTTGTGCTAGTTGAGTAATTGTGGAATTGAAAAATACATGTGTTAGAGTTTGTGATTCCCGTAGCATGCACGTATAGTGAACCATTATGTAAAGAAGTCGGAGCATGAAGTATTTGTTGATTGTCTTCCTTTGTGTGGCGGTCGGGATCGCGTGATGGTTAACTCCTACCAACCCTTCCCCTAGGAGCATGCGTAGTAGTACTTTACTTCGAGGGCTAATAAATTTTTGCAATAAGTATATGAGTTCTTTATGACTAATGTGAGTCCATGGATTATACGCACACTTACCTTTCCGCAATTTTTCTAGCCTCTTAGGTACCGCACATTGCCCTTTCTCACCTTGAGAGTTGGTGCAAACTTCGCCGGTGCATCCAAACCTCGTGATATGATACGCTCTATCACACATAAACCTCCTTATATCTTCCTAAAAACAGCCACCATACCTATTATGGCATTTCCATGGCCATTCCGAGATATATTGCCATGCAACTTTCCACCGTTTCATTCATCATGACACGCTCCATTGTTGTCATATTGCTTTGCATGATCATGTAGTTGACATAGTATTTGTGGCAAAGCCACCATTCATAATTCTTTCATACATGTCACTCTTTTGGATTCATTGCATATCCCGACATCACGGAGGCATTCATATAGAGTCATATTTTGTTCTAAGTATTGAGTTGTAATTCATGAGTTGTAAGTAAATAAAAGTGTGATGATCATCATTATTAGAGCATTCTCCCAAGTGAGGAAAGGATGATGGAGACTATGATTCCCCCACATGTCGGGATGAGACTCCGGACTAAACAAAAAAAAGAGGCCATAAAAAAAGAAAGAGAAAAAGGCCCAGATAAAAAAAAATAAAAAATGAGAGAAAAAGAGAGAAGGGACAATGTTACTATCCTTTTACCACACTTGTGCTTCAAAGTAGCACCTGTGATCTTCATAATAGAGAGTCTCTCATTTTGTCACTTTCATATACTAGTGGGAAATTTCATTATAGAACTTGGTTTGTATATTCCAATGATGGGCTTCCTCAAATGCCCGAGGTCTTCGTGAGCAAGCAAGTTGGATGCACACCCACTTAGTTTCCTTTTGAGCTTTCATACACTTATAGCTCTAGTGCATCCGCTGCATGGCAATCCCTACTCCTCGCATTAACATCAATTGATGGGCATCTCCATAGCCCGCTGATTAGCCTCGTTGATGTGAGACTTTCTCCTTTTTTTGTCTTCCCACATAACCCTCGCCATTATACCTTATTCCACCATAGTACTATATCCATGGCTTGCGCTCATGCATTGTGTAAGAGTTGAAAAAGGTTGAAGCGTTAAAAGTATGAACCAATTGCTTGGCTAAAACTGGGGTCGTACATGATATGAATATTTTTTGTGGGGAAGATGGAGCATATCCAGACTATATGATTTTGTAGGGATAACTTGCTTTGGCTATGTTATTTTGATAAGACATAATTGCTTAGTTAGTATGCTAGAAGTATTATTGTTTTTATGTCAACATTAAACTCTTATCTTGAATCATATAAAATATGAACATTCATGCCACAATAAGAAGAATTATATTGAAATTATGCCAAGTAGCATTCCACATCAAAAATTCTGTTTTTATCATTTACCTACTCGAGGACGAGTAGGAATTAAGCTTGGGGATGCTTGATACGTCTCCAACGTATCTATAATTTTTTATTATTCCATGCTATATCATATTCTGTTTTGGACATTATTGGGCTTTATTATACACTTTTATATTATTTTTGGGACTAACCTATTAACCGGAGGCCCATCCCAGAATTGTTGTTTTTTGCCTAATTCAGACTTTCGCAGAAAAAGAATATCAAACGGAGTCCAAACGGAATGAAACCTTCGAACGTGATTTTCGAACGAACGTGATCCAGAGGACTTGGACCCTACGCCAAGAAATCAACCAGGAGGGAACGAGGTAGGGGCGCGCTACCCCCAAGCGCCGCCTCCACCCTCGTGGGCCCACCGTTGCTCCACCGACGCATTCCTTCCTCCTATATATACCCACGTAACTCCTCGAACTATTAGATACAGATCCAAAACCTAATTCCACCGCCGCAACCTTCTGCACTGCGTGATATCCCATCTTGGGGCCTGTCTAGGAGTTCACGGAGGGGGCATCGATCACGGAGGGCTTCTACATCAACACCATAGCCTCTTCGATGATGTGTGAGTACTTTACCTCATACCTTCGGGTCCATAGTTATTAGCTAGATGGCTTCTTCTCTCATTTTGTATCTCAATACAATGTTCTCCCCCTCTCTCGTGGAGATCTATTCGATGTAATCTTCTTTTGCGGTGTGTTTGTTGAGACTGATGAATTGTGGGTTTATGATCATGTTTATCTATGAACAATATTTGAATCTTCTGAATTCTTTTATGTATGATTGGTTACCTTTGCAAGTCTCTTCGAATTATCAGTTCGGTTTGGCCTACTAGTTTGATCTTTCTTGCAATGGGAGAAGTGCTTAGCTTTGGGTTCAATCTTGTGGTGTCCTTTCCCAAAGGATGAGGGGCAGCAAGGCACGTATTGTATTGTTGCCATCGAGGATAACAAGATGGGTTTTATATCATATTGCATGAGTTTATCCTCTACATCATGTGATCTTGCTTAAAGCTGCTACTCGTTCTTATTAACTTAATACTCTAGATGCATGCCGGATAGCGGTCGATGTTTGGAGTAATAGTAGTAGATGCAAAAGTGTGAGTCGGTCTACTTGTCTCTTGGACGTGATGCCTATATACATGATCATACCTAGGTATTCTCATAACTATGCTCAATTTCACAATTGCTCAACAAAGTAATTTGTTCACCCACCGTAAATACTTTATGTCTTGAGAGAAGCCACTAGTGAAACCTATGGCCCCGGGTCTATTTTCCATCATATTAATCTTCCAACACTTAGTTATTTTTATTGACTTTTATTTTACTTTGCATCTTTATCATAAAATACCAAAAATATTATCTTATCATATCTATCGATCTCACTCGTAAGTGACGGTGTAGGGATTGACAACCCCTTATCGCGTTGGTTGCGGGGATTTATTTGTTTGTGTAGGTGCGAGGGACTCGTGCGTGGCCTCCTACTGGATTGATACCTTGGTTCTCAAAAACTGAGGGAAATACTTACACTACTTTGCTGCATCACCCTTTCCTTTTCAAGGGAAAACCAACGCAGTGCCCAAGAGGTAGCAACAATATATGTGTGTCCGGGATCGGTCAAGCCGAACTGTCGACCGCAAGCTAGTTGTGCCTCCGTCGTTGCCCATGGGATTTCTAGTGCGTAATTATGTATGCATGGTACAAATGCCACTGCCTGATAGGGGCTGGGACGAAGGCCAAATTGCTAATCGAGCTCTTGATGAGCCGAGCTGTCCTGTTGCAGCGTAGTCCGAACCTTCTTAACGGTGTCCAGGGGCTCGGCAGCCGGATTACGGTTCTGCTTGAGAAGGCCATTCTTTACTTCTGCTGCTAGGGCATCGATGTGCTCCTCTGTGCGGAGGGAGCGTCCCGTATTTCTGTTGACCATGATGACGCCACGTGGACTGGGCATCTTGAGCTTAAGATAGGCATAGTGTGGCACTGCATTGAATCGAGCGAAGGCGGTTCGTCCGAGTAGTGCGTGGTAGCCGCTACGGAAGGGGACGATGTCAAAGATTAATTCCTCGCTTCAGAAATTTTCCGGAGACCCGAAGACAACTTCTAGCGTGATTGCGCCTGTGCAGCGGGCCTCGACGCCTGGTATGACTCCCTTGAAGGTAGTCTTTGTGGGCTTGATCCGCGATGGATTGATGCCCATTTTTCGCACTGTATCCTGATAAAGCAGGTTGAGGCTGCTGCCTCCGTCCATAAGGACGCGTGTCAGGTGAAATCCATCGACGATTGGGTCAAGAACTAGTGCGGCTGAACCGCCGTGCCGGATACTGGTCGGATGATCCCGACTATCAAAAGTGATCGGGCATGATGACCATGGGTTGAATTTTGGGGCGACTGGCTCTATCGCATAAACGTCCCTTAGCGCCAAGGCTATGCGCTCCTTTGGGGATGTGTAGCGATACCATGTTCACCGTTTTGACTTGAGGGGAAACTTCTTCTTTCCCCGTGGTTGGCTGCAGGGCCTCGCCATCGCCCTTGCTCGCGATCCTTTTCCTTATTCTCGGCGGTAACTTGCTGGCTTGCTTAAAAACCCACCAATCTCTGTTGGTATGGTCGGTTGGCTTGTGCGGGGTGCCATGAATTTGGCACGAACGGTCAAGTATGCGGTCCATGCTAGATGGTCCCTGATTGTTTCTTTGATACGGCTTTTTCCTCTAACCGGACTTGGAGCCGCTTGAATCCGGCGTTATGCAGTTTTCATCGGCAAGTATCGCCATTGCTTCCGCTTGTGTCCGCTGGCCTGAGCTTGCTGTTGTTGTTTTTGGCCTCAGAGGGGTCTGCCTCGCTGGCCGTATTTTTACTACGAGCCAGCCAGCTGTCTTCACCCACACAAAAGCGGGTCATGAGTGTCGTGAGGGCTGCCATAGATTTTGCTTTTCTTGGCCGAGGTGGTGTCGGTATGAACGAATCCTATGGGATCACAAGAATCCCTACTACACGGTTGCCGGGCGCAGGTTGCGAGGAGCAGGGCTAGTAGACAAGACAAGGATCGCTTTACCTGTGTTCGGGCCGCAAGGATGCGTGAAACCCTAGTCCTGCTTTGGTGGGTGTATTTGAGACTTCTTGAGCTCTCGAACTAGCTGTGGTCAGCGTGTGGTTCGAAAGAGTCAATCCTTCTCCTGGTCGCCTCGGACCTCCTTTTATAGGAAAAAGGGGTTGCCACAGTGGCACACAGGAGGTGGAAAGGTATACAGTGTTGCGAGGTTATCCCTTGTATTACAGGACAAGATGCATTTAATGCACCGCTTAGGTGTCCCCTTGCTTTATCGGGGACGGGGGCGAGGCCCGTCCCGTCCGCCGCCGCTCCTCCTCGCTTCGACACGCGCCCCGGCCAGTGATGCGTGTGGTGCCATGTAGGCAGGCAGGCAGCTGAAGTGGTGCGGTGGTGGAGCCTTCACGAAGATCTGCATGCCGCCACGCAGGCGCTTGATGAGTAGGCATGGGAGCTGCATGTTGCCATGCAGGTGCCCGCCCAGCTGGTTGGGCTAGCAGCCGCATGCGGACGGCGGTGGAAGCTTGGTCGTCTGCGGGTCTGGCGGTGGCCCTGCTGGCGTCCTTTGTGAGGGTCTTGCCGGGTGGCCCGGCAAGGGTCCTGCCACGGCGCGCTGTCGTCCCCGGCAAGGGTCTTGCCGGGGGTCTAGTAGCCTTCCTCGGCAAGTATCTTGCCGAGGATCGTCGTCTTCTAATCCTCATCTGATCTTGATTATGTCTTCACAAAGATCTGCATACCACCACATGGGTGCCTTCCCGAGCTCTGGCCCCATGCTGATGACGGTGTTGGCGGCCGTGGCTCAAGGGGTGGCTCGCCTGTTGGTGTGGGCGAGCTGTCCCGCAAGGATCTTGTTGGGGCCGCTGAGGTTGCCCCTGCAAGGGTCTTGCCTGGGGAACCTGCTTCCCCTCCGCTTCTTCGTGGTCTTGGCCTTGGCGTTGCTCTGATTATCTTGGGCTTCGGTCTTACCTTGGTTCACCTCCCCTGCTCTGCTTGGTGTGGTCGTGGGCGCGGCTCTGACTGCCCGTGCACAGGTAAAGGGTTACAAAAGCGTGCCCCTCTTTTTGTACACCGACAAGAGCCCCCGGGCCTGGGCCACACATAAGCACGACACGTTGTTGGGTCAGGCCCAAACCGGTGCGCGGGCAGGCGGGGCGGTTTTTACAACGGTAAGACTTTTTCGCCGCCCGCTTCCCACCACCCACGCTGTGTGGCGTGGAGGGTGTGCGTGATGTGGGCGGCATGCGGGGCGGTTTCACACGCATGCATCACATCGCAGTAAAGAGGCGGCTCGCGCTTTCCTCATAAAAGAGGGAGGCGGAGGCGCTGCTCATTTATCGAACGGGTCGGGCGCCTTTCAAGGCATCCACTCCCCACGATCACGGGGTGGGGAGGGGTCGCTTCGCCCGTCCCCTCGGTTCTGCACATCTGCCACGCGCCCCCATGCACTTGGGGCAGCAAGCGACGGGGGCGGGGAATCGGGCCGTCGCTGGTTGGGGCAGCGGGTCAGTCCCGATTCCGCGCGCGCCTCTGGTGGCTGGATTGGCTGAACGGGGCGTCCGGGCCCCGACCCCGCTCCTTTATAAGGAGGGGGAGGGGGGATGGCATCACGCACTCTTCTGTCATCCATCTTCTCTTGCTTCTGCTTCTTCCTTTCACTCGTCATGGAGAAAGGGAATCCTGGTCCTTCGACGGTGGCGGCGAGGGTCGCTGCTCGACAACGCGTCCCTCTTCCTCCTGAGCCCGTGGTGGTGGAGCCGGCCGCGAGGGGAAGGGAGAGGGGGCGAGGCGGGGCAGAGGCCGCAGTGCTCGGGGAAGAGGAGGATGGGGCGGCGCACCGGCTTCACCCCCACCAATGATGCCTTTCCCGATGGAAGGCCACGTCGGCGACCAGCCCCGCGAGTTCTTCCTCAGGCTGCGCCGGGCCTCCGCTGTCAGTTTCGCTCTTCCCGCCCCGTTTGCTCGGGAGATGGAGCGTGACCGGCCCCAATCCCTCAGATTGCACATGAGGGGTTGCGGGAACGGGGGTACGCGGGTCGATGTCGACTTCCCGGCTCCTCGAGTCATGTACCTTCGTCATGGGTGGAAGACGTTCGCTCGCATCCACAAATGACGGCGGGCCTGGCCCTCTACTTCAAATTAATGTAGGACGGCCTACTCTCCGTCAAGGTCTTCGGAGAGTTCGGGACTCGCCTGAAGTGTTGCGTGGAGAGCTCCTCCGATGGAGATTCGGACGATGGAAGCTCTTCCTCGGGCGAGAGTGATGAGGAGGACAGCGGGGCGGATAGCGGGGACGAGTCCGACTAGGCGTCAGACGCCCCGCGCCTAGGCGGGTGCGGCAGCAAGAAGATTCTGCACTGGCCGCCTCCTCGGCAGAGGTTTGCCGGGGCGGGCCAGCTCCTTGAACTTATCGGGCCGCCTCCTTGGGCGTCAAGGCCGGGAGGCTGCAGAAGAGGAAGAGGGCGCGGCAAGGTCGCTAACTCGAGTACGCTGGGCACCGACACCTTCATCACAGATTGCCGGTCCTGCCGCCTCGCCTTCCAGCTCCTTTCCTGCACCGTCATCACTGGCCCGTGGGCGGCCACCGATGCGTTCTCTTGGTGCTTTCTGCTGCTCGTAGCTCGCCTAGGCGCCCCTTTTGCCCTTTCGCCTCCTTGACCTGCCTCCTAAGGAGAGGGACAAGAAAGGGATTACAGGCATCTTATCTCTTTTTTGGTTTGTAAGCCTGCGGGCCTTTGTTAAATTTGAAACTTGTAATCCCCTTGCTCATGTTTTTCATCTCGCACGAACTGTACCTGTATGGGATGTTTTTAATGAAAAAGGGATGCTTGCCGGGTTTTTTGTTCACGAGTAAATCCCGCGACAAGGAGTGAATCCTTGTTATTGTTTAAGATAAACGTTTTTCGCCCGGCAACAGGCCTTGTCGTCCCCCCACTCCTCTCGACCGTTCTCGCGCTCTTGGCGGAGGCAGGGATGAAGTGGGCTTCAGGCTCCTCGTCCCATCTCCTTGTTGCCATGCCATTTACTCAAATCCGGACCCAGGAAAAAATCCTTAGGTATAGGGAAAAGGGGAGCACGACAGCCTAGAGATAAAAACAAGGTTTCACATACCCCAGTCCGGTTCCGAAATGCATGATAGAGGATGGAAGACTTATCTTGATCTGCAGCCCCCGGCAATCTCATCTTGACGCGGTTGGATCCTTGTGCTTGCAGCCCCCGACAACTCTGGTTTGCCGGGGTCGGGGCGCCGGTTCGTTTCCTTCTTTCCGAGTAGCTCAGCAGAAATGCTCATGTGTCCTGCGAACCAAAGGAGGACAGAAAAGGAACAAATAGACGCGCACTCGACCTATAGGCTAGGGGTTAGTCGTCGCTAAGCTCTATCAACCCTAACCAAGGAAGAGACTCGACCTAGCATGCATGCTATAACTTAGGGCGCCAGCGCTTCATTTATTTATGCTCAGGGTCTGCGCCTGGCTTTGTACAAAGGGTCACATGCCTTGCCGGCAAAGCTTGCACAAAAGGTGGCTTGCCGGGAGGCCCGGAAAGCCGTGCCTTATGGGTAAAACTTGCGAAGATGCTCGATGTTCCAGGAGTTGCTCACTGGGACGGCGTCTTCGGTCTCCAAAGGACTGCGCCAGTTCGGTGACTCAGATACCCGATAAGGGCCCTCCCACTTTGGTGTCAACTTGTTGGAATTCTTGGCCGACTGAACGCGCCGAAGAACAAGGTCACCTTCCTCAAAGCTTCGGGCATGAACCTTGCGGCTATGATATCGGCGCAAGGCTTGCTGGTAGCGTGCCGCTCTCACACCGCCGAAGACGATCTTTCTCGAGGAGCGTCCGGCGTCATCTTGGCGCAACGGCTCTTTCTCAAGCTCATCATAAGCGAGCACTCGAGGTGACTCAGATATGAGTTCCGTGGGGAGAATCGCTTCGCCCCGTGATACCAGGGCAAAGGTGTCCGCCGGTGGCTCGATTTGGCGTCGTCTGATCGACCAAAGAACCGCCGCAACTCATCAACCTAGCGCCTTCCGCTTCTTGTGCAGCTTGTCAAAGGTCGTTCTCAGCCTCGCAACACTTCAGCATTTGCCCTCTCCGCTATGGCCGTTGCTCCGTGGATGTGCCACGGAAGTTTAAATGAACCTTTGCTGCCGAGGTCTTGGATGTACTGCATGAAGGTGTGGCTTGTGAAGCGTGCCGTTGTCGGTGATGACTCTGTTTGGCACACCAAAACGGTGACCAGTCCTTTGAAGAACTTGATGGCTGACTGAGCAGTCACCTTCCTCACTGCTTCCACCTCCGGCCACTTAGTGAACTTTTTCGATTGCAACGCATAAGTACTCAAAGCCCGACAGCTGGGGGAAAGGGCCCAAGATATCAAGCCCCTGCACCGAGAATGGCCAGGAGAGAGGGATCGTTTGAAGGGCTTGGGCTGGTTGATGAAGCTTCTTTGAATGGAACTGGCACAATTCACACTTGGTTACTAGTGTCGTTGCATCCTGGAGGGCGGTGGGCCAGAAGAAACCTTGCCGGAACGCCTTCCCGGCAAGGGCCCTCGACCCTATGTGGGAGCTGCATATGCCTCCATGTATCTCTGCCAACATCTCCAGTCCTTCCTCCCGGGGGATGCACTTGAGTTTCACACAATTCGGCCTTCTGCGGTATAGGACGTCATCGACGAACTGGTACAGGGCGGACCGACGGGCTACTTTCTCCGCTTCTTCCTGCTCCTCAGGAAGCTCCCCTATTTGGAGGAATTGGACGGTATGCTGTGCCCATGCCGGAGCCTGGGGCTCGACGGCAAGGACCAAAGGCATCTCTTCCGCCATGGGAGCGGCTGTCTCTATGGCCAGGGCTTGGCACCCTGCCGAAGCCAGTTGCTCTTGGGCAGGCTCGGCGTCCGCGGCAGCACCCTTGCCGGCAGCCCAAGGGGGTTCGGTAGGAAAGTACTTGCCAGGACCTGATTTTTTCCGCTTGCTCTGCCCCGCTGATGGTTCGACGGATGGTTGAGTTAACCGGAGCAAAAAGGTACCTGGTTCCATAGGTAGCTTTAATGCGGCATGCTTTGACAGGTAAACAGCGATGTCGTTCCCCACCCGGGGGACGTGCGCCGCCTGGATACCGTCAAAGCGTTCCTCCAGCTTTCTCACCTCATCTACGTAAGCTTCCATCAATGGGCTCTGATAATCCTTGCTGACCTGCCTGACAACGAGCTGCGAGTCGCCCCTGACGATGAGCTTCTTAACCCCGAGGTCTGCTATGCGATCCCGAGACCAGCAAGCAATCCCTCGTGACTCAGCAGTGTTGTTGGTGGACATCTCCTCGGGAAGTGCATCCGGATCACGATTTGAGGTGTTCTCCGGCATGCGACGAGCAAAGACACCGCACGGGCGCCTTTGCAGCGAGAAAGCCCCATCAAAGTACATGATCCAATCGCGGTCCGCTTCCTTGCCGGGAGAGTGGTCTCTCGATTTCTTCGTCAGGCGTCGAGGTCCATTCTGCGATGAACTCCGCCAAGACTCTGTTCTGAATTTTCGAGGTACTTTCAAACTTTAAACCGAAGCTTGACAGCTCCAAGGCCCATTGCACAATCCTTCCGGTTGCGTCCGGGTTGTGCAGTATCCGTTGCAACAGGAGGCGAGTGACGACAGTGATCTCGTGGGCCTGGAAGTAGTGATGTAGCTTCCTCGAGGCCATAAGGAGGCCGAAGAGCGATTTTTGCACGCCGGAATACTTCTCGACCTAGCCCCCTTCAAGAGGGAGTCGACAAAGTAAACCGGTGCTGCATCATCTTCTTCTTTGGCACCACTTCACTCAACTGCGCGGGCATTGCCTTGGTGGCACCAGACTCTGCGGGGGCCATGCCTTGTCGGCACCAGGCCCTGCCGGGAGAATCTTTGGCCTGCCATCCACTGGTTCTGCCGCCATTGCTGCCCCCTCGTCGACCTCCCTCTGTGCCACCAGTGCGGCGCTGACCACTTGATTCGTCGCCGCCAGATACAGCAGCAACGGCTCTTGTGTCTTAGGTGCAACCAGTATCGGCGTGGAGGAAAGGTATTTCTTCAGATCCTGCAGTGCTGCCTCAGCTTCTGGGGTCCACTCTATTGGGCCTACCTTCTTCAAGATTTTGAAGAAGGGAAGGGCGCGCTCGGCGGACTTGGAGATGAATCGGCTCATGGCGGCAACGCAGCCGGTGAGCCGACGCACATCCTTGATCCGCCTGGGCGCCTCGATCTGATCAACGGCCTTGATCTTGTCTCTGGTTTGTTTCGATCTCACACACATGACACAAAGAACCCGAGAAGCTTGCCTGACGGAACACCAAAGACACACTTCTCAGGGTACAGCTTGAGGTTGATCTTTTGCAGGTTAGCAAATGTATCTTCTAGATCTTGCACAAGAGTTGGCCCGTCCTTGGTTTTGACCACTATGTCATCCATGTAGGCCTCCATATTTCTATGGAGCTGAGGTTCAAAACCATTTTGGACTGCTCTTGCAAACGTTGAGCCAGCACTCTTCAACCCGAAAGGCATCCGTAAAAAGCACTCTGTACCACATGGGGTGATGAAGGGTGTAGTCTCTTCATCCTCTCTTGTCATGAAGATTTGGTGGTACCCTGAGTAGGCGTCGAGGAATGATAACAGATCACACCCGGCTGTGGAGTCAAGAATCTGGTCGATGCGCGGCAACAGGAAGGGGTCCTTAGGACACGCCTTATTAATATCTGTGTAATCAATACACAACCTCCACTTCCCATTCGCCTTGCGCACCACTACCGGATTGGCCAACCACATCAGGTGGAGCACCCCTCCCACCAAACCTGCTGCTTCCAACTTCTTGATCTCCTCTGTGATGAACTCCTGCCTTTCCAGATCCTGCTCGACCTTCTCGCTTGACGGCCGCTGGTAAGGCATAGCCAGGTGGTGCTCAATCACCTCCTCGAACACCGGGATGTTTGGACGCTTGCCATGCAAATACGTCGACATTTGCCCGCAGGAAGGTGACGAGCGCGCCTTCCTATTTTCTATCGAGGGTGGAGCCTATGATGACGGCCCCTCCCGTGCCATCCTCCCCGACGGGCACTGTCGGTGTCAAAACCGGCGGATCTCGGGTAGGGGGTCCCGAATCGCAAGGCCTAGGCGGATGGTAACAGGAGACAAGGGACACGGTGTTTTTTAACCAGGTTCGGACCCTCTCGATGGAGGTAAAACCCTACTCCGCTTGATTAATATTGATGATATGGGTAGTACAAGAGTAGATCTACCACGAGATCGTAGAGGCTAAACCCTAGAAGCCAGCCTATGGTATGATTGTTGTTCGCCCCACGGACTAAAACCCTCCGGTTTATATAAGCAATCAAGAGGGTTAGGATTACACAGTAGTCGGGTTACAATGGTAGGAGATCTTCATATCCGTATCGCCAAGCTTGCCTTCCACGCCAAGGAAAGTCCCATCCGGACACGGGACGAAGTCTTCAATCTTGTATCTTCATAGTCCAGAGTCCGCCAAAGGCTATAGTCGTGCCATCCAGACACCCCTAATCCAGACTCCTCAAGAGCTCCCCGAACCAAAGCTTCAATGACGCATTTAGTCCGACGCGCTTATTGTCTTCGTCATTGCAAGGCGGGTTCCTCCTCGAATACTTCATAGAAGATTTTGAACACAAGGATAGTGTCCGCTCGCAAAATAAATTCCACATACCACGAAGCGAGAATAATATTTACATTAAGTTCAATCATTGACGTATTCCGCAAAGATGACATCACACCACGCCAAGCCTTTATTCGAATCATTTTACCGTCCCCACCTCAAAGACGCTTAGCGAGGCGGTTTCCTTGGCACGCCTTGTCAAAGTAGAGATCGTGTCCCCTTATTCCGGATTCTCATCAATACGGGCGCAGTAACCCAATCGTGTCTGCTGGCACGCCTCCTCTATCGGGCGAAGTCCCGAACGGTCACGGGAGGGCTCGGTATTCAACCTATTTATAAAGAGACCAAGGCCCCGCTCCTTTTCTCAATCTCCATCGAATCCGCCTCGCCGAAGTTCCAACACCCAAAGCTCCAGATTCAGCGCTCGGACCTTCGATGATGTCCGCCCGACCTCCAAGGCCGGTGGATGCCTTCCTCCGCCACGGAAGAAGACGCCCTAAAGCTAAGAGATGTCGTATCTAACCGCGAAATCAGATAGGCTGCCTGCTCAAGGGCAGGTTATTCCCACTCCCAAGCCCGTGAAAGCGTGGTGTTCAAGGCTCTCACTTCCTTCGGGGGCTAGGCTTCCCGACGGACCCCTTCGTGAGGGGGCTCATGTTTTATTACGGGCTGGAATTTCACGACTTGGATCCGGAGTCCATCCTCCACATATGATCATTCATCGTCGTGTGTGAAGCCTTCCTCCGCATTACCCCTCACTTCGGATTGTGGCTCAAGACCTTCAAGGTGGAGCCGAAGATGATCAAGGGGCAACATGCATAGTGCAGAGGGGCTGTTATAAGCAAGAATGCTGACGCTCCATGGCCCGAGGGCTCTTTTCAAGAGGAGCTCAGTCTATGGCAACAAGAGTGGTTTTATATCACAGCTCCCAGGGGCACCAAATGGGTGGCGCCACCTGCCTTTCGGCTGGGTCCTCCGCTGGGTCAAGGCCGTGGGTCAATAAAGGGCTTGACTGGGGGCCGCCCAAGGACGTGCCCTTGTTGTAGGGCCGTATTCGAGACCTCCTAGAGAGAGAGATCAATCTGGTCGTAGTAACGCAGGTCATGCTGATTCGCCGTGATCCTGCCTCGCAGAACGCCGCCCCTCCGCCTGTGGGAGTTCAATCCGGAGGGACCACGAGCTCTCCAACATTTTATGGGCGCAACACCCGTGGAGATGTAAAAACTGTTCTTAGGATCACAAACAATGTGTCCGGACTTGACCGAGGACGCAGGTCTGAGCTGCAACCCCCCGGATACTCAAGTAAGTAGTCCTGTACCCGGACACGCTATCCATATATTTATCATAAACTTGCCCTTAAAAGAGTTGTCCCTTAAACAGGAGTGGATAGCGAAAGTGAAACTGATCAAGTGTCCGGCCCCCCTCCCTGAGACCACGCCGAATCCCGTGTTAAACAAGATGCTGGAGGCTGCGCCTTTGGAAGAGGGCGAAGGGGGGAACAAGGAAGCTACTGCCTCCATGAAGGAGGTCATCAAGAAAGGAGGGATCGAGAATCCCTCCATCCAAGGGAGAAGAGGACCGCCTCTGAAGATCCGGAGGCCCAGGCCTCAAAGCGGGGGAAGAAATCTTCGCCAGAGGGTCCTGCGCCGGGAAATGTCCCGGCCGCACTATTTCCTCAAGGAGATCAGCCCTCCAGCGAGTCGTAAGTAGAGAGGGGAGTTTTTTTAAAATAAGATACATCCCTGCTTTATTTCTGAAGATAACCAAAATTTTACCTTGTAGTTCGGATCTCAGCCCTTCTCAGCAGAGCTCGTCTTCAGGGGATCTTCGTCCGGAGATGATGGAGAGCGGAACGCCTCCCCTGCTTGCCGCTTAGCGAGGCGGACGATCCTGAGGTGTCGTCATGGAGGGTTTCTCTGAATCCGGCAGGGGTGGAGGGCGATCGTAGGGCCCCCCGGAGCCCTCCGTGTCCGGCCTTCGAAAAAGGCCATCAGACGAGTCCGGCACCTCCTGGTGCACGGTTGGAGAAGTTGAAGGGTCTGCTCGGGCGAGTGTCTATCTCAGAGAATCACCGTGCATTGATGGGTACGGTGATTGAAAAAATTTCGTCCGCGGAAAGCGGGTTGTACGAGGCCGCCAGAAGTTTACTGACAGGTTTTGAGGTACGTGCAATGGTGTACCTTTTGACGGTTCTGCATATATAAAATGCGCCCTGTGTAGATAGTAGCCCCTGAGACTCGGTGCGTTTGTCAAAAATGACAGCGTGCCGAGGATCATAATCCCAGGTTATCATATGTTGCCCTTCCTATATAGGTGGCGGAGCGTCCGGTGGCTAGCCGGACTAATGAATTTTCCGAGCTAAAGCGGCAACTTGACGTGGCGGATGCCGACATCGCGCTTGTCAATAAGCGGCTTGACGAGTCACAAGGTATGCGGTTTCTCCGCGGACACCTGGTAAGGGAGCTTGATGGAGAACCTTCGAGTGGAGCTTGCCCGAGCCAAGGAGCAGGCCAGAAAAAGTGATGCTGCTGCCTTAAAGGCGGCCGAAGAGCTGAAAGCCGAACAGGCTGCTCACCGTCGAAGCAAGAAGGAAATGGCCGAGATGGCCGTGAAGTTGAAGAATGCTACCGACCGCTGCGAGCTTCTTGAAAAAGAAGGTCGAGCGGAGCAAGAGGACTCAAGAAGGCCACCACCGAGGCTAAGGATGCTCGCTTCTGCGATGAGAGCTATGAAGGAGGAGCTATGTCGCCGGAGATATCGCGGCCGGAAAGCCCTTTTCGCTGCGGAGGAAGTTCACGGATCCTAAATATGCTCGCTTGGACCGGCTGTGGAGTAGTGAGGATGCTTATCTGGACTTGGCGGGCGAAAAGTGCCATGGACGCGGCCGAACACTTCGGAGATCAAAAGGATCACGAGATGGAAGAGCTTTTTGGTCGCAGCTCAGTAATCCAGAGCGCCCACTTCCATTAACCGATCGTTTGGCGAATGGGCGGAGCTGAATAGGTTGTCTGGACTTGCCATGAAGAATGTCGTGACTCATTTGTGGCCGAAAAGGCCCGAGCCGAAGAGTTATTTTGGTTTGGTGCAGCAGTTCCTTGGTGCGGTGCCGCATATCAAAGCAATGAGGCGGTCAACATGCATAGAGGGTGCGCGGATGGCTCTTGCCCGTGTCAAGACATACTGGGCGGAGATGAAGGCCACCGATGTTGCATCCCAAGATTCGGACGGAAGCCGTGCACCGCCGAGCACTATTTTCGTGAAGTTCTCGCAGGCGCTGCTTAATAGAGACGCAGTGCTCGAAGGATATTATGTTCGAATAACATGTATTATTGTGAAACTATGTTTCGATGGAATATAAAAGCTTTTTATACTTGTGCCTTCAAGAATTAAAATACCTCATGTGCAGTCGTTAATGTATATGTGTATATAACCTGAAAGATGGCAGTCCTTGGCTTCAGCCCCCACGCATATAATGCGGGGGTGTTTGCAGAAAGTGCCTTTTCACACTTGATCCAACGTCTTGGTCCTACAAGGGAGGTGATAGCGCAGCAAACTAGGCAACCAGACTATAATGCTTTATCACTTTCACTTAGCCATAGGAGTTCGGCTGGGGCTACTATATAGCCCCTAGGGGCACCGTGCTCACCCGAATTGGGCGCCAGATGTGCCTGGTCGGAAACGACCCTTCGTCAATGCGAGGAATTCTAAAGATTCCGCAGGTCATCGAGTGGTTGACCAGTCTCATGCTATATCATGACAGTTTCCGCTTTCATCGAGGTGCTCGCCGGCCGAACCGGGCACAATCGCAGAGTTCTCCGGTGCCGCATTAGCCGATAGAGCGGAACGTAAGGCAGCAAAACATGTGAGCCGGGCAAACCCAACATTTGACCAAAGACATGATTCGGAGCTGATGCATATAAGGCCTAACTCGAGACGCCAACACTCCCTAAGGTATTCGGTCTTTATGAAAACGGGTCGAACAATCGCCCTTGGTAATAAGCCCTCGTGTCTGTGTACGCTGAATTTCTGACGTGGCCTATGCCAAAACGCCAGCCCCTCCTCGGTTATAGCAAGAAATCGGGGGATGTGTATCAACAAGAGACAGTGAAAAAGGTTTACGCAAGGTCTTAATCTGAAAAGAATCCTTGCGATGGGTCCCTACTGCATGTCTGCCAGGTCTCCGCTTGCCGTATCCTCGGACGGTCAGAGTAACGATGTTCATCTATAAAAGAGAGGAACTTAGTTGAAAAAGGTTGTGCGAAAATGTACGTTATATTGAATAAACGAAGTAGAATTCAAAAAATGAACAAAAATGAGCTTTATGGTCTCTTGTTGCGGAGCCCCTTGTACGGGGGTATGTGTCTAGTAAGCCCTTGTATGTTTACGCCGGACTCGTCCAGCCGTGTCCGGGGTCTGGACGACCTGTCTAAGTGCTTTTATTGAAGAAGCCGGTTTATTGTGTGGCTGTCAAGGCAACCGCACGATTTTCCGGACTCGAGGGACCCTCGATGTTTCCTTTTAACGAGATGATGCCGCGTGGACCGGGCATTTTAAGTGTAAGAGATGCATAATGCGGTATTGGCGTTAAAGCGGGCAAAGCTTCGGCGTCCCAATAGTGCTTGATAGCTACTTGTAAATGGGGCGAGGTGGAAGGTTAACTTTTTCGCGGCGGAAGTTGCTCGGGTGAGCCGAACACAACTTCTAGCAGTAGAGAGCCCGCATAATGGGCATATGGGCCTGGCATTACCCTTGAAAGGAAGTGTTGCTATGGCGAAATTTGGTTGGGTCTATCCCCATTTTATGCGGATTGTGTCCTCGATATAGCAGGTTTAGATCACTGCCGCCGTCCATTAGGACTTGGGTAAATTGGAGTCCGCCAATTATCGGATCTAATATCAAGGCAGTCCAACCTGCATTCTGTATACTTCTAGAGTAATCCTGATGGTCGAAGGCGATTGGTTTTAACAACAAGTGGTGGGACTCCTTCGGGATAGGCCGTATGGCGCGTACCTCTGTGGGCGCCGCTCTATTTTTCCCTTTTGTCACGTGAAGTGAGTTTACTGTTTGATTTCTTGTGGGAAATTCTTTTGTTTTCCGTGCTTTCTGCTTGTGGGGTTCGTCATCATCCTCGCTTGGTGTGTCGATCCCTTGTGTTCGGCGTTGAGTTTGTCGGACTGCTTGAAGACCCAACAATCCCTGTGGGTATGGTTTGCGTGCTTCCTGAGTATCTGTGGATTTGGCATATCTTGTCCAAGATTTTGTTTAAGTTAGATAGCTCGTCCCGTTATCCTTGAGGGACAGCTTTTTATGATTCTCGCCGAGAGCTTTTGAATCCGGCGTTGACCGTCGTGCTCTTCGGCTGTTTCCCTTGGTCCGACATCGTCCTTGCTGCGCCATGGTTTCGCTCCCATCCTCGACTTCGATGTACTTGGGTCGCTGGTGCTGCATCTTGCCACCAGCTATCCTCTCCCGCCGCAAAAGCGGGTCATGAGGCTTGTTAATGCGGCCATTGTTCTTGGCTTTTCTTGGCCGAGGTGTTTGGCAAGCCATTCGCCCTGGACGTTGTGTTTGAAAGCTGCTAAGGCTTGGCGTCCGGACAATCGACTATTTGGTTCTTTTTAGTAAGGAATCTGTTCCAAAATTTCCGGCTGACTCTCCCAAGTTGTTGAGTTATGTGACTTAAATCGTCGGCATCCGGAGGTCGGACATAGGTCCCTTGAAAATTTGGGTTCAAAAAACATCCTCGAGCTCCTCCCAACTTCCAATGGTGTTTTCAGAAGGCTTTTAAGCCAATCTTGGGCTGGCCCTTTGAGCTTGAGGGTAAGTATTTTATGGCGTGGAGATCATCTCCTCTAGCCATGTGTATGTGGAGGATGTAATCCTCAATCCGCACTCTGTGGTCTCGTTGTTCCGTCAGATGCCTCTATGTTTACGGGCTTGAACTCTACCGAAATTAATAATCCAAGACCTCATCGGTGAAACATAGTGTGCGGCACCCTATATTTAGGTGTACCGTATTTGTTCGGATGCTTGATGTGTTGCATTGCTTACTAGAGCTTGCTTTCTTGGCCCGTAGATAGATCTAACTGGGCCATCTTTTTTGATGCGAACTCGTGCGGATCGCTGTCGGCTTGTGTGCGCACCGCTTGCCGCTCTCTGCTTTTCCATGGGGTCGCCCATCCGACCGGTGGCCTCTTTGTTTTTTGATTGCGGGGCTCTACGGCCTCCTCATCAAATTCAGCAGTAGTTTTCGCTTTGGGTAGCTCTTCGCTCGCGATCGTCGCCAGATTTGTTCATGGTGTTGAGTACTTTGCTCCATCTGATTCTGAGTGCATCTTCCGCTGTTTTGAGCTTCCGCTTCTGCTTTTTCAGGCTACATGCAGTGGCGACGAGCCTTTTGTGGAGGTTCTTCTGCTCCAGCAACTTGTCCGGCGTGAGGTCGTCCGGACTGTTATCTTCGCCGAGAATGGGTTGTTTATCCAGATTGTCATGTTCGGACGGTTGCTCGATAGCATGTTCGTCATCCACCGGTTCGCCCTACTCTATGGCTGGGTCTATATGGCTGTTGTCTTTGTCGAGGCGGGACTTTGAGCGGCGCTTACGTCGCCGTTTTGACTGCTTTTCGAGGGAATGATCCTTCGTAGCGCCCCGTTGTTCCTCATCGTCGCTTCCTTTAGGTGTGTCCACCATGTATACATCGTGAGATGAGGTGGTTCTACAGTGCCCTATAGGTGCTGGTTCATGTTCCTCCCTACATCGCCGTCCATACCGCCGATGTCTTCGAGTCGAAGTCGAGCATGTCGGTTAAATCATCGACAGTGGCTACGAAGTGGGTGGTGGGTGGGCTTTGAATTTCTTTGTCGTCCGCATCCCAAACTTGCTGACCATAGTCCGGCCAGGGCTCTCCTAATAAAGAGAGAGACTTTAGCGAATTCAGGATGTCGCCAAAGGGTGAGTGCTGAAAGATGTCCGCGGCGGTGAATTCCATGATCGGCGCCCAATCGGATTCGATTGGCGGGGGCGCGGAAGGCTCGGAGTCCGGAGAAGAGTCCGGCACCTTGGAGTTACGAGCTTCGCAAAGGATGGGGTAGGTGTACGGCTGAATCGTCGTAGAGATCGTAGCCCCCGAGGCGGTGTCCAGCCACCCGTCCTCGATCGGTGCAGTCGGCTCTGAGCTAAAGGGCGGAGCGGACACTAGTGCGGCCTCCAGGACACTGTTCGGCGGCAGAGCTAGATCATGCCCCTCGTGACAGTGCGGCGCGCTTGGCTGTGGCTCGAAGCCGTCGAAGATCAAGTCTCAGCGAACGTCAGCCATGTAGTTCGAACTTCCAAATCTGACCAAGGGGCGAAGCTTTCAATCTGCTCCAGATGGCCAAGCGAATTGGCCCACAGCCAAGAAAGTCACGAATACGAAGATCTGTCCGGGGAGAAAAGTCTCACCCTGGAGCGCATCGTCGTTGATGATCGGAGGAGCCATCGGGCCTAAAGATGACGACATAGAGGAACTCTCAATGAAAGCACCAATGTCGGTCTCAAAACCGGCGGATCTCGGTAGTAGGGGTCCCGAACTATGCGTCTAGGCGGATGGTAACAGGAGACAAGGGACACGATGTTTTTACCTGTGTTGGGCCCTCTCGATGGAGGTAAAACCCTACTCCCGCTTGATTAATATTGATGATATGGGTAGTACAAGAGTAGATCTACCACGAGATCGAGAGGCTAAACCCTAGAAGCTAGCCTATGGTATGATTGTTGTTCGCCCCACGGACTAAAACCCTTCGGTTTATATAGGCACCAAAGAGGGTTAGGGTTACACAGAGTCGGTTACAATGGTAGGAGATCTACATATCCAGACGCCAAGCTTGCCTTCCACGCCAAGGAAAGTCCCATCCGGACACGGGACGAAGTCTTCAATCTTGTATCTTCATAGTCCAGGAGTCCGGCCATCCGGACACCCCCTAATCCAGGACTCCCTCAGGCACCTTCGTGGTTTGCGGCGGCTCGGCTCTGAATCTCTTGCTTTGGTCGGTAGAGCTCTCTAGCACGTCCTCAACGGTAGCACAACACTCTGAGGAGGTGCGCTTGCCGGAGTGGGTGCGAGAGGTCTTGCCTGGCTCCTTCTTCCCTCCTGGGCCTTCAGTGGCAGGAGCAGGTGCCTTGACGGCAGCCGCGATCGCTTCCAGTAGAGTTGGTCGGCGCAGATCAAGGCGTCCTTCTTGTCGGAGGGGACGGAGATGATGGTCAACGGCCCGGCATCTTTAGCATGTTGTAGGCGTAGTGTGACGCCGCCATTTAACTTGGCTATACCGGAGGCCGAGGATCCTGCTAGGGCAAGGGATCTCGCCACGCCGAAGACGCATCCTCTCCATCGTAGTTCAATTCTCCCCGAATGTCATGGGCACTGTGGACCTTTCCTTCGGCTGGCTCCTCCTCGGATTGACCCCTTGAAACGTGACCGCTTCCTCGAGGTCTCCATCGTGATTTGTAACCTTTGATCACGACAAAGCGAGATCAGGTTCAGCCGCCCCGCCGTCAACCAACATCTTGTTCACCCCGAGGTTGCTTATCGCTGGCGAGACCAACGACAAACACCCGACCGCGGTAGTGCGGTCGTGGTGGTCCTCGGCCAAAGATGAGGGGCGGCTGGACCACTTCGCCGGCTTCGGGCGTCGAACGATGGCTCGGCTGCTGTAATCTCACGCTACCACCGCTTGAGCCGGGCGGTGAGAGGTATGCGCAAAGGCGCCGCCGTCGATGCACATGGCCTCCGTGGCCTTCGGAACCCTTGCTCACTAGACTCGCCGTCCTCGCCGTGATCGCTGCCTTCTTGTTTCTTGTCGCGGCCTCGGCGGCCTCTCTGTCGGGTTGTCCTTGCCGGGCGACCTCCTTGGCCGCCACGCTTCTTGCCAGATCCCTCAGCACCGTCCTGGTCCTTCTCCTTCTCCCGCATTTCGTACTCAGCTTTTTTGCTTCTCAGCAAGTAGCTCGACTTGTCGGCAGTTCTGGAGGTCGTGGCCCTTGGTGCGGTGGATCTTGCAGTATTGCTTGCCGGAGCTTCCTGGCTTGTCGGTAGCCGCCAAGGCCCGGCAGGCGGCGAACTCGGCAATCTCCTTGCCGGGGGTGTCTGCCTTGACCTTCTTGCCGGCACCGGTATCGTCAGATCCCTCAACGGCAAGCACGTCCTTGCCTTTGCGTTTCCTGTTGCGACGTCGGCTCTTCTTCGTCGGGGTGGCGGCGTCTTCATCGGTAGAGTCGGTTTCCGCACCGGCGTCTTCGCCGGGGTACTTCCTTCCCTCTTCAGCCCGGGCGCACCTATCGGCCAGAACGTAGAGCTCAGCCACATCCTTAACCTTGGTCATTGCCAGCTCATCGCGCATCTTGCGATTGCGCACGTTCTGGTGGAACACGCTAATCACAACGGCGCGATGAACGTCGGGGATGTTGTACTGCACCCGGCTGAATCTCTAGATGTACTTGCGCAGGGTCTCCCTTCCTTCCGGGAATGATATGCAGATCATCGGCCCGGCCATGAGCTTGGTGGCCTCCTGTGAAGGCGCCAACGAACTCATGGCACAGATCTGACCAGGAAGAAATGGAATCCACCGGCAAGTGCATCAACCAAGACATCACATTGGGCTTGAGCGCCAGCGGGAAATAGTTGGCAAGCACCTTGTTGTCGCGAGCCCCAGCGGCCTGCATCGCGATGGTGTAGATGCTGAGGAACTCGGACGGATGGGTCTTGCCAGTGTACTTCTCGCCGACGTCGGGCTTGAACGTGCGGTGGGACGGCCACTGGAACTGCCTCAGCTCACGGGTAAAAGCCGGGCAACCCACCTCGTAAGGTAGGCCGCTGGGGCACCCCGGTGCCAGCTGGTCCATAGCGGGTCCCGCCCGCTTGTCCGACTGGCGGCGCATTTCGCGCCGGCGCTCGACGATGGTTCGAGTCTCTTCGTGAGCTCGCTCCCGAAGGACCTGACGCTGGTCGCGAAGGGTCAGCAGGTCGGACGATGCTATGGAGATGTTATCACAAGCGTCGTCGCGATGGGCCGACGCCCGCGGCGGCTGGCGAGGAGGAGAAGAGTGCACCGTGGCCGTAGCTCCCCCGGTCCTCCCAGCGCCAACATGTGGTGGCTCAGTGGAGCACCAACCCGAGGACCCAGCCGGTCGCGGATCGTCTTTGTTTGCGACAGCGACGAGGCTCCAGATGGTGGCCCTCCACTCATCAAGCTTCTCCGCAGCGGGAGGGAAGTCGAGGAGTAGCTGTGCGTGCGCCAAAGCTTCCGCTGGCGTGGGCGGCGGCGACAGCTACGTGGAACGCGGTGCGCTTCGTCTTCTAACTATGTTAGAAGGAGCTCCGTTACGACCCAGCGGCTGCGTGCCATTTTCACCAGCGCATCAGCGAGCATGCTGAACCCCTTCATCTTGCTGACGACGCACAGGGCTCTTCCCACGGCGGTGCCCAGGGTCACCAACATGGTGACACTATTCGGCGCACACACCATGGGAAGAACGCGCGGTGGTCACCGGTGTATGCGTCCTGGAGGTCGCCGCGCCGCCCGGAGTCGGCACAACGACACCGCCACAGGGCCCCACGCCGCCTGTGGGGGTCCCTGCTCCGTCTTTGGATCCGGCGGCGTGTAGCCGGTCGTCTGGTGCACGAAAAACGCCGCCGCCAGTTCGACCGTCATGGGCGATGCCGGTGCTCGCGGGTCGCCGGGGTCCCGCCCACGATCGTCCGCTGCCGTCCGCGACCGCACGGGCTGCTCGCTCCCAACAAGCCGATCGCCGTGGCCGCCTTTCTTCTTAGGGGCCATGGCGACGAAGAACTACTAGGCCAACTACCAGACCAGATCCTCACAATTGCGCCCTCTACCTTGCGCGCCAAAGATGTCGGTGTGGAAGGACACCTATGGGATCACAAGAATCCCTACTACGGTTGCCGGCGCGCAGGGTTGCGAGGAGAGCAGGGCTAATAGACAGCACAAGGATCGTTTACCCAGGTTCGGGCCGCAAGGATGCGTAAAACCCTAGTCCTGCTTTGGTGGGTGTATTTATGAGAGTTCTTCAACTCTCGAACTAGCTGTGGTCAGCGTGTGGTTCGAAAGAGCCGAATCCTTCTCCTGGTCGCCTCGGACCTCCTTTTATAGGAAAAAGGGGTTGCCACAAAGGGCACACGTGAGGTGGAAAGGTATATGATGTTGCGAGGTTATCCTCAGACACAGGACAAGATGCATTTAGTGCACTGCTTAGGTGTCCCCTTGCTTTATTGGGGACGGGGGTGAGGCCCATCCCGTCCGTCACTGCTCCTCCTCGCTTCGACATGCGCCCCGGCCAGTGATGCGTGCGGTGCCATGTAGGCAGGCAGGCAGCTGAGGTGGCGCGGTGGTGGAGCCTTCACGAAGATCTGCATGCCGCCACGCAGGCGCTTGGTGAGTTGGCCTGGGAGCTGCATGTTGCCACGCAGGTGCCCGCCCAGCTGGTTGGGCTAGCAGTCGCATGCGAACGGCGGTGGAAGCTTGGTCGTCGGGCTGGTCCGGGCGGTGGCCTGCTGGCGCCCTTGGTGAGGGCCTTGCCGGTGGCCCGGCAAGGGTCTTGCCAGTGGCCCAAAGAAGGGTCCCGCCACAAGACGCTTGTCGCCGTCCCCGGCAAGGGACTTGCCGGGGGTCTTGTAGCCTTCCTCGGCAAGGATCTTGCCGAGGATCGTCGTCTTCTAATCCTCATCTGATCTTGATTATGTCTTCACAAAGATCTGCATACCACCACACGTGCACCTTCCCGAGCTCTGGCCCCACGTTGATGACGGTGTTGGCGGTCGTGGGCTCAAGGGTGGCTCACTCTGTTGGTGTGGGGCAAATTGTCCCGGCAAGGATCTTGTCGGGGCCGCTAAGGTTGCCCCGGCAAGGGTCTTGCCGGGGGAACCTGCTTCATCCCTCTGCTCTTCGTGGTCTTGGCCTTGGCGTTGCTTTGATTATCTTGGGCTTCAGTCTTACCTTGGGTCACCTCCCTTGCTCTGCTTGATGTGTTCGTGGGCGCGGCTCTGACTGCCCGTGCACAGGTAAAGGGGTACAAAAGTTTGCCCCTCTTTTTGTACACCGATAGGTGGCGGGCGAGCCATTCGTCGCGGATGCTGTATTTAAAGGCCGCTAAGGCTTTCAGATCCTGACAAATGATGATCCGTTCTTTAGTTAGGAACATAGTCCAGAACTTCCTGGCTGACTCCCCGGGCTGTTGAACTTTGTGACTTAAGTCATCGGCGTCTAGCGGCCGAACATATGTACCTTGGAAGTTGTCGAGGAAGGCTTCTTCCAGGTCCTCCCAGCTGCCAATAGAATTCTCGGGCAGACTATTTAGCCAGTGTCGGGCTGGCCCTTTAAGTTTTAGTGGGAGGTATTTGATGGCGTGACGATCATCCCCGCAGGCCATGTGGATATGGAGAATAAAATCCTCTATCCATAACGCGGGATCGGTTCTTCCATCGTATGATTCGATGTTTACGGGTTTGAACCCTTCTGGGAAGTCATGATCCATTACTTCGTCAGTGAAGCAAAGAGGGTGCACGACGCCTCTATATCGGGTCACATCGCGACATAGCTCTGATGGAGTCCGTCTGCGACAGTCGGCTCGGGAGTGACTAGATTTGTCACGCCCGAATAGATAGCCATCGTCGCGTGTCGAGGCACGTCCTCGCGATCCGTAGATCAATCTTGTATGTCCTGCTCTGCTGCCCAGGGTTTGCCAGAGGTCATATGCATGACCCCGAGCTGTGTTGTCTCTATTTTTCCGTGGCGGCGGGGCTGGCTGTTCGGCTTGAATTGCCGCTCTGTCCCGACCATGAGGTGGTCGACCCGCCGCTCTGTCCCGACCGCGTAGTGTTCGGTCGAACGCGTTATGCGAGGGAGGTATGGGCTCCGGTGCCTCCTCATCGAACTGAGGTAGCAACCTTCGCTTTCGGTATCTATTGGCTGGGCGTCTGAGGCCGTATTCTTCGGCTGCCAGGACATCAGTCCATCTGTCGACAAGCAGATTTTGGTCAGCTTGAAGCTGCTGCTATTTCTTTGAGGCTCCTTGCGGTGGCTATTAGCTGGCGCTTAAAGCGCTCCTGCTCCAGAGGCTCCTCTGGCACGATGAAGTCATCGTTGCCGAGGCTTGCCTCCTCCTCGGAGGGCATATGGTAACTACCATCCTCCGAGTCTTCTTCCATTGCCTGTTCGTCAGGGCTGACTTGCCCATCTTCCCGATGGTCTTGTTCGACAGTTTGTTCATCGGGTTCTTCTGTGTCTTCGGCACCATCCGGAGTGTTATCGTCTCCTGTGCCGGTGTTGTTGTCCCGGCTGCTGCGGGATTTAGAGCGGCGATGCTGACGCCGGCATTTTGGTTTTGTCTTGGGAGGGTCCTCCTTTGTGGTGTTTTCCTTGTCATCGCCACTATTATTTTTCGGCGTGTCTACCATGTAGACATCATATGAGGAAGTGGTCGTCCATCGTCCAGTGAACGGCGGGTTTTGGGCCTCCTCATTTCCAGCATCCTCGTCCATACCGTCGATGTCTTCGGAGTCATAGTCGAGCGCGTCGGTTAAGTCTTCGACAGAGGCTATGAAGTGGGTGGTGGGTGGGAAGCGAAATTCTCCTTCATCATCAGCCTCCAGTTCGAACCGGACATAATTCGGCTGTGAGTCCCCCGCCAAGGACAGATTTCTCAATGAATTTAGCACATCGCCTAAGGGCGAGTGCTGGAAGATGTCTGCGGCGCAAAACTCAAAGATCGATAAGCGATCCAATTCGGCATCCGCGGATGCACATGGCTCGGAGTTTATGACCAGAGGCGAGTCCGGAGTTTCAGTGACAAAGACGCCGTGTGACTTTAGGTCAATGTTCGGCTCCAACGCCGTGGAATCTGCGGCCGCCGCGGTGGGGTTGAGCCTCCCATCCTCGGAGTCTGCAATATGCTCCGGATCTGCGGCCGGAGCAGTTACAGGAGCAATCTCCTGGGTGCGGCCTGATGAAAGATTTAGGTCATGTTCATCGGGGTGACTAGGAGCGGTTGCCGCGGTCTCAAATCCGGCGAAGATCAAATCTCCACGGATGTCCGCGTCGTAATTCGAGCTCCCAAATCTGACCTGATGGCCAGGGGCATAGCTGTCGATCTGCTCTGTGTGGCTGCGAGTTGGCCCGCAAAGACGCCGAACACGTAAGATCTGTCCGAGGAGGAAGGTTTCCCTTGGACAAGATTGTTGTTGATGATTGAAGTGGTCATCGAACCCTTTGGGGTCGGCTACGTTGGAACTCTCAATGAAAGCACCAATGTCGGTATCAAAACCGCGGATCTCGTGTAGGGGTCCCGAACTGCAAGGCCTAAGGTCGATGGTAATAGGAGACATGGGACACAATGTTTACCCAGGTTCGGGCCCTCTCTATGGAGGTAATACCCTACTTCCTACTTCCTGCCTGTATGACTAAGGTAATGAATATCCCCTTTCCGGACTAAGTCCTCCGGTTTATATAGACAGCGGGAGGATCTAGGGTTACACAAGGTCGGTTACAAAGGAAAAGAATCTACATATCCGGTCGCCAAGCTTGCCTCCCACGCCAAGGAGAGTCTCATCCGGACACGGGTGCAGTCTTCGGTCTTCGCATCTTCACATCCCATCAGTCCGGCCCATGGCCAACAGGCCGGACGAGGACCCCTTAGTCCAGGACTCCCTCAGTCGCCCCCACCCATACCGGCGGCGCGCGGACCCACTCGCGCACTACTCTAGTCCAGGATTAGCGCTCGATGGGGGACGGCTCTAGCTCGCCTTTGACGCGGGGTTGGGGAGGGGACGACGGGGCCACCGGCGGCACCATGCAGTCGCCCGCCGCGGAGAGGGCAAGGGCATGCACCATTGCCGCCTCGTACCGAGCCTCCTCTTCCTCCGCCGCCTCCGCCCTGCACCGCTCGTCCTCCTCGCTCTCTCGGTAGACGGCTGCAAGGGCCGCTTGGTAGGCGTCCTCAGCCGCCTGGTCCTCCTCGCGGACGACGAGTGGGGGCGGCGACACGCTACGATCGACCTCGCGCACACCGCGTCGCCTTGCCTCCTCGTGCTTGAAGGCGAACCACCTCTTCCAGTTCGGGGATTCGGATGCGTAGGTGGCGTCGCGGCGCTGCTCCGGCGACAGCAGCGCCCGCCGGCGCTGCACCTCCTCCGCATGCGCCTAGCCAATCATGGGCGCCGCAAGCTGGGATCCTCTTCGATCCAGATGCTACCGTCGCGGCGAGGAGATGTCGGGTACGGCAGAGGCACGCGGTGCTGCCAGGTACTCCGCCGGTGCACTAGCATCGCGACAAGATTTCCCTCCGCCGGGCGAGCCGGCGCCGGCGGAGGCGGTAGCAACTCCGAGGCGAAAGCGACGGCGGGGGCCTTGCCCTTGGCCTTGATGCTGCTGCCGGCGCCGGAGAAGAGCCCCATTTGGCACGGCTAGGGTTGGCTAGGGTTTGCCGGCAACGGGGAAGCGAGCTTTCCTAGATGTGGACGGGGGCTGGCTAGATGAGGACGGCCCCACCGCACGGTCGGCTTAAAAAAGGGCGACCGCCGTCGTTGACGCATGGGCCCGTGGTCATAAATTAAGCTGACCGCGTGGGCAGCGAGTAGTTGGACGGCCGTAAGGTGGGGACGCGGCGGAGAGCGAGAAGGCGCGCGTGGCGTCCGTTCGGCGTCCACGTCGACGCATTTGGGGCGCAAATTTGGGCCACAAATGCGTTGACACAGACGCGAAACGGACGTGATTTGGGTTTGGGTCGGCGCGTTGGGCCACCACTTTTGCCCGCACCGACCCAAACGGACGCGGGCGGACGAAATGGGTCGCTCCATTGGAGTTGCTCTCAAAAGCCATTTTCTGGCCTGATTTGAGCACAAGTCAAAGTGGATGTGTGTAGTGTGTATGATGATTTATTTTTATTTTTTTGGCAATATATTTGATTTGCATCTCAAGATTTTGTATCTCAAGAACATGAAACGCAAGAAGAGCACCTTCTTGACATGGAAGAGGAGGTCTTTGCTGATGCATCTCCAAAGGGGAGAAGTGCAAACTACACTACGAAAGAAGTCAAGTTGTTGTGTGAAGCATGTAAGAAAATTGGTCTTGATCCGATCAACCAATGCCAACGTATTATGAGCGTGTATATGAGTACTTCAAGGCACACAACACTAGTGGAACCCGTTGATCGCAAATGTTGCTCCGACATCGATGGCAAACTATATCGCCAGATGGTCAAGAATGGTCGGCATGCTTGGCACAAGTTCACTGTATGAACGCGAATGGCACAAATGCCGGCGATAAGGTGATTGTTTTGTTTCCATTCATCCATGATTTCTTCATCTCTAGTATGGATTGCGGGCTAACTTCTTCTCTCACTTGTGGTACGTACCTCAACATTGCTAGTGAATTGTTTAAGGGCCAAGGAAAAAAAAGGTTCAAAGAAAGGCAAGGTATTCAGTTGGCACCATTTTGGGGCGGAGATTGGAAATGAGAAGAAGTGGAAGAACCGCCAATACAATGAAATTATTAATAAGGACAAGTCCAACAGCTTGGTTGGAGATGCAAATGTTGACATCGATGATGATGCATCAAGTGTCGAGGATGGGAAAAGAAGTCTGACTCCCAACTCAGTTACTAATAAGAAGAGGCCTGATGGAAAAAAGTGCATCAAGGACAAGTTGAAGAAAGGAGGAGGCAATGACGTGAAGGAATCAGTGGCCAGCATCATGGCAATAAGGAAGGGGATGGCCAAGGAAACGAAGAACTTGAAGGCCAAATAAATGGAGAAGAGGGAGGAGACCGAGGAGAGGAGAATGGCGACCAAGTAGAGGACGGCGGCGACCGTGGAAAGGAGGGCAGCAGTCAAGGAGAGGAGGGTCGAGGTTGAGGAGAGGAAGGTGGCCTACGAAGAAAGAATCTAGAGCATGTTTATGGACCCAAGTACCCTCAATGAGAAGTCCAAAACATACTTCGAACTTTGCTGCGATCAAGTGTTGGTGATGAGGTATATGAGATTGAGAGGCTTCATGGGAGGGTTTGGAGGCATGAGAGGAGGCATGAGTGGCACGTGTGGCATAGGTGGCAATGGAAACAATGGTGCCAATGGATCGAATGCAAGCAGTAGTGATGGCAATGGAGGCAATGACATCTCACAACTCTATGCATTCATTCTATGCACTTGTGTTTGTGTTTGTGACGCACAACGTTTTTAATGATAGGGTTATATTCAATCTTGAACTTGAATTGTTGTTGATCATGTGTGTTGTGACCATGTCGTAGTTTGTTTGAATATGCGTGCAATTGCGGAATAGAGAAGAAAACTAAATTTTAGGGCACCAGTTGCAGGGCTGCTAGAAAAGTAGAAAACATTCTAAAAACCTAAAGCCTTCTATCTCTCTAGACCTAAAACCAGTTTTAGGGCACCTAAAACATTATAGAGTTGTTGAAGATGCTCTAAGAAATCCAAACACGGAAATTTGCAAACATGCTCTTTCGATTTTCCATGGAACTTCGAGAGAGGAGAAACTTCATGCAAGACACGAAGTCAAATTTTCGTGAGATTCATGTCGTCTCTTTGGGGCGGTGAGGTTAGTATTACTCGTCATACATGCGCGATGGCGAAAACTATTGTGGCTTGGTCCTTAGAGGCACGTGCACTAAAACTATGATCCAAAGGCCCCCCATAGATCGGAGTTCTACAAAAAAATCATGTGGATTGTCTACAAGTTCCTTCAGATCATGGAGGACTCGAGTAGTCAACATTTTAGAAAAGAGAAACTGTAGAGTGTTCAACATGATTATGAACCATCCATTCCGAGGTGATCTGGCGACTAGGGGTCTTATTGGGTGTGAGGTAATAATGTGACATCTTAAGTAAGTAGTAAAAGTATAGGATATGAAACATAATGTATTGTAAACATGCGGCCTTTTTGAAATATAGGATATAATAAAGTTGTTATTTATATTTCCTTATATCATGATAAATGTTTATTATTCATGCTAGAATTGTATTAACCGGAAACTTAGTACATGTGTGAATATACATAGACAAACAGAGTGTCCCTAGGATGCCTCTACTTGACTAGCTCGTTAATCAAAGATGGTTATGTTTCCTAGCCATAGACATGTCTTGTCATTTCATAAACGGGATCACATCATTAGAGAATGATGTGATGGATAAGACCCATCCATTAGCTTGGCATAATGATCATTTAGTTTTATTGATATTGATTTCTTCATGACTTATACATGTTCCTCTGACTATGAGATTATGCAACTCCCGAATACTGGAGGAACACCTTGTGTGCTATCAAACGTCACAACATAACTGGGTGATTATAAAGATGCTCTACAGGTGTCTCTGAAGGTGTTTGTTGGGTTGGCATAGATCAAGATTAGGATTTGTCACTGTGTATCGGAGAGGTATCTCTGGGCCCTCTTGGTAATGCTCATCACTATAAGCCTTGCAAGCAATGTGACTAATGAGTTAGTTATGGGATGATGCATTACGAAACGAGTAAAGAGACTTGCCGGTAATGAGATTGAACTAGGTATGTTGATACCGACGATCGAATCTCGGGCAAGTAACATACCGATGACAAAGGGAACAACGTATGTTGTTATGCAGTTTGACTGATAAAGATATTTGTAGAATATGTAGGAGCCAATATGAGCATCCAGGTTCCGCTATTGGTTATTGACCGGAGATGTGTCTCGGTCATGTCTACATAGTTCTCGAACCCGTAGGTCCGCACGCTTAACATTCGATGATGATTTGTATTATGAGTTATGTGATTTGGTGACCGAAGTTTGTCCGTAGTCCCGGATGAGATCACAGACATGACAAGGAGTCTCGAAATGGTCGAGAGGTAAAGATTCATATATTGGAAGGTTGCATTAGGACATCAGAATGGTTCCGAGTGATTCAGGCATTTTTTCAGAGTACCGGGAGGTTATCGGAACCCCCCGGGAGAAGTATTGGGCCTATTGGGCCTTAGTGGAGGAGAGGAGAGAGGCGACGTGAGAGGGGCGCCCCTCCCCCTTGCCCATACCGAATTGGACTATGGGAGCGGGCCAGCCCCCCTCTTTCCTTCTCCCTCTCTCTCCCTTCCCCTTTTCCCTCTCCCGTGGAAGGAAGAAGGGGGGCCGAATCCTACTTGGACTAGGAGTACAAGTAGGACTCCCCCCTTGGCGCGCCCCCTTGGGCCGGCCTCCTCCTCCCCCCTCCTTTATATACGTGGGAGGGGGGCACCCCAAAGACACACAAAAGTTTCTCTTAGCCGTGTGTGGTGCCCCCCTCCACAGTTACACACCTCGGTCATATCGTCGTAGTGCTCAGGCACAGCCCTGCACCGGTAACTTCATCATCACCGTCGCCACTCCGTCGTGTTGACGGAACTCTCCCTCGACCTCAACTGGATCAAGAGCTCGAGGGACGTCACCGAGTTGAACGTTTGCTGAACACGGAGGTGCCGTACATTCGGTGCTTGGATCGGTTGGATCACGAAGACGTTCGACTACATCAACCGCGTTACTAAACGCTTCCGCTTTAGGTCTACGAGGGTACGTGGACAAACTCTCCCTGCTCGTTGCTATGCTTCTCCTAGATAGATCTTGCGTGATTGTAGGATTTTTTTTGAAATACTACGTTCCCCAACAGTGGCATCTGAGCCAGGTCTATGCGTAGATGTTATATGCACGAGTAGAACAAAGAATTGTGGGCAATAATAGTCATACTACTTACCAACAACGTCTTACTTTGATTCGGCGGTATTGTTGGATGAAGCGGCCCGGACTGACATTACATGACCGCGTTCATGAGACTGGTTCTACCGACGTGCTTCGCACATTGTGTGGCTAGCAGTGTCTGTTTCTCCAACTTTAGTTGAATCGAGTTTGACTACGCCCGATCCTTGTTGAAGGTTAAAACAGCACACTTGACGAAAAACCGTTGTGGTTTTGATGCGTAGGTAAGAACAGTTCTTGCTAGAAGCCCATAGCAGCCACGTAAAACTTGCAACAACAAAGTAGAGGATGTCTAACTTGTTTTTGCAGGGCATGTTGTGATGTGATATGGTCAAGATGTGATGAGATATAAATTGTTGTACGAGATGATCATGTTTTGTAGAAGTTATCGGCAACTGGCAGGAGCCTTATGGTTGTCGCTTTATTGTATGAAATACAATCGCCATGTAATTGCTTTACTTTAGCACTAGGCGGTAGCGATAGTCATAGAAGCAATAGTTGGAGAGACGACAACGATGCTACGATGGAGATCAAGGTGTCAAGCCGGTGACAATGGTGATCATGACGGTGCTTTGGAGATGGAGATCAACGGCACAAGATGATGATGGCCATATCATATCACTTATTTTGATTGCATGTGATGTTTATCGTTTATGCATCTTATTTTTCTTAGTACGGCGGTAGCATTATAAGATGATCCCTCACTAAAAATTTCAAGGTATAAGTGTTCTCCCTGAGTATGCACCGCTATGCACAGCTTCGTCAGGCCGAGACACCACGTGATGATCGGGTGTGATAACCTCTACGTTCACATGAAACGGGTGCAAGACAGTTTTGCACGTGCGCAATACTCGGGTTAAACTTGACGAGCCTAGCATGTACAGACATGGCCTCGGAACACTGGAGACCGAAAGGTCGAGCGTGAATCATATAGTAGATATGATCAACATAGAGATGTTCACCATTGAAGACTACTCCATCTCACATGATGATCAGACATGGTTTAGTTGATTTGGATCACGTGATCATTTAGATGACTCGAGGTATGTCTATCTAAGTGGGAGTTCTTTAGTAATATGATTAATTAAAATTTAATTTATCATGAACTTAGTCCTGATAGTATTTGAAAATTATGTTGTAGATCAATACCTCGCGATGTAGCTCCACGTTTATTTTTTATATGTTCCTAGAGAAAAATAAGTTGAAAGATGTTAGTAGCAATGAAGCGGGCTGGGTCCGTGATCTGAGGATTATCCTCATTGCATCACAGAAGAATTATGTACTTAATGCACTGCTAGGTGACAGACCGATTGCAGGAGCAGATACAGATGTTATGAATGTTCGGCAAGCTCGATGTGGTGACTACTTGATAGTTTAGTGCACCATGCTTTACGGCTTAGAATCAGGGCTTCAAAGATGTTTTGAACGCCATGGAGCATATGAGATGTTCCAAGAGTTGAAATTGGTATTTCATACTCATGCTCTTGTCAAGAGGCATGAGACCTTTTGACAAGTACTTTGCCTACAAGATGGAGGAGAATAGCTCAGCCAGTGAGCATGTGCTCAGAATGTCTGAGTACTACAAATCGCTTGAAACAAGTGGGAGTTAATCTTCCAGATAAGATAGTGATTGACAGAGTCCTCTAGTCACTATCACCAAGTTACTGGAACTTCATGATAAACTATAATATGCAAGGGATGACGAAAATGATTTCTGAGCTCTTCGTGATGCTGAAATCAACGAAGGTAGAAATCAAGAAAGAGCATCAATTGTTGATGGTTAACAAGACCACTAGTTTCAAGAAAAAGGGCAAGGGAAAGAGAGGGAACTTCAATAAGAATGGTAAGCAAGTTGCCACTCCCATGAAGAAGCCCAAAGCTAGACCTAAGCCTGAAACTGAGTGCTTCTACTGCAAAGGGAATGGTCACTGGAAGCGGAACTACCCCAAATACTTGGCAGATAAGAAGGATGGAAAGTTGAACAAATGTATATTTGATATACAGATTATTGATGTGTACCTTACTAGTGTTCGTAGTAGCCCCTCGGTATTTGATATTGGTTCAGTTGCTACGATTAGTAACTCGAAACAGGAGTTGCAGAATGAACAGAGACTAGTTAAGGGTGAGGTGACGATGTGTGTTGGAAGTGATTCCAAGGTTGATACGATCACCATCGCACACTCCCTCTACCTTCGGGATTAGTGTTGAACCAAAAATAACTGTTATTTTGTGTTTGCATTAAGCATGAATATGATTAGATCATGTTTATTGCAATACGGTTATTCATTTAAGTCAGAGAATAATTGTTGTTCTGTTTACATGAATAAAACCTTCTGTGGTCATACACCCAAGGTAAATGGTTTATTGAATCTCGATCGTAGTGATACACATATTCATAATATTGATGCCAAAAGATGCAAAGTTGAATGATAGTGCAACATATTTGTGGCACTGCCGTTTAGGTCATATTGGTGTAAAGAGCATGAAGAAACTCTATGCAGATGGTCTTTTGGAATCACTTGATTATGAATCGTTTGATACTTGCGAACCATGCCTCATGGGCAAGATGACTAAAACTTCGTTCTTCGGAACAATGGAGCGAGCTACTGACTTATTGGAAATAATACGTACTGATGTATGCGGTCCGATGATTGTTGAGGCTCGCGCCGGGTATCGTTATTTTCTGACCTTCACAGATGATTTGAGCAGATATGGGTATATCTACTTAATGAAACATAAGTCTGAAACATTTGAAAAGTTCAAAGAATTTCAGAGTGAAGTGGAAAATCATCGTAACAATAACAAGAAAATAAAGTTTCTACGATCTGATCGTGGAGGAGAATATTTGAGTTGTGAGTTTGGTCTTCATTTGAAACAATGCAGAATAGTTTCGCAACTCACGCCACTGGAACACCACAGCGTAATGGTGTGTCCGAACGTCGTAACCGTACTTTATTATATATGGTGCGATCTATGATTTACCGCTATCGTTTTGGGTTATGCTTTAGAGACGGCTGCATTCACGTTAAATAGGGCACCATCTAAATCCGTTGAGACGACACCATATGAACTGTGGTTTGGCAAGAAACCCAAGTTGTCGTTTCTTAAAGTTTGGGGCTGCGATGCTTCTGTGAAAAAGCTTCAACCTGATAAGCTCGAACCCAAATTGGAGAAATGTGTCTTCATAGGATACCCAAAGGAGATTGTGGGTACACCTTCTATCACAGATCCAAAGGCAAGATATTCGTTGCTAAGAATGGATCCTTTCTAGAGAAGGAGTTTCTATCGAAAGAAGTGAGTGGGAGGAAAGTAGAACTTGATGAGGTATTTGTACCTTCTCCCGAATTGGAAAGTAATTCATCACAGAAATCAGTTCCAGTGATTCCTACACCAATTAGTGAGGAAGTTAATGATGATGATCATGGAACTCCAGATCAAGTTACTACCAAACCTCGTAGGTCAACCAGAGTACGTTCCGCACCAGAGTGGTACGATAATCCTGTTCTGGACGTCATGTTACTAGACCATGACGAACCTACGAACTATGAGGATGCGATGATGAGCCCAGAATCCGCGAAATGGCTTGAGGCCATCAAATCTGAGATGGGATCCATGTATGAGAAGAAAGTATGGACTTTGGTTGACTTGCCCGATGATCGGCAAGCTATAGAAAATAAATGGATCTTCAAGAAGAAGACTAACGCTGACGGTAATGTTACTGTCTACAAAGCTCGACTTGTTGCGAAAGGTTTTTGACAAGTTCAAGGAGTTGACTACAATTAGACCTTCTCACCTGTAGCGATGCTTAAGTCTGTCCGAATCATGTTAGCAATTACCGCATTTTATGATTATGAAATTTGGCAAATGAATGTCAAAACTACATTCCTTAATGGATTTTTTAAAGAAGAGTTGTATATGATGCAACCAGAAGGTTTTGTCAATCCTAAAGGTGTTAACAAAGTGTGCAAGCTCCAGCGATCCATTTATGGACTGGTGCAAGCCTCTCGGAGTTGGAATATACGCTTTGATAGTGTGATCAAAGCATATGGTTTTATACAGACTTTTGGAGAAGCCTGTATTTACAAGAAAGTGAGTAGGAGCTCCGTAGCATTTCTAATATTATATGTAGATGACATATTGTTGATTGGAAATGATACATAATTTTTGAATAGCATAAAAGGTTACTTGAATAAGAATTTTCAATGAAAGACCTCGATGAAGCTGCTTACATATTGGGCATCAAGATCTATAGAGATAGATCAAGACGCTTAATTGGACTTTCACAAAGCACATACCTTGATAAGATTTTGAAGAAGTTCAAAATGGATCAGTCAAAGAAAGGATTCTTGCCTGTATTACAAGGTGTGAAGTTGAGTGAGACTCAATGCCCGACCACCGCAGAAGATAGAGAGAAACTGAAAGTCATTCCCTATGCCTCAGCCATAGGTTCTATCATGTATGCAATGTTGTGTACCAGACTTAATGTGTGCCTTGCTATAAGTATAGTAGGGAGATACCAAAGTAATCCAGGAGTGGATCACTGAACAACGGTCAAGAACATCCTGAAATACCTGAAAAGGACTAAGGATAAGTTTCTCGTTTATGGAGGAGACAAAGAGGTCATTGTAAATGGTTACGTCGATGCAAGTTGACTAATCCGGATGACTCTAAGTCACAAACCGGATATGTATTTATATTGAATGGTGGAGCTGTCAGTTGGTGCAGTTCCAAGCAGAGCGTCGTGGCGGGATCTATGTGTGAAGTTGTCGGAGTAATTGGCCACGGGTAGCCTCATCGGCCCCCCATGGTGCTTCAAGACATCGGGGCCGGCTGCTCCCACAATATTCAAAGAGCCAAGCGCCGCCTCCTCGCGACCAGCTGGTCCAAGCGGCCGGCTGCCAGGAGACGACAAAGCCCAGCATGCGGCCACGAGGTGGGTCAGCTCCTAGCAGGCGGCCTCCAGAGAGGCCGGCTCCTAGCAGGCGGCCCTAGGCGTCCTCAAAGTTTGCATCCACATAAATGCGATGAGACAGTGCGTGGCTATAGCACGCCTTGCCAACCCCTAATCTGGAGCCAAGCGTGGCCACAGTGCGTCATACCAGACGGAGATCTCCCATCCGGCACGGCACTGTTGCCACGCAGCCCATGACATCACCCCTGTCAGAGGAAGCCATGCTCCCACGATGATCTATCGGTACGGCCCGCAAGCGGCGGGCCCTACCTGTCCACAAGGAGCCAGAAGGCGGCGAGCCCAGACCAGTCGGCTCGTAGGGAGGCCGGTCTCTGACCAGGCGGCCTTCCTCTCCTTGGAGTTTGTGCGCCATTAACCAGAAGAGACGGGGAGTGGCTACAGTGAACGCCCGCCAGGCGGCGGTACTGTAGCCACGCCTCCCCCGACAAAGCATGCATCATTACCAAGATCGCTTCTGATCTTTGACAGCCGACAAGACCATGAAGCGGCGGCGCGACCTATCGGCCAAGCACGAGACAGCCAGAGGCCACCAGCGGCGGGCCCCGGCGGAGAAGCCGGCGACCATGGACACTGACAGCCGGGGCCACCACCCGGCCAGATTACCTTTGTACCCCTAGGGGTAGGCCTATATAAACCCCCCAGGGCACCCATGCAAAGGGTTCAGACCTTAGTTCATCTACACACCCAACTAGAGAGAGGAAGCTAGGGTTGGCCTTGTTCTTCCCCCTCTAGAGAAACAACTCAAGGAGCAATGATACGTCTCCAACGTATCTATAATTTATGAAGTATTCATGCTATTATATTATCTGTTTTGGATGTGGGCTTTACTAAACACTTTTATATTATTTTTGGGACTAACCTATTAACCGGAGGCCCAGCCCAAATTGTTGTTTTCTTGCCTATTCAGTGTTCCGAAGAAAAGGAATATCAAACGGAGTCCAAACGGAATGAAACCTTCGGGAGAGTTATTTTTTGGAACGGAAGCAATCCAGGAGACTTGGAGTAGACGTCATGGAAGCTTCAAGGAAGCCACGAGCCAGGGAGGCGTGCCCTACCCCACAGGCGCGCCCCCACCTTGTGGGCCCCTCGTGGCTCCCCTGACCGACTTCTTTCGCCTATATATATCCATATACCCTAAAAACATCTGGGAGCACAATAGATCGGGAGTTCCGCTGCCGCAAGCCTCTGTAGCCACCAAAAACCAATCGGGACCCTGTTCCGGCACCCTGCCGGAGGGGGGATCCCTCACCGGTGGCCATCTTCATAACCCCGGCACTCTCCATGACAAAAAGGGAGTAGTTCACCCTCGGGGCTGAGGGTATGTACCAGTAGCTATGTGTTTGATCTCTCTCTCTCTCTCTCTCTCTCTCTCTCTCTCTCTCTCGTGTTCTTGAGGTGATACGATCTTGATGTATCGTGAGCTTTGCTATTATAGTTGGATCTTATGATGTTTCTCCCCCTCTACTCTCTTGTAATGGATTGAGTTTTCCCTTTGAAGTTATCTTATCGGATTGAGTCTTTAAGGATTTGAGAACACTTGATGTATGTCTTACATGTGCTTATCTATGGTGACATTTGGATATTCACGTGATCCACTTGATGTATGTTTTTGTGATCAACTTGCGAGTTCCGTGACCTCGTGAACTTATGCATAGGGGTTGGCACACGTTTTCGTCTTGACTCTCCGGTAGAAACTTTGGGGCACTCTTTGAAGTTCTTTGTGTTGGTTTGAATAGATGAATCTGAGATTGTGTGATGCATATCGTATAATCACCCACAGATACTTGAGGTGACATTGGAGTATCTAGGTGACATTAGGGTTTTGGTTGATTTGTATCTTAAGGTGTTATTCTAGTACGAACTCTATGATAGATCGAACGGAAAGAATAGCTTCATGTTATTTTACTACGGACTCTTGAATAGATCGATCGTAAAGAATAACTTTGAGGTGGTTTCATACCCTACCATAATCTCTTCGTTTGTTCTCCGCTATTAGTGACTTTGGAGTGACTCTTTGTTGCATGTTGAGGGATAGTTATATGATCCAATTATGTTATTATTGTTGAGAGAACTTGTAGTAGTGAAAGTATGAACCCTAGACCTTGTTTCGAAGCATTGCAATACAGTTTACGCTCACTTTTACCACTTGCTACCTTCCTGTTTTTATATTTTCAGATTACAAAAACCTATATCTACCATCCATATTGCACTTGTATCACCATCTCTTCGCCGAACTAGTGCACCTATACAATTTACCATTGTATTGGGTGTGTTGGGGACACAAGAGACTCTTTGTTATTTGGTTGCAGGGTTGTTTGAGAGAGACCATCTTCAACCTACGCCTCCCATGGATTGATAAACCTTAGGTCATCCACTTGAGGGAAATTTGCTACTGTCCTACAAACCTCTACACTTGGAGGCCCAACAACGTCTACAAGAAGAAGGTTGCGTAGTAGACATCAAGCAAGCTTGTAGTCACCATTGTTGCTTGAGTGATCATGCGGAGACCCCGCGGAGCAGGAGTAGGGGTGTTATCTCCTAGGAGAGTCTCGAACCTGGGTAAGATTCGCCGGCGTGCATGTCTATGCCTCATCCCGTTTCCTAGCACCGGCGACATATTATTAGCCCCCTCCATGATAAGCCATCTTTTGGCGTATGTCGCACGACACCCCCGACATTTGGCGCCCACCGTGGGGCTAGGTGCACCATCGTCCAGAGATCTGTTCTGGACAGGAACCCTATTCCTCCCCAGCGAGCGCCGACGCGCTGCATGGCGCAGAGATCGCCTGCGCAGCGGCTGGCCTCGCTGACCTTGTTGGCAAGATCCGCCCCTCCGACGAGCACGCACCAGGCGCGGGCGCAGCCAGCTCTCAGAGCTGCCTCGTCGATCTCCTTGGCAAGATTGACACCACCAACAAGCCCGCCTCCGACCTGGAGTCGATCGGCTCCACCGACCCGATGCTTGTCGACTCTGACACCGCGTCCCTTGACGCCTTCCCCACCAACGTGGTGGTCATCGATGACCCTCTCCCTCGCGCCGACAGCGGCGGCAGCACCATCACAGAGGTGCTTGTCATCAGCCACGATGGAGATTCTGGTGGCGGCGCCCAAGACCCGCTCGAAGCGGCACTACGAGACCTGTCTGCACCCATTGAAGTGATGCCGACGCCGAGACACTGGAAGCTCCCCGCGTCTTGCTCGTCGAGAGCGCCAAGAAGTTGGCCAGCATGAGACGCCTCTCGGAGGCCTACCAGCGCGAGACAGGACCGTGCTATTGGTGGCACGTCGGCTCCTAGCGGGCCCAGCCGCATTGGCACGGTCTGGCAGCATGTCGCAGCCGTCGCCAGCATGTTCGGGGCAGACTGCCCTATCTACGCCACGCCCATGGAAAACATACGAGCTGCCCAGGCGGCAACAGACGAGCTGGACAATCTTGAGGGCGACGAGCGCTGCCACATGACGGAGCGCGTCCAGCGGCTCATTGACGCGGCTGCCGAGCAACAAGAAGCCGGCTGCCGCGCCGAAGAACCCGACCGGCGGAATGACGACCCGCCTCCTCGCCGAGATCAAGGCGTGACCTCCCGGACGCCGACTGGTGGTGTCCGCGACAAACGAGACAAAGAGCCGGCTGCTAGCCGCAGCCGCATGCGCATCACCATCGAGCGCGACCAAGATGGCCGCCCACGAGCAGTAGAGCGACGGGGCGATTTTCCGCTCCCTCCTCCTCCTCGGAGGGATAGGCATGCTTCCCCGCCGCTTGTTGACCACCCTACTCCCGGCAACCGGCTGGGCCGCCGAGAAGGAATCGGAGAAAACGACGCCCGCCACTGGATCGACCATCTCAATCGATCCCTAGCGCTAGAAGAAGAAGATACGCTGGGCTCGCCTTGTTTCGGCCCCCGCATCCACGACGAGCCCTTTCCCAAAGGGTTCACGCTTCCACAAGATACGCCCAAGTACAACAGCTCTACGAAGCCGGAGGACTGGCTGGTCGACTACTCCACGGCCGTCAGCATAGCGAATGGCAACAAGCGCGTTGCCGTGAAGTACGTTCTGCTCATGCTCCAGGGCACGGCCCGGACATGGCTGAACAGCCTGAAGCCCCGCAGCATCAACAGCTGGGTAGATTTCACTGAACTCTTCATCTACAACTTCACGAGCACCTACAAGCGGCCGCCCAAGCCTCGCCAGCTCTCGTTGTGCGTCCAAGGCCCCAACGGGTCCACCCGCGACTACCTAACGCGGTGGGCTGAACTGCGCAACTCCTGTGAAGGGGTGCACAAGGTCCAAGCAATCGAGTACTTCACTGTGGGTGCCAAGAGGGCACCTTACTCAAGCACCGACTCCTCTGCGATGAGCCGGCCCCACTCGATGAGTTGCTGATCATAGAGGACAAGTATGCCACTGCCGACTCTTTCATGAAGTCGGTGCTCCGCGTGGACACTTCTGGGAAGGTGCTCCCTCCGGCTCCTCGGACGCCGGCTGGGGACAACAGTCGGCGCCAGCAGCCGAACGACAACAAGCGCAAGGCCCAGCAGCCGGCTTCCACCAGCCGGCAGGTGGCAATAGTTGAGGATCAGCAACCTGAAGGACAACCCCTGCCCAAGCGCCAGAAGGGTGGCAAGCTAGTTTGGTTACCTGCTATCTCCTTTGAGCAGACCCTCGATGCCCCTTGCAAGTTCCACAGCGGGGCGAAGCCGTCCAACCATACCACTCGGAAATGCCACTGGCTTGTCCGCATCGCCAAGGGAGAAGGACTCCCCCCACCGCCTGCTGGCCCACCGGCTCCTCCTCCCAGCAGTCGGCTGCCCGTCCAAGAGTCGACGCAATCCAAGATGATTACCCTGAAGAGCATGGTGCATACGTTGTCTTCACCACCGTTGCCAATGATGTATACGTACCAAGCGCCAAGAATATCGAGAAGTGAACGCAGTTGCCTCAACTGCTCCAGAATTCATGCACTGGTCTGAGAGGCCTATCAGTTGGAGCCGAGTTGACCACCCGGAAGTGATGCCCTCCCCAGGTTCTTATTCCCTGGTATTAGATGCCACCCTTGCAACGGAGAGGCGAGCTGCTCGTTTCTCCCAGATTCTGATAGATCGCAGTAGCAGCATCAACATCCTTTACCGCAACACCATGGAGAAGATGAAGATCAAAGAGAAGCAGTTGCTGCCCAGTCGGACTGTGTTTCATGGCATTGTGCCCGGCTTGTCCTGCTCACCAATCGGCAAAGTCAAGATAGATGTCCTCTTCGGAGACAAGGATCATTTCCGTCGAGAAGCGATTTTATTTGAGGTGGTTGACCTGGAGAGTCCTTACCATGTGCTCCTAGGCCGGCCTGCCCTAGCCAAGTTTATGGCGGTGCCTCATTACGCCTACCTCAAGATGAAGATGCCAGGGACCAAGGGCATTATCACGATCAATGGGGACTATGAGAAGTCGTCCGACTGTGCTGCTGCCAGCAGCCGGCTGGCCGAGTCCCTCGTGATTGCGGCTGAGAAGAAGCTCCTCGACCGGGTGGTGGCCATGGCCGGCAAGCAGCCGGACCTGTCACCAGAGCCCAAAGATTCAGAAACTGAGGGCTCCTTCAAGCCGGCCAAAGAAACAAAGAAGATCCCCTTGGACCCAGAGCACCCAGAGAGGCACGCTGTCATAGGTGCCAACCATGATAGCAAATAGGAAAGCGAGCTCGTCGATTTCCTCCGTGAGAATCGGGACATCTTTGCATGGTCTCCCAAAGACATGCCGGGTGTTCCAAAGGATTTCGCCAAGCACAAGCTACATGTTAGAGAAGATGTCAAACCAGTCAGACAGCCCCTCCGCTGACTGTCGAAGGAGAAGAGAAGAATTGTTGGAGAAGAGGTCGCCCGCCTGTTGGCAGTCGGCTTCATCATGGAAGTTTTTTTTCCCAAAATGGCTTGCCAACCCAGTCCTTGTACTGAAGAAGAACAACAAGTGGTGCATGTGCATTGATTACACTAGTCTCAATAAAGCCTGCTCCAAGGATCCGTTTGCGTTACCCCGGATTGACCAAGTGATAGACTCCACAACCGGATGCGAGCTGTTGAGTTTCTTGGATGCCTACTCAGGTTACCACCAGATCAAGTTGAACCCGGCAGACCGCCTGAAGACCGCCTTCATCACACCATTCGGAGCCTTCTGCTACCTGACCATGACATTCGGCTTGAGAAATGCCAGTGCCACGTTTCAGCATTGCATGCAGAAGTATCTCCTCAAGCAGCTCGGCAGAAATGCCACGTCTATGTAGACGATATCATGGTGAAGACGGAGAAGCGCAGTACCCTCTTGGAGGATCTTAAGGAAACTTTTGAAAATCTGCACTGGTTTCAGATCAAGCTCAACCCAGAGAAATGCGTCTTTGGAATACCAGCCGGCCAGCTCCTTGGCTTCCTGGTATCAGAGCGCGGCATCGAGTGCAACCCTGTGAAGATCAAGGCCATCGAGAGGATGGAGAAGCCCACCCGACTAAGAGACGTCCAGAAGTTCACCGGCTGTTTGGCATCCATCAGCCGCTTCATCAGTCGGCTGGGCGAGAAGGCTCTTCCCCTGTACCAGCTCATGAAGAAGACCACTCATTTTGAGTGGAATGACAAGGCGGATGAAGCTTTTCTCCAGCTGAAGAAGATGTTGACCACGCCGCCTGTCCTGGCGGCTCCGGCTGCTAAAGAACCTATGTACCTTTACATCGCCGCCACCAGCCGGGTGGTCAGCACTGTTATGGTGGTAGAACACCCGGAAGACGGCAGAGCACAGCCGGTCCAGAGGTCCGTGTACTATTTGAGCGAGGTGTTGTCAACCTCGAAGCAGAACTACCCTCACTACCAGAAGATGTGCTACGGCATGCACTTTGCCGCCAAGAAGCTGAAGCCATACTTTCAAGAGCACCCAATCACGGTTGTCTGCACTGCCCCACTTGCCGAGATCATTGGCAACAGAGATGCATCTGGCCGAGTGGCCAAATGGGCCATCGAGTTGGCCCCATACACCATCTTTTACCAGCCATGCACCGCCATCAAGTCCCAAGCACTGGCCGACTTCCTTGTTGACTGGGCCGAGACCCAGTACCTGCCGCCAGCTCCAGACTCCACTCATTGGCGGATGCACTTCGATGGCTCAAAGATGCGCACCGGCTTGGGAGCCGGCATTGTTCTCACTTCTCCCAAAGGCGACAAGCTCAGATACACATTGCAAATCCATTTCGCCGCCTCCAACAATGTAGCCAAATATGAAGCACTAATACACGGCCTCCGGCTGGCCAAAGAGATCGGCATCCGCCGGATCCTGTGCTACGGCGACTCTGACTTGGTGGTCCAATAATCGTCTGGTGACTGGGACGCCAATGATGCAAACATGGCGAGCTACCGTTTCCTCGTCCAGCAACTCAGCGGATACTTTGAAGGGTCTGAGTTCCTTCACGTGCCATGAAACGACAACGAGCAGGCAGACGCCTTGGCACGGATCGGCTCCACCCGCCAAGCAATCCCAGCCAGCGTCTCCCTTCAGTGCCTCCGCAAGCCGTCGATCAAGCCTTCTCTAGAATCTGAGTCCATCTTCGTGCCGGCTCTTCCCGAAGTAGTCGGATCCGACTCGGCAGCTGAAGCAGCCGGCCCGAGGACTTCAGTAGGCGGCGCAGGGACTGCAGCAGTCGCGCCCGGCCCGGGGACTTCACAACCCGGCCCGGGGCTACAGCAGTCGGCCCGGGGACTTCACCAAGCGGCTCGGGGACTGCGGCAGTCGCTTCCGGCCCGGGGACTTCACAACCCGGCTCGGGGCTACAACAGTCGGCCCGGGGACTTCAGTAACGCAGCAAGCGACAATCGGTTCCAACCCGCTGCCTCCCAACCCAACCGCCCTCATACAAGTGAACGTAGTGGCAGTAGAAGAAATTCAAGCATCGCCATGGGCAGAGCCCATCCTCAAGTTTCTGGTGAACAGAGAGCTACCGGCCGATGAGATCTCGGCCCAGCAGGTGCAGGGTTGAGCAGGAGCCTACACGATAGTAAACAGAGAGCTCGTCAGGCGCAGTGTGACTGGAGTCTTCCAGCGCTGCGTAGAATCAGAGAAAGGCCAGGCAATCCTCAAAGATACCCACCATATGAAAAGTGCCACCACGTGGCCTCCAGATCCCTTGTTGCCAAGGCTTTCCGCCATGGTTTCTTTTGGCCGACTGCGTTGGATGATGCCAAGGAATTGGTCAAGCATTGCAAACGGTGTCAGAAGTTCAGCTCCCAGCAACATCTACCGGCTTCTGCACTCAAAACCATCCCCCTATCTTGGCCCTTTGCCGTCTGGGGGTTGGATATGGTGGGACCATTCAAGACAGCATGCGGCGGCATGACCCATCTGCTCGTTGCCGTGGACAAGTTCACCAAGTGGATTGAAGCAAAGCCAATCAAGAAGTTGAATGGTCCGACTGTCGTGACCTTCATTGCAGACATCACCACCCGGTACGGAGTACCACACAGCATCATCACCAACAATGGCACAAATTTTGCCAAAGGAGCCTTGGCCCGTTTCTGCGAGACGCAGGGCATCCGACTGGACTTAGCGTCCGTTGCCCACCCGCATTCAAACGGACAAGTCGAGCGAGCAAACAGCCTCATCCTCTCCAGCATCAAGCCCCGACTGGTCGAGCCACTAGAGCGGTCAGCCGGCTGCTGGATCGACGAGCTGCCGGCTGTCCTTTGGAGCCTCCGCACCACTCCAAACAAATCAACTGGCTTCACTCCATTCTTTCTCGTGTACGGTGTCGAGGCTGTCATCCCAACTGACATTGAGTTTGACTCACCTCGCGTCACCATGTATACGGAGGCGGAGGCGAAAGAGGCACGAGAAGACGGCGTCGATCTGTTGGAAGAGGGCCGGCTGTTGGCACTCAGCCGGTCAGCCATCTACCAGCAGAGTTTACGCCGCTACCACAGTCGGAAGATCAAGCCAAGATCCTTCCAAGAGGAAGACCTTGTGCTCCGGCTGATCCAGCGAATAGTCGGCCAGCACAAGCTCTCGGCCCCTTGGGAAGGCCCCTTCATCATCAGCAAGGCATTGGGCAATGACTCCTACTACCTCATCGATGCAAAGAAGCCCAGAGCACGCAAGAGAGACGATTCGGGCAAGGAATCGGAGCGCCCATGGAACACAAATCTTCTCCGAAGATTTTACAGTTGATTCAGTATGTACCATGCTACCTTTTGTATTAAGTACAAGACATCGGGGCCCTCGAGGAGTACTCGGGGGCTACCCCTTTTATCTATAAGATAAGTTCTATGTCTATGAATGTGTTATTGCATTACTCTGCCTGGCACCGGGTTCGACCAGTCGGCCCGGGGGCTTGCCGCCTTGTACTATGTCAATGCTACCTATAGTCGGACAAGTAGTGTGTCGGCACCTAAGCCATCTCTTGCCACAAGCCACAGCTTGCAGAGCGACTGTCCGGCCGGCAAGAGGTAAAGGCAGGAAACGGTGCCCACACGAAAAATGGCTAAGGACTACAACATTTGCATAGGCCAAGTCGGCTCTTTCCTCCGCCGACCGGCTGCTGAGCAGCCGGCCGGCTGGTTTCTAACTTAAATTGCCACACTCTACCAAACGGCTAAAGTACTTGCCTTTCCAAAAACGGCCAAGTACTTGACCCAGCCACAGACCGCAGAGCGGCTGTCCAGCTGGCAAGGCGGCACCCAAGGGAAGGCGGCAAAGGAAAAAGCCAAAGGAGTAGAAAAGCAAGACAAGTCAGAAATCGGAAAAAGACATCTTTTACAGCAAAGGGCCCTTGGCCAGCATTCAACGAAGTTTGAATACACCCCCAGCGGGTGGAACTGCGCGGACTTAACAATTTTTGTTCAAGTGGTTACAAACAGGAAAAGGAAAGATAACTTGGCCGCTTAGGCCAAAGGAGCAGTAGCCGGATCGGAGGGGTCGGCGGAGGTAGAGGCTCCGGGTGGTGGAGCGGCCGCCTCGTGGGTCTCGGCCTGGTCAGGCTTAGGCCAAAGGAGCAGCAGTCGGCTCGTCGGCGCTCCGTCCGTTGGTCATGACTTGGTCAGGCTCAGGCCGGTCGTCGTCTCCACCATCCGGCGCGTCATCTTCACCGTCCTCGTCCTCATCATCCTCCTCCTGGCCCTCATCGCTGGAGGAGATCTCCTCCACCGAGTCCTCGCCACCTTCTGGGTTCAGCCCGAACCAGTTAGGCGGCACCTCGGCGCCCGCTTTGTCCAGCTCGGGGAGGAAGACGCTGGTGTCCGTGTACTCGGCGCTCGCCGCGGCGTGGTGATAGAGCTGGGGTGCCACCGCCTCCAACTCCTCGCCGGCTTCGGCACGGAGAGTGGCCAGCTGGTCCAAGTTCACCTGTGGTACCACCTTGACGAACCTGTGGCTCGTCGTGCACCTGCCCGGGCGGAGGAGCCCTTCCACGCCTTGAAGCGGCCGATGGCCACCTCCAACCAGTCGGAGGTCCGGCTGGCGGTGCGCAGAAGGGGAGTACCCGGCCAGAGGGCGGAGACCACCTGGGCCCCAGCGCGCTGAAGACGGCGGAGAGCCCGATGCGCCGACTGGAGACGAGCCTGGATGGCGAGCATCTGCTCAGCAAGGGTCCGAGGGGCGTTGGTCGCGATCGTCGCGCCAGCCAGCCTCCGCTCGTCGCGATGAGTCTCGACGGCTTGGCTGGCGGCAACGGAGTAGCCAGGGAAGTAGTCTGCTCAAGGGAAAAAGAGAAAAGTGAGAAGTTGGAGGCCGGCTTGCAGGACAACTGGCAAGAATAAGAAGGAAAAGAGCAACTTACCATCAAGCATGTCCTTGATCTCGCCGTAGCCAGCCGACAGGGCCTTCTCCTTGTCAACCTAGTTCAATCGGTGAGTCACGAACTCGGCCTGGAGAGCCTCCTCCGCGTCTTTGAGCTTCTGCAGCTCCGCCTGGTGCTTGTTCGCCTGGTCAGTCAGCTGTTTGGCTAGGCGGTCCCACTCTTGCTCCGCCTTGAGGCGCTCTTCCTCCCTGGCATGCAGTGCGGTTTGAGCTTCGCCCATTTGCTGCCGCAAGGTGGCATTGGCTCCTGCAGAAGACAAGAGAGAGAAGAAGCAGGAAGTCAGCAATTCAACAAGGAAATAAGTAGTTGCCGGGAGATTCGGACTGCTCAGCAGTCGGCCCGAATCTCGGGGGCTACACCCCACGGGTGCGCTGACGCGCCCCCGCGAAGGATTGAACAATTCAACAAAGGAATAAGAAAAGGTGGTTACCGGAAGATCCGACCCGACTGCTCAGCAGTCGGCCCGAATCTCGGGGGCTACACCCCGCGGGTGCGCTGGCGCGCCCCCGCGAGAATGAAGAATGGAGTGCTTACTCCGACTGTCTGTCAGCTCGGCGGTCCGCTTGGCCAGCTCCTTGACTTGGGTGTTGTAGGCGGTCAAGACGAATGTTGTGGCAGTCCGCCACGTAATCAATGGTCAAGACTTGGAACTTGCCTTTAAGTTACGAGTCACCGCTTTCAAAGAGCCGCCCGAACTCGGGCTACACCTGGAGTGCTGTTGGTGTGCCCCCACAGAAGATCGCAAAGATTGAAAGCAAAAGCATAAGGAGCATACCCGGACGGCGGCTCGCGACGCCAAGAACTTCTTCGTATAATCCTGGAGGGCGTCGCCTTGGGCCTGAAGCAGGGAGTGGACTTCCTGTGCAGCCTTGTTCAGGACGCCCGTCCCGCCCCCAGACATCCACTCCCGCGGGACGGCGCTGGTGGCGTCTGCTTACGGGACCGACGAGCTGGAGGCTCCGACTTCCTGAGGTTGTGGCGCTGAAGTCGCCTTCATCGCACGCCTGCGCGTCGGAGTACGGATGACGGAAGTCGCCCCCACTACCAGCTCGCCGCCGACTCGAGGCGCCGACGGCGCGTCAGGCCGACTGCCCTGAGCCTCCGCAGCCGGCGTCTGCTGGGAAGCCTCCGCCCTCGGGATGACGGCGTCACCTCCCTCCCTCTCCATGACCGGTTGGTTGTTGCCGGCCCCTCGAGCCGGCGTCGGGATCCCTGTCGCAGGCGGCATGGAGCGCAGCGGAATGACCAGCAGTGGAGCCTGGCCACCCGCGGCTGCTCCCGCTTGTGCTTTCACGGTCGCGTCCGCCTGGGCCTTGGTCGCCTCCTCCTCCTAGGCCTTGGCCGTAGCGTCGGCCTGGGCCTTGGCTGCCGCGTCCGCCTCCTCCAGTGCCGCCTTGTCCGCGTCCGCCTTCGCCTTCTCCGCCCGCTCCTTCTCCTCGTGCGCCTCTCGCGTGTTCTTCTCCGTCGCCTCCCGGAGGTCGGCGAGCGGGTCTATGCGCCGGGCGTTGGCGGAACCCTCCGTCCCTCCAATGATGGTGGCGGAGGTCGACCGCTCAAGAGAGAGCGGTGCTCTATTCGCACAAGACAAAAACAAGGTTTACAACGAGACATAGAAAAACACAAAGGAAAACACAAGGAAGAACAAGCACTTACGCGGACACCGTCGGCGCCTGCTTCGGGGCCCTTTTGAACCGGGCTGCCTTCGCGGCGGCCTCCTCCCTCCTGGTCGCCGCGGCCGAGCCCTTGGGCTTCTTCGACTGACCGCCTTGCAGCTGCGTGCCGGCTCGGCGCTTCGGTGCGCCGCCTGGTGCGGGTGCCACCGCTGAGGAGCTCGCCCCCGCCCTGTTGGCAACCGGCTGGCGGCGCGGATCAGCCTCCTCCTCATCGTCATCCGACCACGTCTCAAGGTCACCTGCCCCACCGGAGCCGCTTGCCCCGTCGCCTCCGCCTGTGGCGTAGTCTTCCAAGGCGGCCGCCCCCAAGTCGGGGTCGTCCGCGTCGCTCACCGCTCGGTCCGGCAGGAACTCCTGGCCTTGCGCCGGGGCGTCGGCTGCCTGCTGGGTCGTGAGGAGCTGCGACACGTCCGACTGATCAGTCGGCAAAATAGAACTCGGCAGAAGAAGAAAAGACCAAGAAAGAAAGGAGAGTCGGGAGCTTACGGCAGGAGGCGGATGCGCGCGGGAGTACGGCCGCTTGCCGAACTACCAGTCCGACTCTGAGAGCTTGAGGTTCGCGATCTCGTTCACCATGCGGGCCACCTCCATGGCTGGCATCTCCCGGGTGGACAGCCGGCACGGGTCTCAGTGCCCACTCATCTGGCTGATCATGTGAGGCCGGCCTTGGAGGGGAAGAACCCGGCGCACCACGAAGGCGGTCAACAAGTCGGACGCCTGGAGGCCCTCCAAGTCCGTCATCTCCTTAAGCCTGGCGACGGCGGCGGTGGAGGCGGGCGACAGGTGCTTCGGCTTGAAGGTCCAGTTGGTGCGCGGCTCGGCCGGTGGGCCAGCTTAGTAGGCCGACAGGTTGACGAAGTCCAGCGCCGGATTGACATTCTTCACATAGAAGTACGACGTCTGCCACAGCTTGATGGACCGGGTTAAGGTGATGGCCGGGAAGCGGTTGCCGGCTCCTGGGCGCCGCACCGCGACGAAGGCGCCGCACTGAGTCGCCTCGGCCTTGGCAGAGACGCCGAGCTTGGTGTAGAAGAGCTCTCCCCACAGCTCGAGAGTGGAGAGAACGTCGAGGTAGCCCTCACACAGCGTGACGAAGGCCGATAGCAGCACCACCGTGTTCGGTGTGAGGCGGTGCGGCTGGAGGTGATAGAATTGGAGGAAGGAGCGGAGAAAGGCGCTAGCCGGCAGGCCGAAGCCACGGAGAAAGTGAGACCGAAAGACGACGCGTTCGCCGTCTTGTGGCGCCGGCGAGATTTCTTTCGTCGACAGGACGCGTACCTCTACATAGCCTGCGCCGGGTAACCGTAGCATGTTGCGGAGGAAGTCGAGGTGGTCCTGATGGACGTCTGAGCCGTCCTAGGCACCGGAATTCGCCTTGTCGCGCGCCATGAGAGCTTAGAGATCGATGAAGGTGCGACGCAGCAAGAGATGGGCGAACCCACGGGAGAACGGCAACGCCGCGGAGCAGAAAGGCTCTGCGGTGATGAGCTGCGGCGGCGTTTCGACGGAGGGCAGAGGCGTCGCAGCGGTGAAGAAAAGAAGGAGGAAAGAGATGGCAAAGGGCGAGGAGGGTGCGTGTGCTAATGCCGCCCCCCTCCTCCCCCTATTTATAGCCCCATAGGCTGTGAAGCCGAGGGGATGGGGCGTGGGGATCGTGGGATTAACTGTGCCCACGACCCCACGACCCTCCATTAACCGCGCCATAACGGCGTGGAGTAATCACGCCACGGAATCCCAACCATTTGCCTCGGCCACAGCGGATACGCGCGCGAGCTGAGGCCCGGTAGTGGTGGGCCCCGTCCTGTGGTGATGTCCCATCGCGCGCGTGGGCTGGCAGGCGGCTTGGACGGCTGGTGACACGTGGCGTGCAGTTGACGGGCGGCAAGATTGGCGCCAGGATGGCGCACCACCAAGCTCCCGCCAAGACGTTTCAAAAACCACCAGACGACCTGTCTGGACATATCCGACTCCTAGCAGTTGGTACGACGGAAGACGGATGGAGCGAGATCAAATGAAGCACTCGGAGTAGGAAGCTGCCGAGGCTCTTTCCTTTCGCCAGCCACGGAGCCTCATCAGCTTCGGGGACTACTGTAGGAGTAATTGGCCACGGGCAGCCTCATCGGCCCCCCATGGCGCTTCAAGACATCGGGGCCGGCTGCTCCCACAAGATTCAAAGAGCCAAGCGCCGCCTCCTCGCGACCGGCTGGTCCAAGCGGCCAGCTGCCAGGAGACGACAAATCCCAGCAGGCGGCCACAAGGTGGGCCGACTCCTAGCAGGCGGCCCTAGGCCTCCTCAAAGTTTGCACCCACATAAAAGCGATGAGACAAGGCGTGGCGACAGCACGCCTTGCCACCCCCGAATCTGGGGCCAAGCGTAGCCACGGTGCATCGTACCAGACGGAGTTCTCCCGTCCGGCGCGGCACTGCTGCCACGCAGCCCATGACATCACCCCTGTCAGAGGGAGCCATGCTCCCACGACGGGCTGTCGGTACGGCCCGCAAGCGGCGGGCCCTACCTGTCCACAAGGAGCCAGAAGGCGGCGAGCCCAGACCAGTCGGCTCGTAGGGGGGCCGGCCTCTGACCAGGCGGCCTTCCTCTCCTTGGAGTTTGTGCGCCATTAACCAGAAGAGACGGGGAGTGGCTACAGTGAACGCCCGCCAGGCGGCGGTACTGTAGCCACGCCTCCCCCAACAAAGCATGCATCATTACCAGCATCGCTACCGTGCTGAGCAGCCAGCAAGACCCGCTAGCGGCGGGCGCGGCCTGTCGGCCAAGCACGAGACAACCAGCAGGGCCCACCAGGCAGTGGGCCCCAGCGGCCGGCGGAGAAGCCGGCGACCGTGGACACTGACAGCCGGGGCCACCACCCAGCCAGATTACCTTTATACCCCTGGGGGTAGGCCTATATAAACCCCCCAGGGCACCCATGCAAAGGGTTCAGACCTTAGTTCATCTACACACCCAAATAGAGAGAGGAAGCTAGGGCTGGCCTTGTTCTTCTCCCCCCTCTGGAGAGACAGCTCAAGGAGCAAGCTTGTAGCCACCATTGTTGCTTGAGTGATCATGCGGAGACCCCGCAGAGCAGGAGTAGGGGTGTTATCTCCTAGGAGAGCCCCGAACCTGGGTAAGATTCGCCGGCGTGCATGTCTACGCCTCATCCCGTTTCCTGGCACCGGCGACGTATTATTAGCCCCCTCCATGATAAGCCATCCTTTGGCGTATGTCGCACGACACCCCCGACAGAAGCGGAGTACATAGCTGCTTCGGAAGCAGCAAATGAAGGAGTCTGGATGAAGGAGTTCATATCCGATCTAGGTGTAATACCTAGTGCATCGGGTCCAATGAAAATCTCTTGTGACAATACTGGAGCAATTGCCTTGGCGAAGGAATCCAGATTTCACAAGAGAACCAAGCACATCAAGAAACGCTTCAATTCCATTCGCGATCTAGTTAAGGAGGGAGACATAGAAGTTTCCAAAATACATATAGATCTGAATGTTGCAGACCCATTGACTAAGCCTCTTCCACGAGCAAAACATGATCAGCACCAAGACTCCATGGGTGTTAGAATCATTACTATGTAATCTAGATTATTGACTCTAGTGCAAGTGGGAGATCAAGGAAATATGCCCTAGAGGCAATAAGAAAGTTGTTATTTATATTTCCTTATGTCATGATAAATGTTTATTATTCATGCTAGAATTGTATTAACCGGAAACTTAGTACATGTGTGAATACATAGACAAACAGAGTGTCCCTAGTATGCCTCTACTTGACTAGCTCGTTAATCAAAGATGGTTATGTTTCCTAGCCATAGACATGTGTTGTCATTTGATGAACGGGATCACATCATTAGAAAATGATGTGATGGACAAGACCCATTCGTTAGCTTGGCATAATGATCGTTTAGTTCTATTGCTATTGTTTTCTTCATGACTCATACATGTTCCTCTGACTATGAGATTATGCAAACCGAAGGAACACCTTGTGTGCTATCAAACGTCACAACATAACTGGGTGATTATAAAGATGCTCTACAGGTGTCTCCGAAGGTGTTTGTTGGGTTGGCATAGATCAAGATTAGGATTTGTCACTCTCTGTATCGGAGAGGTATCTCTGGGCCCTCTCGGTAATGCTCATCACTATAAGCCTTGCAAGCAATGTGACTAATGAGTTAGTTACGGGATGATGCATTACCGAACGAGTAAAGAGACTTGACGGTAACGAGATTGAACTAGGTATGATGATACCGACGACCGAATCTCGGGCAAGTAACATACCAATGACAAAGGGAACAACGTATGTTGTTATGCGGTTTGACCGATAAAGATCTTCGTAGAATATGTAGGAGCCAATATGAGCATCCAGATTCCGCTATTGGTTATTGACCGGAGATGTGTCTCGGTCATGTCTACATAGTTCTCGAACCCGTAGGGTCCGCATGCTTAACATTCGATGACGATTTGTATTATGAGTTATGTGATTTGATGACCGAAGTTTGTTCAGAACCCCGGATGAGATCACGGACATGACGAGGAGTCTCGAAATGGTCGAGAGGTAAGAATGGTTCCGAGTGATTCGGGCATTTTTTCGGAGTACCGGGTGGTTACCGGAACCCCCCGGGAGAAGTATTGGGCCTATTGGGCCTTAGTGGAGGAGAGGAGAGAGGCCACGTGAGAGGGGCGCCCCCCCCCTTGCCCAAACCGAATTGGACTAGGGGAGGGGCCCGGCCCCCTCTTTCCTTCTCCCTCTCTCTCCCTTCCCCTTTTCCCTCTCCGGTGGAAGGAAGGAGGGGGTCGAATCCTACTTGGACTTAGTCCAAGTAGGACTCCCCCCTTGGAGCGCCCTCCCTTGGGCCGGCCCCCTCCTCCCCCCTCCTTTATATACGTGGGAGGGGGCACCCCAAAAAACACAAAAGTTTCTCTTAGCCGTGTGCGGTGCCCCCCTCCACAGTTACACACCTCGGTCGTATCGTCGTAGTGCTTAGGCAAAGCCCTGCGCCGGTAACTTCATCATCACCGTCGCCACGCCGTCGTGCTGACGAAACTCTCCCTCGGCCTCAACTGGATCAAGAGCTCGAGGGACGTCACCGAGCTGAACGTGTGCTGAACACGGAGGTGTCGTACGTTTGGTACTTGGATCGGTTGGATCACGAAGACGTTCGATTACATCAAACGCGTTACTAAACGCTCCCGCTTTCGGTCTACGAGGGTACATGGACAAACTCTCCCCGCTCGTTGCTATGCTTCTCCTAGATAGATCTTGCGTGATCGTAGATTTATTTTTGAAATACTACGTTCCCCAACAGTTTTGCCCACACATACTGAAGTTGTCTATAAGTTCTTTTTATAGAAAACTAACTCACTTTTCAATTTCTACCACACAACCAAAATTTGGCGTTTAAAGTTGCACTTCCTCTAGTATTTCCTTAGAGCTGAGCTAAAAAAAGAGCGGGCTCATTATCCATTTTTTAATCAATTATCCCATTTTATTGACACATCATGCACTGACAATGTGCAAACGTGTATCGCACGTGCATGATAACTAGTCCACAAAAGGTAATTGGTTGTATTTTGGTCTCCAAAACAAATACCACGTAAAACAATGATCAGGAGTTTAACAGTTGATGCATCTTCGTCAGACAATAGTTCGTCTCCGGTTCATGAAACAGGTGCAAACTTTTTTTACCTTTCAAATTTTTAGGATGGTACAATCATGAAGATCCATTTTAGTTTTCAAAGACGAATTATTCATATCACTTAGTGTGGATAGATATAAGAAAAATACATTCTGTATTTTTTTTTAGTGAAGATGGATTCAGTTAGGCGTGAAAAATTGTGCCAAAGACTAAGACCCTAATTTTTACTCCCTCCGTCCTAAAATCCTTGTCTTAGATTTGTCTAGATACGGACGTATCTAATACTAAAATGAGATACATCCTTATCTAGACAAATCTAAGATAAGAATTTTAGGACGGAAGGAGTATCATGTTTAGCCCTTGGTGGCTGAGTTGGTTACGTTTTTGCACACGCCTACTTCAGTGGTTGCATTAGCCACATCCAGTCAAGTAAAGTAGGTAATCAGTCCAAGAAGAATATACGGTTCCTTTTAGAAGATATACATACTCTTGAACGACATCAATGCTATCCAAGGAGTACAGACCAGGAAGGAGAAGTAGGGTAGTGCGCGCAACAGAGAGGACAGCGTGCCACTAACCTAAGAGAGACGACGGAGGCGACACCGGGGCCATGGAGGAAGGGCGAGACGAAAAAGAGGCCAAGTCTGAGAATTCAGAAGACCGGGGCAACACCAATGACAGCAGCCGATGCGACGGCAGCGGCATGATGTCCGTCCAATTCATGCAGAAGGTATACGTGTGGCTGCAGTATGTGGAGTAGTTCTGTACCGCGTAGATGCAGCAAATTTTGCTGGAAGATTCGTGCTCATTTGACGCGGATTTGAGCAGATTCTTGCGGAAATTCTGGGAACCTACTTCATGATCTTGGCGGGGTGCGGCGCCGTGGTGGTGAACCAGAGCACGGACGGCGCGGTGCCGTTCCCGGGGATCTGCGTCGTGTGGCCACGGACGACAGGGCAGTAAGACCACCGCTTCACGGCACTTGGATGAGCTGAACTTCTGCTGATGTCTCATAGCTCTGGAATGTCAGAAGGGGGGGTCAATAGGGAGTATGAAGAACTGAGTGATGCTTTATCTTGCAGGTTGGTGAATTGGCTGGCCTCGCAGTTGGTGCCACCGTCGTGCTCAACGTGCTCTTTGCCGGGTACAAGCCGTCGACGTTGCATTCTTATTCGTGGATGTGCAGGCCGATCACGGGGGCGTCGATGAACCCTGCGAGGAGCCTAGGGCCGGCGATCGTCGCCTGCCGGTACGGCGGCGTGTGGGTGTACGTCGTCGGCCCGGTGTGCGGGACGGTGGAGGGAGCCTGGACCTACAACCTCATCCGGCTCCCGTACAAGCCCATCGCCAGGAGCGGGTCGACTGCGTCGTTCCTCAGACCGCTGTAAGGGATTAAAATTAGGAGATGGAAATTTTGCTTTAATTTGACCCCAGTGGCAATCATATTGTGATGTTACATGGTGAAAAATGTACATCCGCATGGGTCTTTCTACCGATAATCCCGATTCCAATAAATGCACCTTTGTTTCCAATTTGCCCATGAAATTAGTATCTGGCATCAAAATATAAATCAATCTGGACAAGTTTTTCCGTGCCTTGTTATCACAACTAAGAACCTAATTCGCATTACAAAGACTTGAACTCAGATGGTGAGATTACTTCAACAGTCCAGCCAGATGTTCAAATTCAGAAGCAGGAAATTACCAACTTGAAAGCACCGCCTATATCATTTTTTTTTTTGAAAAACATGTGTCAGCCCAATCATCCTACTTGCTTTTGGGCATAGGATCGAAGAGATCCTAGAATTTGGCGACTGTTGGATGAGCTCCAAAAGATGGTGAGTCTGATGAGTCAACCAAAGTAACGAAAAATTTGGAGTTTGACAACTGGTTGACTGGGCTGAAAATCAAGTGCAATGCAGATATACGCATATAATTGGCCAGACACTTAAATTGACATTAGAAAGAAAATTAACATAAAAAATGGCAAGCAAACTAAACAATAGGCTAAACAAGTGTTACAAGGCCGCATTGTGGCGTTGACACAACACTATATTGCACAATCCTGTGCTCACCCTCCGGTACAAAATAATCATAGTCCGCTACATGCTGCAGGTAGCATTTTGTGTATGAAATGTATTACAACAATCCACACAAGCAATCAAGAGCGAAAAGGCATCAATCCTGGGGTGTCAGCACGGTGAAAGCTGAGCAGAGCAACATAATCCCACTGAACTGACGAGGGCAGAAAGATATAGCAAATGTACAACTACAGACACCTAAATCACTGTGCTAGAACCAATAATTTAACAAAGGGCGGGAGGGGTCACAGCAGCATCTAAATTGTTGTAGCAAAATATTTGCTGCTCAACGCATGACTTGGACTTGGTACGAAAATGAGCTGGGCGCAGAAAAGTTTTGCATATCAAAATTGGCCAGACAGGTTCCAGCTGCTGCTATTGGAACATCCGGAGGAAATTGTTTGCATAGGCCATCGGCTTGACATCAGGGTGCGGCTGGCATAATAGAAGTGTTATCAGCCTTAATATTAGCAAATGAAGTAACCATATTTTGGTAGGGAAAAGTTCAGCATAATTGATCAAATGAATGACTAGGGCATAAGCAGTTAAGAGGTGCTTGAAATAGATATCTGCAACTTTCAAACTACTGTGCCAGTCAAGTAAAACAAGAATCAACACACTTTGCGAGAAGCTTAGATGTCATACAAACCGAACTATTTGCGAGAAGCTTAGATGCAAAAGGCCAATAAGGACATACCACTGCTGAGAAACTAACAATATCTGGCTTTAAATCTGGAGCATTGAATCGAATAAATGCACCTTTGTTGCCCATCTGCATCGGAAATTTAGAACAGCATGGTGAAGTCAGCATCCATAACATGAAACTGAGAACAGATGTCTTGCCAAAACTATATCTCAACTTCTCAAGAGAAAATTTCAAGGAATGCAAGCAGTGTAGTTTTTCCCGTGATTTAGCATACCTGGTCGCAATAGTTAGGAGCAGAGAAGACAGTAATAAGCTTTCCGTCATGCATAGTTTCATACCCTTCATCCTTCACTTCATGGGATCGGACAACAAGGTCTGCCAGGCAATCAACCAAATTAGAAGAAAACATGCAAGAAAAGAATGTTATATAGAAACGAGAAACATGCTCCAACAAGCGTAAACTAAATATATCTGGCATGTTAAAACAATATAAGAACGAGTGAACGACAATTTGTTATGGGGCCTACCCAGGTTGTTATCTTCTAAAAACCTCTTCGTCACATCTCCACCAAAGGAAAGCCCTACACCTCGTTTGCTTGGACCTCTCCCAGGCTGAGGCTGAGGGTCACTCCATAGAATTTCACACATCAAACCTGTCAACAAAAAAGCAGAGTTAATTTTGCCAAATAGCAGAAACACACATATACGTACACACACATAAATGCAAAATATATTACTTCCATTGCAAGTTTTGTTAACAAGTAAATGTTTTTGCAGAACATTGTAGTGAATTCACAACAGAATCAACAATGATAGCATATAGCCAACAGAAATGCAATGGTTGTAATCCCATCGACATATCTTGCACAAAATGAACAAAATCGAGGTTGCTATGGTGACTTTTTTTCAGTTTCTAAAAACAGAATAAAGAAAAGGTACTTTGACATCTTTGACGTCAACAATGAGTAGGTGATATGTTCGAGCTTCAGATGAGAAGCAAGGGAAAATGCAATCATACCATAACTCAGGTGTTTATAAAAGCAGTTCATTAAAAAGGAATGAAGGAAATCATATATCCACTCAAGAATGGACAACCGTAAATAGTGAAGTGAGAAATACCTTCTTCGGGAGGCTCACAGAAACGGTCAATGGCCTTAATGTCCGATAACTTTACTCCATCAACACTAAACAGACCCCCATGAACTACAAAGACCTTCTTGTTGATTACATGAGCCAGAGGTAAGCAACAAAATACTTCAGCAAACAGCTCGACAAACGTATCACTCAACTTGGACTTCACTTCTCCCTCAAAACCGTATATTTTGTTCATGCTCTTGCTTTCATGGTTTCCTCTTGCTAGATACATACCTGATTATAGAAAATTCTAGCCATGCTTAACTCATAGTTCTACTTAACTAAAGCTGAACTGGTAGGAGAATGTAGCAGTAGAATACATACTACAGCAGACCCGACTAGTTCAATTTATGACCATGAACAAAATAATAATTGAAGATAATTACCAGTTGGATAGAGGCACTTGAATGCAAAGAGAGCAAGTATGACTTCAAGTGAAAACGATCCTCTGTCCACAAAGTCTCCATTGAAGAGGTAAGGGTTGTCTTCAGAGGGAAGTCCATTGAGCTCAAATATATTTAGCAGATCGAAGTACTGTAAACAGAATTAGAACGGCAGGGCGTTAAGCCCCCCAATAGGTAACAACAAAAGAAATCACAATCAAAATTAGAATGTCATCAAGACTAGTGATTTCAACCTCATTCTAACTATATGTGTGAATATAAAGGGTTCTGTTACCACTTCACAAGATTAAAGCATTTCAAAATGCATACGCCAAATGGTTAAGGAGAGCTATGTCTAGAGAAAGACTTCACTTGTTAAGGCAAATACCTGGCCATGAACATCACCGCAGACCGTAAAGTGACAACCATTTGGAACATTCACATCGACAAGGGAAGGCACTGCTCGCAGCAAGTCCCGTGCTTGCAACACAATCTGTAATGCATACCTATACCATGTTGCCAACTTATAGCTTATCAAAACATCCAAGAAAACTTGTACAAGGAAAACAAAATGATTCATGATTGCCATGACAATTATAAACTGTACCTTTTATGTATACATCTTTGCTTCTTGAAATCCTCCAGCATCTGCTTGACAAAATCTAATGTTATTGTATCCCCATCAATTCTTGCTCCAGTATACTGTGGTTCAACTTCTGTAACATCAACAATGTTTGTTTAACTCCACTATAGCTGAGATCAAAATACCTATCAGCTATTTTAATAACTAAAGCTCAATTTCACTACTAGAACATGTAATGTTAGCAATATACCAACACTGACAGCATATGATGTTTCGCACTAAGAACTACTCCCTCCGTTCTTAAATATAAGTCTTTTTAGAGATTCCACTAGGTGGACTACATACGGAGCAAAATGAATGAATCTAAACTTAAAATGCATCTATATACATCCGTATGCGGTTTATAGTGAAATCTCTACAAAGACTTACATTTAGGAACGGAGGGAGTACTCACTAAAGTAGTGACCTAAAACGTCTTATATTAGTTTACAGAGGGAGCATGTTGCTTCACTTAGATTGTGTGCATAATATGCCGAGCATTAAAAGACTGAAAGTAAAAAAAACAATAGAAGCACCCAAGAGCTGAATATGGAAGGCACTCTAAAACCATACAAAAAATGAATACAAGCAAATAGATTTATCATGAAAGAACATACTAATAGCACAAGGAAAGAATGCTAGTGTCCCATCTGTGGCCACATTAACATATATATCGAACCTGGAGATAGTGAAGTGCCAGAAAATATGGGAATTCAACGACCAGATACCTATTATATGATAATCAAGAGAATCTGCTATTGAGCGCCTTTCTGTATCCCCTACAGAAATTGCTTCTTCGAAGCGGATTTTTTGGACAGCTTTCTCACACTCTTTCAACTTTCTTGTAGCATCTGGATCATTAGGACAGATTCTTTTCACCTAATAAGAAAATATAATTGCATATATTACTTAGTTGCAGGGAAAGCAAATGCCAATATGGAATCTCATTGTCTAAAAAGTAAATGTAACCGGAGCAGACTAAACACAAATGAACACCAATATCCAGTAGACATATGATTAAGTGGATTTATTAAACAATATGACACATACCTGTTGAAAATCTTTCAGGGCTTCCTTGAATTTTCCCATAGCAAGATATGCCGCACCTCGTCTATAATAACCCTACAGGCACAAAGTTTTGCAAAAGGTGAGAACCTACAAATGTTTTGCCAGCAGCAGGTCCAGGTCATAGATACTCACTTTCGAATATTTAGGATCAATCTCAATAGCCTTTGTAGCATCCTGGACAGCGCTTCCATATTCCTCAAGCTTTGTATGTGCAAATGCACGATTTGCCCAATAAACCGCATTTGAACCATTTAGATCAATAGCCTGGTCATAGAGCTCTACAGCCTGAGAAAACTTGTTTGCTGGAGGGAAAACATAGTAATAGTTAGGCAACAACAATCATCAAGGAAATCCTAACACTAAGGGACCCTGTATGCTTCATTTGGATATTAACATAATGCCGTGAAAGATAGTCATTCAAGTTCAGTTTATTGCCACAAAAGCACATCTAAAACTGGATATGCCTCTTAACTTCATTTACTAATTAATTAGTGTCTCAAGTTTAGCTATTAAATAAAATACAACAAGCAATCCAACAGATTGGGTCCTTAAATTAAGTGAATGGGCTACAAGGTAACAAACATCTATACACTGGACTCCATGTTTCACTTTGAAGGGAAAAGTAGAACATAGAGTGGAACTGCAAACTTGAAGGACTTCATGTTTCTAGTGTAATGGTAATCCCTTTGGTCCTTCTTAGGACGCGTCTAAGTTTTTTCTATTCTTCCCGTAGTACTCTGTGCAGTCCCTTTTATTCTGAGCGCCACATCATCTGCCTCCCATCCAACCAAATGCATGCATGCATTAACTGCTCTCCTTCCTATTCGCCTTATGTTGTGCTAATGGGGGGAGAAACCAAGAGACCAAATAGGCAATCAAGGAGGACTACCCAATCACGGCATGCACATTTATCTCCATTTATAACGGCCCAGCTCTCCTGGTACATGCAGCTTACTCTAATGGAGGGCAAATTAGCAGTGTTCAAGAAAGTGTTTTGCAACGCTCAAGTGCTGAGCGATGGCAAAACGCTTCACTTTGGCCCTAAGCATAGATTAAGTGTTTTTTAATAATTTGGCTGTTTTTGAGCTACTTATGCTTGGCTGCTTGCGCAATAATAGCAATATGTCATTTACCTTATTATTAGGGTCTGTTCCGGAACTATTTCCTTCAGATTCTGGCCAATTTAAAAAAACGCTAAAGCGCTTAAGCTGCGGCCATTGCTCTAAGTTGTGGCCTCTCGCTTCACTTACGCTTTCCACTTTTTTGAACATTGCAAATTAGTCCAAAAAACGAGAACACTGCCCTCCTTGATATCTGGGTCTGGAGTTACACGCAGAGTAAAAAGGACCGGAGGGAGTACAATGGTAAGGCCCCATTAACAACAATGAGACGATAAAATAATGTTGTACACTCTAGACATACGACAGGAAGATAACACATATCCTTACCCTTGAAGGCATTGTTTGCCCTAAGTTTGAGTTCCTCAGCCTTCTGCACATTTGAATTTGAACTATCACCCATGATATCTGTTGTGTCTAGTTCATACACAGACTTCAAAGCTCCTTATTCACCTACTACATCATAAAGGAAATTAACAAAAAAGCATCAGTCTTGCCAGAGGTTTGAAGAATCCAAAATTTCAAACACACCAAAGCATGCATGTTTAAGAGACCAGAAAGCAAGGACTGTTAACAAGTTATGTTTGTGCCCGAGCTAACAGACAGCAATTCAATTACTAACTATTATACCACATTCTGGTATGTTCCCGCATTCCATCGTACTCTTATTCCACTTTTGGATTGACAGCTGTGAATACAGATATGCCATATACAATCTGCCTATGAAAAACTATTGATGAGTGAACGAACCAATCAACCAAGACAGACAACATTTTGGTCAATATTCCACATGGCTTTGTTCACGCACATGGAGTGGTGCTTCTGCCTATGTTCCTCTGAGCACTTTAGTCAGCTATACAATGAACGAACTAGGTCCAATGAGAGGTATTGATAAAAAAAATCCCGGCAAGGCCTGGCTTTGTGTGCAATTGCATCACTCCAATTTGCACAAGATATAAACATAAAAGGAGAGAACAGATCGGAACAATGACTCGTCCCATCCGCTGACTAGGTTCTTCACTACAGCCAGCAAGTTACCCAAAATGTTCCCAACAGGATTGCAACCTAAAATCCACGAACTCGGGTTCCTCTACGAATCGGTCGTCTCCGCAGACCGCAGTTGATTTGACGGAGAAAAAAAACGAACTTTGAAAAAGTAACTCAACTAGCTTCGGCCCAATCTCTCGAACGGCCTTGGCTGCGGATCTAGGCCAAATCTCGTGGGGGTTTGATTGGCTAGGGTTCAGGTAACCAATCACTGGGTGGCTAAAGAGCTCGTACCTCGAAAGGCGCCGTCCAAGGTTGCGGACGGGGTGTAAACGGCAGGGGCAGGGCAGCGGCGCGCGACGGGGCAGAACGGGAGCGGCGGCGGCGGTCTCGACGCGTTCGAGAGGCGAGAGACGTGAGGCGGCGACGCGCGCTAAGCTACGGCGGCGGCAGGGTGTAGGAGAGATTTTATTGGGTCGGGTTGGAGCTTTGGGTAGGTCAAGACCGACGGAGCACGATATAGGTCAGGAGGTCAAGTGGAGGAGCTATGGGTTAGGCCGCGCCTATCTCTCCCCTAAAGCGAGACATAGGTCGCGCTCGCGTCAGGCACCTGCCTCAATGGGCCAGCCCAGCGCGCGGGGAGCCAACCACTGCCTTGTTTTCTTTCTATTTTTTCACTTTTTTGTTTTTGATTTTTTCTTTATTTTCCTATTTTATTTTAAACTTCCAAACATATACAAAGTTTTTTTTTACATAAAAATTTTGAAAAATGTTAAATTTGTATAGAGGAAATTTTTCTTATGTATACAAAAAATATACACAAAAATTATATAATGTCTATTAAAAAAAGTTGACCGTGTATTTAATTTAAAAAATATTAAACAAGCAATAAAAACTGTTAATAAAATATTTTAAAATGTTAATCAAGCATTTGAAAATGTTAAATGCGTATCAAAATGTTTTTCATGTATACGAAAAATGTTTAAAAGCAAACAAATGTTTCTCATGTATTTCAAAATGATAAACATGTAAAAAATGTTTTTGGTGTGTATATTGTGTGTAAATGCTAATTGCCATTAAAAAATAATCATGCACTAAAAAATATCAACCATGTATTAAAAAAATGTTAATCTTATATTTGAGAAATGTTAAATGTCTATATAAAAACTGTATTAGATGTATACCAATGTGTATGGAAAAGTTTCAAAAAAATGTTAATCATGTATTTAAAAAATGTTAATGTATATATATAATATGTTTCCGACATATATGAAAAATGTATAATATGTACTGAAAAAATTGAAAGATGTTGAGTAAAGAAGAAACCGATGCAAATCAACAAATAAACAAAGAAATCTAATAAAACCAAAAAAGAGAACGAAAACCGAAGAAAACCAATAAAAAAATGGAAAAGTGAAAACCCGGAAGGATACAAAGAGAAACGAAGAAAACTAATGAAAACCAATAAAGAAACAAAGAAAACCAATGAACAATAAAGAAAATAGGAAACAAATGTTGACCATGTATATAAAAACGTTCCTGTTGTATACAAAAAACTACATTGTGTGTCAAAAAAATGTTTATTGCCACGCTTTTTTTATCATGTATGGAAAAAAATGTTGACTATGTCTTCAAAAAAGTGTTCAAAAATTGTATTTAAGAAAAATGAAGAGTGTACTTGAAAAATGTTCAACATGTGTCAACAAAAATGTTTCACATGTACAATAAAAATGTGCATTGTATTGAAAAACAAGAAAAAGATGAAAACAAACTAAGAAACAAAGAGAACAAAGAAATCAATGAAAGCCAAAAATGAAACAAGGAAACAAAGATAAAAAGAAAACCGAAGAAATACCATTGAAAAGAAAGAAAGAAGGAAAGAAAGAAAACAAAAAATCTAATAAAATCAAAAAAGGAAGGAAAAACCAAAGAAAAATGAATAAAACAAATGAAAATCAAGACAGAGACAAAGAAACCCGAAGAAAAAGAAAAACCAAATAAAACCAATGCAAAAAGATCGCAAGTAGTACAAACAAGAAAGAAACAAAGAAAATAAAAAAAACACTTAGAAAAGTCGAAGAGAAACAAAGGAAAAATCCAAAAGAAAAACTATACCGCAGAAAACCAATGAGCGAACCTAAGTGAAACTCGACCGAGCGAGCGAAGGAGCGAGTCGTCAGTGAATGAATAAAAAAGGGAAATGAGTCTGCCCAATATCTGCATGTGGGAGAGAAGCTTCGGTCGAGGGGAGCATGTATCTCGCTATAAACGAGATATAGCTCTCGCGTTATGGTTATGGTGGAGAGAAACGGGAAACCGGAATCCCTAATGGCCATGTTTGGTTGACCGGGCCTTTCGAGCAAGTGTTACTACGCCAAGGAGAGCGAGACCTCCAAGTGTGGGAATCCTATTCCCCGCGCGGTAGATAAGCATGTAACCCTACGCGTACCCCCCCCCCCCCCCGGTGCGCGCTACAAAGCAGATAGGCCGGCTCATTTACGTTTTTTCTCCATAAGTTTGTTGTGTCTTTCTCCACCGGGTTTTAAGTTTTTCTATCGGTTTTCTCCGTATTTTTCTCTTTGTTTTATGTTTATTTATTTATTTTTCCTTTTTGTATTTTTCTAATCCACAAAAAGTAAACGCTTTTAAATTTCGTGATCATTTTATTTTATTCATGAACTTTTGTAAAATTTGCAAACTTTTTTGAAATCTATGATTTTTTTTCAACTTCATGAACAAATTGCAAATTGGAAAACACTTCATTTCACATTTGTCAACCTTTTCAAATTAATAAATTTTTAAAAATTTGTGAATATTTTTTGAAATTCAGAAATAATTTTTCAAATTAATGATTTAAAAAATTCAGGAAACATTTCTTTAGATTGGTGCCATTTTTGAAATTCAGCAATAATTTTGAAATTCATGAATATTTTTTGTGATTCAAAACATTTTTTCGAATACTTCACTTTTTAAAATTGTGAACATTCACAATTTCATGAATATTTTTTTAAATACGAGAATATTTTCCTAAATTTTGAAATTTTTAAAATTCTAGAAAATGAAATTTATAACTTTTTTTAAATACCAAACAATTTTTAAAGAAGCAAACAAAACAAAAACAAAAAATAAAAAGACAAAGGTGCCCCGCCCAACATATGGGTCGGTCCATATATATAGCGGGGGGGGGGGGGGGCATAGTTTTCTCTCTCTATTCCCCCCGTAGGTTGGGAAATAGGAGGTCCCCTCCTAGTGCCCCGAGAGTTGTTTCTTTAAATACTTGTATATTCATGTCCGTACATTGTACACTGTACAATATATTTTTCTGAAAGAAACTTCCGATGATTCATAATCAATCATGGTAGTACAAAGTGTTAGGGAACATAGTAATCGCACATACGCACAACCAGAATCAATATCAAGATGCATACAAGGTTGTGATTACAATCGTTACCGTCACTGAGTTGCAGCGGAAGAATATTGTGCCGGTGTAGATCGTACTTGGAGTCTCTCGAACCATCAATGAACGATCCGGCAAACCGCCTACGAACAGTCCCTTGAATCGAAGAACGAAAACACGACCTCTGTAACATCCCAATTTTAAATAAATTTGGATGTTAACATAATCATTTATGCATATAATGTTTTATTGCATTTTGGAGTTTTAGGAAATGTTCAAATATTTTTTCACTCATGAAAAATAAAAGAGAGAGGATAAAATGACTTCCACAAATATAAAAAAGTGTTGGAAAAGTATTAGAATATTATTTAGAGTTTTGAAGTTTATTTGATAAACATTTTATTGGCGAAAAGTGCATTTATTGCATAAAACAAATATCTTCAATATAATTTGAGCAGAACAAAAATGTTCATTATGCTCTATATTATCAATAGTGATTTTATAAATTACTATGTTATTTTTATAAATTGGTTTGGATTTGGGCCTCAAAATGTTTTCTGTAAATAGTAAAAAAAACACAGGCCCAGGCGCCCCGTGCCGACGTGCTCTGCCTTTCGGCCCACAACCCGTCTAGGCGCCGAAACGCTTTCGCGCCTGCCGCCTGCCCCCTCTCTCTCTCACCCGCCGCTTCCGCTGACTATTGGGGCCCGATCCCCATATCCATCAACCTCTCGCCGCGCCACGCTCCCGCACCAGTCGCGCGAACCTCATGGGATAGAGCTTATCGTGCAGCTCCAGAGCTCTCCCCTCCTCGCCTATAAAAGCCCCAGAGCCTCCTCTCTCAACCTCGCCATCTCGCTTCACCCCACGCCGCTCGTAGTCACTCGTTTTGAATCTCGTCGGCCGAGTCGAGTCCACTGGAGAAATTCATCGCCGGTGAGCACCGAGCCCTCCATTCTTCATCAACCGGATCCCCATGCCCATGCACATCTCCTTGACATGTTTTTGTGTTGCAGGGAGCAGGGGTCCCCAGACTTTCGTCACTGCGTACGGCGTGGCTGTGCTACTTGAGCTGTCAGACGGCCCATCTTCATCGACAAGGCATCCAAGACCCTCGCGAGGGGCCAAGCCTCGCGAGGCGGACGACCCAAGACCTCCTCAGGAGCGGCTTCATCAGGCTGCCTCGTGAGGAGCAGAGATATCAAGGCAGGGCGAACCTCGCGAGGCTCTCGTGACGTGAGCCATGACGATCAAGACCAAAGGGCGCCAGAGCTCCAGGCCAGTAGCATCCTTGTTTCCTCTTTGGTGCTAAGGAGGCAGGCACAGGCGCGGAGTACCGAGGCATCAGGCAAAGGTTTCCATATCAGTGCAACAAGACCAAGACCAGCGGGACGACAGGACGGAGGTCACCATGGAGCCCAAGATGGCGTCACCACCAGAGTCTTTTTGCAGGCGAAGACCACTTTTGTCAGGATAAGCTGTACTAATTGTCCCCTTTCAAATTGGCCGTTGTTGGCTCCCTTCCCGCTCAATATTTGGAAAGAGGACCAGGGCCTATATAAGTAGAACTAGCCACCACACTGAGAGGGGACCCGGACGGATCGAATCCTCACCCACACAAGCTCGTAGAGCACAAGAACACCTCAACCTCACGAGGCTGTTCTTCCCCTTGTACTGTTCATCGTCAGCCCAAGAGGCAATCCATCCACCACCACACTGGAGTAGGGTATTACACCACTACGGTGGCCCGAACCAGTATAAATCTTGTGTCTTTGTGTTGTGAGTTCTTCGAGTTCGTCCGCGAGATCTTAGCGAGCTAGGGCGTAGATCGGTAGGGAGGAAATCTGAAAGCACAAGTGCTCCCTGGGTGATTTTGGTAATTAATGTCAACATATCTCTTGTTGGACTAACACTTTTATCTAGTATGTTTCAGACAAGTTCAACAATGAAGTGGCATGGACTAGAGGATGTGGAACCCCTTCAAGATGCTAAGGACAAAGGATTGGCTCAAGCCTCAAGATCAAGACTCTACACTTTCTATTTTAGTGATCCAAGATCACGTTGAGTCTATAGGAAAAGCCAATACTATCAAGAGGGGATGAGGTGTTGCTTAATGAGTTTCTTGCTCTCTGATTGCTTAGTGATACACTCCAAAGCCCTCAACTACTTTCTCACATCCACATATGTCCTAAACCAAAAGTCAAACTCGCCCTACCGATTCTTTCTATCTGGCGCCACCGAAGTTCGAGATGTCTTAGCCATCGCCACAAACCCTAGGCAAATCGGTTGCACCGATAGGGATCTCGGTCTCACCAAGATGGGATTGTAATCTCTCTGTGTATGTCCATTACCAAATTCGGTCTCACCGAGTTTAAGCAATCGGTACTACCGAGATTACAATGCAAACTCTCTGGTTAGCTTATTACCAAAATTGGTCTCACCGAGTTTGTGTAATCGGTCTCACCGAGATTACGTTATGCCCTGACCCTAACCATATCGGTCCTACCGAGTTGCATGTCAGTCCCACGAAAAATCCTAACGGTCACTAGATTTGCTGAATCGGTCCGACCGAGTTTATCAATTCGGTCCCACCGAGTTTGGCAAGTTGTGTGTAACGGTTGGATTTTGTGTGGAGGCTATATATACCCCTCCACCCACTCTTCATTCGTGGAGAGAGCCATCAGAAAGAACCTACACTTTCAGCATCCAGTTTCTGAGAGAGAACCACCTACTCATGTGTTGAGGCCAAGATATTCCATTCCTACCATATGAATCTTGATCTCTAGCCTTCCCCAAGTTGCTTTCCACTCAAATCTTCTTTCCACCAAATCCAAATCCTGTGAGAGACAGGTTGAGTGTTGGGGGACGATCATTTGAAGCACAAGAGCAAGGAGTTCATCATCAACACACCATTTGTTACTTCTTGGAGAGTGGTGTCTCCTAGATTGGCCAGTGTCACTTGGGAGCCTCCGACAAGATTGTGGAGTTGAACCAAGGAGTTTGTAAGGGCAAGGAGATCGCCTACTTCGTGAAGATCTACCGCTAGTGAGGCAAGTCCTTCGTGGGCGACGACCATGGTGGGATAGACAAGGTTGCTTCTTCGTGGACCCTTCGTGGGTGGAGCCCTCTGTGGACTCGCGCAACCGTTACCCTTCGTGGGTTGAAGTCTCCATCAGCGTGGATGTACGATAGCACCACCTATCAGAACCACGACAAAAACATCCGTGTCTTCAATTGCGTTTGAATCCTCCAAACCCTTCCCCTTACATTCTTGCAAGTTGCATGCTCTACTTTCCGCTGCTCATATACTCTTTGCATACTTGCTTGAATTATGTGTTGTGTTTGTTAAACTTGTGCCAAAACTCCACTTGAACCTAAAAAGTTAAAAACTGCAACTTTTGGCACTTAGTGTCTAATCACCCCTCTAGACACCTCTTCTCGATCCCTTTCAATTGGTATCGAGCTTTGGTCTCCATTGCTTTGGTTTAAACACCATTGGAGGAAGATGGATGAGTCTACTATTGGGACTCTTAGACATAGAGTGCCTATTCTTGATGGAGAATATTTTCATGAGTGGAAAAATGAGATGCTTATGATTTTCAATGAATATCATTTGAACAAGTACATTGCTAGCCCTTGTGCACCTCATATTGATCCCTTGCATCCCACACCCGAAGAGGATCTTGACATGATTCGCAATCTTACAACCATCAATCTTATCATAAGAGGATTGCCCAAAAACTTGATTGCTAGTTTGCCTACTCTTGATTGTGCCTATACTATATGGAAATTTCTTGAGAGCGATTTCTAGATTATTCCTTAAAAATTTAGATGAAATTCTCCATAAGTCTATTGCCTTGAGTAAGATGAACTCTAGTGATCCTATGTTTGGTGATTGTCTATTTGAGCTTACAAACCTTATGCGTGCCAAAGGAGATGTTGGAATTATTAGTGATATTATTTCGAAGCTATAAAAATTCATAAGCAAGATCATTGTCAAACTCACTCTAATGAATCACCCTCTCTAGGATTTGATCCACCACATGACGATGTTGAACATGGATACTATGATGAGGATGATGATAGTGACTTGATCTTGATGATGCAATGAGACACTTTTGTCTTATGGCAAATCTTGGCGGATATATGGCGGGAGGAAAGGAATGGGTTCTTGATAGTGGATGTACCGATCACATGACCAGAGATAAAGACATGTTTCGTGAGCTTCTTTGAAAGCGATGGTCCTCGAAAGTATGTCACTTTCGGTGACAACTCAAAGGGTAAGGTGGTTGGCCTCGGTAAGGTGGCCATCTCACACGATAGCTCCATACAAAATGTCATGCTCGTTGAATCTCTTGGCTACAACTTACTTTCGATTATCTAGACTTGCTGATTTCGGTTTCAATGTCCTATTTACTGAAGTAGATTGCCAAGTGTTTCGTAGAGATAATCATAAAATGGTCTTTACCGTTGTACGTACAGGTGATCTATACATTGTTGATTTCACTAAAAAGGCTCAACCTAGAACTTGCTTTTATTGCTAAATCTTCTAAAGACTGGTTGTGGCATAGAAGACTTGGTCATGTTGGCATGCGAAACCTTGACAAGCTTATTAAAGGAAATCGTATCCTTGGAGTTAACGATGTCATATTTGATAAGGATAGACTTTGCAGCACTTGTCGAGGCGGGTAAGCGAGGTTGGAGGAAGGCATCCGTGAAGAACATCATGACCACAAGGAGGCCACTCGAGCTTCTCCATATGGATCTCTTTGGTCCCAACGCTTACAAAAGTCTCGGTGGAAATTCTTTTGGTCTAGTTATAGTTGATGATTTTTCAAGATTTACGTGGGTGTTCTTTATCGATGACAAATCGCAGGTCCAAAAGATCTTCAAAAACTTCGCTAGGAAGGCCCAAAATCAATTTGAAGTGAAGATCAAGAAGGTTCGCAGCGACAGTGAGCGGAGTTCAAGAACGCATAAATGTGGACACCTTTCTTGACTAAGAAGGGATTTCACACGAGTTCTCGACTACGTACACACCTCAACAAAATGGAGTTGTTGAGAGGAAGAACCTGGACGCTCATCGAAATGGCGAAAACGATGCTTGATGAGTACAAGGCAGAAGCACTTTTGGGCTAAGCGGTTGAGACGACTTGTCATGCAACAAATCGCTTGTATCTTCACAAGCTACTTGGCAAGGCAGACATCTGAGCTTCTCACCGGTAACAAACCCCAAGTTGGATACTTTCGAGTATTCGGCTCAAAGTGCTACATTCTTGATAAGCATCGTCGTTCTAAATTTACTCCTAAGTCTCATGAAGGTTTCCTACTTGGTTATGCTCAAACTCTCACACATACCGTGTCTACAACAATTTCACCCGAAAGGTTGAAGAAACGGTAGATGTGAAGTTTGATGAATCTAACGGCTCGCAAGTAGAGCAATTGCCGATTGATGTAGGAGACAAAGACCCCTCGGAAGCAATTCAAGACTTGTCTATTGGCAAGATTCGTCCAACGGAGATGAAGGAGAGTACCTCGTCTGTCCAAGTGGAAGCTTCTACCTCACGACAAGGTGAACCAAGAGTTGATATGAAAGCATCCACAAGTGGGACACACCAAGATGAAGAAAAGCGAGGAAGTGCACCAAGGCGAACACCAACAACCTCCTTCTCCACCACGACAAGAGAACGACAACGCCAAAAATGAAGAAGGCCAAGAAGAAGAACAAGATGAAGGAGATGTTCAACCAAGACCCAAGCAAAAGCTTTCACGAGTTCGAGCAAGAATTTCTAAAGACCATCCCGTCGAGCAAATCTACAATGATATCCAAACCGGAGAATCACTCGCTCTAAAACTCGTTTAGCTAACTTTTGTGAACACTATTCATTCATCTCTAGCATTGAACCTATGAAGGTTGAAGAAGCGTTGGAAGATCCAGATTGGATAAACACCATGCAAGAAGAGCTACACAACTTTGAGAGAAATCAAGTTTGGACATTGGTTGAGAAGCAGACAACAACCACAACATCATCCAGTCTGAAATGGGTGTTTCGCAACAAGCAAGATGAAGATGGACAAGTAGTTCACAACAAAGCACGTCTAAATCGCCCAAGGCTACACACAAGTCGAAGGTATGGACTATGGTGAGACTTATGCTCCCGTTGCTAGACTTGAGTCCATTCGCATCTTACTTGCCTATGCTAATCACCATGATATCACCTTGTACCAAATGGACATTAAAAGTGCTTTTCTAAATGGTGAAATAGAGGAGGAAGTTTATGTCAAACAACCTCCCGGCTTTGTTAATCCTAAGAAACCTGATCATGTTTACAAACTTCACAAAGCTCTTTATGGTCTTAAACAAGCTCCCGGGCGTGGTATAAATCTTGACCAAGTTCCTTATTGAAAAAGGCTTTGAAATCGAAAAATTGATTCTACTCTTTTTTACTAAAAGGGTCAACGGAGAACTATTTGTGTGCCAAATCTATGTTGATGATATTATATTTGGTTCTACTAACCCTCATTTTAGTGAAAAGTTTGGAAAGCTAATGTCGGAGAAGTTTGAGATGTCAATGATGAGTGAACTCAAATTCTTTATTGGTTTGCAAATAAAGCAAAATAAGGAAGGTACCTTTGTCTCTCAAACGAAGTACACCAAGGACTTATTCAAGAAGTTCAATATGCAAGAATGCAAAGGTATGACTACACCCATGCCTACTAGTGGACATCTTGATTTGACCAAAGATGGTGAACCGGTCGATCAAAAGGTTTATCGCTCTATGATTGGTTCATTGTTATATCTATGTGCTTCACGTACCGATATCATGGTAAGTGTGTGCATGTGTGCACGATATCAAACTACTCCTAAAGAATGTCATCTTAAGGCCGTGAAAAGGATAGTGAGATACTTAATCCATACACCAAATTTTGGCATTTGGTATCCTAAGAGGGCCTCTTTCGATCTTGTTGGCTACTCCGACTCGGACTATGCCGGTGACAAGGTTGATAGAAAGTCCACTTCGGGTACTTGCCAATTTCTTGGCAGATCTCTTATGTCTTGGCCTTCCAAGAAACAAAACTCAGTATCCTTATCCACCGCCGAAGTGGAATACATTGCCGCTGGTTCATGTTGTGCTCAATTACTTTGGATGACCCAAACTCTTAAATATTATGGGATATATGTGAAACATGTTCCATTACTTTGTGACAATGAAAGTGATATCAAGATTGCTCACAATCCTGCAACACTCTCGAACTAAGCATATTGAAGTTCGTCATCATTTCATTCGAGATCATGTTGCTAAGGGTGACATTAATCTTAAGCATGTTCGCATAGAAAAGCAATTAGCGGATATATTCACTAAACCACTTGATGAGAAAGTGTTTTGCAGGTTAAGAGGTGAACTGAACATCATTGATGCTTCAAACTTGGAGTAGGAACTCCATTGGATACATGCAAGACATGAGCTTATGACTAATCCTTGATATTTCTCTTATGATGATAATCTTGTTGGAAATATGCCCTAGAGGCAATAATAAAAGGATTATCATTATATTTCCTTGTTCATGATAATTGTCTTTTATTCATGCTATAATTGTATTATCCGGAAATCGTAATACACGTGTGAATACATAGACTACAACATGTCCCTAGTGAGCCTCTAGTTGACTAGCTCGTTGATCGATAGATAGTCATGGTTTCCTGACTATGGAAATTGGATGTCATTGATAACGGGATCACATCATTAGGAGAATGATGTGATGGACAAGACCCAATCCTAAGCATAGCACAAGATCGTGTAGTTCGTTTGCTAGAGCTTTTCCAATGTCAAGTATCCTTTCCTTAGACCATGAGATCGTGTAACTCCGGATCTGGTAGGAGTGCTTTGGGTGTACCAAAGCGTCACAACGTGGCTGGGTGACTATAAAGGTGCACTCTGGTATCTCCGAAAGTGTGCATTGGGTTGTCACGGATCGAGACTGGGATTTGTCACTCCGTATTACGGAGAGGTATCACTGGGCTCACTCGGCAATGCATCATCATAATGAGCTCAAAGTGACCAAGTGTTTGGTCATGGGATCATGCATTACGGTACAAGTAAAGTGACTTGCCGGTAACGAGATTGAACGAGGTATTGGGATACCGACGATCGAATATCGGGCAAGTAACATACCGATTGACAAAGGGAATTGTATACGTGGTTCATCCGATGAGATCATCGAGGAGCATGTGGGAGCCAACATGGGTATCCAGGATCCATTTGTTGGTTATTAATGGAGAAGCGATCTCGGTCATGTACGCCTATCTCCCGAACCCGTAGGGTCTACACACTTAAGGTTCGGTGGACGCTAGGGTTGTAGAGATATGAGTATGCAAAGAAACCGAAAGTTGTTGAGTCCGGATGAGATCTCGGACATCAAGAGGAGTTAGGAATGGTCGGGAGGTAATGAATTATATATGGGAAGTCGAGTTTGACCATCGGGAAAGTTTCGGGTCCACCGGTATTGTCTGGGACCAGGAAGGGTCCCGAGGGTCCATCGGGTGGGGCCACCTATCCGGAGGGCCCCATGGGTGAAGTGGGAGGAACCAGGACCACTGGTGGGCTGGTGGGCCCTCTGCGCCTAGGGTTGGGAACCCTAGGGAGGCGCCTCCACTTGCCTTGGGCACTCCACCCTTGGCCGCCGCCCCCTAGGAGATCCCATCTCCTAGGGGCGCCCCAGGGTCCCTATATAAAGAGGGGGGGGAGGGCAGCCGCACCCAACACTGGCTCCTCCCTCCCTCCTCGCTACACCTCTCCCTCTCGTAGAAGCTCGTGAAGCTCACAGGAACCTGCTGCATCCACCACCACGCCGTCGTCTGCTGGATCTTCTTCAACCTCTCCCTCCTCCTTGCTTTGGATCAAGGTGCGGGAGGCGTCATCCGCTCCGTGCGTGTGTTGAACACGGAGAGTCTTTGTCCGTTCGGCACTTGGTCATCGGTGATTTGGATCACGGCGAGTACGACTCCCTCAACCCCGTTCTCTTGAACGCTTCCGCTCGCGATCTACAAAGGTATGTAGATGCACTCCTATCACTCGTTGCTAGATGAACTCATAGATGGATCTTGGTGAAACCGTAGGAAAATCTTTATTTTCTGCAACGTTTCCCAACAGTGGCATCATGAGCCAGGTTTATGCGTAGTTCTTTATTGCACGAGTAGAACACAAATCTGTTGTGGGCGTAGATGTTGTCAACTTTCTTGCCGCTACTAGTCTTATTTTGCTTCAGCAGTATTGTGGGATGAAGCGGCGGGACCGACCTTACACGTGCACGCTTACGTGAGGCGAGTTCCACCGACTGACATGCACTAGTTGCATAAGGTGGCTAGCGGGTGTCTGTCTCTCCCACTTTAGTTGGAGCGGATTCGATGAAAAGGGTCCTTATAAAGGGTAAATAGAAGTTGACAAAGCACGTTGTGGCTTTTTCGTAGGTAAGAAAACGTTCTTTCTAGAACCCTTTTGCAGCCACGTAAAAGATGCAACAACAATTAGAGGACGTCTAACTTGTTTTTGCAGCAATTGCCTTGTGATGTGATATGGCCAAAAGTTGTGATGAATGATGAATGATATATTGTGATGTATGAGATCATGTTCTTGTAATAGGAATCACGACTTCATGTCGATGAGTATGACAACCGGCAGGAGCCATAGGAGTTGTCTTAATTATTATGACCTGCGTGTCATTGATTCAACGCCATGTATACTTTGCTTTATTGCTAAACCGTTAGCGCTATAGTAGTAGAAGTAATAGTTGGCGAGCAACTTCATGGAGACACGATGATGGAGATCATGATGATGGAGATCATGGTGTCATCTGGGTGACAAGATGATCATGGAGCCCCAAGATGGAGATCGAAGGAGCTATATGATATTGGCCATATCATGTCACTACTATTTAATTGCATGTGATGTTTATTATGTTTATGCATCTTGTTTACTTAGAACGACGGTAGTAAATAAGATGATCCCTCATAATAATTTCAAGAAGGTGTTCCCCTAATCGGAGCCATTGCTAAAGTTAAATCGTTTGAAGCACCACGTGATGATCGGGTGTGATAGATTCCTACGTTCACATACTGTTGGTGTAAGGCAGGTTTTACACATGCAAAACACTTAGGTTAACTTGACAAGCCTAGCATGTATGCAGACATGGCCTCGGAACACAAGAGGCCGAAAGGTCGAACATGAGTCGTATGGAAGATACGATCAACATGGAGATGTTCACCGATGATGACTAGTCCGTCTCATGTGATGATCGGACACGGCCTAGTCGACTCGGATCATGTAACACTTAGATGACTAGAGGGATGTCGAATCTGAGTGGGAGTTCATTAAATAATTTGATTACATGAACTTAATTATCATGAACATTAGTCTAAAATCTTTGCAAAAATGTCTTGTAGATCAAATGGCCAACGCTCATGTCAACATGAACTTCAACGCGTTCCTAGAAAACCAAAATTTGAAAGATGATGGCATCAACTATTGATTTGGGTCAGGAACACGAGGATCATCCTCATAGCGACCAAGAAACAATATGTCCTAGAAGCACCGCTAGGTGAAGCACCCATCGAGAGAACCAAGGCGTTATGAGCGCTTGGCGGTCTCGTCTTGATGATTACTCCCTCGTTCGATGCGGCATGCTTCTGACTTAGAACCAGGGCTCCAAAAGCGTTTTGAGCAACACGGAGCATATGAGATGTTCGAGGAGCTAAAAATGGTTTTCCAAGCTCATGCCCGTCAAGAGATATGAAGTCTCAGACAAGTTCTATAGTTGTAAGATGGAGGAAATAGTTACATCGGTGAGCACATACTCAAAATGTGCAGGTTGCACAACTTTGTCAAATTGGACATTAACCTCCGGACGAGGCGGTCGTTGACATAATCCTTGATCGCTCCCACCGAGCTACAAGAGCTTTGTGATGAACTACAATATGCGGGGATGGTGAAAACCATCAAGTATTTTCAATCTTTGAAGTCGTGAGGTAGAAATCAAGAAGGAACATCAAGTGTTGATGGTCGATAAAACCACCAAGTTCAAGAAGGGCAAGGGTAAGAAGAACTTCAAGAAGGACGGCAAGGATGTTCTGCGCCCGATAAGCCGATTCTTAGGGAAGAAGTCGAAAGAATGGACCCAAGCCTAAGACCGAGTGCTTTTATTGCAAAGGAAGGGTCCTTTGAGCGGAGCGCCCCAAATACTTAGCAGACAAGAAGAAGTAAGCAACACTAAAGGTATATTTGATATACATGTAATTGATGTGTACCTTACCAGTACTCGTAGTAACTCCTGGGTATTTGATACCGGTGCCGTTGCTCATATTTGTAACTCACATGTCACGCTCACGCCCAAGATGCAACCCTATCCTAAAGGAACTCGAAGGTCCCACCAAGGATAGAAGCGCATCTTGAAGACGCTTTTGCAAGGTGGATATCATTACATCAACATTACATAATAGTGGGGATATATCCAATACATACAATGCCACACGAATACAACATCATCTTACATAAAAGCACCATCCGACTACGGATGAAACACAAACAGAAACTCAAACGACATCCACCACCTTTAGCCCAGTGCCGACAGAAGCTATCCCCTTATCGAAGAAGAAGCGGAAGGAGAACTCCAAAACAAGCAAACATCGCTCTCGCGTCATGATCATCGCAACACCAACACTCGCATTTGTTGGTGTAGTAATCTGTGAGCCACGAGGACTCAGCAATCCCATTAACATGGGTATCAAGACTAGCAAAGCTTAAAGGGAAAGGAAGGGGTAAAGTGGTGAGGTTGCAGCAGCGACTAAGCATGATATAGTGGCTAACATACGCAAGTGAGAGCGAGAAGAGAAGCAAACGGAACGGTTGTGAAGCTAGCAATGATCAAGAAGTGATCCTGAACTCCTACTTACGTCAGACATAACCCAAAAACCGTGTTCTCCTCTCGATCAACCCCGAAAAGAGACACTCACGGTTATGCACACGGTTGGTGTATTTTAGGAGAGTTTTACTTCAAGTTTACTACAACCGGATATTAACAAATTCCCATCTGCCACATAACTGCGGGCACGGCTTTCGAAAGTTCAAACCCTGCAGGGGTGTCCCAACTTAGCCCATGATAAGCTCTCGCGATCAACGAAGGATATTCCTTCTCCGGGAAGACCGTCGATCTCGGAATCCCGTTTACAAGACATTTCGACAATGGTAAAACAAGACCAAGAAGGCGATGTCTTGAGCAAATCCCGATAGGAGTCGCACGTACCTCGTTCTCGGGGCACAGGATAAGTCAAGCTACGAGTAAAACCGGGCTTGAGTTTCCTTGAGGTGGCCTCATGATTTGCTCGGTTCGGACCAACACTCGAAGGAGCACCGCCCGTGGGGTAAAGTAAAGATGACCCTCGGACTCGAAACCCAAGGGAAAAAAAGAGGCATAGGTGAGGCAAATGGTAAAACCAAGGTTGGGCCTTCTTTGGAGGAGTTTTATTCAAAGCGATGTCGAGGGGTCCCATAAATCACCCAACCGCGTTAGGGACGCAAAATCTGGTAACATAATACCGATATGGCGGAAACTAGGGTGGCAAGAGTGGAAAAAACACCGGGCATAAGGTAGAGCCTTCCATCCTTTACCAAGTATATAGATGCATTAATAATATAAGAGGTATTGTGATAACCCAACATAAACATAATCCAACATGAAGCAATCTTCATCTTCACTGCAACTAGCAACGCTATAAGAGAAATTTGAAAGCGGTAACATAGCCAAACAATAGTTTGCTAGGAGGGGTGACAAAGGTTAGAGGTTCATGGCAATTTGGGAGGCTTGATAAGCAAGTGGTAGGTAACGCAAAGATAGCGATAGAGCGAAGCAACTAGCATAGCAATGATAGTAGTGAGATCCAAGGTGACGGTCATCTTGCCTGAAATCCCGCTAGGAAGAAGAACGAGTCCATGAAGAAGACAATCGGGAGTAGTCGAACGAATCCTCACAACTCCGGAACGAAACCGAAGCTAACGAGAGACGCAAACCGGAAAGAAACAAACAACATGGTAAACACGGAAGCACAATCATGGCATAATTCACAATCAAGTATGATGCATGTCCGATTTAATGAGACATGGCATGGCAAAGTGCAACAAACAATACTACAAGTTAAGTGGAGCTTAATATGCAACGAGTTGCATATTGACAAAACACCACATTGACATATTTAGTTTAATCTCATTTAAGCTACCAAACAATATTAAATGTTGTTAAACATGGCAAGAGGTGAAGCATAATTAAACTAACTATTTAGGCAAGTTTAAATGAAGTAGGAAATAAGAAACAACAATTAGGAAAATCCTCATGTGCATATTTCGAACTTGGTACTGTTCTGCCCTAAAACATATTTTATTGTTGTTAAACAGCAAAACAAAGTGCACCAATTTAATCTATGCATTTTTCTACCCCATTTACATATAAAGTTTATTAAAGATGGAGCTACGGTTATTTAGTTATGAAATAAATCATTTTAACATGGCATTTGAGCAAATTTAAAAAAACAACATTTTTAACATGGATAAAAGTAGCAGATTATGAAACTAGATAAAATTCTAAGCATTTTACAAGTTTAACTCATTTTAATCCGATGCACTGTTTGTGAATTATAAATGCATGACCATTAAGGGGTTTTCTGAAAACTGCAGTCTCTGGATAATTAGCAAAAACGTCCAGAACGAAAAAAAAACGATGCGGGCCGAATCTGGAGCACTGCTGGGCTGGACAGAGAGGAGGGCTGTGGGGAGCTCACCCATGGGCTGAGGCCCAGTCGGTGAAGGCAGCAGGCTGAGGGGCGGCGCGAGCGAGCTGGGCCTTGGCTGGATCGAACGAGGAGGGAGGCGCTGACGATGCTCGCGCGGTCAACGGGCGTTGAACGAGGCATCATCCTCCTCTGCTCGAAGCAGAGGCTGGACAGGCGCGGCGCGATGGGACTTGGGCATCAGCAGGTTCAGGAGGCCGTCGGCCACGGCGTGGAGATCCTCTGATCGAGGCGGTCGTGCACGTACAGGCACGAGGAGGGCCTCGCCGGGTTCGTGCGGGAGAAGTGCAGGAGGCGCGCGAGGCTGGGGTGCTGCAGATGAGGACCGGCGTCGGGGATGGCTTGCGGGAGCTCCGGCGTCGAAGGAGAACGGCAGGACGCCGGTGCTTGCTGGAACCGGGCGGAGGAGGAGCGAATCCGGGGGCCGGGGTGCCAGATCCGGGCTCCAAGGGAACTTCGAACGCCGGTGGAGACAGATCAGCGCGGCGACGAGCTCCTGTCCATGGCAACAGAACAGAGAGAGGATTGAGAGAGAGAATCCAGAGGAAGGAGAAGAACGGAGGGAGGGGTGGGCGCTCATCTTGCTAGCTGCAGGTTCGGGACGGAATGGAGGAGGTCGGCGGCGGCCGTCCTGCTGGGCTCCGGGGCGAATACGGGGACGAGGAGGAGCTCGGGGCTCGGGCAAGGAGTGGATCGAGGGGGGTTGGTTCGATGCTGAAAACGAGGGAGGCGGTCGGTGCGATCTGGAGGGATCCCGATGGAGAGAGTGGGTTGGTGGTGGCGATGGGACAAGCTCCTGAAGAACAAGGAAGAGTGGGTGGCGGCGGCGGGTGAGGGGATGGATGGATGGGACAGGGTCTAGGGTTAGACTATAAATATGAGAAAGAGAGGAGTTTGGATCATCCGATCGAAATCCGATGGATGAGAATAAATAGGTAGGGAAGGCCAAATAAGAAAACAGAGACATTTTATAGATGTTTGGGGATGATCGGGACCCATCGGTCACGACTGCCCGGGTCGGGTTCGGATGACTTTCGGACGCGACAAGGGGTTTGAAAGGCCATGGAGATGGGTTTTGGCCGGGCTCGGAGAAGAGAGCGGTCCGGTTGATATGACACGTCAACAGAGATAAGGAAGAAGCGGCAACTTCTGACGAAGCAAGTTTTATGAAAAACATGCGGATGCAATGCACATGATGCCATGAGATGAGATGCAAGACATGAACAAAATGCAAAACAAAAGACAAAAACCCAACCACGGAGGAGATAATATAACACATAGCCGGAAAAGGCTAGAGTTGGAGTTACAATTATGGAAAGTTACATCCAGGGTGTTACACCACTCCACCACTATGAAAGGATCTCGTCCCGAGATCTAGGATGGCACTGGAGGGAAAAGGAAGAGGAAGATAAGAGGTAAAACTAAGTTGCTTCTTCGATAAAAGAGTGAAACCAAAGAACCTTGAGAGGTTGATCAAATTGAAAGAAAGAGTACCATGGAGATGAACAAGATTGCAAACACTCTGTTAGCAAAGAGAAACAAGGAATATTACAAGAACCTTGTAGGTTGAAAGCCATAAGAAAAGGGTTACAATGGACAAGAAGTACATGCAAGCACTCCGGTTGAAAAGAAATGTACAAGGAACGATAAGAACAATTACAACAACATTCCGATTGAAAAGAGATGCAAGACTTGATAAGATGAAAATAACTTGAGCAGAGGACATAACACTCCTATTAAACGGATAAGCAAGGAAAAGAACATGATATTGGCAAAACGAGATGATGGGACGAACAGAGCAACATCACAATGCCTCCTGACGAAAGAATAGAAGATAGATTATTGGAATAACAGAATGTAGGAGAAAATGCCAACTTCTGCCACAAATGAGCTTGGAAAACGCCCTTCCAAGAAGGTTAGAACAGAGTTGTTGGAAAACCAACAACGAAAGGATAAGCTTGTAGTGGGCTTATGGAAATATCTCAAAATTATGAGGTGAGCTTCTGCCACCAACGGAAACAAATGATTGGATTGATATCAACAAGGAGACGAGAAACTTATTTCACCAGGAGGACAAATGAAGAACTTGGGTCATTTATAAGCACCATAACTAGCAACAATCCTTAGGGAAGGTTGTAGGTGAAATATAAACCAATATAATTCCAACAAAAAGATTGATGGATTTAAAATACCTCATTCTTGACAACAATATGAATCATGAAACATGAAGGAAATTGTCAAGAGTGACATAACACCACCTCAAAAGATAAGGTAGAAAGAATTGCACTTCGGAATGCAAGATGAAGAATGCTTGAACTCCTCAAAACAAAACATGTGTTGATCACCATGTTTATTTTGAAGTATGGCTTGACAGATCATAACTTCGAGAGAAATCTTGAAGAACAATTGAAGAATGAAAAGAATCCTTGACGAACCATCATGTAGAGCCTCCATGAAGAACTCCGGTAATAAAAGGATGATAAAAAGAAAGAGAAGTTGAGAACACAAGTTGAAGCCTTGCGATGATTTAGATGGAGCTTCGTGACGAGATAATGCGGAAAACTTGGAACTCCGAAAGAGGAATTAATCACTTGGATGAAACAAGAATAAGAATTATGTTATGTGTATCCTTCACCAATTAAATTGATGACAAGCAATGGATTTGGCATACTACTTATTCTTCTTGAGGGATTAAGGATAGAGATAGCGCAAACTTGAGAAGGGATTGATGGAACCACCGGTGGGATTGAAACAAAGAAAGAATGAATGAATCGATACGATAACGAAGGAAGAGAAATCTTGAACGAACCACCGTAAGAATTGAAAATGAAAGTAGCAAAGGCACAAATCACCAGGAAGAATGGGAAAACGAATGAAGAAACTTGAGGGGATTTAGATACATGAGAACGAATAGATCATGAACTGATTAAAGGGTATTTGAGCGATGCAGGTAAGATTTGGAGAATGATAGCTACGCGCTGAGAATGAAGAATTATGACATGATGGCCTTCAGAGGAAAGAAATGGAAACAACTCATGAAATGCTCCGGATGGTAAGAAAAGAATTGTCACACTCAAAACAATTATGAGGATAGCATGAAGCTAGAACCATGAATCTTCAAGAGAATGGACCAAGATTTAGAGGAAACACTTCTTCGGTCTTACGTGTTGAGAAAGGCGATGAGAAACATCACCATGAATTGTTGAGGCACTCGGAATGAAAATTGGAAAAGTTGAACCAACGATGAAAAGAATTTGAAAGATCTTGGAGAAAGACATATGACTGATGATAACCCATTCTTACGTCAAACTTTGAAAAGAATTTTAGAAGCTCCCGGAAAATTAGAAGAGTCAGGTAAGAACCTAGGAAAGGACCCGTGGGTTAGGGCCCACTCAAAAGAAAACACCGTTGAACAATTTTAAAGAGAGGTTGCACCGGTTGAATTAAATGGCTTGAATGAGATAACAACCTCAAAATAACTTGAACGGATCTGGAATGAAAAGACGAACCTTCTGAGATATCTTCAACACTCCAGAACAAATGAATAGCAAGAAGTGAATGACTAAGAGGTGCATCGGCAAGAGAAAGCATTTGCAACAAGGAAAGGAATATGACCAACACTGAGAGCTTGAGTTAAATCCACCGGAAAAGAATACGAGAATGAAGAATGATGAACTTGGAGCTGTTGAGCATCTTCATGAGGGATCACTGGATCAGAACATTGATTGAAAAGAGTGAAGAGACTTCACATGAATAAATGGATACTTGATTAAAATATATAAGTCCTTGCAGACAAGGGTGGGAGGGCGGGAAAACAAAGACAACTTGGGACGGATGAAACAAACACCGTTGAGAAAACTTAGAATTGAACTCGCAAATGCTGAAATGATCGGATCCACTTGAAGAGAAGCACGCCGGTTGGGAAAAGAATTAGCATGACGACCTCGATGATCAAGAAGGATTAGTATTCACATAGCAATATGAGAACACCGTTTAGGAAAGGTATGGATTCAACATTTAACTTCAAAGCAACTCGAATACCACAAATAAAACAAAACAAAGGATTGGCTTGCAGAAATAAGCAGGAACAAATACATATGATAGAGATTTATCCAACCCCATATCAGGCATTTGTCGGAAAGATATTCTAGGAGCTACTTGAATTCCCACCTATAAACTCCCGAAACTTTCTGGTTATGCAATCTGGTGTTGGGGATACAGGGGACGCAATATATCTCACCCAAAGTAACAATACCTAGATCCAGCTGTATCCATCCTTCAACACATAACCAAGAAAACTCCGGAAATCGTGTACCTCAACCTTCGAAAAGCATCTGTTATACAAGCTATGGCAATACTCTCGAACTCCCCAATACTGGGTGGCGTCGAGGTTATCTCACCAACAACTGCATAAAAGAGATTTTCGATGTCGGCAAAACTCAGGTATTCCAGAACTGCAACGATAAAATTAACCCCTAATGTCAGGAGGCACCAAGAACAATGTTCTCGTCACAAGAATATCGGAACGGTCCCAAGATACCCACGTGATACTAAAAAAAATTTCGTGAAATTTGAGGAGAGGAAAGACAAAACATCTACGTCAGGAGGCCTCACCAGAGCGACGAAGGGACCGAGGAGTAAAAAGAATCCTACTCTCCGATATACATATAATCCTAAGACTCAAAATAGTTTTCTTCTAGACTCAACAACGGCCAACAATCAAGGGGGCTCCTATGGTCGGTCGAGGCTCTGATACCAACTTGTCACGCCCAAGATGCGACCCTATCCTAAAGGAACTCGAAGGTCCCACCAAGGATAGAAGCGCATCTTGAAGACGCTTTTGCAAGGTGGATATCATTACATCAACATTACATAATAGTGGGGATATATCCAATACATACAATTCCACACAAATACAACATCATCTTACATAAAAGCACCATCCGACTACTGATGAAACACAAACAGAAACTCAAACAACATCCACCCTGCTAGCCCAGGCTGCCAACCTGGAACCTATCCCCTGATCGAAGAAGAAGCAGAAGGAGAACTCCAAAACAAGCAAACATCGCTCTCGCATCATGATCATCGCAACACACGAACACAAGCTGTTGGTGTAGTAATCATGAGCCACGAGGACTCAGCAATCCCATTACCATGGGTATCAAGACTAGCAAAGCTTAAAGGGAAAGGAAGGGGTAAAGTGGTGAGGTTGCAGCAGCGACTAAGCATGATATGGTGGCTAACATACTCAAGTGAGAGCGAGAAGAGAAGCAAACGGAACGGTCGTGAAGCTAGCAATGATCAAGAAGTGATCCTGAACTCCTACTTACGTCAGACATAACCCAGAAACCGTGTTCTCCTCTCGATCAACCCCGAAAAGAGACACTCACGGTTACGTACACGGTTGGTGTATTTTAGAAGAGTTTTACTTCAAGTTTACTACAACCGGATATTAACAAATTCCCATCTGCCACATAACCGTGGGCACGACTTTCAAAAGTTCAAACCCTGCAGGGGTGTCCCAACTTAGCCCATGATAAGGTCTTGCGATCAACGAAGGATATTTCTTCTCCCGGGAAGACCCGATCAGTCTCGGAATCCCGTTTACAAGACATTTCGACAATGGTAAAACAAGACCAGCAAAGCCGCCCGATGTGCCGATAAATACCGATAGGAGTCGCACGTACCTCGTTCTCAGGGCACACCGGATAAGTCAAGCTACGAGTAAAACCAGGCTTCGAGTTTCCCCGAGGTGGCCTCATGAGTTGCTCGGTTCGGACCAACACTCGAAGGAGCACTGGTCCGGGGGGGGGGGGGGGTAAAGTAAAGATGACCCTCGGGCTTCGGAAACCCAAGGGAAAAAAGGGGCATAGGTGAGGCAAATGGTAAAACCAAGGTTGGGCCTTGCTGGAGGAGTTTTATTCAAAGCGAACTGTCAAGGGGGTCCCATAAATCACCCAACCGCGTTAGGAGCATAAAATCCGGAACATAATACCGATATGACGGAAACTAGGGTGGCAAGAGTGGAATAAAACACCAGGCATAAGGCCGAGCCTTCCACCCTTTACCAAGTATATAGTTGCATTAATAATATAACAGGTATTGTGATAACCCAACATAAACATAATCCAACATGAAGCAATCTTCATCTTCACCTGCAACTAGCAACGCTATAAGAGGGGCTGAGCAAAAGCGGTAACATAGCCAAACAATGGTTTGCTAGGAGGGGTGACAAAGGTTAGAGGTTCATGGCAATTTGGGAGGCTTGATAAGCAAGTGGTAGGTAGCATAACATAGCGATAGAACGAAGCAACTAGCATAGCAATGATAGTAGTGAGATCCAAGGTGACGGTCATCTTGCTGAAATCCCGCTAGGAAGAAGAACGAGTCCATGAAGAAGACAACCGGGAGTAGTCGAACGAATCCTCACAACTCCGGAACGAAACCGAAGCTAACGAGAGACGCAAACCGGAAAGAAGCAAACAACATGGTAAACACGGAAGCACTATCATGGCATAATGCACAATCAAGTATGATGCATGTCCGGTTTAATGAGGCATGGCATGGCAAAGTGCAACAAACAATACTACAAGTTAAGTGGAGCTTAATATGCAACGAGTTGCATATTGACAAAACACCACATTGACATATTTAGTTTAATCTCATTTAAGCTACCAAACAATATTAAATGTTGTTAAACATGGCAATAGGTGAAGCATAATTAAACTAATTATTTAGGCAAGTTTAAATGAGTAGGAAATAAGAAACAACAATTCCGGAAAATCCTCATGTGCATATTTCGAACTTGGTACTGTTCTGCCCTAAAACATATTTTATTGTTGTTAAACAGCAAAACAAAGTGCACCAAGTTAATCTATGAATTTTTCTACCCCATTTACATATAAAGTTTATTAAAGATGGAGCTACGGTTATTTAGTTATGAAATAAATCATTTTAACATGGCATTTGAGCAAATTTAAACAAACAACATTTTAAACATTTTTAACATGGTTGAAAGTAGCAGATTATGAAACTAGATAAAATTCTAAGCATTTTACAAGTTTAACTCATTTTAATCCGATGCACTGTTTGTGAATTATAAATGCATGACCATTAAGGGGTTTTCTGAAAACTGCAGTCTCTGGATAATTAGCAAAAGCGTCCAGCGAAAAAAAAAACGATGCGGGCGAATCTGGAGCACTTCTGGGCTGGGGAGAGGAGGGCTGTGGGGAGCTCACCCATGGTGAGGCCCGGTCGGTGAAGGCAGTGAGGCGGCGCGAGCGAGCCGGGCCTTGGCTGGATCGAGCGAGGAGGAGGCGTTAGCGATGCTCGCGCAGTCAACAAAGGCGTCGAACGAGGCATCATCCTCCTCTGCTTTCGAAGCGAGAGGCTGGACAGCGCCAGCGATGGGACTTGGGCATCAGCAGTTCGAGGAGGCCGTCGGCCCGCAGCGTGGAGATCCTCTCGATCGAGGCGATCGTGCACGTCTGAGAACGAGGAGGGCCTCGCCGGGTTCGTCTTGGGAGAAGTGCAGGAGGCGCAGCGAGGCTGGGAGTCTGCAGATGAGGGCCGGCGTCGGGGATGGCTTGTGGGAGCTCCAACGTCGAAGGAGAACGGCAGGACACGGTGCTTGCTGGAACCGGGCGGAGGAGGAGCGAATCCGGGGCAGGGTGCAGATCCGGGCTCAAGGGAACCGAACGCCGGTGGAGACAGATCGGCCTGGCGACGAGCTCCTGTCCATGGCAATGAGCAGAGAGAGAGGATTGAGAGAGAGAATCCAGAGGAAGGAGAAGAACGGAGGGAGGGTGGGCGCTCATCTTGCTAGGCTGCGAGTTCGGGGCCAGAACGGAGGAGGTCGGCGGCGGCCGTCCTGCTGGGCTCCGAGGCGAACACGGGGACGAGGAGGAGCTCGGGGCTCGGGCGAGGAGTGGATCGAGGGGGCCTGGGGTTGGTTCGATGCTGAAAATGAGGGAGGCGGTCGGTGCGATCTGGAGGGATCCCGATGGAGAGAGTGGGTTGGTGGCGGCGTTGGGACAAGCTCCCGAAGAACAAGGAAGAGTGGGTGGCGGCGGCAGGTGAGGGGATGGATGGATGGGACAGCCTAGGGTCTAGGGTTAGACTATAAATATGAGAAAGAGAGGAGTTTGGATCATCCGATCGAAATCCGATGGATGAGAATAAATAGGTAGGGAAGGCCAAATAAGAAAACGGAGACATTTTATAGATGTTTGGGGATGATCCGGACCCATCGGTCACGACTGCCCGGGTCGGGTTCGGGACAGCTTTCGGACGCGCACAAGGGGTTTGACGAAAGGCCATGGAGATGGGTTTTGACGGGCTCAGAGAAGAGAGCGGTCCGGTTGATATGACACGTCAACAGAGATAAGGAAGAAGCAGCAACTACGAGCAGAAGCAAGTTTTATGAAAAACATGCGGATGCAATGCACATGATGCCATGAGATGAGATGCAAGACATGAGAAAATGCAAAACAATAGACAAAAACCCAACCATGGAGGAGATAATATAACACATAGCCGGAAAAGGCAAGAGTTGGAGTTACAATTATGGAAAGTTACATCCGGGGTGTTACATCACAGCAAGAGCTGCGGAATAAACGGAGACTGGCGAAGGACGAGGTGACGATGCGTGTCGGGAATGGTTCCAAGGTCGATGTGATCGCCGTCGGCACGCTACCTCTACATTTACCTACGGGATTAGTTTTAAACCTCAATAATTGTTATTTAGTGCCAAGTTTGAGCATGAACATTGTATCAGGATCTCGTTTAGTGCGATATGGCTACTCATTTAAATCCGAGAATAATGGTTGTTCTATTTATATGATAGATATGTTTTATGGTCATGCTCCGATGGTTAATGGTTTATTCTTAATGAATCTCGAACGTGATGTTACACATATTCATAGTGTGAATACCAAAAAATGTAAAGTTGATAACGATAGTCCCACATACTTGTGGCATCGCCGCCTTTGGTCACATTGGTGTCAAGCGCATGAAGAAGCTCCATGCCGATGGACTTTTAGAGTCTCTCGATTATGAATCATTTGACACATGCGAACCATGCCTTATGGGCAAAATGACCAAGACTCCGTTCTTGAACAATGGAGCGAGCAACCAACTTATTGGAAATCATACATACCGATGTGTGTGGTCCAATGAGCATTGAGGCTCGCGGAGGATATCATTATGTTCTCACTCTCACTGATGACTTGAGTAGATATGGGTATGTCTACTTGATGAAACACAAGTCTGAGACCTTTGAAAAGTTCAAGGAATTTCAGAATGAGGTAGAGAATCAACGTGACCGAAAAATAAAGTTCTTACAAACAGATCGTGGAGGAGAATATTTAAGTCACGAATTTGGTACACAGTTAAGGTAATGTGGAATCGTTTCACAACTCACGCCGCGTGGAACACCTCAGCATAACGGTGTGTCCGAACGTCGTAATCGCACTCTATTGGATATGGTGCGATCTATGATGTCTCTTCTTGATTTACGCTATCATTTTGGGGATACACTTTAGAGACAGCTACATTCACTTTAAATAGGGCACCGTCTAAATCCGTTGAGATGACACCGTATGAATTATGGTTTGGAAAGAAACCTAAGTATCGTTTCTAAAAGTTTGGGGATGCGATGCTTATGTCAAGAAACTTCAACTGAAAAGCTCGAACCCAAGTCGGAAAAATGCGTCTTCATAGGATACCCCAAGGAAACCATTGGGTATACCTTCTACCTTAGATCCGAAGGCAAGATCTTTGTTGCCAAGAACGGATCCTTTACGGAAAAGAGTTTCTCTCGAAAGGAGTAAGTGGGAGGAAAGTAGAACTTGATGAAGTACTACCTCTTGAACAGGAAAGTAGTGCGGCTCGGAAAATGTTCTGTGGTGCCTACACCGATCGGAGAGGAAATTAATGATGATGATCAAGGTACTCGGATCAAGTTGCTCTTGAACCCGTGGGTCCACAAGGACACGTTCCACACCAGAGTGGTATGGCAACCTGTCACCGGAAATCATGTTGTTAGACAACGGTGAACCTTGAACTATGAAGAGGCGATGGCGGGCCCAGATTCAAACAAATGGCTTGAAGCCATGCAATCCGAGATAGGATCCATGTATGAAAACAAAGTATGGACTTTGTGAGACTTGCCGATGATCGGCGGACGATAGAAAACAAATGGATCTTTAAGAAGAAGAAGACGGACGCGGATGGGAATGTTACCATCTATAAAGCTCGACTTGTCGCTAAGGGTTATCGGCAAGTTCAAGGGGTTGACTACGATGAGACTTTCTCTCCCGTAGCGAAGCTAAAGTCCGTCCGAATCATGTTAGCAATTGTCGCATACTATGATTATGAGATATGGCAAATGGATGTCAAAACGGCATACCTTAACGGCTATCTTAAGGAAGAAGCGTATATGATGCAGCCGGAAGGTTTTGTCGACCCTAAGAATGCTAACAAGGTAAGCAAGCTCAATGATCCATTTATGGGCTGGTGCAAGCATCTCGGAGTTGGAACATTCACTTTGATGAGATGATCAAAGCGTCTGGGTTTATGCAGACTGATGGAGAAGCCTGCGTTTACAAGAAAGTGAGTGGGAGCTCTGTAGCATTTCTCATATTATATGTAGATGACATACTTTTGATGGGAAATGATATAGAACTTTTGGACAGCATTAAGGCCTACTTGAATAAGAGTTTTTCAATGAAGGACCTTGGAGAAGCTGCTTATATATTAGGCATCAAGATCTATAGAGATAGATCGAGACGCCTCATAGGTCTTTCACAAAGCACATACCTTGATAAGATATTGAAGAAGTTCAAAATGGATCAGTCCAAGAAAGGGTTCTTGCACGTATTACAAGGTGTGAAATTGAGCTCGCTCAATGTCCGACCACCGGCAGAAGATATAGAAGAGATGAGTGTCATCCCTATGCATCAGCCATAGGGTCTATTATGTATGCCATGCTTTGTACTGCACTGATGTAAACCTTGCCGTAAGTTTGGTAGGAAGATACCAAATTAATCCCGACAAGGAACACGGACAACGGTCAAGAATATCTGAAGTACCTGAAAAGGACTAAGGACATGTTTCTCGTTTATGGAGGTGACGAAGAGCTCGTCGTAAAGGGTTACGTCGACGCTAGCTTCGACACAAATCTGGATGACTCTAAGTCACAAACCGGATACATGTATATGTTGAATGGTGGAAGCGATGGTAGTGCGATTGCAAGCAGAGCGTCGTGGCGGGATCTACATGTGAAGCGGAGTACAAGGCAGCCTCGGAGGCAGCGCATGAAGCAATTTGGGTGAAGGAGTTCATCACCGACTTAGGAGTCATACCCAATGCGTCGGGGCCGATCAAACTCTTCTGTGACAACACTGGAGCCATTGCACTTGCCAAGGAGCCCAGGTTTCACAAGAAGACCAGGCACATCAAGAGTCGCTACAACTCCATTCGTGAAAATGTTCAAGATGGAGACATAGAAGTTTGCAAAGTGCATACGGATCTGAATGTTGCAGACAGATCCGTTGACTAAACCTCATCCGCGAGCAAAACATGATCAACACCAGAACTCTATGGGTGTTCGATTCATCACAATGTAACTAGATTATTGACTCTAGTGCAAGTGGGAGACTGTTGGAAATATGCCCTAGAGGCAATAATAGAAGGATTATCATTATATTTCCTTGTTCATGATAATTGTCTTTTATTCATGCTATAATTGTATTATCCGGAAATCTTAATACACGTGTGAATACATAGACTACAACATGTCCCTAGTGAGCCTCTAGTTGACTAGCTCGTTGATCAATAGATAGTCATGGTTTCACGACTATGGACATTGGATGTCATTGATAACGGGATCACATCATTAGGAGAATGATGTGATGGACAAGACCCAATCCTAAGCATAGCACAAGATCGTGTAGTTCGTTTGCTAGAGCTTTTCCAATGTCAAGTATCCTTTCCTTAGACCATGAGATCGTGTAACTCCCGGATACCGTAGGAGTGCTTTGGGTGGACCAAACGTCACAACGTAATCGGGTGACTATAAAGGTGCACTATGGTATCTCCGAAAGTGTGCATTGGGTTGTCACGGATCGAGGCTGGGATTTGTCACTCCGTATTACGGAGAGGTATCACTGGGCCCACTTTCGGTAATGCATCATCATAATGAGCTCAAAGTGACCAAGTGTTTGGTCACGGGATCATGCATTACTGATCTGAGTAAAGTGACTTGCCGGTAACGAGATTGAACGAGGTATTGGGATACCGACGATCGAATCTCGGGCAAGGAACATACCGATTGACAAAAGGAATTGTATACGGGGTTGCTTGAATCCTCGACATCGTGGTTCATCCGGTGAGATCATCGAGGAGCATGTGGGAGCCAACATGGGCATCTAGATCCCGCTGTTGGTTATTGACCGGAGTGCAGTCTCGGTCATGTCTGCCTGTCTCCCGAACCCGTAGGGTCTACACACTTAAGGTTCGGTGACGCTAGGGTTGTAGAGATATGATTATGCAGCAAACCGAAAGTTGTTCGGAGTCCCGGATGAGATCCCGGACGTCACATGGAGTTCCGGAATGGTCCGGAGGTAAATAATTATATATGGGAAGTCGAGTTTCGGCCATCGGGAAAGTTTCGGGGTCCACGGTATTGTCTGGACCACCGGAAGGGTCCCGGGGTCCACCGGGTGGGGCCACCTATCCGGAGGGCCCCATGGGCTGAAGTGGGAGGAACCAGCCTGGTGGGCTGGTGCCCCAGGCCCCTCTGCGCCTAGGGTTGGGAACCCTAGGGGAGGCGCCTCCACTTGCCTTGGGCCTTGCACCCCCCTTGGCAGCGCCCCCCTAGGAGATCCCATCTCCTAGGGCAGCGCCCCACAGGGTCCCTATATAAAGAGGGGGGTGGGAGGGCAGCCACACCCAACACCGGCGCCTCCCTCCCTCCCTACTACACCTCTCCTCTCATGAAGCTCGGTAAAGCTCTGCAGGAACCTCTTGCATCCACCACCACGCCCGTCGTCTTCTTGGATCTTCTTCAACCTCTCCCTCCTCCTTGCTTTGGATCAAGGTGCGGGGAGGCGTCATCCGCTTCAGACGTGCGTGTCTTTGAACGCGGAGGTGCTATCCGTTCGACACTTGGTCATCGGTGATTTTGATCGCGACGAGTACGACTCCCTCAACCCCGTTCTCTTGAACGCTTCCGCTCGCGATCTACAAAGGTATGTAGATGCACTCCTATCACTCGTTGCTAGATGAACTCATAGATGGATCTTGGTGAAACCGTAGGAAATTTTTTATTTTCTGCAACGTTCCCCAACAAATATTATATCTTGGATATATTTGCTCCTTGCATGTTATCTAACCCTTGTAGGTACTTGGATGAATCTAAGTCTATGAGATTGCAACTCACTCACATCTTGAGCAATCTCCACATCACCAAGTCTCTACACAATGGTGGTTGAAGACAAGGAAGCACGAAACCATTCAAACATATCCTTTGACAAATTCTATGTTGAGTTTCATGATTGTGATTTTGGATACACAAGTGCTCTTCCTTGCAAGAACTAACCCATGTAGGTAGATGAACTCAAATTACAAGTGGTGCTCCCAACTCTTGATGAGCTACATCAACCTTGAGCAACCCACACAAGTTCAACTACATGATCACGATCAACACCACCACCCAAGGTATGTCATTCCATCTTAGAGAAGCTTTACTCCAAGACATGAGTCAAAGCAACTCGACAAGATGTGAATACATCAAGATGCTTAAGCGAAAAATGGTAACCCCATTTTGAGCTTAAGCGATGAGTATGACATACGATCAAGTGATCTCACTTGACTCCTAAGTCAATATACTCTAACATAGGTGACTTTGTCACCGCCCAATTCTAGATGAAGTTCTCTTGTGTTTCCTTTTGCATTTGTCTCATGCATATTTGTTTCCCCTTTAAAAAAAACTTCATCTAGATTTATTTTCTTTTCTTCTCTTTTCTATTCTGTTCTACATTCCCTGCATCCAATTCATTGCAAATCTTTCAGTTAATTCCTTGCAAATCCTTTTGAGATCTTACTTGTCTAGTGAGCTGAGGTGACAAGTGTTTTCTCTGTGATGAACTCGGTCACGCCGGTTTCTTGTCTTGGTCTAACGAAATCATTCGGTGCAACGAAGCATACCACTCAGTGCCACCGATTTCACTACAGGAAAAACATTTTGCCACTTATTCATGCATTACTATTGATCCAGCTCCACTCCATGAATCTTGTCCTCTACAAGCATCACATTTTTATCAGTGCTTTATCTTTGTGACTCAAGGACCAAAACCATTCATGACAAATTCGAAGGCCCTTCTTGGAAATTGATGTCAAAGGGGAGAGAGAACACATCAAAGCATATCACTTCAACAGTCAGAGAGAGATATCTCCAGGGGGATAGAATACTCAAGAAGAGGGTAATCATCAAGGATCACAGATGCTTGGTGTTAAAGAGGAGAGATGCCACATGTCTTCTTGAGGGGAAAGACATGTTCATATATGCTTATTTGCATTAGCTCTGTTCATTTGTTTCTTTGAGCTCTGATTTTCTGTTCCCTATCTTCTCCCAGTATCCCATGCTAGATTCAGGGGGAGCAAGACATCTAAGGGAAAGAAATTCTTTAAATTCATTGCACATCTTTACCTTTGGGTACATGTCTATATTCAATGCTGTACTTAGTACTCACTCTCTAGATGTCATCCCAGTCTTGGTACTCTTGTGGCTTCTTTTGCTTGCTCTGGCCAGTAGGTGTATCTGTGTTATCTAACCTTGTTTGCACAGGTTCATCCTATCCTAAGCCAACTCAAGACCACAAGGTAAGTATATGCATCACAGTCCTGTGTATGAGGAATTCTTGCTGATGTACATACTGTTTGCAAGAAGGACTCATGAGCATGAAGGTACATTTTCCATATTCACATCATTTGCTCCGATGCATATAGCCAAGATACATGTAACACATTGCTTACTCTGTCATGGTTATGCTCTCACATGCCTCTCTATTCCATATTCACATGATTGCATACATGTAGGGGGAGCCTATGCATGTTACATGTCTTTCCAAAGCTTTACTCGTTAATTCTTTATATCTTTATCTAAAGCTTTGATGTATGTTGTCATCAATTACCAAAAAGGGGGAGATTGAAAACACAAGTGCTCCCTGGGTGATTTTGGTAATTAATGTCAACATATCTCTTGTTGGACTAACACTTTTATCTAGTATGTTTCAGACAAGTTCAACAATGAAGTGGCATGGACTAGAGGATGTGGAACCCCTTCAAGATGCTAAGGACAAGGGATTGGCTCAAGCCTCAAGATCAAGACTCTACACTTTCTATTTTAGTGATCCAAGATCACATTGAGTCTATATGAAAAGCCAATACTATCAAGAGGGGATGAGGTGTTGCTTAATGAGTTTCTTGCTCTACAGTGCTTAGTGATACGCTCCAAAGCCCTCAACTACTTTCTCACATCCACATATGTCCTAAACCAAAAGTCAAACTCGGCCCTACCGATTCTTTCTATCCGGCGCCACCAGTTCAGATGTCTTAGCCACTGCCACAAACCCTAGGCAAATCGGTTGCACCGATAGGGATCTCGGTCTCACCGAGATGGGATTGTAATCTCTCTGTGTATGTCCATTACCAAATTCGGTCTCACCGAGTTTAAGTAATCGGTACTACCGAGATTACAATGCAAACTCTATGGTTAGCTTATTACCAAAATCGGTCTCACCGAGTTTGTGTAATCGGTCTCACCGAGATTACGTTATGCCCTGACCCTAACCATATCGGTCCTACCGAGTTGCATGTCGATCCCACCAAAAATCCTAACGGTCACTAGATTTGCTGAATCGGTCCAACCGAGTTTATCAATTCGGTCCCACCGAGTTTGGCAAGTTGTGTGTAACAGTTTGATTTTGTGTGGAGGCTATATATACCCCTCCACCCACTCTTCATTCGTGGAGAGAGCCATCAGAACGAACCTACATTTCCAGCATCCGCTCGAGAGAGAACCACCTACTCATGTGTTGAGGCCAAGATATTCCATTCCTACCATATGAATCTTGATCTCTAGCCTTCCCCAAGTTGCTTTCCACTCAAATCTTCTTTCCACCAAATCCAAATCCTGTGAGAGAGAGTTGAGTGTTGGGGAGACTATCATTTGAAGCACAAGAGCAAGGAGTTCATCATCAACACACCATTTGTTACTTCTTGGAGAGTGGTGTCTCCTAGATTGGTAGGTGTCACTTGGGAGCCTCCGACAAGATTGTGGAGTTGAACCAAGGAGTTTGTAAGGGCAAGGAGATCGCCTACTTCGTGAAGATCTACCGCTATTGAGGCAAGTCCTTCGTGGGCGACGGCCATGGTGGGATAGACAAGGTTGCTTCTTCGTGGACCCTTCGTGGGTGGAGCCCTCTGTGGACTCGGCATGGCCAGATTCAACCGTGGGTTGAAGTCTCCATCAGCGTGGATGTACGATAGCACCACCTATTGGAACCACGACAAAAACATCCGTGTCTCCAATTGCGTTTGAATCCTCCAAACCCTTCCCCTCACATTCTTGCGAGTTGCATGCTTTACTTTCCGCTGCTCATATACTCTTTGCATACTTGCTTGAATTATGTGTTGTGTTTGTTAAACTTGTGCCAAAACTCCACTTGAACCTAAAAAGTTAAAAACTGCAACTTTTGACACTTAGTGTCTAATCCCCCCCTCTAGAGACCTCTTCTCGATCCCTTTCAATTGGTATCGAGCTTTGGTCTCCATTGCTTTGGTTTAAACACCATTGGAGGAAGATGGATGAGTCTAGTATTGGGAGTCTTAGACATAGAGTGCCTATTCTTGATGGAGAATATTTTCATGAGTGGAAAAATGAGATGCTTGTGATTTTCAATGAATATCATTTGAACAAGTACATTGCTAGCCCTTGTGCACCTCATATTGATCCCTTGCATCCCACACCCAAAGAGGATCTTGACATGATTCGCAATCTTAGAACCATCAATCTTATCATAAGAGGATTGCCCAAAAACTTGATTGCTAGTTTGCCTACTCTTGATTGTGCCTATACTATATGGAAATTTCTTGAGGAACGATTTCTAGATTATTCCTTAAAAATTTAGATGAAATTCTCCATAAGTCTATTGCCTTGAGTAAGATGAACTCTAGTGATCCTATGTTTGGTGATTGTCTATTTGAGCTTACAAACCTTATGCGTGCTAAAGGAGATGTTGGAATTATTAGTGATATTATTTTTGAAGCTATAAAAATTCATAAGCAAGATCATTATCATACTCACTCCAACGAATCACCCTCTCTAGGATTTGATCCACCACATGACGATGTTGAACATGGATACTATGATGAGGATGATGATAGTGACTTCGATCTTGATGATGCAATGAGACACTTTTGTCTTATGGCAAATCTTCGCGGATATATGGCAGGAGGAAAGGAATGGGTTCTTGATAGTGGATGTACCGATCACATGACCAGAGATAAAGACATGTTTCGTGAGCTTGCTGAAAACGATGGTGTCGGTGTCAAAACCGGCGGATCTCGGGTAGGGGGTCCCGAACTGTGCGTCTAGGCGGATGGTAACAGGAGACAAGGGACACGATGTTTTTACCCAGGTTCGGGCCCTCTCGATGGAGGTAATACCCTACTCTGCTTGATTAATATGATATGGGTAGTACAAGAGTAGATCTACCACGAGATCAAGGAGGCTAAACCCTAGAAGCTAGCCTATGGTATGATTGTTGTTAGATCCTCACGGACTAAAACCCTCCGGTTTATATAGACACCGGATAGGTTAGGGTTACACAGAGTCGGTTACAATGGTAGGAGATCTACATATCTATATCGCCAAGCTTGCCTTCCACGCCAAGGAAAGTCCCATCCGGGACACGGACGAAGTCTTCAATCTTGTATCTTCATAGTCTTGGAGTCGGCCAAAGATGATAGTTCGCTATCCGGACACCCCCTAGTCCAGGACTCCCTCAGTATCCCCTGAACCAGGCTTCAATGACAACGAGTCCGGCATGCATATTGTCTTCGACATTGCAAGGCGGGTTCCTCCTCCGAATACTTCATAGAAGGTTTTGAACACAAGGATAGTGTCCAGCTCTGCAAAACAAGTTCCACATACCACCGTAGAGAGAATAATTTTTGCACAGATCTTCTGACGTATTCCGCGGCGTGACATCACACCACGACCAGGCCTTTATATGAATCATTTTTTACTGTTCCACCTCAGCGCGTCTAGCGAGGCGGTTTCCTTGGCACGTCTTTATCAAAGCGTAGATCGCGCCCCCTTATTCCGGGATTCCCATCAAATACGGACGTGGGTAACCCAACTGTGCCCATTGGCACGCCTCCTCTATCGAAGGCGAGTCCTAATCGACCACGGGGAGGGCTCTTGGTATTCAACCCCTTTATAATGAGACCAAGGCCCTCTTCTTTGTTACACCCTCCATCGAGTTCGCCTCGCGCTTCGAGTTCTAACACCCAAAGCTTCACATTTAGGCGCTTCGGACCTTCGACGATGTCCGGCTCCGACCAGCTCGGCCGATGGATGTCTTCTTCCGTCACAGAAGAAGATGTGTTAAAGCTGCGAGATGCCAGGTATCTAATCGGCGAGATTTCGCATAGGCCGCCTGCTCCAGGGCAGGTCATTCCCACTCCTGAGCCCGGCGAGAGCGTGGTGTTCGTGTCACACTTCCTTCGGGGTTTAGGCTTCCAGCGGATCCCTTTGTGCGGGGCTCATGTTTTATTATGGGCTGGATTTTCATGACTTGAATCCGGAGTCCATCCTCCATATCTCGTCATTCGTTGTCGTATGTGAGGCCTTCCTCCATATTACCCCTCACTTTGGATTGTGGCTCAAGACCTTCAAGGTGGAGCCGAAGATGATCGAGGGGCAACAAGCAGAGTGCGGAGGGGCGGTCATAAGCAAGTGTCCTGATGCTCCGTGGCCCGAGGGCTCTTTTCAAGAGGAGCTTGGTTTGTGGCAACGGAGTGGTTTTATATCACCGCTCGGGGGCACCAAATGGGTGGCGCTTCCGCCTTCCGCTCAGTCCACCACAATGGCTGGTGTCATGGGTCAACAAGGGGCTCGACTGGGGCCGCCCAAGGACGTTCCTGCATTGCGAGGCCGTATTCGAGACCTCCAAGAAAGAGAGATCAATCTGGTCGCGATGGCGCGAGTTATGTTGATTCGGCTTATACGCCTTACGCAAACGTCGCCCCTTAAATGCGTGGGAATTCAATCCGGAGGGACCATGAGCTCTCCAACATTTCATGGGTACGACACCCGTGGAGATGTATAAACTGTTCTTCGGATCACAAGAGAAGTGTCCGAACCTGACTGAGGACACGGGACTAAGTTGCAATCGCCCAGATACTCAAGTAAGTAGTCCTGTAACCGGACAGGTTGTTCATTCATTTATCATATATATGCCCTTTAAAGGAGCCGTTTCTTGAATAGGAGTGGATAGCCAAGGCAAAGTTAATGAGGTGTCCGGCTCCCCTCCCAGAGACCACGCCGGATCCCATGCTGACCAAGATGTTGAAGGCCGCACCTTTTAAAGAAGGCGAAGGGGGAGCGGGAAGCAAGCGCCTCCATGAAGGAGACTTTCGAGGAAGGAGGGATCAAAGGTCCCACCCTCCAATGAGAGAAGAGGAACGCCGGAAGATCCGGAGGTCAAGGCCTCAAAGAGGGAAAGAAATCTTTGTCGAGAGTCGTGGGAAGTAACCCAGCCGCACTATTTCCCCAAGGGGATCAGCCCTCCAAATGAGCCGTAAGTAAAAAGAAGGGGTCCTGTGAATAAAGAACATCCTCAGATTTATTTTTGAAGATCACCGAAATTGTACCTTGTAGTTCGGATCTCAACCCTTCTCAGCAGAGCTCGTCTTCGGGGGATCTTCTTCCAGAGATGATGGAGAGCGAAACGCCTCCACCTGTCGCACCTTCATGCAGGCGGGCGACCACAATGGTGTCGTCGCGGAGGGTTTCCAGGTCCGGGCGGAAGGTCAGCGCCAACCGGGTGTGTCTTGATCGGAGGCTGAAGGATCTGCCGGACGAGCGGCTATCTCGAGAAGATCACCGTGCGCTAATGGGTACGGTGATTGAAAGAATTGCATCCGGCGAGAGCGGATTGCATGAAGCCGTCGAAGCTTCTTGGCGGGGTTCGAAATGCGTAAAAATGATGTACCTTCGGCGATTATGCATATAAAATGCGCCCTGTATAGATAGTAGCCCCTAAGACTCGGTATGTTGTCAAAATTGACAGCGTGCCGAGGATCATAATCTCAGTTATAACATTTGCGCCGCTCCTAAATAGGTGGCGGGCGTCCGTAACCAGCGGTGATGATTTTGCGAACTAAAGCGGCAACTTGACGAGGCGGATGCGGACATCGCGCTGGTCAATAAACGGTTTGACGAGTCACAAGGTATGCGACTTCTCCACGGACACCTGGTAAGGGAGCTTGACGCCCGTGCCTTACGACTTGTATGCTTAATGCAGGTGGTGCCGCTGCTGTGGAGGAGCTGCGGGCGGAACTCGCCGAGCTAAAGAGCAAGCGAAGTAATGCGGCCGTTTTAAGGGCGGCCGAAGAGCTAAAAGCCGAACGGGCTGCTCACTGCCGAAGCAAAGAGGAAATGGCCGAAATGGCCATAAAGTTGAAGAATACTACCGACCGCTGCGAGGTTCTTGAAAAAGAACGTCAAGCGGAGCAAGAGGGCCTGAAAAAGGCCACCGTCGAATCCAAGGATGCCCGTTCCGCTTTGAGAGCTGCCAAGGAGGAGCTGAGTCAGGCCGGGGCTATTGCGGCTGGAAAACCGTTTCTGCTGCGGAGGAAATATAAGGATCCAAGTATGCTCGGTTGGACAAGTTGTGGGGTTCGGAGGATGCTTATCCGGACTTAGCGGCGAAACCTTCGCAGACGCGATTGAGCACTTCCGAGGCGGAAGGGGCACGAAGGGAAGAGCTATATTGGTCGCAATTCCATAGTCCGGGCGTCCTCTTCCGTTGACCGATCGGTTGGCTGAATGGGCCGAGCTGAATCGATTATCCGGACTTGCCATGAAGCATGTCATGACTCATTTGTGGCGAGCGGACCCCAGCCAAAGAGTTATTTTGGTTTAGTGCAGCGGTTCCTTAGTGCGGTACAGCGTATCGGCCTTAGCAAGCGGTCGGCGTGTATTGAGGGAGCGCGGATGGCTCGGCCCGTGTCAAGACATACCGGCGGAGATGAAGGCCATCGACGTTGCATCCCAAGATTCGGACGAAGCGAGTACTGCCGAGCACTATTTTGAGGAAGTCCTGCAGGCGCTCGTTTAATAGAGCCTTGATGCTTTCGAAGGATATTATGTTTAAATGACATGTATGATTTGTGAAAACAATGTTTCAATATATTATAAGAGCTTTTTATACTTGTGCGTTCAAGTAGTAAACTACTCTCCTGGCGGCCACTGATGTATATGTATATATAACCTGAAAGATGGCAGTCCTTGGCTTCAGCCCCCACGCACATAGTGCGGGGGTGTTTGCAAAGAAGGCGCTTTTCACACTTAATCCAACGTCTTGGTCCTATTAAGGAGGTGGTAGCGTAGCAAACTAGGCAACCGGACTATGATGCTTTATCACTTTCACTTAGCCATAGGAGTTCGAGGGTGGGGCTACTATATAGCCCACAGGGGCACCGCACTCTCCCGAATTGAAGTGCGTGTGCTGACCGAAAAACGACCCTTCGTTAATGCGGAGGAATTCTAAACATCCCGGTGAGTCATCGAGTGGTTGACCAGTCTCTCGCTATATCATGACAGTCAGTTTTTGGCTTTCTCTACTGAGGTGCTCGCCCGGCCGAACCGGGGCACAATCGCAGTAGTTCTCCGGTGCCGCGTTAGCCGATAGAACGGAACGTAAGGCAGCAAAACACAGGAGCCGGGCAAACCCAACATTTGACCAAAGACATGATTCTGAGCTGATGCATATAAGGCCTAACTCGAGACGTCGAACACTCCCTAAGGTATTCGGTCTTTTATAAAAAGCAGGCGGAATAATGCCCTAAGCCCTCGTGTCCGTGCACGCATAAAAATTCTGGTGCGGCCAATGCCAAAACACCAGCGTCCTCCTCGGTTATAGTAAGAAACCGGGGGATGTATATCAACAAGAGACAGTAAAAAAGGTTTACGCAGGGTCTTAATCTGAAAAGAATCCTTGCAACGGGTCCCTACTGCACGTCCGCGCCTGTATCTCCGTTGTGCCGTATCCTGGACGGGTGTAGCACGTTTTTCATCTGTAAAAGAGAGGAACTTAGTTGAAAAGAAAAAAAGATCGTGCGAAAAATGTACTTTATATTAAATAAACAGAGTACGATTCGAGAAGTGAATAAAGTTGAGCTTTATTGTCTCTTGTCATACATGCGTGCAGCCCCTTGTACGGGGGTATGCCGCTAGTAGCCGCCGGACTCGTCTAGCCGTGTCCGGGGTTCGAATGTCCTATTCAGGTGCTTTGGTTAGCGGAGCCGGGCTGGTGTGGGGCTGTCAAGGCAGCCTCGCATTCTCCCGTGCTCGAGTAACACTTAATACTCCCTTTTAATGAGATGATGCCGCGTGGACCGGGCATTTTAAGTGTAAGAGATGCATAATGCGGTATTGCGTTAAAGCGGGCGAAAGCTTCGCGTCCCAATAGTGCTTGATGGCTACTTTTAAATGGGGCGACATGGAAGACTAACTTTTCACGACGGAAGTTGTCGGATGAACCGAACACAACTTCTAGCGATGAGGAGCCCTTACAATGGGCATATGGGCTGGCATTACCCCTTTAAAGGAGGTGTTGCTATGGCGAATTTTGGTTGGGTCTATCCCCATCCTGCGGATTGTGTCCTCGATATATCGGGTTTATGTCCTTGCCGCCATCCATGAGGACTTGTGTAAATTGGAATCCGTTGATTATAGGATCCAATATCAAGGCAGTCCATCCTGCGTTCCGGATACTTTCGGAGTAGTCCTGATGGTCGAAGGTGATTGGTTTTGACAACCAGTGTTGGTACTTCGCTAGGGTAGTATGTGCGGCGTGCATCTTAATGGGCGCCGCTCTGTTTTTCCCTTTTATCTCGTGAAGTGAGTTTACTGTTTTAACCTCTTGTGGGAAATTCTTTTGTTTTCCGGTGCTCTGCTTGTGGGGTTCGTCATCATCGTCACTTGGTGTGTCGAGCCCCTTGTGTTCGGCGTTGAGTCTGCCGGACTGTTTGAAGACCCGACAATCTCTGTGGGTATGGTTTGCAGGCTTCCCGGGAGTACTGTGGATTTGACATATCTTGTCCAAGATTTTGTTTAAGTTGGATAGCTCATCGCTATTGTCCTTAAGGGGCAGCTTTTTATTGTTCTGCCGTGAGCTTTTGAATCCGGCGTTCGCCGGCGCTCTTTGGACCGTTCCTTAATCCGGCGGTCCTTGTTATACTGTGGTTTCCCATTTCCATCCACGACTTGGATGTACTTGGGTCATTGGTGCTGCATCTTGCTAGCCAGCTATCCTCTCCAGCATAAGCGGGTCATGAGGCTTGTTAATGCGGCCATTGTTCTTGGCTTTTCTTGGCGAGGTGTCAGCGAGCCATTCGTCTCAGACGTTGTGTTTGAAGGCTGCTAAGGCTTCGGCGTCCGGACAGTCGACTATTTGGTTCTTTTTAGTAAGGAACTTGTTCCAGAATTTCTAGGCTGACTCTCCGGGCTGTTGAGTTATGTGACTTAGATCGTCTGCATCCAGAGGGCGAACATAGGTCCCCTGAAAATATGCCCGAAACGCCTCCTCGAGCTCTTCCCAGCTTCCAATGGTATTTTCGGGAAGGCTTTTAAGCCAATGCCGAGCTGGCCCTTTGAGTTTGAGGGGTAAGTATTTTATGGCGTGGAGATCATCTCCTCTAGCCATGTGTATGTGGAGGATGTAATCCTCAATCCAGACTCTGTGGTCTGTTGTTCCGTCAGATGCCTCTATGTTTACGGGTTTGAATCCCACCGAAATTCGTGTTCCAAAGACCTCATTGGTGAAACATAGGGGATGTCTGGCGCCAATATTTGGGTGTGCCGTGATGTTCGGATATTTGGCGTGTTGCATTGCTTTGAAGAGCTTGCTTTCTCGGCCCATAGATGGACCTAATCGGGCCATCCTTTGATGTGAATCCTTATGCGGATCGCGTGACGGCTTGTGTGCGGCGCCATTTGCCGCTCTCTTTTTGCCGTGGGGTCGTCCATCCGACCGGGTGGCCTTCTTACTTTTTGATTGTGGGGCTCTAAGGCCTCCTCATCAAATTCAGGCGATAGTTTTCTCTTTGGGTAGCTCTTTGTTCGTTGTCGTCAGTATTTGTCTATGATGTTGAATACTTTGCTCCATTTGATTCTGAGTGCATCTTCCGCTGTTTTGAGCTTCCGCTTACGCTTTTTCAGGCTACGCTGTGATGGGCGACGCAGCCTTTTGTGGAGGTTATTCTGCTCCAACAATTTGTCCGGCGTGACGTCCGGACTGTTGTCTTCATTGAGGGGACGGGTTGTTTATCCAAGTTGTCCTGTTGACGGTTGCTCGATAGCATGTTAAGTCGTCCACCGGTTCGCCTGCTCTATGGCTGGGTCTTTGTTGAGGCGGGACTTGGTGCGGCGTTTATGTTGCCGTTTTGACTGCCGAGGATTTATCCTTCGTAGCATCCCGTTGTTCCTCGTCGTCACTTCCTTTAGGTGTATCCACCATGTATACATCATGGGATGAGGTGGTTGTCCAGCATCCTATAGGTGCTGGTTCATGGTTGTCTCCTACATTGTCGTCCATACCGTCGATGTCTTCGGAATCGAAATTGAGCACGTCGTGTAAGCTTTCGACAGTGGCTACAAAGTGGGTGGTGGGTGGGCGTTGGATTTCTTCGTCGTCCGCATCCCAACCTTCCTGACCGTAGTCCGGCCATGGCTCTCTGATAAAGAGAGAGACTTTAGTGATTTCAAGATGTCGCCAAAGGGCGAAGTCTTGAAAAGATGTCCGCGCGGTGAACTCCATGACCGGCGCCCAATCGGATTCGATTGGCGGTATGGAGGGTTCGGAGTCCGGAGAGGAGTCCGGCACCTTGGAGTCGCGGTCTTCGCAGCGACAGGGATTGTGTTTGGCTCAATCGCCGTAGAGATTTCAGCCCCGAGGTGGTGTCCAACCAACCATCCTCGATCGGCGAGATCGGCTCGAATCAATGTTCGAGCGGACACTAGTGCGACCTCGAGGACCTTTATCGTGGCGAAGTTAGATCATGCCCATCGAGTCGGCCGTGTAGTTTAAACTTCCAAATCTGACTGATGGCGGGGCGTAGCTTCGATCTGCTCGGATGGCCAAGTGAATTGGCCCGCAGCAAAGCCGCCGAATCTGAAGATCTGTCCGGGAGAATAGTCTCACCGGACTGCGTCGTTATTGATGATCGAAGGAGCCATCGGGCCCTATCGGTGGCGACAGAGGAACTCTCAATGAAAGCACCAATGTCGGTGTCAAAACCGGCGGATCTCGGGTAGGAGGTCCCGAATCGTGCGTCTAGGCCGATGGTAACAGGAGACAAGGGACACGATGTTTTTACCTGTGTTCGGCCCTCTCGATGGAGGTAATACCCTACTCCGCTTGATTAATATTGATGATATGGGTAGTACAAGAGTAGATCTACCACGAGATCAAGGAGGCTAAACCCTAGAAGCTAGCCTATGGTATGATTGTTGTTAGATCCTACGGACTAAAACCCTCCGGTTTATATAGACACCGGATAGGTTAGGGTTACACAGAGTTGGTTACAATGGTAGGATATCTACATATCCGTATCGCCAAGCTTGCCTTCCACGCCAAGGAAAGTCCCATCCGGACACGGGACGAAGTCTTCAATCTTGTATCTTCAGAGTCTTGGAGTCCGGCCAAAGATGATAGTTCGGCTATCCGGACACCCCCTAGTCCAGGACTCCCTCAGATGGTCCTCGAAAATATGTCACTTTCAGTGACAACTCAAAGGGTAAGGTGGTTGGCCTCGGTAAGGTGGCCATCTCACACGATAGCTCCATACAAAATGTCATGCTTGTTGAATCTCTTGGCTACAACTTACTTTCAGTATCTAGACTTGCTGATTTCGGTTTCAATGTCCTATTTATCAAGTAGATTGCCAAGTGTTTCATAGAGATAATCATAAAATGGTCTTTACCGTGTAATGAGAGGTGATCTATACATTGTTGATTTCACTAAAAAGGCTCAACCTAGAACTTGCTTTATTGCTAAATCTTCTAAAGGCTGGTTGTGGCATAGAAGACTAGGTCATGTTGGCATGCGAAACCTTGACAAGCTTATTAAAGGAAATCGTATCCTTGGAGTTAACGATGTCATATTTGATAAGGATAGACTTTGCGGCGCTTGTCAGGTAGGTAAACAGGTTGGAGGAAGGCATCCCGTGAAGAACATCATGACCACAAGGAGGCCACTCGAGCTTCTTCATATGGATCTCTTTGGTCCCAACGCTTACAAAAGTCTCGGTGGAAATTCTTTTGGTCTAGTTATAGTTGATGATTTTTCAAGATTTACGTGGGTGTTCTTTCTCGATGACAAATCGCAGGTCCAAAAGATCTTCAAAAACTTTGCTAGGAAGGCCCAAAATCAATTTGAAGTGAAGATCAAGAAGGTTCGCAGCGATAACGGAACGGAGTTCAAGAACGCAAATGTCGACACCTTTCTTGACGAAGAAGGGATTTCACACGAGTTCTCGGCTACGTACACACCTCAACAAAATGGAGTTGTTGAGAGGAAGAACCGGACGCTCATCGAAATGGCGAGAACGATGTTTGATGAGTACAAGACGCCGAAACACTTTTGGGCGGAAGCGGTTGAGACAGCTTGTCATGCAACAAATCTTGTATCTTCACAAGCTACTCGGCAAGACGGCATACGAGCTTCTCACCGGTAACAAACCCCAAGTTGGATACTTTTGAGTATTCGGCTCAAAGTGCTACATTCTTGATAAGCATCGTCGTTCTAAATTTGCTCCTAAGTCTCATGAAGGTTTCCTACTTGGTTATGGCTCAAACTCTCACACATGCCGTGTCTACAACAATTTCACCCGAAAGGTTGAAGAAACAGTAGATGTGAAGTTTGATGAATCTAACGGCTCGCAAGTAGAGCAATTGCCGATTGATGTAGGAGACAAAGACCCCTCAGAAGCTGAAAGTGCTAGTTATCGACTTGAGGGGGGGGGGTGAATAGGCGATTTTTAGGAAAGTCTTCAAAACATGGATGTTTCGAAGACAAACAATAGAAATTACCTAATTGATATGCAGCGGAAGATAAACTACAACAAGCAAACCATAGTCAAGTATGCAATAACGTGATAGTACAAGACTAATAGCAGCTGGGTAGTAAGGATCAAGATGGAAGATAGTGAGAAGCCAATCAACAAAAGTAGTCAAGCAATGAAGTCAGACAGGTATGACAAATAGGCAATGACTTCACGAAGACAAACTCAAGTAAGGAGAGGGAGAAGATAGAACCGATCACTTGTTGAAGACACAGATTTGTTGGACCAGTTCGATTCTTTGTGACAACTGTACATCCGGTTAGGGAGGCTGAGATTCAACTCGAGAAGACCGCGTCTTCACCTTATTCCCCTTGAGCTAAGGACACAGTCCTCGCCCAATCACTCGTAAGTCTTCAAGGTAGACTTCCGAACCTTCACAGATTGCGTTCACCGGCAATCCACAATGACTCTTGGATGCTCACAACGCGACGCCTAACCGGCCGGAGGATTCCACAGTCCTCAAGTGTAATAAGTCTTCAGTCACGCAGACAGAAAGACTTGATGATGCCTAACACTCTTTGGCTCACAGGTGTTTGGGCTTTGTCCTCGCAAGGATTTCTCTCTCTCAAAGGCTTCGAGGTGGGTTGCTCTCAAACAACAAAAGCCGTGCACTAACTTCCGAAAGCAGCCACCAATTTATGGTGTAGGGGTGGGCTATTTATAGTCACTAGGCAACCCGACCTGTTATGTCCGAAATGACCCTGGGTCACTAAGGAACCGCCACGTGTTCCAACGGTCGATTTCAAACACACACGACAACTTTACTTGGGCTACAAGCAAAGTGACTCATCCAGCTGGATAAGTTTTGCTCTCATTGTCTTCATTTCGAAGACATATGATTTGGATTGAGCATCACTTGATCATTACGACTTTGATCACTTGGACCCCACTTAACAAAGACGGTGGTTCCTATGACTCAACAAAAAGAAAAGGAAACAACGAAACGACCACAGTCTTCAAGGCTCCATAGTCTTCACTCAATGACTTCTCATGTCATAGACTTCAATATGAATATCTTCACATACCACCATTTTCGTCAATGTCTTCATACATTTTTAGGGGTCATCTCCGGTAGGTAAACCGAATCAGTGGGGGACACTACCTGCGTTATCCTGCAATTCTCACAAACGCATTAGTCCCTCAACCACATTTGTCGTCAATACTCCAAAACCAACTAGGGGTGGCACTAGATGCACTTACAATCTCCCCCTTTTTGGTGATTGATGACAAACTGGTTGAAGTTTTCAATGGGGATAAAGTATGTGAAATTTGTAAAAGATAGGGAATTGTCTTCATAAGTGGCAAAGGCTCCCCCTGAAGATGTGCATATAAGTAGTTTGCTTTTGGAATGCAAATGCACATGGCAGGTTGTACTTGTGGAGATCCTCTTCAACTTATGAAGATAATTCATCATGCATGAAATGATATAACTAAGAGAATGACATGCATAATGAAAAATGGACGGCTGCAGAATGATCTAAGTGCGGCAGTTATCATCGCACATGCGGAATTTATCATCGCACCACAGTAAAGCAAATAAGTAGCAGACGACCATCGAGTTTAAGTGCTACAACTCAAAGAACCAAATGTATCAAAAGCGAGAGTTGTAAACACTAGGCAAAATATTATGCAACCGCCCTTATGAACCCGCTTGAAGACTATCAAACTCATATGCTTCTCCTCCTTTGTCAAGAAGGACCAAAAGGTTTGAAGACATAGAGCGTCTACTCGTCCTCTTCAGAAGTAGATGATGCAGCAGGGTTGTCGTTGTTGTTGGGCGGCGCAGATGAACTTGGTGCAGTGTCGATGCGAACAGAAGTAGGGGGCGGTGAAGTAGCATCATCGTCATCATTGATCACTCTGGCATTGACAGTTGCCGCGGAGGAAGAATAGTGAGAGTCTTCAAGTGATGGAGTTCGTCGTAGGACTACATTCCGTGGAGGAGTGGAGTCAAACTTGAAGCGTTCAGTGAAGCCATCGTCTTGAACATCTGCTTCAGCACTGAGCAGGGTCAAACTCTTCCACGATCGCCGACAAGTCTCGTGAGTGACAAAAGCATTCTTGGTGGCAAGGTTTCGAATGCGATTGACGACCACCAAGAGGCTTTGCATTTGTCGCTTGAGCCAGAAGTGATGCTTATCTTGTTTACGATGCGGTCGACAAGAAGTTCTCGATCATTGAGGATGCGAGAGCACTTCACAGGTCTTTGGCCAATTGTGCTCTCGGTAGCTTCGATCTGCACGGTGAGGCGACGTGTGTTCCCAACCAGGAGGATAGACACGAGTTACTGCTTGGACGCCTTCCATGGGTTGAGTGAAGCTATGGTGATCCGCATTTTGAAGACAAAGAGGCTTCTTGGCAGGCTCAGGGTATATGGCTTCAACTGACATATCAAGCTCTGGTAGAAAAATCAGATGATTGCAGCGGAGGGTCGATAGTTGATAGCAGAGTGCATCTTGATGAGGCGCATAACCCATGGAGCATAAAATTTCAGACCAAAAGATCAGATCCAGCGCATGACCAATTGCGGATGAAGAATTCTTGCGTATTGAAGCTGATGCCATTGAGGATGTAAAAGACCAATGTCTTCATGGCTCCTTCAAGTTTTGCGGATGATGAATGCCCTTTGATAGGCCATAGAGTTCGCTTTGATGATGTGATATATTGTACGAGGCAGATACTCAAGGTCATCAACAAAGAATTCCTGAGGGTATTCAGCGTCATGTGGCAGAGGCTTCATCATGCTCAACATCTGACTCATGTTGGGCTCTGGCTTATGGAAGATGCTCTCCAGTGCATCGCGGTGGAGTTGACAACCAGGTTCAAACAGCTCTCCGGGAGTGGGTAGGCCTGTGAGCTCAATGACGTCAAGAGCTTTGGCTTCATGACGAACATTTCCTGTCATCCACTCGAGAACCCATGTCTTCGTATCTCTGTAGTAGCCGCGGATGTGGAGGGTGGCATAGAATTGAAGCAAAAGTTCTTCATACCAGTGTTCTTTATGCATTACGAAGCCGAAGCAGACACGCATCACGGAAGCAAGCAATCAAGTGCTTCTTCTAAGGTGGGCAGTCCAAAGAATGGCTTCAAAGATGTTGAGGCGCATATGAGGGAAAATGCGCCCTTGATCATACAGAACGCAGGAGTAATAGCTTCATTGCTGATAGCTCCAGAAACGGTCAGATGATATCCTTGGCCTTGTGTAGGGGTTCTTTGCTCTGTCAAAGAAAGTGTTGTGGGCTTTGAAGCCATTTGCATTGAAAGACCCTGTAGAGGTGGCAGTGCCTGGGAACGTTGGCAGTCTTGGCTTTGGCTTCTGGACCTGAGGCCTATGCGCAATATGATAGTCAAACCGAGGACCCGGAGGCATGAGGCGAAGGGACCGTAACATGCCATCTTCTTGTGATTAGTGACCATAGTTGTATGCTTGCTCAATTGTGTAGGGCCTTGGTGGCGGAACTGAGCAGTGGCAACAAGCGAGGCTTCAGGCTGCTCAGCAGATGCTTCAGGAGCAGTTGCCTCATTGGCTTCAGGCACATTTGGTGCAGGCTCCACATTTGCTTCAACCATGACTGTGTCAATGGCTTCATTGGTGTTGGAGGTGGCAGCCGCAATGTTTTCAACCTCCACTTGAGGAGCTGGAGGGTCGGGCACTGGCACGTTGATATCAGGAATAACTTCTTCAATAACAGGGGGAGTAGGGACACGTTCTTCTTCTTCTTGGGTGCCATCGGCTGATGCAGCCGGATTGTCTTCAGCAGCTTTGGCTTCAGACACGGAGACATTCACAGTAGGAGTGGCTTCTGAAAACACTTGACGTGCAACAGGTTGGTGGTGCACTTCTCCTTCTGGAACGCTCGAGAGAGGGACTTGAGGCCTTGGTCCTTTGCGAAGCCTGCGTAATGCTGGCGACGCCTTTGGAGATGGGGTTGGCTGGGCCTCAAAGTCTTCCTCTTCTTGTTGTTGTTGTTGTTGGGGAGTACTTGGGGAGTCTTGTTGCTGTGGGTGATCAGCCCATGATGCATCCTGCGCAATTGGCGTCAGAGGTGTCGAGAGAGGTTCTTGGGAAGGAGGCTCCCCCTGGCCCGGTGCGGGCCCTGAGGGGCCTGTCTCTTGAGGAGCCGGGCCGGTTGATGTCTTCTTCTTCTTGGGTGCGGCTTCGGGAGGCCTCCTGCTGCTATGGTCTGGGTCTTCCAGCGATGCGGCCTGAAAGGCTCGCTCCAGGGAGCACATGTTGGGGAACGTAGTAATTTCAAAAAATTTCCTACGCACACGCAAGGATCATGGTGATGCATAGCAACGAGAGGGGAGAGTATTGTCCACGTACCCTCGTAGACCGTAAGTGGAAGCGTTATGACAACGCGGTTGATGTAGTCGTACGTCTTCACGATCCGACCGATCCAAGTACCGAACGTACGGCACCTCCGAAGTTCAGCACACGTTCAGCTCGATGACGATCCCGGACTCCGATCCAGCAAAGTGTCGGGATGAGTTCCACAAGACGACGCGTGGTGACGATGATGATGTTCTACGTGGCGCAGTGCTTCGCCTAAACTCCGCGACGATATGACCGAGGTGGAATATGGTGGAGGGGGGCACCGCACACGGCTAAGGAACGATCCGTAGATCAACTTGTGTGTCCATGGGGTGCCCCCTGCCCCCGTATATAAAGGAGTGGAGGAGGGGAGGGCCGGCCCTCTCTATGGCGCGCCCTAGGGGAGTCCTACTCCCACCGGGAGTAGGATTCCCCCTTTCCTAGTCCAACTAGAAACCCTTCCATGTAGTAGGAGTAGGAGAGAAGGAAAGGGAAGAGAGAAGGAGAAGGAAGGAAGGGTGCGCCTCCCTAGTCCAATTCGGACTAGTCCAAGGGAGGGTGCGGCCACTCTTTGGCCCTTTCTCTCCTTTCCCGTATGGCCCAAAGAGGCCCAATACGAATTCCCGTAACTCTCGGTACTCCCAAAAATACCGAATCACTCGGAACCTTTCCGAACTCCGAATATAGTCGTCCAATATATCGATCTTTACGTCTCGACCATTTCGAGACTCCTCGTCATGTCCCCGATCTCATCCGGGACTCCGAACTCCTTCGGTACATCAAAAACTCATAAACTCATGATATAAGCATCGCCGAAACCTTAAGCGTGCGGACCCCACGGGTTCGAGAACTATGTAGACATGACCTAGAACTATTCTCGGTCAATAACCAATAGCGGAACCTGGATGCTCATATTGGCTCCTACATATTCTACGAAGATCTTTATCGGTCAAACCGCATAACAACATACGTTGTTCCCTTTGTCATCGGTATGTTACTTGCCCGAGATTCGATCGTCGGTATCCAATACCTAGTTCAATCTCGTTACCGCAAGTCTCTTTACTCGTTCCGTAATGCATCATTTCGTAACTAACTCATTAGCTACATTGCTTGCAAGGCTTATAGTGATGTGCATTACCGAGAGGGCCCGAGATACCTCTCCGACAATCGAGTGACAAAACCTAATCTCGACATACGCCAACCCAACATGTATCTTTGGAGACACCTGTAGTACTCCTTTATAATCACCCGGTTACGTTGTGACGTTTGGTAGCACCCAAAGTGTTCCTCCGGTAAACGGGAGTTGCATAATCTCATAGTTACGAGGAACATGTATAAGTCATGAAGAAAGCAATAGCAATATACTAAGCGATCAAGTGCTAGGCTAATGGAATGGGTCATGTCAATCACATCATTCTCCTAATGATGTGATCCCGTTAATCAAATGACAACACATGTCTATGGTTAGGAAACATAACCATCTTTGATTAATGAGCTAGTCAAGTAGAGGCATACTAGTGACTATATGTTTGTCTATGTATTCACACGTGTATCATGTTTCCGGTTAATACAATTCTAGCATGAATAATAAACATTTATCATGAAATAAGGAAATAAATAATAACTTTATTATTGCCTCTAGGGCATATTTCCTTCAAAGACACTGCTGCGTCTCTCTCTTCACGAGGCACCGTGATGACCCCGCCGCTTCTGGCATCTTGAGGACGTTGTAGCCATGGTGGTTCTGACCATGAATTTGGCCAACGCTGGGTACCCGAGGATGGCGTTATGCAATGACGAATGTGGGCGACGTCGAAGTCGATGAGCTCGGTGTGGTAGTTGTCGCGAGCCCCAAGGTGACAGAAGGCGGACCTGCCCGATCGGGACCGTGGAGCCGTCGGTGACTCCGGGAAAGGCTTGGTTGGCTGAAGCCGATCAGAAGGCACTTGAAGATTGTTGAATGTCTCCACAGTGCGGGACGTTGAGCCCTGCTCTGCCGTCGATGAGGGTCTTGGTGACCAAAGACGTTCTTGATGATTGGGGAGCAAAGCATCGGGAGAACTCCGCCGTGGTTGCGCACTTGAGCTGATCCGCCGAGCCGAACGTGATGGCGCACGCCGACCACCGAGAGGGCGCGTGGCCTCGAGCTTGGGGAGGACTGCATTCACTTCGTGGGCGAACTGCTTGAAGATGCGCCGAGAGGTCGGGGCTGAGCTCCGCCCAGGATGCGCGATCGCACGCGCTTCTGGAAGCCCCAGCCCTCGCCGATGACGGTCTTCAATTCTCCTTGGCGGCGGCGGCAGCAGAGGGAGGCCTGCATTCCCCTGCGGGCGATCCTCGCAAGGCTGATCCCTCCAGCCTCCCTCGCGAGGTGGGTCTTGCCAGCGGTCCTCGCGAGGTTGGTCGCGCCACCCTTGGCGCGGGCTGCGGTCTTCCCAGCGTCCTGCATCCCTTCCTCCTCCTCGGCCGTAGCCCCGTCGGCTGCGCTCGGGCGTCTGCCGACCCTTCCTTCAGCGTCTGGCCGGAGCTCTTGGCATTCATTGGTGTTGTGGGTGTGGAGGTCGTGGTACACGCATGATCTGGCTGCCCTTGGAGGACTCAGGCTGATCTACGCCTCGCTTGGTGTCCGGTTCGTCACGAGTACGGCAGCCCCTGCGCTTCACGCCCTTGGCCTTGGACTTCTTCTCTTGGGATCTGCGGCAGGCAGCTCGAGGAGAGGCGCCCTCCTCAGCCTGGCGCATTTGGTCGCCAAGTTGAACAGCTCCAAGGAGGTGCACAGATCTTCATGCATCGCCAGCTCCTCCTTCATCTTGACGTCGCGCCCGCCGTCGGAGCAGGCAGAGATGATGGCCTCCTCCGTTCCCCTGGGGATCTTGAGGCGCGTTTTTGAAGCTGGATGTACTTTTGCGTGGTTTCCGGCTGCCGCTTGATTCGGTGCATGTAAACTACGGCGGGTGGCCGGTCATAAGTACCACGGAAGTTGGTGACGGCGGTACGCATCTCGCCCAGAAGAGATCGTGCTCGGGGCCGATTCAGAGCCAAAAGGGCCCCGCCCTGAGCGCCATGGGAAACCAATTCGCCATGACCTTTTCATCCCGTTGGCAGCCTCGATGCCCTGCTCAGAGCCGGAGGAACTCCGTAGGGTCAGCTATGCCGTCGTGGCGAGGAGGCAGGTCCGGCTTGAACTTGGTGGGCTACGCGACTGACGCTGCGCCTTCCGGAGGTGAAGGCGCGGCAGCCCGCCGTGGCTGCTGGGGGCCTCGGACGGCAGAGGGCTTGGTCTTGTGGGCCTCCTGCGCCTTGGTAGGGCGATGCATGGTCTTGACGTGCTGGAGCAGGGAGCGCTCGGGCAGCTTCTTGTGGGCGAGGAACTTCTTGACAGCTCTGCTCTTGCCGCACCGGCGCCTGGCGGAGCGGGTTCCGCCCAGGGACCGTGCACCTTGGGGCCAGGGCGCCTTCTTGGGGAGGAGGCGGCTGAGGCGCCCCGGGAGCTTCATCGCCCGCGCAAGGCGGGGTGCGGTGCAGCGAGACGGATGGCGCGGGGTCGCCTCCTGCAGAGCGGACGAGATCGGCGACTCGGTCGAGCCATTCTTCGTAGACGTCGTCGACGGGGCGGTAGCGCAGGAGCTCGTTAGCCGCGATGAGTGCAGCTTGGGCCTCCATGGCCTTGAAGCGCGCGTGACGAAAGAACCAGCGGGGGTGAGCGGCGTGGCGGTGCGGCCGTCCCGCCTCATGGAGTCTTTGGGGCGATGCTTGTTGCTCGTTCCCCGCCGGGCGATGGCGGCGTTGACGGTGACGGGAACAACGAGGGCGCCACGACGGAGCTGTCTGGGCGACATGGGAGGCGAGGGCGGCTCGGCGTTCGGCGCGGGCCCGACGGGCGTCAGACATGGTTGCGGTGGTCGGGGAAGAGCGAGGAGACGAAAGGCAGATTTCGGCGCACCCCTACCTGGCGCGCCAAATGTCGGATTTCGGGTTCCGGCAGACCCTTGAGGTTCGAACACTGGGGTGCGCGTGGTGATCCAACCCTCCACCGTCTCGTACCTCGCCGAATCGCAGGAACCTAAACTACTAAACGGAACATCACAAGAGACACAAGATTTATACTAGTTCGGACCACCGTTGTGGTGTAATACCCTACTCTAGTTTGTGGCGTGGTGGATTGCCTCTTGGGCTGATGAGGAGCAGTCTGAGGGAAGAACAGCCTCGCGAGGGTCTGTTCTTGGTGGGTGCGATGAACTGCTAGGTGGTGTTTCGTCGCCCTAGCTTGAGGATCAGGTCTCTATCTCTCTCTCTGGATTCCAAAATGCCAGATCTAGATGCCTCTATTATGGTGGCTAGCTCTACTTATATAGGCTAAGGCCCTGGGCCTCTTCCCAAATATTGAGCGGGAAGGGCGCCAACAATTGGCCATTTTGAAGGGGAACAGCGGGTACACTTATCCCCGACTAAAGTTGGTCCTCGCCTCGCCAAAGGCTCTGGTGATGACGCCTTTGCTTGGGCTCCTCGACGACTCCTTCCAGCCGTTGGGGCTGGTCTTGGTCTTGTTGCACCGAAATGGATGCCTTTGCTTGATGCTCTCGCTGCGCTTGCTCCCTTTGCACCAAAGAGGAAAGGAGGACCTTTGCGGGCTGGCACCCGGTGGCGCCCTTGGTCGTCATGGCTTGCGTCATGGGCACCTCGCGAGGTACCACGCCTTGAACTCTCCGCCTCCTCATGAGCCAGCTCGACGAGGCCGTGCTCGAGGAAGCTCCTTGTCGTCCGCCCATGAGGCTTGGCCCCTCGCGAGGGTCTTGAGCTTGCGTTGATGAAGATGGGCCGTCCTGGGCCTCCTTTGAGCCACGCCGCAGGCCGCAAGTAGGCAAGTCTGGGGACCCCCGTTCCCAGAACGACGACAAGAGGACGACCAATGCTGATAAGTTCGCTGTTCGTGAGAATAGGCAATGATACCGGGTTTGGTTCGATCTGAGGAAGAACTTCATCATCTTCAACATTGTCATGGTGACCAATGTCTTCAGCAGCGATGGGATCAACTGCTGGAATGTCTTCAGCTTCATGAGCCTCTGTGGAAGCAGGCTCATGAACTATCATCCGTCGTTCTAGGATTTCAGATGCAGGGAAAATCACTGAAATAGGTTCAACTACCAAGGGCTCTGTGGGAGCAGCCCGATTCTTCTTGCTTTTGAGTTTCTTCTTGGAGGGAGCACCATCAGAGGCTTCAGGATTTTTCCTTTTTCTGGCTTCAGCCTCAGCAGCCCTCGTCTTCTTACATTGAAGCGGTTGACCTCACCTTTGGCTTCGAGCCAGTCATGCCGCTTGGGAAGACTATGCGGGTTCTTCCCGCCTTGAAGGTGCAACTTGGTCGATTGAAGGCTTCTTTTTCTTTGCAGCCATTCAGGGGTCAATGCCGGGGCGGCCAAGAGCCTTGCGCTTCTCGGCCTTCATTGTAGGCTAGTACACACTTGTCGGCCAGACTCTTCATGCGCCACGAGAGCCTCTGGCTTCTTCGTGCTTCTTGAGAACGCTTCTTTGAGGTCGTGCGGCATGACCTTGAAGTTTTGACATCTTGCGCTGAGTGCAGCCATATGCTTCTTGAACCGAGCTTTTTCATAGTCGATTTTGTTCTTGAGTTCAACGATGTTGAGCAAGAGCTAGCTCAGAAGCAATGGCTCCATTGAAGGAGACGCTGAGGCCAATAGGAAGTTGCAGATCTTCAAAGCTGATGTTTGGGTTGTCAAACCACTCATCAATGAAGTGATGGATGATTGCCACATCAAAGAGAGGCAAATTGTTGAAAATTTCTGCTTCTTCCTTGCTCTTGATTAGTTGCTCAAGTGCATCATCTGCAAGATCTTCATCATTTGGACAGATCAATGTGCTCTTCGCAGAATGGCAGCAGGAGTCGATGTCGGATCAGTATTCTTGACAATTTTCTTTTTCTTCTCCGTCTTCTTGGAGATATGGGATTGATCTTGACCGCATTAATCGGCTTCGTGGAGGTGCAGATGGCTGGCTTCACACGTGAAGCTTTTGGAGGAGCGGTGACTTTGAAGCCTTGACTTTCTTTTTGCTTGCGGCTTTGGAGGCGGGAGCAGGAGCAGGAGCTGGGGCTTCATCGAGTCGGCATCGTCATCGAGTGATCCACTTGTGCACCTTGGACCGCAATGTGAGTGATGAGGCCATCAAGGTTGTAGAAGGGACCGATGACATTGGGTTCAGCATCACGTGAGCCATCAGCACGGGGAGCAGAGGGACCAAGGTTGAGGTCTAATCCCAATGACTTCTTATTTTCCTTGGCCAAAGCCTTTGCGTGCTGGAAGTTGCACTTGAAGAGATTATCGTCACGACACCAGAGCAATGATGTTGGGTCGGCATTCTCAGGCTGAGGTCCATAGACCATACAAGGATAGAAACCCTGTGCAATAGCTTCAGCCCTGTTCTTGGGTGAAAGGCCTCGAAAGAGAATATCACCCCAAGGGCTTTTGATAACATTCTTCTCGGCGTATTCCTGGGTCACGAACTTGTACTTGAACCATTGTTCAGCCCAATATCGACGAATCCATTGGATTCACGTCTTGCGCTGATTGTAATTCTCTTCGGGATCTGTCTTGTAAAACTCTGCGAGGTCATCAGGAAGATCTTTTGAGGTTCCCCCACGACGCTGTCTGCCACCCTTCCCAACTGATTTATCTGCAGCCATGAATTTCAAACTGAATGGCTTCAATACATTCAAAGGCTTCAAAGGCTTGCGTTCTTTGGACAAACAGAGGCGGCTTCGGGAGAGTTAAGTTGATGCTTTGTAAGAATTACGCAAGCGAATGCAGACTATGAGAACCAAGGGATTCTCCCACGGACATGTACTGCGACAAAGATTAGAGATGCGAGGGAAGGGAAGAGGTCATATGCATTCTCGTAAGATTTTGAAGATAAATCAGTTTGAAGACATTGATCTCATGATGCGAAGACATTCAACGTCTGGCGAGAGTTGGTTCCAGATTTATGCGAATCCGTGAATAAGTACAAGTGAGGAATCTAACTAGTTGTGAAGCTTAAGTGAATATACTAGTCAAGTATGAGATGCGCATGAATAGATCTAACATTGTATAGGAAGAAACCAATTTTGGTAAGAAGGATGAATCTTTGAGGATCAAAAGATGGTAAAAATAGAGTTATATTTACCACTCAAGAACTGCTAGACGGGAAGAAAAGGAGACCGAGCAGTTCAATCCACCATGCCCTAACTTGGCGATGGAGGACACCTACGGCGGCGGAGTGGGCGATGTTCGCGCCGTGAGAGGACGGCGTCGGAGAAGTCGCGGCAGCTAAGCGCTTCGTCATGGCGTCGTCGAGAGCTAGCGGTGGCGCTTAGGGTTTTGACGAGGTGGAGAGGTGGAAGAAGGTTTTCTTTACCGCAGGGGACATGTATTTATAAGGAGGTGTGCGACACAGTGCAATTACGCAGGTGCCCCTGGCGGTTCACATCTAAGGGGCACGTGGCAAGCATGCAACATACTCTGAATTGTCCCACGTTCCCACGCCCGCCAGGTTTGTTGGATGGTCGTTCCGGCTTCTCCTGATTTCAACAATAAGGATGAATCATTTAAAACAAACTTAAAGTTTGTCTCTGTCTTCTGGCGACAAGGGCCTTGAGAAGACATTCGACGATTTCAATAGAATGCATATGATTTGGACAGATAGAGTTTGAGATAGAAAGCATAGAGAGATTAGGGTCGATCACATTCACTTAGTTCAAAAGATTCAACTAGGAAGACATAGCTATAAGTGAATGTAGAGGACAGAACAATATATATATATATATATATATATATATATATATATATATATATATATATATATATATATATATATCGAAAGCAACCAAATCAACATAGTGAAGAAAATCATGAAGATAGGTTGAAGTTGAAGACAAATCAAATGCGAAGATATTGCAAAAATAACGCCATGAGTGAAACACTTCAAACAGAGAAATTTGGTGGTGGCGTTATCCACCGTATAGGAAGTATTAGACCCAGACACGGCGCACAATTATCGTGGCGCTCCAAAGTCAAATTCCACGTTAATGTATTCACATTCAGAATGTAAGTCTTCATTGATTGAAGATATACTTTACTTCATGTGTTGCACATCTAAGTCATCAACATGCATTAGTGTTAGGATGTGTGCTTGATCACAGGACATTTGAGGATTCCAAGATATTTAGCTCACACCGTAACTTGCAAAACCTTTTCTCATCCAAGGGCTTTGTGAAGATATCTGCCAATTGCTCTTGAGTGTTGGCGTGAATGATGTCAATATCTTTCTTCATGACATGATCCACGAGAAAATGATGGCCAATTTCAATGTGCTTTGTCTTGAGTCTTGGACTGGATTGTTGGCAATCTGGATGGCGCTTTCGTTGTCGCAGAAGAGAGGTACTTGTTTCAGATTGATGCCATAGTCCTTGAGAGTTTGCTTCATCCATAGAAGTTGAGCACAACAAGATCCAGCAACAATGTATTTAGATTCAGCAGTTGAGAGTGATACACAGTTCTGCTTCTTTGAAGACCAACAGACAAGTGATCGTCGAGAAAGTGACATGTGCACGATGTAGACTTGCGATCCACCTTGTCACCAGCATAATCGACATCCGAAAATCCAACCAAATCAAATTTTGAGCCCTTTGGATACCATAATCCGAGTGTTGGGGTGTGAGCCAAATATCGAAGAATTCGCTTCACAGCTAAGTGATGCGATTCCTTTGGTGCCGCTTGGAATCGAGCACCCATGCAAACACTAAGCATAATATCTGGCTTAGATGCACATAGGTAAAGTAAGGAACCAATCATGGAGCGGTATACCTTTTGATCAAACTCTTTACCATTGTCGTCGGGACCCAGATGGTGTTTGGCAACATTGGCGTCGTGTATCCTTTGCAATCTTGCATTCCAAACTTCTTGAGACAATCTTGGAGGTATTTTTCTTGAGATATAAAGATGCCATTCCTTTCTTGACGAATTTGAAGACCAAGGAAGAACTTGAGCTCTCCCATCATGGACATACGATATTGTTCTTGCATCATGTATCCAAATTCATCACTATACTTACGGTTGGTGCAGTAGAAGATAATGTCATCCACATATATTTGGCATACAAACAGCTTCACCATCATATGTCTTCATGAAGAGTGTGGGATCAAGGGATCCAGTTTGAAGCCTTTGCGCTTGTGAAGTCTTTGATCGTATCATACGGTAGCGAGGAGCTTGTTTGAGGCCATACAATGCTTTATTTAGCTTATACACCATATGAGGATGTTTTGGATCTTCAAAGCCAGGTGGTTGAGCGACATATACTTCTTCTTCAATCTTGCCGTTGAGAAATGCACTCTTCACATCCATTTGATATAGCAAGATATTGTGGTGGTTAGCATAGGCTAGTAGTATGCGAATAGCTTCAAGCCTAGCTACAGGAGCAAATGTTTCATCAAGTCAATTCCTTCAACTTGAGTATATCCTTGAGCCACAAGGCGTGCTTTGTTTCTAACGACTTGACCATGCTCATCTTGCTTGTTTCGATATATCCATTTGGTGCCAATAATGTTATGCTTGCGAGGGTCGGGGACGCTTGACAAGTTCCCAAACATTGTTCAGCTTGAACTGTTGAAGTTCTTCTTGCATAGCTTGTATCCATTACGGTTCCATAAAGGCTTGACAACTTTCTTGGGTTACGATATTGACACAAAATAAAAGTGCCCACGTAAATTTGCTAGTTGTGTTGCTCTTGAGCGAGTAAGAGGACCAGTGCGTTGATGCTATCGATTATCTTCTCAATCTGTACTTCATTTGCAACTCGAGGATGAACTGGACGAAGACTTTGCTCATGTTGATCATTGTCATCATTGGGAGGATTGTCTTCAGGCTGAGCATTGTCTTTTGGTTGGTTAGGTGCAGAAATGATAAGTTCCTCTTCAGGATGTGCTTCAGAAGGCATGATTTCACCAGTTCCCATCAGCTTGATAGATTATTTGGCGGAGCTTCGTCTAGTGTACTTGGCAGCAGCTCTCTTTGTGAACCATTGGTTTCATCAAATCGCACGTCCATAGTTTCGACGATTTTGTAGTGATAGAGGTTGAAGACTCAGAGGAGTGCGAGTCCTTTTAGAATCGAGCATGAAGCCTTCGTGAGCTTTGGGTTCAAATTTTGACTTGTGATGGGGATCCTTGATCCGACACTTAGCCCCAAATACTCTGAATTAGGCGACATTTGGCTTCTTGCCGATAAGGAGCTCATAGGATGTTTTGTTGAAGCTTATGGATGTAAACATGGTTGATGACGTGACATCTTTGTATCAATAGCTTCAGCGAGAACTTTCTTGGTGTCTTGTACTCGTCGAGCATTGTTCGAGCCACCTCAATGAGGGTTACGTTCTTGCGCTCCATGACGCCATTTCTTTGAGGTGTGTATGGAGCGGAGAACTCATGAGTGATTCCCATGGTATCCAGATAAAGATCAAGTCCGGCGTTCTTGAATTCATGCCGTTGTCACTTCCGATATGCTTGATCTTGACGCCATAATTGTTCATTGCTTTCGATTGGCGAAGCGTCTGAAGACATCTTGCACTTGAGTCTTGTAGAGAATTATGTGCACCCATGTGTATCTTGAGTAGTCATCAACAATGACGAAGCCATAGAGACACGCAGTTGTTGTGAGGGTAGAGTAGTGAGTAGGGCCAAACAAATCCATGTGTAACAGCTCGAAGGGTTGAGATGTCGTCATGATTGTCTTCGAGGGGTGCTTTGCCCTAGTCATCTTTCCAACTTCGCAGGCACCACACAAATGATCCTTCTTGAACTTGACACCTTCGATGCCTATGACATGCTTCATCTTGGCGAGTGTGTGTAAGTTCCTCATGCCAGCATGCCCTGACCTCCGATGCGAGCCAAGATTCAAGCTTTTGCAAGAAGACACATGGCAAGTGTGGACTCTTTGAGAAATCTACCATGTATAGATCATCTTTCCTATACCCTTCAAAGACTAGAGACTTGTCGATTCCATTAGTACAAGGCAACGATATTTTCGAATATCACAATCATGTTCAAGTCACAAAGCATTGAGACAAACATCAAGTTGAAACCAAGGGATTCAACAAGCAACACTTTATCCATATGTTGATCCTTTGAGATTGCAACTCTGCCTAGACCCAATACCTTGCTTTTACCAGTGTTAGCAAATGTGATGTGACTCTTGTCTGATGGACGTAAGGTTGAGTCCATGAGAAGACTTCGATCACCAGTCATATGATTAGTGCATCCATTGTCCATAATCCATTCTGAAGCATGATATGTCATACCCTACAGTACAGTTAGGGGGATAGGCTTCACCAAGAGTATTGTGAAGCATAAACATTTGACGGATAAGAGGATTATTGAAGCTTAGATCAAGATTAAGACAGATAGGATAAATGGCAAACGATTCAGGAACAAAATACATAGTGAGACCATTTGGGCATTTGATCTTGCGTCCTACAAGATGTTTTAGGTCCCCAGCAATAGCATCAGACGCCTTTGATTTTCGGCTGGAGACCCTTTCCTGCAAAAGAGTTAATTCTTCTTAACCACCCACATCTTGAGGGTGGCTTAGAGGCAATGAGTCTAAGTGCGACATCGAGAACTTCGGCTTTGGAGCCCTAGCAAATAGCCTTGCGGCAGATGAATGATACTCATATGAATAAGCGAGAAAAGTTCTTAGTTCTATGAACATAGCGGTTTGAAGACACACGCTCATATTCATAAATTTGAGTACGATTTCCTGCAAAACATTGGCGTTAGGGTGACTCGGTGAGTCCTCCGTCTGTATGAAGCCTTTGGACCATATGACGCCTTAGGTGCAGGGTTTGTCTTCATCCTGTGTGGTATCATGATGACATTCACTTTGGAAGATTCTCAAGACAGCTCTTGGGAACCCAGATCTTCTTCATAGGTGGTCCATTCCTGCAGTTAGTACCAATATACCTGGCAAACACTTCACCATTCTGATTCTTGAACAGCTTATAGTTTGCATCAAATGATTCATCAATGATAATAGGGTTAGCACAGGTAAAGCCAGATAAGGTGGATGGATCCACTGAAAGTCCCTTTGTAGCAACCCATGTGGTTTCGGGATACTGCTCAGGCTTCCAGTAGGAACCATCAACATTCATTTTCTTCTCGAACCCAACACCCTCTTTCCTAGGGTTTCGGTTCAGAATCTGCTTTTTGAGGCCATCGCAAAGTGTCTGATGTCCTTCGGACTTTTATACATCCCCTGTTTCAAGCAATGTCTTCAACCTAGCATTTTCATCAGCAATAGCGGTGGTATCCTCCATGAGAGGGGTTAGTTACCACATTAGTAGTTGAAGACAATGCATGAAAGCAGCAGTTGAACATTCTGCAACAGAGGTAGCGATATCACGCTCAAGACATTTTAGACATGGTGGTTCAAATTCATCCCGAGCGGAACTGATACATTGAGCAAGTGACTCATTTTCTTTTGAAGATCTTCATGAGCCGCTCTCAATTTCTCAAGCTCTTGCTTCCTTTGAAGATAATCATAGGAGAGCTTTTCATGAGTAGTTGAGAGCGTTTCATGATGACTTTCAAGTTCTTGGTACTTAGCATGAAGATTTTAATGTCTTCAACTAAGGACTGTGGAACGTGTCATTTCCGCGTCCAACGGTCATCGCTTTTGTCTAACAGTTTTTGAGTATGTTCCATAGCTCTTTGTTATTCGGTTGCAATTTTAGCAAGTGTTTTGTAGCTGGGTTTGGATTCACAATCGAGTCATCTTCACTTGACGCGTTTGAAAGTAAGCATCACGTGATTTTACCTTGGCACCACGTGCCATGAAGCAAGAGGGCGGAGTAGGGTCGTCCTTGTCATCGCCTTCAACGTTGGTGTGGAAGTCATTGTCTTCAGTGTTGAAGATGGACTTGGCAACATAGGTCGTGGCTAAAGCCGGACTTGCAACGCCAGGTCGGATTCCACTTCGGACTCCACCTCCGCCTCCTCGTAAGCAGATTCCTCCTCCGAATCCATTTCCTTGCCAACAAAAGCACGAGCCTTGCCGGATGAGCTCTTCTTATGAGATGAAGACTTTGATGAGGACTTGGAAGAAGACTTTGAAGATTTCTTCTTCTTCTTGTCATCGTAATCATATTCCTTGCTCTTCTTCTTCTTCTTCTCATTGTCCCACTTGTGGACACTCGGAGATATAGTGTCCAGCTTTTCTTGCAATTGTGACATGTTCTCTTCTTGTAGTCTTGAGTGGAAGCTTCATCATTTCTTGAGCTGGATCGTGAAGACTTTCTGAAGCCCTTCTTCTTGGTGAACTTCTGGAACTTCTTCACAAGCATAGCAAGTTCCTTTCCATTGTCTTCAGGATCATCAGAACCGCAGTCGGATTCTTCTTCAGATGAGGAAACAACTTTTACCTTCAAAGCACGAGTTCGGCCATAGTTGGGACCATAGATATCTCTTTTCTCGTAAAGTGGAACTCATGTGTGTTGAGCCTCTCAAGTATATCAGACGGATCGAGTGTCTTGAAGTCGAGGCGTTCTTGTATCATGAGGGCAAGGGTGTCAAAAGAGCTGTCAAGTGATCTCAAGAGTGTCTTGCGATTTCATGCTTGGTGATCTCGGTGGCACCGAGAGCATGAAGCTCATTTGTGATGTCGATGAGGCGATCAAACATGAGCTGGACATTTTCATTGTCGCTTTCTCTTGAAGCGGTTGAAGAGGTTGCGAAGAACACCGATCCTTTGATCTCTACGGGTTGAGACGCCTTTCACGACCTTGGATAGCCGATCCCTGACTAGCTTCGACGTTTCCAGAGCACTCACACGGCCATACTTGTCCTTTGGTTAGATGACCACATATGATGTTCTTTGCGATGAGAGTCCAGTTGGATGAACTTCTTGACATCAGCAGGGGTGACACCTTCACCAGTTTTGGGAACGCCGTTCTTGATGACATACAAGAGGTCGACATCAATGGCTTCAAGATGCATGCGCATCTTATTCTTCTAGTAGGGATAGTCAGTTCCATCGAACACGGGGCAAGCAGGGGAGACTTTGATTATCCTGCGATCGACATAGCTAAAACTCCGTGTGGTTAAACCAAATCACGTAACAAGGGAGTACCTTGCTCGATACCAATTGAAAGTGCTATTTATCGACTAGAGGGGGGTGAATAGGCGATTTTTAGGAAAGTCTTCAAAACATGGATGTTTCAAAGACAAACAATAGAAATAACCTAATTGATATGCAGCGGAAGATAAACTACAACAAGCAAACCATACTCAAGTATACAATAACGTGAAAGTACAAGACTAATAGCAGCTGGGTAGTAAGGATCAAGATGGAAGATAGTGAGAAGCCAATCAACAAAAGTAGTCAAGCAATGAAGTCAGACAGGTATGCCAAATAGGCAATGACTTCACGAAGACAAACTCTAAGTAAGGAGAGGGAGAAGATAGAACCAGTCACTTGTTGAAGACACAAGATTTGTGGGACCAGTTCCAGTTGCTGTGACAACTGTACATCTGGTTAGGGAGGCTGAGATTCAACTCGTAAGACCGCGTCTTCACCTTATTCCCCTTGAGCTAAGGACACACAGTCCTCGCCCAATCACTCTGGTAAGTCTTCAAGGTAGACTTCGAACCTTCACTGCATCTGCGTTCACCGGAAACCCACAATGACTCTTGGATGCTCAGAGCGACGCCTAACCGGCCGGAGGATTCCACAGTCCTCAAGTGTAATAAGTCTTCAGTCACGCAGACAGAAAGACTTGATGATGCCTAACACTCTTTGGCTCTGGGTGTTTGGGCTTTGTCCTCGCAAGGATTTCTCTCTCAAAGGCTTCGAGGTGGGTTGCTCTCAAACGACAAAAGCCGTGCACTAACTTCGAGCAGCCACCAATTTATGGTGTAGGGGTGGGCTATTTATAGTCACTAGGCAACCCGACCTGTTATGTCCGAAATGACCACAGGTCACTAAGGAACCGACACGTGTTCCAACGGTCGATTTCAAACACACACGACAACTTTACTTGGGCTACAAGCAAAGGCGACTCATCCATTTCTGGATAAGTTTTGCTCTCATTGTCTTCGCTCGAAGACATAGGATTTGGGTTGAGCATCACTTGATCATTACGACTTTGATCACTTGGACCCCACTTAACAAAGACGGTGGTTCCTATGACTCAACAAAGAATAAAAGGAAACAACGAAAGCGACCACGATCTTCACGCTCCATAGTCTTCACTCAATGTCTTCTCATGTCATAGACTTCAATATGAATATCTTCACATACCACCATTGTCGTCAATGTCTTCATACATTTTTAGGGGTCATCTCCGGTAGGTAAACCGAATCAATGGGGGACACTACCTGCGTTATCCTACAATCCTCACAAACGCATTAGTCCCTCAACCACATTTGTCGTCAATACTCCAAAACCAACTAGGGGTGGCACTATATGCACTTACAGAAGCAATTCAAGACTTGTCTATTGGCAAGATTCGTCCAACGGAGATGAAGGAGAGTACCTCGTCTGTCCAAGTGGAAGCTTCTACCTCACGACAAGGTGAACCAAGAGTTGATATGGAAGCATCCACAAGTGGGACACACCAAGATGAAGAAAACGAGGAAGTGCACCAAGACGAACGCCAACAACCTCCTTCTCCACCACGACAAGAGAACAACAACGCCAAAAATGAAGAAGGCCAAGAAGAAGAACAAGATGAAGGAGATGTTCAACCAAGACCCAAGCAAAAGCTTTCACGAGTTCGAGCAAGAATTGCTAAAGACCATCCCGTCGAGCAAATCTACAATGATATCCAAACCAGGAGAATCACTCGCTCTAAAACTCGTTTAGCTAACTTTTGTGAACACTATTCATTCATCTCTAGAATTGAACCTATGAAGGTTGAAGAAGCATTGGAAGATCCAGATTGGATAAACGCCATGCACGAAGAGCTACACAACTTTGAGAGAAATCAAGTTTGGACATTGGTTGATAAGCCCAACAACAACCACAACATCATCGGTACGAAATGGGTGTTTCGCAACAAGCAATATGAAGATGGACAAGTAGTTTGCAACAAAGCACGTCTCGTCGCCCAAGGCTACACACAAGTCGAAGGTATGGACTATGGTGAGACTTATGCTCCCGTTGCTAGACTTGAGTCCATTCGCATCTTACTTTCCTATGCTAATCACCATGATATCACCTTGTACCAAATGGAAATTAAAAGTGCTTTTCTAAATGGTGAAATAGAGGAGGAAGTTTATGTCAAACAACCTCTAGGCTTTGTTAATCCTAAGAAACCTGATCATGTTTACAAACTTCACAAAGCTCTTTATGGTCTTAAACAAGCTCCCAGAGCGTGGTATAAATGCTTGACCAAGTTCCTTATTGAAAAAGGCTTTGAAATCGGAAAAATTGATTCTACTCTTTTTACTAAAAGGGTCAACAGAGAACTATTTGTGTGCCAAATCTATGTTGATGATATTATATTTGGTTCTACTAACCCTCATTTTAGTGAAAAGTTTGGAAAGCTAATGTCGGAGAAGTTTGAGATGTCAATGATGAGTGAACTCAAATTCTTTCTTGGTTTGGAAATCAAGCAAACTAAGGAAGGTACCTTTGTCTCTCAAACGAAGTACACCAAGGACTTATTCAAGAAGTTCAATATGCAAGAATGCAAAGGTATGACTACACCCATGCCTACTAGTGGACATCTTGATTTGACCAAAGATGGTGAACCGGTCGATCAAAAGATTTATCGCTCTATGATTGGTTCATTCTTATATCTATGTGCTTCACGTCCCGATATCATGGTAAGTGTGTGCATGTGTGCACGATATCAAACTACTCCTAAAGAATGTCATCTTAAGGCCGTGAAAAGGATAGTGAGATACTTAATCCATACACCAAATTTTGGCATTTGGTATCCTAAGAGGGCCTCTTTCGATCTTGTTGGCTACTCCGACTCAGACTATGCCGGTGACAAGGTTGATAGAAAGTCCACTTCGGGTACTTGCCAATTTCTTGGCAGATCTCTTGTGTCTTGGTCTTCCAAGAAACAAAGCTCAGTATCCTTATCCACCGCCGATGTGGAATACATTGCCGCTGGTTCATGTTGTGCTCAGTTACTTTGGATGACCCAAACTCTTAAATATTATGGGATATATGTGAAACATGTTCCATTACTTTGTGACAATGAAAGTGCTATCAAGATTGCTCACAATCCGTGCAACACTCTCGAACTAAGCATATTGAAGTTCGTCATCATTTCATTCGAGATCATGTTGCTAAGGGTGACATTAATCTTAAGCATGTTCGCACCGAAAAGCAATTAGCGGATATATTCACTAAACCACTTGATGAGAAAGTGTTTTGCAGGTTAAGAGGTGAACTGAACATCATTGATGCTTCAAACTTGGAGTAGGAACTCCATTGGATACATGCAAGACATGAGCTTATGACTAATCCTTGATATTTCTCTTATGATGATAATCTTATATCTTGGATATATTTGCACCTTGCATGTTATCTAACCCTTGTAGGTACTTGGATGAATCTAAGTCTATGAGATTGCAACTCACTCACATCTTGAGCAATCTCCACATCACCAAGTCTCTACACAATGGTGGTTGAAGACAAGGAAGCACGAAACCATTCAAACATGTCCTTTGACAAATTCTATGTTGAGTTTCATGATTGTCATTTTGATTACACAAGTGCTCTTCCTTGCAAGAGCTAACCCATGTAGGTAGATGAACTCAAATTCCAAGTGGTGCTCCCAACTCTTGATGAGCTACATCAACATTGAGCAACCCACACAAGTTCAACTACATGATCACGATCAACACCACCACCCAAGGTATGTCATTCGATCTTAGAGAAGCTTTACTCCAAGACATGAGTCAAAGCAACTCGACAAGATGTGAATACATCAAGATGCTTAAACGAAAAATGGTAACCCCATTTTGAGCTTAAGCGATGAGTATGACATATGATCAAGTGATCTCACTTGACTCCTAAGTCAATATACTCTAACATAGGTGACTTTGTCACCGCCCAATTCTAGATGAAGTTCTCTTGTGTTTCCTTTTGCATTTGTCTCATGCATATTTGTTTCCCCTTTCAAAAAAAAACTTCATCTAGATTTCTTTTCTTTTCTTCTCTTTTGTATTCTGTTCTGCATTCCCTGCATCCAATTCATTGCAAATCTTTCAGTTAATTCCTTGCAAATCCTTTTGAGATCTTACTTGTCTAGTGAGCTGAGGTGACAAGTGTTTTCTCTGTGATGAACTTGGTCACGCCGGTTTCTTGTCTTCGGTCTAACTTGAAATCATTGAGTGCGATCAAGCATACCACTCGGTGCCACCGATTTCACTACAGGAAAAACATTTTGCCACTTATTCCTGCATTACTATTGATCCAGCTCCACTCCATGAATCTTTTCCTCTACAAGCATCACATTTTTATCAGTGCTTTATGCTGTGACTCAAGGACCAAACCCATTCACGACAAATTCCAGAAGGCCCTTCTTGGAAATTGATGTCAAAGGGGGAGAGAGAGATCACATCAAAGCTTATCACTTCAACAGGGGGAGAAAGATATCTCCAAGGGGAGAGAATACTCAAGAAGAGAGTAATCTTCAAGGATCACAGATGCTTGGTGTTCAAGAGGAGAGATGCCACATGTCTTCTTGAGGGGAAAGACATGTTCATATATGCTTATTTGCATTAGCTCTGTTCATTTGTTTCTTTGAGCTCTGATTTTCCGTTCCCTATCTTCTCCCAGTATCCCATGCTAGATTCAGGGGGAGCAAGACATCTAAGGGAAAGAAATTCTTTAAATTCATTGCACATCTTTACCTTTGGGGACATGTCTATATTCAATGTGGTACTTAGTACTCACTCTCTAGATGTCATCCAGTCTTGGTACTCTTGTGGCTTCTTTTGCTTGCTCTGGCCAAGAGGGTGTATCTGTGTTATCTAACCTTGTTTACTTGAGGTTCATTCTATCCTAAGCCAACTCAAGACCACAAGGTAAGTATATGCATCACAGTCATGTGTATGAGGAATTCTTGCAGATGTACATACTGTTTGCAAGAAGGACTCATGAGCATGAAGGTACATTTTCCATATTCACATCATTAGCTCCGATGCATATAGCCAAGATACATGTAACACATTGCTTACTCTGTCATGGTTATGCTCTCACATGCCTCTCTATTCCATATTCACATGATTGCATACATGTAGGGGGAGCCTATGCATGTTACATGTCTTTCCAAAGCTTTACTCGTTAATTCTTTATATCTTTATCTAAAGCTTTGATGTATGTTGTCATCAATTACCAAAAAGGGGGAGATTGAAAGCACAAGTTCTCCCTGGGTGATTTTGGTAATTAATGTCAACATATCTCTTGTTGGACTAACACTTTTATCTAGTGTGTTTCAGACAAGTTCAACAATGAAGTGTCATGGACTAGAGGATGTGGAACCCCTTCAAGATGCTAAGGACAAAGGATTGGCTCAAGCCTCAAGATCAAGACTCTACAGTTTCTATTTTAGTGATTCAAGATCACATTGAGTCTATAGGAAAAGCCAATACTATCAAGAGGGGATGAGGTGTTGCTTAATGAGTTTCTTGCTCTCTGATTAGCTTAGTGATACACTCCAAAGCCCTCAACTACTTTCTCACATCCACATATGTCCTAAACCAAAAGTCAAACTCGGCCCTACCGATTCTTTCTATCCGGCGCCACCGAAGTTCGGGATGTCTTAGCCACCGCCACAAACCCGAGGCAAATCTGTTTAACCGATAGGGATCTCGGTCTCACCGAGATGGGATTGTAATATCTCTGTGTATGTCCATTACCAAATTCGGTCTCACCGAGTTTAAGTAATCGGTACTACCGAGATTACAATGCAAACTCTCTGGTTAGCTTATTACCAAAATCGGTCTCGCCGAGTTTGTGTAATCGGTCTCACCGAGATTACGTTATGCCCTAACCCTAACCATATCGGTCCTACCGAGTTGCATGTCGGTCCCACCGAAAATCCTAACGGTCACTAGATTTGCTGAATCGGTCCGACCGAGTTTATCAATTCGGTCCCACCGAGTTTGGCAAGTTGTGTGTAACGGTTGGATTTTGTGTGGAGGCTATATATACCCCTCCACCCACTCTTCATTCGTGGAGAGAGCCATCAGAACGAACCTACACTTCCAGCATCCAGTTTCTGAGAGAGAACCACCTACTCATGTGTTGAGGCCAAGATATTCCATTCCTACCATATGAATCTTGATCTCTAGCCTTCCCCAAGTTGCTTTCCACTCAAATCTTCTTTCCACCAAATCCAAATCCCGTGAGAGAGAGTTGAGTGTTGGGGAGACTATCATTTGAAGCACAAGAGAAAGGAGTTCATCATCAACACACCATTTGTTACTTCTTGGAGAGTGGTGTCTCCTAGATTGGCTAGGTGTCACATGGGAGCCTCAGACAAGATTGTGGAGTTGAACCAAGGAGTTTGTACGGGCAAGGAGATCTCCTACTTCGTGAAGATCTACCGCTAGTGAGGCAAGTCCTTCGTGGGCCCGGCCATGGTGGGATAGACAAGGTTGCTTCTTCATGGACACTTCATGGGTGGAGCCCTCCGTGGACTCAAGGCAACCGTTACGCTTCGTGGGTTGAAGTCTCCATCAACGTGGATGTACGATAGCACCACCTATCGGAACCACGACAAAAACATCCGTGTCTCCAATTGCGTATGAATCCTCCAAACCCTTCCCCTTACATTCTTGCAAGTTGCATGCTTTACTTTCCGCTGCTCATATACTCTTTGCATACTTGCTTGAATTACGTGTTGTGTTTGTTAAACTTGTGCCAAAACTCCACTTGAACCTAAAAAGTTAAAAACTGCAACTTTTGGCACTTAGTGTCTAATCACCCCCCTCTAGACACCTCTTCTCGATCCCTTTCAAAATCTCCACACGCACCCCAGTGTTCGAACCTTGAGGGTTTTGCCGGAACCCGAGATCCGACATTTGGCGCACCAGGTAGGGGTGCGCCAGAGCTTCATCTCCGCCAATCGACCCACCGACGCTCCGCGGCCGCGATGTCCGGTGACCCGAGGGCCGACTCCGACCGTTGGGCAGCCTTGCCAGCCCGGGCGGCGTCACCTGCCCATGAAGACCTCAACCCCGCGCTCCAGGGGGCGAGTGCAGCCTAACGCCGCAGGGCGCAGCCGGCGTGGTGGGGCGCCGTCCACCCTCACCCCACGGCAAGCGCGAGCCGCTGCAAGGGCAACAAGCCACGCCGCAGCAACGGCACCACAGACGCAGTGGGAGCAGGCGAACATGCGGGCCGCGCTCACGGTGGCGCGAGAGTTGCTGCGGTGCCGACTGATGGAGAGCGGCCAGGATGCACTGCTGGAACGCGTCGCCGAGTTGCTGGATGCGGCGACATCGGGAGCGCCGCCCTTCTGCTATATGCTTCCTGCTTAGGCCAACACGGGATCTCACGGCGGGCCTCACCACAACCACGCGCCCTCAGATGTGCCTAGGGGTTTCGTCAACACCAGCACGGCTGGCGGTGCCGGGGGCCCTGTCGCCCCCGTGCCGCCTACGACAAGCATGGGGACAAGCGTCGCCTCCCATGGTCCTAGTGAAATGTCACGCTATCATCCTCAGGACGCCGCGCTGGGCCGGGCAACATGGAGTGTGGGGCACTACGGCGAGGTGTTCGGGGTAACAGCCCCGGAAGCCTACGTGCCCCGCATGATGGACCAGGAGTGCGCGCCCGAGGGCGACCCTGGCTCGTTCCTCGGAGAAGATTGGGAAGAAGGGACGCTAGAAGTTGAAGCCTTCCAGGAACCGATGGAGAACCGCAACAACCGCGCCTGCAACAACAGCTACAGGGTACCGCTAATCTCTCAGGAGCAAGCTTACGCTAACCATGGGCTGCCAGTGAACAGGATCGCAGCCTCAGCCAACGACCCCGGCACAGCAACACCCCTTCCGCCAGGGGAAACACGCTGGGGGCTGCATGGAGGGAGCCAGGAGCAAGGCCCCTCCCCATGTCGCACGAAGCTAGGCGACACCCGGAGGTAGGCCCTCTGCCGGGGAGGTGCCGGCGAGCCTTCCCCCGGCAGAGGACCCATGGTCGCCCGTCGTGTTTGACACATCATTGAAGTTTGACACATGTGTTGGGCGTGAAGCCCGTATAAATAAGCTTCTGTTAAAGAAGCCCCCAGGTATAATGAGCGCGGACAGCGCGTCAAGTATGTGCGAACAAAGCGCAAACGAGCCTCTAAAGGCTTCAAGAAGAAGGAGGAGGAAGGAGAGAAAGAAAAGACAGCAAAAATAGAAAATGTGGACGGAGGAAGGAGACGAACTTGGAGTCCGGCGCTTAGGCGTAGAATCTTTGTAGACGGGCCGCGTTCCATGGGTTCGGCTCGAGTCGGTTATCCGATGCGTTTCGCAGACGGTATGCTCCGCCGGTCAGGACCTGGTCGATGATGAAGGGACCTTCCCATTTGGGCTTGAGTTTGTCCTTTTTCTTGTCTGGCAGGCGTAGAACTAGTTCGCCAATGTTGTAAGCTTTGGCCCGTACTTCCCTGCTTTGATATCTTTGAGCCTGCTATTGATAGAATGCGGAACGAGCTTTTGCCACGTCACGCTCCTCCTCCAATGCGTCCAACTGTCCCGCCGATCGAGCTCGGCTTCTCTTTCTTCATACATGCGCATTACGAGGTGAGTCATGAATTATGTCGCAGGGCAAGACTGCCGCACTGCATACACCATAAAAAGTGGTGTGAATCCGGTAGTACGATTCGGGCGTGGTCCGCAGCCCCGTAGTACGGAGTCGAGCTCCTCAACCCGGTCGTGTTAGATTCCTTCAGGATTGCACTAATGCAGGTTTAAGGCCGCTCATGATTAGACCGTTTGCTCGCTTCGACTTGGCCGTTGGTTTGAGGGTGATAGGCGAGGCGTAATCGAGCTTGATGCCCATGTTTTTGCACCATAATTTGACCTCATCGGCCGTGAATTTGGTGCCGTTATCGATGATGATACTTGTGGGGGACACCGTAACGGTGCACTACCCCGATATGAAGTCTATCACCGGTCCGGATTCGGCTGTTTTAACAGGCTTGGCCTCTATCCATTTGGTGAATTTATCCACCATGACCAATAGGTATTTTTGCTTGTGGGTTCCTCCCTTAAGGGGTCCAACCATGTCAAGCCCCCAAACCATGAACGACCAGGTGATAGGTATAGTTTTGAGGGCGGTGGGTGGCATGTGGCTTTGGTTAGCAAAAAGCTGGCAACCGACGCATAATTGGACTAAATCCTGCGCATCTGCCCGTGCTGTCGTCCAATAAAATCATGTACGGAAGGCCTTGCCTACAAGGGCCCGGGCTGAGGCGTGGTGCCCACCCAGTCCGGCATGAATTTCAGCCAGGAGGTTTCGCCCTTCCTCTTCGAAGATACACCTTTGAAGGACTCCTGTTGTGCTTTTCTTTTAAAGCTCTCCCTCGTGGACTTTATAGGCTTTAGATCGCCGTACTATGCAGCGAGCCTCATTTTGGTCTTCGGGGAGTTCCTGCCTAGTTAGGTAGGCTAGGAATGGTTCCGTCCATGGGGCGATAACCGCCATTATTTCGTGGGCAGAGGGTATTATCTCGGTGGCAGAGCCTCCGATTGTGTCAAAGTGTTCGGCGTCAGGCAGTGCGGTTGGGTCCGGATTGTTATTTCCGGACTCCCCTTCCCATAGTACGGATGGCTTGAACAGCCGTTCGGGAAAGATGTTGGGCGGGACGGCATCGTGTTTTGCGCCGATGCGTGCCAATACGTCCGCCGCCTGGTTGTTATCCTGGGTATATGATGAAATTCGAGCCTTTCGAACCGTGCTGACATTTTTAGGACCGCGTTGCGGCTGCCATTTTCGGATCTTTGGCATCAAAGTCTCCGTTTATTTGAGATATCGCGAGGTTCGAGTCCTCAGCGCACCTCTAGGCATTTAATGCCCATGGAGATCGCCATCCGGAGGCCGTGCGAAGGGCCTCGTGATTCGCTACGTTGTTGGAGTCCGTATACATTATCTGAAGGACGTATTGGACTGTGTCCCCGGTTGGGGACGTCAGGACGGCGCCAGCCCCCAGGCCGGCCAACATTTTGGAGCCGTCAAAGTGCATGATCCAATTGGAGCATGCACCGTACTCTTTAGGGAGTTCGGCTTCGGTCCATTCGGCCACGAAGTCGGCCAAAACCTGCAACTTAATAGCTCGTCGTGGCTTATAAGTTATGTCGAATGGAAGGAGCTCTATGGCCCATTTAGCAATCCGGCCCGTCGCGTCGCAGTTGTTTATAATGTCGTTAAGAGGTACTTTGGAGGCTACCGTTATCGAACACTCTTGAAAGTAGTGTCGCAGCTTAGGGATGCCATGAACACCGCATGCTATCTTTTGATAATGTGGGTACCGGGACTTGCATGGAGTTAGGACAGTGGACACATAGTAGACCGGTTTTTGAAGAGGGAACCGGTGTCCGTCCGTTTCTCGTTCGACGACGAGCACCGCGCTGACAACTTGATGTGTTGCAGCGATATATAATAGCATTGGTTCGCCCATGTTGGGCGCGGCCAGGACCGGATTTGTTGCCAATATGGCTTTTATTTCTTCGAGTCCGGCCGTGGCGGCATCCGTCCACTCGAAGTGTTTGGTCTTGGCCGGAGGAGGCGGTAAAGGGGTAACGCCTTTTCTCCCAAACGGGAAATAAAGCGGCTTAGAGCCGCTACGCATCCAGTCAATTTTTGTATTTGTTTGAGGTCTTTTGGAGTATCCAACTGTGACAGAGCTCGGATCTTGGTTGGGTTTGCTTCAATTCCTCTACCAGACACAATGAAGCCCAGGAGCTTTCCGGCTGGAACGCCGAAGACGCATTTTTCCAGATCGAGCTTAATGTCATATTTTCGGAGATTGTCGAATGTGAGCCTCAAGTCGTCTACTAGAGTTTCGACATGCTTGGATTTGACGACCACGTCATCTACATATGCTTCCACTGTTTTGCCGATCCGGTTTGCGGACATATACGAATCATGCGCTGATATGTTGCGCCGACGTTTTTGAGCCCGAAGGGCATTGTGTTGAAGCAGAATGGGCCGTATGGAGTGATGAATGCTGTTGTTGTTTGGTCTGGCTCCGCCATCTTGATTTGGTTATAGCCGGAGTACGCGTCGAGGAAGCACAATGAGTCATGTCCTGCTGTAGCGTTGATAATTTGATCAATGCGAGGGAGGGGGAAGGGATCCTTTGGGCAAGCCTTATTAAGGTCTTTGAAATCAACACATAGGCGCCAGGATTTGTCCTTGTTTGGTACCATCACCAGATTTGCTAGACAGTCCGGATGTTTTATATCTCTGATGAATCCGGCTTCCAGAAGTTTGGCTAGCTCCTCTCCCATGGCCTGTCTCTTAGGTTCTAAAAGCGCGAAGAGCCTGTTTGGTAGCTTGAATCCTTTTAGGATATTTAGGCTGTGCTCGGCCAACCGACGTGGGATTCTGGCATGTCCGAAGGGTGCCGTGCAAAATGTCCCGCTTTTCTCGTAGAAATTCTCGTAGTGCAGCGTCTACATCAGGGTTTAATTGTGCCCCAATGGAGGCCGTCTTTGCGGTCCGTTGGGTGGACTTGGAATTTGACTATTTCATCCGCTGGTTTAAAAGAGGTGGACTTGGATCTTTTATCAAGTATCACATCGTCCCTCGTTCACCGTGGAGCGCATCGCGATGAGTTCCTCGGCCGCTAGGGCTTCGGATAGTGCCTCAAGGGCTAGTGCGGCTGTCTTGTTTTCGGTAGCGGAGTGCTATGTTCGGATCACTAGCGAGAGTGATGATTCCGTTAGGTCCGGGCATTTTAAGCTTCATGTACCCATAGTGGGGTATAGCTTGAAAAATTGTGAATGCCTCTCGCCCTAATAAAGCGTGATATCCGCTGTTGAACGGGGCCACTTGAAATGTGACCTCCTCGGACCTGTAATTGTCCGGCGAGCCGAACACTACGTCCAGTGTGATTTTTCCTGTGCAGCATGCTTCCCGGCTAGGGATTATTCCTCTAAAGGTTGTGCTGCTTCGCTCAATGCGGTTCCAGTCTATCTCCATTTTTTGGATGGTTTCCTGGTAGATGAGTTTAGTCCGCTGCCGCCATCCATGAGTACCTTAGTAAGGCGAAAACCGTCCACTATTGGACTGAGGACCAATGCGGCTGGTGCTCGGGCTGTTCGGAATTTGGGTTAAATCGGCATTAAAGGTAATAGTCGTGTCACTCCATGGATTTATTGTTGCTACTTGGTAGACTTCGCAAGGTTATGGAGTGTTCGTTTCGCATGTTATTTGATGCGAAAGTCTCAAGACTATTAACACCGTCTTCGGGTATTCTGGGCTGGGATTACGAAGCTAGAAGCTCTTCGCCACTTTTGGCCACTGCCGTAGTATCCAACATCTTTGGAAGGCTATGGGTTGGAGTGGCGCCCTACGTGCTATGAATTTTGCAGGTCCGTTTAGCCAACCCTCCAAGACGGTTCCGTACCCTTTAGGGGTTTTTGTTTTTGATGTTTAATCCAGGTGCTTGGTAATGATGCACCCTTTTATTTCGGACTAGGGATGTATTCGGGGCCGGATTATCCCAAAATTTACTTTTGGTTTTCCAAGCACTCTCCATCGCACAGTACTTTTGTACTATGTTCACCAAGTCAGCAAAGCGTGTAATTTCGCGACGACTTATGGCGTTTAGGATTCCCTTGTCCGTGCAATTATTGCAAAAAAGTGACATTGCGTCCTCCTCTCGGCAGTCCTTTATCCTATCGATAACCAGGAGGAATCTGGCCCAGTAATGATGTACTATTTCAGCGGGCTCTTGCCGAATTCGGGATAGATCGCTAATGTTTGGGTGGGCGGGTGGAACTAGATCCGGAACCCCGTCCAATTTAAGACTCGGGGCCGAGAAGTTTCGAACTTGGAAGTTTGGATTTTGGAATGTTATCCGATGAATCCAACCCGCCGCTGACTTTAAGTTCGAGGGCTTGATCGACATCCGTCCCTCTGCGGGAATCCGGCATGGAGGGATCGGGAATCTGACGTAGCTAGTCCTTAAGATAGAAGAAGAATCGCCGTATTGCTCCTCTATCACAACAACATGATGGGTAGCCCGGGAGAGTTGATCTCTCTCGAGATCGGTTTTAGGCCCGATCTGGTCGTAGTCTGTGGCGACTCGAGGCGGCGATGCGATCCAAGAGCTTCGTTCACGGAGGAGAGCTCGATCGGATCTAACTTTCGGCAAGTTCCGAGTTAACGTGAAGATTGGTTTCGATGACTCGAGAAGTCATCGTCGGTGTGATGGCGGATGGCGGTCATAAGAAAACCACCTAGCGAAGAGTCGACCCGGTGGCCAAGGCTCCTTTGGCGATAGTATCGTCTTTAAAAGGCGGGATGAGGCATCCTTCCCGACGGCGATGGCAGAGGAACTCTCAATGAAAGCACCAATGTCGGTTGTCAAAACCGGCGGATCTCGGGTAGGGGGTCCCGAACTATGCGTCTAGGCGGATGGTAACAGGAGACAAGGGACACGATGTTTTTACCGAGTTCGGGCCCTCTCGATGGAGGTACCCTACTCCTGCTTGATTAATATTGATGATATGGGTAGTACAAGAGTAGATCTACCACGAGATCAAGGAGGCTAAACCCTAGAAGCTAGCCTATGGTATGATTGTTGTCCATCCTACGGACTAAAATCCTCCGGTTTATATAGACACCGGATAGGGTTAGGGTTACACAGAGTCGGTTACAATGGTAGGAGATCTACATATCCGTATCGCCAAGCTTGCCTTCCACGCCAAGGAAAGTCCTATCCGGACAAGGGACGAAGTCTTCAATCTTGTATCTTCATAGTCTTGGAGTCCGACCAAAGATGATAGTTCGGCTATCCGGACACCCCCTAGTCTAGGACTCCCTCACCCCTCCCCACGTCGTGCGAAGCTAGGCGACACCCGGAGGTAGGCCCTCTGCCGGGGAGGTGCCGACGAGCCTTCCCCCGGCAGAGGACCCATGGTCGCCGACGGCGCCGCTGGCGTCCCCTTTCCCCCCTTTTGCACCGTCCTGGTTGCCGGTCGGCTCAAAGGTGGTCGAGGGTGGCGCAAGGCGGGGCCCTCGTCTGGTGATATGAAGCAAGGCCGGTACCTGTGAAGAAGGCCCAACGCCTGTGAAGATCACCGCCCGTGACACTCTCATGTAATAATGAGTGGGGCTGTACACGCCCCGGAGTCTCAGGGGTGCCGGCCTCAGGCCCTGGGGCTCCCTCCCACGCCTAGTGGCAGCACTTAGCTCCGCGCTGGTGAGAAGACTTGAAGACCAGAAGACTAGACTAGGCGCCGGACGTGGCCATTTGCTTCGAAACCCTTTTCTATAGCTTTGCTTTTGGATTTGGATTTAAGTTGAAGTTGAGTTTTGATTGGTGCGCGCGGGGGGTGCCTTTTCTCGTTTGAGCGATTTCTTATTGTCCGGTTCTTGCTTTGTCACGAAGCGCACGATCGTCGCCTCCCCCTCACGGGCCCCTCGTGAGTGGGGCTGGGCGCAACACACGTAACATGCGCGCCGATACCATTATTGGCACCTGATTCTTGCGAGGCCCACTCGGGTGAGCCTGCGGGCCCTTCAGGAGTTCCTCAGGGGCTCAAGACCCCGCGATCCCGTTCGAGGCGCACCACGACCAAGGTAAGCTGATACGGCAAACTCGCTGCCAGACTCATGAATTCACAGAGGTACACATTCAGCTCGACACAAAAGAATAAAAGGCGCTGATCTTCTTGCACGAGGGGCTCTCCCTCTCAAAATGCTCTCACAATCTTTAGGGGCCACGCCCGAGTTTTTTGCGTACAGGATAAAATGGCGGGGGAATATGGGATCAGCCAGATATGTCGCTTGCTACATCGCCCTCGGACGCATCACTCGCGTCGTCATCGTCCACGCCGGCCCCGTCGCCGCCTTCGGCGACACCTCCCTCGCTGTCATCAACCACATCGCCTTCGTCTGCGACAACCACCACCGCGTCATTGTCAGAAGCGAAGGCTCTGACCAACGTATCTACGTTGTCCTCCACCCACCGCGCCAGGTCGCCTCGGATGGCCTGCGGTACGGGGGCAATGGCGGCATCAAAGTCGAAGTCGGGGAAGGTGTTCCGGAGATGGCTGAAGACACGGGAGAACGCACGCCCGAGTAGGCCCTGACTTCTCTCTTCCACAAGATGGTGAGCCCTATCAGACCGGGCTTCCAGGCGCGTCACCACATTGGTGAAGAAGATCAGGTGAGTGGCGTAGTCATTCGAGTGGGGGTGTGGCGCATTCTCGTTCCAGATGAAGCCCAAGGCGGTGTTAGCCCTGTTCTGGAGGTCCTGAAGCATGGGGGCGTGCTCGCGCTCCAGCGTCCGCCGCTGAAGCACTTCCTCCCTGTTTGGCCGCGCGACGGCCTCGGCGTCGTCAACTCGTTTCCCAAGCGAAATTAGCTCGGCGCGGGCGGAGGCCAAGTCCGCCTGCGCCGCGACCAGGGCGGTAGCCATGGCCTCCCCACGTCTCTCCGCCTCGTCCAACCTGGGCCTGAGAGCGGCAGTCCTGCCCGCTGCCTCAGTTCCTGCAAGCTTCAGCTTCAAGGCGTATCGACCTTCGAGATCCGCACGAACCTCAGCCACCCGGAGGTCGACTTCTTCCTGGACCTTGGCCTCGCGGGCCCCGACGGCATCTTCCTCTTGGGCAACTTGGCGCTCCCTCATCTCCAGTTGCTCGAGCTCGAGGCTGTGCTCCACGGCTTCCAGAGCCAGCGCCTCCTCGCGCTTCCGGATCTCCCCTTCCTCGGCAGGCGTCCCCCTCAGCGACGCAAGGGCGGCTCTACGCGCCTCCACCTAACGCTCGAGGGACGCACTCCAGGCTTGGAGCTCCCGCGCGCGCTTCTCCGCAGCTTCGCGACGTCGGTCAGCCTCGCGAGCCTCCTCCAAGGCTCGGGAGCAAGCCTCTCGGGAAATCTTAAGGGACGCCTCGGCCTTCGCATTGTCAAGATCACGCTGGTAGCAGCCAAGGTTGATGGCCACCCTCAGCTTACGCTGTTCCTCCACCAGCCGAAGACCTTCAGCCTCAAGACGCGAGTCGACACCCGCGAGTTCTTCACCAAGTCGGCTCATCGCGCCCATCGCCTCCTGGAAGAGCTCATGATGAACGACGCTCCGCCCGCGCTCGAATTCCAACGCACGCCCTACCTCGTCCTCCGCCATGGGGGCTGCAGGCGGGACGTGAAGCGGTACACCCCCTCTCGGCAGGGGGCTGGGGGCTGGCGCTGCTCCAGGTGCCGGCCCGACCTCACGAGGGGCCCCGGCCTATCAGGGTCCGCTGCTTGAGGAGGGGCCGAAGAACGAAGCCAACCAGCCGCTGTCCATAACCAGAGGAGGAGTCTGGGAAACGCCCGCCAAGCTCCAAGCCAGACCATGAAGGAAGGACAATGGGGACGCAGGTTCAAGGCCCCATGAAGGCAAGCGCACCCCCTCGGCCGGCCCAGCTCCGAGCGCGGCATCTAGACTCGGGGTGCTCAAAGCCGACGGGGGTGCCGAGGAAGGCGGGGATTGCTTCTCGAAGGGCTCAACGACCCCGGCATAAGGGGTCCTGAAGAGCCAGCGTTAGGAAGGAAAGCAGCAATCAAGAAATCACAAGATGCAATACTTACTCATCAACGGCAATGTACTTTCATTGCTTCAACGACCCGAAGATACTCCTGCCGCTCGGAGACCCTTTTCTCTTGCGGAGCTCCTCGAAGTCCACACAAAGCCGACCAAAGCGCTGAACGTGGCGGCCGGTACGGGGTGCGGCCGAAGAAGCGCTCGAGAGGACAAATTCAGGGGTGCCTGGCTGTGGAGAACAGTCGGGCGCCATCTCACCGCGACCTCCCGAGGCCTCCGGAGTTTCGGCCTCGGGAGCCGCGTGTTGCTTCGCCTCGTCGACCAATGTCCCAGAATCACGGTTTCCTAAGGACGACGCTCCAGGAGCCCCAGGCGGCGTCCACACATCAGCGCCCGTGCCGCCAGCCTCCGGCGGTGCTCGTCCCCCTGGGCCCGCGTTTGGGACGAGCTCGGCGTCGGCGACGAAGAGGGGGACCACGTTGACAGGGTTCCCGCGGGACCCCACCAGGCCGTCCGGGCGCAGTCCCCACTCATCGAAGGAAGGCATGCCCCCAACAAAGTTAGCCTTGTTCTTGCAGCGATACAGCAGACAACTTTTCTCAAGCATGTCGTCCGGCGAGGGAACACCCGTCAAGACCTCGAGTATCGTTTGCTGCATCTTAAGAGGGAGCCCGGACTCCTAGAACCTTATATGGTCCTGACTGCTGAGCAAGGCCCACATCGGGCGAGAATGGCGCTGAAGCAGAGCGATTCGGCGCCTTACGAACTCCCTCACCACCATGGGCGCGGTCACGCCGCGGTCTTTCAGCCTCCTCAGCCTGAGCCAGACGGGGACAAGAAGGGGGCTCGCGAGCCTCTCGTGGCCCCAACCGGAGTTGGGAATAGCAGGCGCTAACGGGGAATGGAGCAGGGGGCTGAGCACACCAGCGTCGACGAACACCCACCGTGTCCGAAACTCGCTCGTGGATGGAGGAAGTCGAAGTCGATCCCCGCGCTCACCATTCCTAGAAACTCACACACCCCAAGCTTTGCCGAGAGTCAATCAGATGCAACGAGAAGAAATGGCAAAGGAGGGCCACAGAAGGAGCGATGCCCACCATGGCTTCACACACAAAGGCGAAGGCGACAAGGAGAGTCACGGATTGAGGGTCGAGATGCAGCATGTGGATCTGATAGTGCTCATGCACCATGTTGAAGAAGGCGGAGAAGGGAGGAATCAGGCCAGCCCACAGGGCATCGATGAAGATTGGGACCTCGGTGGCTGCCCGGACAATGCGAGCGCGAGACGCAGGCCAAGCTGCCATCTTCCCCCGCTCATTGAAGCTGGAAGCGAGCATTGGACGCACCTTGTCCATGGCCTCGTCGTTGAGCACCAAGGATCGACCGACTGCAAGCTCGGCGGCCGGAGGCGCACCTGGCGAAGACAGGGGCTTCTTCCCCTTGTCTGCTTGTTTCGGCGCCATGGCAATGGAGCGGGCAGGAGGCATGTCATATTGGAGAGGGGAAGCAGAGTCTCGAGAAAGCAGAGAGATTGGGGAAGCGAGGCGTGGGCGATGAAGAATAACTGTGTAGGTTGCGGGGTCCGTGTAGCTAGGCGGATTCTAAGGCGGCATGGGGAAGCAGAGACGCCCACATCCAATAAACCGCCACGCGTCGATCGAGGCCGCATGCTTTTGGGGCCCGCGGTGCTCCGCGCTTGACCCTTGGCTTCACCTTGAAGCCAAGCCCGAGCGTGCCTTGGGCCCGGGGGCTACTGTCGGCGTTCTGGGAACGGGGGTCCCCAGACTTGCCTGCCTATGGCCAACGGCGTGGCTGTGCTAGTAGGACTGTATGACCCATCTTCATCGACAAGGCATCCAAGACCCTCGCGAGGGGCCAAGCCTCGCGAGGCGGACGACCCAAGACCTCCTGAGGAGCGGCTTCATCAGGCTGCCTCGCGAGGAGCAGAGATATCAAGGCAGGGCAAACCTCGCGAGGCTCTCGTGACGTGAGCCATGACGATCAAGATCAGGCGGGCGCCAGGCGGGCGCCAGCGCGCGCAGCGTCCTTGTTTCCTCTTTGGTGCTAAGGAGGCAGGCGCATGCGCGGAGTACCGAGGCATCAGGCAAATGTTTCCATATCAGTGCAACAAGACCAAGACCAGCGGGACGACAGGATGGAGGTCACCATGGAGCCCAAGACGGCGTCACCACCAGAGTCTTTTGCAGGCGAAGACCACTTTTGTCAGGATAAGCTATACTAGCTGTCCCCTTTCAAATTGGCTGTTGTTGGCTCCCTTCCCGCTCAATATTTGGGAACAGGACTAGGGCCTATATAAGTAGAACTAGCCACCACAGTGAGAGGGGACCCGGAAGGATCGAATCCTCACCCACACAAGCTCGTAGAGCACAAGAACACCTCAACCTCAGGAGGCTATTCTTTCCCTTGTACTGTTCATCATCAGCCCAAGAGGCAATCCATCCACCACCACACTGGAGTTGGGTATTACAACACAACGGTGGCCCGAACCAGTATAAATCTTGTGTCTTTGTGTTGTGAGTTCTTCGAGTTCGTCCACGAGATCTTAGCAAGCTAGGGTGTAGATTGGTAGGGAGGAAATCTCCGCGCGCACCCCAGTGTTCAAACCTTGAGGGTTTTGCCGGAACCCGAGATCCGATAGTTTTTGACTGCTAGGAATCGTTGGAACGGTCGCACGATCAACGCTGAGCCCTGCCGGAGCACCTGAGCATCGTCGCGAGCCCCTGCTCGACTTCGACGCACCTAGGACCTCCGCCGCCACCATTCAGACCCCCTAGATGCGCTGCACCTTCCCGGCTCCTTCCCTGATGCCTAGTACCAACAGAGCCGACGCCCCCTCGACGTCCGACGCCACACCATTGTCGCCGATGCCGACCACACTCGTAGTGAGCCACCGTCACCCCTCGCCCGTTCGATCGCGTAGACGTCCCAAATTAGATTAGTTTAGTTTTTTTATTTGCGAACCGGTACGCGGTTAACCGTGAGTTTATTTAAAACATTCGGTTTTATTTTTAAACCGACTAGCCAGTTCACTTAGTTTAGCCGCAATGAATCATTTTATTTATTTACTGGTTGTCCGTCATTTTAACCTCGCAGCGTACACTTTTCAGCCAACCAGAGGTTGCCACGTGACCAGGGACCTAGTTACAATTTTTGTTTTTCAGATTAGTCCTTGAACTTAGAATATCCATAACTTTTTGCTCATAAATCCAAATTAGATGAAACCAGCGGCAAATTATTCATATTGAATAGCTTTATCTAGAGAACCCATCTTTGCAAACTTCTGTTAATTTTAAATTTGAACTATTTTAAATTCAAATTCAAACTCTATTAGCCATATCTCCTAAACCTTTGATTTGTTTGAATTAATTCTTTTTGCACTTTGTCAGCCTAGCGAAATCCTATGACTTGGATAATTGTCATTGTATTTTTCACGCAATTAGGATATGCAAATTTTACTACTATGCCATGTATAAACTTTAGTTCACATCACAATTTTGAACCATAATTCTCACTTTGGTTTATACTTAGCAATTTTTTGTGATAGTTAAGTATGTTGGATTTTCATTTGGAATTTTTAATCTTTTAAACTTGCATGTGATATTGGGTTCTCTGAATGATTACTTATGTTACCGGTTTTGTTCTTCTTTCTCGTTATTGTGTTCCGGCATCCCCGTGACGAAGTCGCATGTGTTTGGCCAGACGATGATGGATGTCATCATACCGCGAGGGCCCTAAGAATACCTCTCCATCATCGGAGGAGAAAATCCCACTCTCGAGTTATCTAGTCACTTGTCAAACTTTCCGATGAACCTATAAGTTGTCGTTATGACACCGTGTTACAGGTGACGTTTGAGCAACCCCAAAAACCATAGTACGGTAAGTGATACGTCTCCAAGGTATCTATATTTTTTGATTGTTCCATGTTATTATATTACCAATCTTGGATGTTTTATATGCATTATTATGCTATTTTTATTATTTTTGGGGACTAACCTATTAACCTAGCGCCCAGTGCCAGTTGTTGTTGTTTCCTTGTTTTTGCCTTTACAGAAAATCAATACCAAACGGAGTCCAGATGGAACGAAACTTTTTGATGAATTTTCTTGAACCACAAGACACCGTAGAAGCTTCGGGAGGAGGCCAGAAGGGCCACGAGGCAGCGACAAGCTCAGGGGCGCTCCCCAAGGGGGGGGGGCGCCCTCCAAGCTTGTGGTCCCCCCGTGGCTCCTCTAACCCTAATCTTTCTTCTGTAAATACCCAGATACTCCCCGAAGACCGGAGGGCACACCAAAAATACTTTTTCTCTGTCGCAAGCTTATGTCCTCGTGAGATCCCATCTTCGGGCCTTTTCTGGTACTCCACCGGAGGGGAATTCGGTCATGGAGGGCTTCTATATCAACCTTGCTTCCCTTCTGATGATGTGTGAGTAGTTTACCACAGACCTACGGGTCCATAGCTAGTAGCTAGATGGCTTCTTCTCTCTCTTTGATCTTCAATACAATGTTCTCCTCGATGTTCTTGGAGATCTATTCGATGTAATCTTTTTTTGCGGTGTGTTTGTTGAGATCCGATGGATTGTGGGTTTATGATCGGATTATCTATGAATATTATTTGAGTCTTTTCTGAACTCTTTTATGCATGATTTATATAGCTTTGTATTTCTCTTCGATCTATTGATTTGATTTGTACAAGTAGATTGATTTTTCTTGCAATGGGAGAGGTGCTTTGTAATGGGTTCAATCTGTTGGAAATACGCCCTAGAGGCAATAATAAAGTGGTTATTATTATATTTCCTTAATGATGATAAAGGTTTATTATTCATGCTATAATTTTATTAATCGGAAACTTAAATACATGTGTGAATACATACACAAATACTAAGTCCCTAGTAAGCCTCTACTAGACTAGCTCATTGATCAATATAGGGTTAAGGTTTACTGACCATGGACACATGTTGTAACTTGATAACGGGATCACATCATTAGGAGAATGATGTGATGGACAAGACCCATCCATTAGCTTAGCATATGATCGTTCAGTTTATTGCTACTGCTTTCTTAATGTCAAAAACATATTCCTTCGACCATGAGATCATGCAGCTCCCGGATACCGGAGGAATACGTTATGTGCTCTCAAACATCACTTCATAACTGGGTCATCGTAAATGTGCTCTACAGGTATCTCCGAAGGTGTCTGTTTAGTTGGCGTGAATCGAGATTGAGATTTATCACTCCGTATGACGGAGAGGTATCTCTAGGCCCTCTCGGTAATTCAGCATCACAAGAAGCTTGCAAGCAAAGTGACAAAGGAGTTAGTTACAAGATGATGTATTACGGAACGAGTAAAGAGACTTGCCAGTAACGAGATTGAACTAGGTATGGAGATATCAGTGATCGAATCCCGGGCAAGTAACATATCGACGGACAAAGGGAACTGCGTATGTTATCATAAAGGTTCTACCAATAAAGATCTTCATAGGATATGTAGGAACCAATATGGGCATCCAGGCCCTGCTATTGGTTATTGACCGGAGAAGCGTCTCATTCATGTCTACATCATTCTCGAACCCCTAGGGTTCGCACGCTTAACGTTCCTTGACGATATAGTACTATATGAGTTATGTATCTTGGTGACCGAATGTTTTTCGGAGTCCCGGATAAGATCACAGACATGACGAGGAGCTCTAGAATGGTCCGAAGGTAAAGATTGATATATAAGATGATAGTATTTGGTCTCCGGAAGTGTTTCAGAACGCACCGGATAATTATTGGATGACCGGAAGAGGTTCCGGGAGGCCACGGGGAATTATTGGGCCAAATGGGCCAATGAGGTGATGCATAGCATCCCAAGGTCATCCCCATGGACCTACCTACGTCTCCCACGACACCACTTGGACCTATGACAGGAGCTCGAGCAAAGGCTATCGAAGATAAGGTGAACTCGCTCCTTTCCGAACTACCACTTTCGACACATGAGACATGGCTACTACCTCAAATGGAAACACTATGTGTGCTTAGGTACTTGGAGGAAAGTAATGGAACATTTACATCCAATGGACAAGATGGCGAGGACACCAAGTGCGAAGAACAAGAAGAAGAGCGGCAAGCGAAGCTACAGCCACCGGACGACCGGCCCAGACCGGACGTCCGGCCACTGAAGGTCATGCCAGCCCAAGGAACTCAGGCCAACGAAAGCTACAGCGGCCGGACGTCCGACCAGGATCGGACAACCGACACTTCCCAGGCTACAGACGACCGACCCTCTCTAGACGACCGTCACCACCCCAACAGAACGAAATTAGCGGAAGTCCGAGGAAGACCGGACGACCGGACACCTACGGACGTCCAACGCCACGGCAACAGAACCTAATCTACGGACGTCTGAAGATCTACGGACATCCGGACCGTCCCGAGCTTCCGGATGTCCGATGCCCACTGGACGTCCGACCCCTGGTTGTGTCCAGTTGCGGGCTGAGGCCCATGTACCTCTTCACTTTGCCCCCATTTGCACTAAGACTATAAATAGACCTCCTCCTCCTAGTTAGGGTTATCATTGGTTTAGCTCATATCCGAGATAGAGGTTTGCTCATCCATTACGGATCTACTCCATGATAGAGACCGCGACCCCTCTACGGAGAAGATCCCCTTGGATTCAAGACCCCCTCTTGGGTGGCCCCATCAAGACCTCCTCATGGAGAAGAACCGGTTACCTTTGTTTCGTCCTTTGTTGATCGTGGATCTTGTATCTCCTCTCGTGTTTCGAGGATCTAGCTTATGTGTGACTATATCTTGTTGGTTTGAGAGATCCTCTTGTGTTTTCCCTTGTTTCCCCCTCGTGTTCTTCGTGTTCTTAGTTGGGATCCGCTCCTTTCGTGAAAGATCGGCCGTATAGAGTTCCACCCTACATCATCTTGGTATCATGAGCCACATTGATCATGATTTAGGAGCCTCCCCGTTGTGTTTTCTAGCCTAGTTTTTTTGATTTCGTCCTAAATTCAAAAATGCCCCACAAAAATAGCCCCAAATCTTTTTTTGTGATTTGTTGGTGTGATGAAGTTTTTTGGATTTGATCCATGGATTTGCTTTGCCTTGAGTGGATCTAGATTTCCCCCATCATCTCCACCTTTTCCATCCACAAAATCGCCCGGATTTAACGGTTTTTGACCTCTCCTCGACGAACCCTAGCTGTTCATCCCGTGCCCAAAACTGCCCAGGCACCGAACGCCTGATAGTTTCCAGATGACCGTAATCCCCTGGACGTCCGTACTTCCCTGACAAAATTGAATCCCGAATTTTCAACCACCGCCCACTTCCGCATACGCATCCGCATACCACCACCACTTCAGCATAACACCACCATAGCCTTCCCGCTATCAACTCCGACAATTTGGTCATGCTTTGATTTGAGAATTTGAGTTGCGGTTCCCGTGTCCTTTTGTGTTTCGGCTATCTAGGTACGGTCTGTGTGATGCCCGGATAATTAAGCTACAATAACCTTCTACTAATGATGCCACGTCACCACGATTATTGTTGCTAATCCCGCGTTAGTTCAAAATGATTCAAATTCAAATTTGAGTTAATGGCAAACATCAAAAGTTTTCAAACGTTAAAACTAAAATGTTCGGTTTGCGGAAAATAATCCATACATTATTTTGGTGAAGTAACCACACTTTTACAAAATGCTTAAATATTTTGAAATAAATAAAACAGTAGTAGAAACAGATAATTAAATGCCTTTTTCAATTAATAAAATATTAAGCTAATTTATTTAATTGCCCGAACTAATGGGGCAGTGACATATTTGTGAAACTAAATTAGGAACTAGTTTTGTATTTTATCTAAACTATAGCAATGTGGAGCAAAAAAAATACAGAAAAGAATAAATAACAACAAAATAAAAATAAACAACAAGTAGAAAACCCCCTAGGCCACTTGGTCCAAATGGCCGAAGTTGCCAGGCCGGCCCACCTAACCCCCCTCGTTCCTCTTCCTCTGTTCACCCCCACCCCCGTGGACACAGATCGCCCGTCCACGGCAACGATGGCCACGCGGCGGCCATCCGGTGCACCCTGGCGCCTACTAGGTCGACGGCAGCCCCTCCCAGACGCCCCGAAACCCTAGAGCCCTCCTGCATTTACCCCCTCGCTTTCTCCCTCGTCAGATCCGCCACACCGAACCACCTGTCGCCACGGCGAAGCTCGCCGGCGTGGCTACCCTCCTCCCAGGCTCCTGGTTTCGGTCCCTCTGCTCTGCCGTAATCCTCTACGTTGCGTGAGGCCACCCGTGGGAACTAGGACCCCCTGCATCGAGCCCTGCATCATCTCCGTCGTCCTCGGCCCCGTCGATCGTCGCCATCGATTCCGGCAAGGCCGAGCCATCCCCGAGGCCGCTGAGCTGCTCTACGCATCCACTGTGAGCTCCCTCTCGAAACCCCTCTCTGCCCCGTTCGATTTGGTGCCCGTAGCCACAGACGCCATCGGAGCTGAAGCTCCTCGCCGCCGGGCATGTCGCAGCCGTGGCCACAGCCACTACCTCTCGCGTCCGAGCACGGCGTTGTGCTCCTCGCCTTCCCCGTCTTCCAACGCGACCGCTACCTCCTCTCCCCGTGCCCTGCATCGCCGATGGCCAAGCGTGTCCGAAGCCGCTGTCGCTCCATCTCGTCGTTGGTATCGAACCCGGCCATCTCGCGGCAAGCCAACACCACCGCTGGATGCGCGCGAACCTCACGAGGCCGTAGGTGCAAACCGCATTCGAAATGAGCCACCGTAGACGAATTCCGACACCTCCCGTGCGCGCCGCCGTCGTTGTGGTTGCCGGCGATTAGCCTCCGGTGCGCTAACGTGGCACCACTAACCCAGCCACTAACCCTTCTCTCTGTGCCGCTGACCGCGGGGCCCCACGCGCTAAGTAATTATTGTTAATTAAACTACCTAATTAGCTAACCTAAGCGATCCAGCGACAGTCAGGCCCCACGCCCTTAATAAACCGTCCTTTTTATTAACCTACAGTTTAAGACCACTGTCAGTGACAGGTGGGGCCACATCCTTCATTCGGTGGATAGGGCGGCCTAGTCACCTATTTGAGTCGGCAGCTTGGCCCACCGATCGACCTCCGCTGGCAAGGCGATTGACCGATCAACTGGGCCTTTGTCGACCATGTAAGCACCTCTCTGGGTACACTCTCTGTGTACCCATAGCATTTATATTCATTTATTTCGAAATAATATTAATTTCAGAAAAGTCAGAAAATGAATTAAAACTTTAGAAAACCATATAAAATAATCCGTAGCTCGGATGAAAAAACTTTGTATATGAAAGTTGCTCAGAACGACGAGACGAATCTGGATACGAAGTCGGTTCGTCCACCACACATCCCTAGCATAGCAAACACGCAACTTTCCCCTCCGGTTCATCTGTCCGAAAATGCGAAACACCGGGAATACTTTCCGGATGTTTCTTCACCGGTATCGCCTACTACTGCGTTAGGTCACCCTAACCTTGCGTATTGCCATGATATGCTTTGTGTTGCTTTTATTGCTCTATTATTAATTGTGTTCCCCTCCGTTACTTCTTTAGGTAGAACCCAGGAGGTATCGGCGACCCCCTGTTCGACTACATTGAAGATGACCCTTCCTTCTTGCCGGAGCAACCAGGCAAGCCCCCCCTTGATCACCAGATATCGCCTATTCTACTCTATACTGCTTGCATTAGAGTAGTGTAGCATGTTACTGCTTTCAGTTAATCCTATACTGCTGCATAGCCTGTCCTTGCTAATCTTGTTGTTACCTTTACTGCTATCCTCTTGCTTAGTATATGATGCTAGTGTTCCATCGGTGCCCCTACACTCTTGTCCGTGCGCCATGCTATACTCTTGGGCTGTGATCACTTGAGGAGGTGATCACGGGCATATACTATATACTTTACACTATTACATTACCTGTGATACTGTTCGGAGATGGGGGCTGAAAGGACAGGTGGCTCCATCCCGGTAGAGGTGGGCATGGGTTCCCGACGGCCCCCGACTGTTACTTTGAGGCAGAGCGACAGGGCATGTTGAGACCACCTAGGAGAGAGGTGGGCCTGGCCCTAGTCGGCGTTCGCGGATACTTAACACGCTTAACGAGATCTTGGTATTTGATCTGAGTCTGGCCATTTGGCCTATACGCACTAACCAACTATGTGGGAACAGTTATGGGCACTCGACGTCGTGGTATCAGCCGAAGCCTTCGTGACATAACGACTGAGCGGCGCGCTCCGGATTGGAACGTAAGCCTGCTCTGGCATTAAGGGGGCTAGTTCTGCTTCCGGCCGCGTTAGCAACGTGAAGGTGTGCTAAGGGCGATGGGCCCAGACCCCTGTGCGCTTAGGTTTAGACCGGCGTGTTGACCTCTCTGTTGTGCCCAGGTGGGGCTGCGACGTGTTGATCTTCCGCGGCCGGGCATGACCCAGGAAAGTGTGTCCGGCCAAATGGGATCAAGCGTGTTGGGTTATGTGGTGCACCCCTGCAAGGAAGTTAATCTATTCGAATAGCCGTGATCTTCGGTAACAGGATGACTTGGAGTTTTACCTTGACCTTATGACAACTAGAACTGGATACTTAATAAAACACACCCTTCCAAGTGCCAGATATAACCCGGTGATCGCTCTCTAACATGGCAATGAGGAGGGGATCGCCGGGTAGGATTATGCTATGCGATGCTACTTGGAGGACTTGATCTACTCTCTTCTACATCTTTGCAAGGCGGAGGCTGCGGAGCGTAGTCTTGACGGGATTAGTTATCCCCCTCTTATTCTGGCATTCTGCAGTTCAGTCCACTGATATGGCCCTTTACACATATATCCATGCATATGTAGTGTAGCTCCTTGCTTGCGAGTACTTTGGATGAGTACTCACGGTTGCCTTGTTCTCCCCTTTTTTCCCCTATCTCTATCCAATTGCTGCGACCAGATGACGGAGCCCAGGAGCCAGACGCCATTGTCGATGACGACTACTACACCGGAGGTGCCTACTACTACGTGCAGCCCGCTGACGATGACCAGGAGTAGTTAGGAGGATCCCAGGCAGGAGGCCTGCGCCTCTTTCGATCTGTATCCCAGTTTGTGCTAGCCATCTTATGGAAAACTTGTTTAACTTATATACGTACTCGGGATATTGTTGCTTCCGGCTAAATGCGTGATCGAGCACTTGTATTCGAGCCCTCGAGGCCCCTGGCTTGTATTATGATGCTTGTATGACTTTTTTTATATTAAAGTTGTGTTGTGATATCTTCCGTGAGTCCACAGTCTTGATCGTACTGCGTTTGCGTGCATGATTAGTGTACGATTGAATCGAGGCGTCACAAGTTGGTATCGAGCCATTTGCTGTAGGAATCTGTCGGTGTTGCAGGAGCAGGGGTCCCAGACTTGCACTGCCTGACTGCGGCATGGCTCAAAGGAGGCCCAGGACAGCCCATCTTCATCAGCATAAGCTCAAGACCCTCGCGAGGCCAAGCCTCATGAGGCGGGGCGACAAGGAGGTTCCTCGAGCACGGCCTCGTCGAGCTGGCTCATGAGGAGGCGGAGAGTTCAAGGCAGGGTACCTCTCGAGGTGCCCATGACGCAAGCCATGACGACCAAGGGCGCGATCGAGGCGCCAGCCAGCCTTGGCGTCCTCCTTTCCTCTTTGGTGCAAAGGGAGCAAGCGCGGCGAGAGCATCAAGCAAAGGCATCCATTTCGGTGCAACAAGACCAAGACCAGCCCCAATGGCTGGAAGGAGTCATCGTGGAGCCCAAGCGAGCATCATCACCAGAGCCTTTGGCGGCGAGGACCAACTTTAGTCAGGATAAGTGTACCCGCTGTTCCCCTTCAAAATGGCCAATTGTTGGCGCCCTTCCGCTCAATATTTGGGAAGAGGCCGGGGCCTTCGCCTATAAATAGGAGTAGCCACACTCGAGAGAAGGGGCACCTAGATCCGGCATTTGGAATCGAGAGAGAGAGATAGAGGCCCGATCCTCAAGCTAGAGCGACGGAACACCACCTAGCAGTTCATCACACCCACCAAGAACAGAGACCCTCGCGAGGCTGTTCTTCCACATCTTATTCCTCATCAGCCCAAGAGGCAATCCACCACGCCACAAACTAGAGTAGTGTATTACACCACAACGGTGGCCCGAACTAGTATAAATCTTGTGTCTCTTGTGCTGTTCTTTTTAGTAATTTAGGTCCCTACGATTCGCCGAGGTACGAGACGGTGGAGGGTTGGATCTCCGCGCGCACCCCAGTGTTCGAACCTCAAGGGTCTGCCGGAACCCGAAATCCGACATTTGGCGCGCCCGGTAGGAGTGCGCCGGAATCTGCCTTCGTCGCCTCGCTCTTCCCGACCACCGCAACCATGCACAGCGCTTGTCCGGGCTCGCGCCAGCGCCGAGCCGCCTCGCCTCCCATGTCGCCGGGGCCACCGGCGGGCGCCCTCGCCGTTCCTCACCGCCCGCCGTCAGCACCGCCACCGCCCCGGCGGGGGACGGGCAACAAGCATCGTCCCTGCGCTCCTCGGCGACCTCAGGGGAGGGGCCGCGCGGCTTCCTCGTCACCCGCCCCATCGCGCCGGTTCCTCCGCTCGTCGCGGCCCTCCTGGGCGGCTTGCAGGCGCCGCCTTCCAGCCGCCATGTCAAGACATTCGTCCACTGGGTCGGCGCCGCCTCTGCGCGGCAGGGGGCTCCCTCAGGCCGGACGAAGTCGTCGGCCGGGCTGACCTTCGACTCTCAAGACCACCCCACCAACTTGGCCGACTCGGGTGCGCTCCCCATGCTCTACACACCCACCATCTGCCAGGTTGCCGTCACCAGGACCCTCATCGACGGCGGCGCCGGCCTCAACGTACTCTCAGTCGAGGCCTTCAACCTCCTCTGCATACCCAGGGAGCGGCTGCAGCCGGCCGGCCTTTTTGAGGCGTGGGAGGAGGGTCATCCAGCTCCTTGGGGCAAATCCGGCTTCCGGTGACCTTGGCACCTATGACAACTTCCGTGACGGAACTGGTCGACTTCGACATCGCCCCCATCGGCCTCCCCTACAATGCCATCCTTGGCTATCCAGCGTGGCGAATTCATGGCCGCAACCCACGGGGTACAACCTCATGAAGATGCACGGGAGCAGCGGCGTCCTCACCGTGCCAGGGGATCTGAAGGTGCGCTGCGGCCTTCGGGCTCACCCTCAAGACGGCCGCGGCGCAGCCTTCGGCCGATGCGAAGCCCCCAAGCCCAAGGGGGCTGCGGCGACCAAGAAGAAGCAGTTGTTCACTCAAGACAAGGCGGAGACCAAGCAGATACACAGCCGATGAGGACGGGTCCACAAACGCCACCTTCACCATAGCCGCCAACCTCGAGCCCAAACAGGAGGAAGCCCTTGTCAAGTTCCTGCGTGCGAACAAGAAGGTGTTCGCACAGGAGCCCGATCAGGTGGCGGGGATTCCGCAGGCGTGTCGAGCACCACCTCAACGTGTGCCCCAACGCAAGGCCCAAAGTGAAGCGAAAGCGAAGGCAGTCCACTGAAAAGCAGGCCTTCATCGTCAAAGAGACCCGCAAGCTAGAAGCCGCGGGGGTTATTCGCGAGGTCCAATACCCAGATTGGCTGGCCAACCCTGTGGTGGTGCCAAAGAAGGGAGGAAAGGAGCGCATGTGTGTCGACTTCACCAACCTCAACAAAGCATGCCTGCAGGATCCGTTTCCGCTCCCTCGCATCGACCAGATCGTCGATTCCACCGCCGAGTGTGACCTGTTATGCTTCTTGGACGCCTTTTCCGGGTATCACCAAATCAAGATGGCGGTGGAAGACGTGGAAAATACGGCCTTCCTAACCCCGTGTGGAATGTACTACTATACATGCATGCCATTCGGGTTGCGCAACGCGGGGGTAACCTTCCAGCGGCTCATGCACATCACCTTGGGCCCACAGCTCGGGAAGAATGTGGAGGCATACGTCGACGACATCGTGGTGAAGTCTCGCGAGGCCAAGACCTTGATACAAGACTGGAAGAAACCTTCATGAGCCTCAACGCAGTGAGCCTGCGACTCAACCCGGAGAAGTGTGTGTTTGGAGTTCCCTCAGGCAAGCTCCTGGGTTTCCTTGTGTCCCACCGAGGCATCGAGGCCAACCCAGAAAAGGTCAAGGCAGTGGAATACATGAGCCCACCAAAGACCCTCAGGAAATCTGAAGCTCACGAGGCGTAGCTTGGCTGGGCCGTTTCATCTCCCGATTGGGGGAGCGGGCTGCCTTTCTTCGGTGATGAAGAAAAAGGGCCCTTCGAGTGGATTGAAGAGGCCGACAAAGCGTTTCAAGACCTCAAGAGGTACCTGACCAGCCCTCCAGTGATGGTGGCCCCGCGCCCTCAGGAGCCCTTGGTACTCTACCTCGTCGCCACTCCCTACTCCGCTAGCGCTGCTCTGGTGGCAGTTAGGGAGGAGCGTTAGGCCAAGACCACGGCGGCCACCCGAGCTAAGGCAAGACCGAATCATAAGAAACTAGCAGAAGCCAGCACCGCAATGGAAGAAGATAAGCCGTCACAGCAGAGCGCACCAAGGGCGGGGGAGGCCTCCCATCCAAGCACCCAGCTTCCGGAGGCGCCGTCGCCTCGGGAGGCACCACAGCTTCGGAAGGCGCCACCAGCACCGGCGCCCTAACCTCGTCGAGCACCCGGTGTACTTCGTCAGCACCGTGTTACGGGATGCGAGGGCACGGTACCCCATGCCGCAGAAGCTCCTCCTCGCGCTGTTGGTGGCTTCACGCAAGCTGCGGCACTACTTCCAGGGTCATCCAATCAAGGTTGTCTCGGCATACCCCCTGGAGAGGGTGCTCAGGAGCCCCAACTCGGCCGGAAGGGTCGCCGAGTGGAACATTGAGCTGCAAGCATTCCAGCTCGAGTTTAGCACAACCAGAGTCATCAAGGGGGCCGCGCTGGCAGATTTCGTGGCCGAATGAATGAAGCACCGGGCCTCGGGGCGGTGAGGATCGGTCCCTCTCCCGAGGGCGAAGTGCGAAGGTTGGGTCATGTACTTGACGGAGCATTCTCGAGACAGGTATTTGGGCAGGGGGCGGTGCTCATATATCCCGCTCGAGACAAGCTCTACCATGCCGTGCAGCTCTGTTTCCGACATGGCGAGAAGGTCTCCAATAATATAGCAGAATACGAGGGGGCGATAAGCGGGTGCAAGGCTGCCGCTGCCACAGGGGTGAAGCGCCTTACCATCAAGGGCGATTCGCAGCTCCTCGTCAATTTCTCCAACAAGGTGTACGAGCCAAGAGATGAACACATGGAGGCCTACCTTGCGGAGGTCCGCAGGATGGAGAAACAGTTCTGGGGGTTGGAGCTGCAGCACGTGCCCCGCGGCACCAATCAAGAGGCCGACGACATCGCCAAACGAGCCTCGGGAGGTTACCCGAGGCCGAGGCGTCTTTGAGGAACGACTCTTCAAGCCCTCAGCCCTGCCGCCATTATCAAGCACAACACAGCCTCGGGATGAGCTCCCTCAGCCACCTGCCTCTGGAGCCCGGCTGTGGCCCGGCCTCGAGAGCACGCCTTTGCTCCCTAACGATGGAACCTCAAGAGGAGTGCCTTTGGATCACGGAGCTCAAGAGTTACTTAACACGTGGGACTTCTTGGGAGAAGGAGGAGGAGGCAGGCGTGTGGCGTGACAAGCCACGGCATCTGACATCATGGATGGAGAGCTCTCTGAAACGACCGAATAGCGTATCCTGTTGCATCACCAGGGAACAGGGGAAGGAATTGCTGGCAGATATACATGGTGGAGATTGTGGGCACCATTCATCGTCACGGACCCTTGTCGGCAAGGCGTTCTACATCGGTTTCTATTGGCCGACCGCGCTCAATGACGCTATCGAACTCGTGAAGGCTTGCGAGGCTTGCCAATTCCATGCCAAGCAGATCCACCCGGCCCGGCGGGAAGTGCGCAAACCATCCCCTCACTTGGCCATTCGCGGTGCGGGGCTGGACATTCTAGGCCCTTTTCCTCGGGCGCCAGGGGGCTATCGCTACCTCTACATCGCCGTGGACAAATTCACCAAGTGGGCCGAAGTCGAGGCCGCCCGCGCCATCCCCGCTGGTTATGCGGTCAAGTTCATCAAGGGCATCGTGAGCCGGTTCGGAGTGCCGAACCACATCATCACCGACAACGGTTCGCAGTTCACCAGTAACCTTTTTAAAACATATTGCGCTAACCTTGGGACGCAGATATGCTACGCTTGATGGCGCACCCGCAGCAATGGACAGGCCGGCGGGCCAATGCAGAGGTCTGAGAGGCCTCAAGACCGGGGCGTTCAAGAAGAAGCTGGAAGCTGCGGCGGAGGCTGGTACGATGAGCTTCCGTCCGTGTTGTGGTCCATCCGCACAACCGCAACCAAGCCAACTGGAGAGACCCCCTTCTTCCTGGTCTACGGAGCTGAAGCGGTCCTCCCTCACGAGGTCAAGCGTCGATCCGCGCGGGTCCTGGCGTTCGATGAAACGCTGCAGGACGCCATGCGGGGGACGACCCTTGTGCTGGGGGAGGAGCGCCGTCGAGAAGCTGCGCTGCGAGCGGCAAGGTACCAGCAGGCACTCCGGCGATACCACTGCCGCAACATCCGCCCCAGAACTCTCGAGGTAGGGGACCTCGTGCTCTGATGGGTCCTCTCTAGGGAGGGACTGCATAAGCTCTCTCCCACGTGGGAGGGCCCGTTCAAGGTTGTTCATGTTTCCAGGCCCGGCTCCGTGCGCTTGGAGACTCAAGAGGGAGTACCTATATAGAACGCGTGGAACATCCAGCACCTCCGGAGGTTTTACCCCTAAAAGGCCCAGAGCCTGTGAAGAAGGTGAATGCCTGTGAAGTTCATATTTTTGGAAAAGGCCCAGAGCCTGTGAAGAAGGCAAATGCCTATGAAGTTCATCTTTTTGGAAAAGGCCCAGAGCCTGTGAATAAGACGAATGCCTGTGAAGCTCACCTTCTGGGAAAAGGCCCAGAGCCTGTGAAGAAGGCGAATGCCTGTGAAGCTCACCTTCTGGGAAAAGGCCCAGAGCCTGTGAAGAAGGCGAGCGCACTGAAAGCTGTCAGCGTTGGAAAGGCCGGAGCACTGTGAAGAGGGCAAACGCCCGTGAAGCTTGCTTCCCAGAAGAAAGGCCCGGAGCCTGTGAAGAAGGCGAACGCCTGTGAAGCTCGCCGCCCGTGACACTCTCACGTAATAATGAGTTGGGGTTGTACACGCCCCGGAGTCTCAGGAGTATCGGCCTTAGGCCCTGGGGCTCCCTCCCACGCCCAGTGGCAGCACTTAGCTCCGCGATGGTGAGAAGACGTCGAAGACTAGACTAGGTGCCGGACGCGGTTTTTTCATTTGCTTTCTACAGTTGACTAGTTATTCCCATTTGGAGTTTTTATCGAAACTAGCGCCCCTTTTTGGTCCGTGGTTCTTCGATCTTTTTCACTCTCCTGCCTTGATTTCTCTTGCGTGGGGACTCGTGAGGCAGAAGCCTCGGGAGCCCCCCGTGAGCGTTCCTGCTCCTATCGTTCAAGTTTTCACGGCCCTGGTCCACAGCTGGAGCACCCCTCCTGACCATGCCTCACGGGCAGCACAACGCGAACACGGGGCCTGGATCGGTCGCCCCTGCGGCCACGGCTGGGATTCACTTGCGAATGGGCGCACGACAGAAGGGAACAGTATCAGGATAACAAAAGCAGTACAATAATTGACGGCGTTGACCTAAACGCGTTCATCGGGCCACACATTGTTCCTTTACGCAGGAGAAAAGAAAGGAAAAGGATGAAGCGGTGAAGCACGCCCGTGCGGCTCTCTTGGAAGACCGAGCCGCCTCCGGGAGCTCAGCGGACTCCTCTCGGCGCTTCAGCAGGCGTGGCGGCAAGCGGACCCGCTGCCATCCCCCAAGCGGTAGCGGCGTGAGGCTGGCGCGGCAGCTTTGGAAGAATCACCACCCGAAGAAGAGCTGGTGAAGCGTGAGGAGTCACAGGCATCGCCCGACGCCCATGGCTGCCCTCTCCGCCCACGCCGGGGCTGAGTCCTCGGCCGCGGTCGTCGTCTTCAGGGCAGCACCCCATGCGGCGACCGTCTTCCCCGAACACCCTCACGTAGAGGGTGGCGTCGCCATCGTACTTGAAGTGCAGGGAGCACCGGCGGCGGAGACCACGCGCGCGGGCAAACGTCTGCCACCCGCGGGCCAGGAACAGGTTCCCTGCAGCAGAAACCTCCAGAGAAGCCCACGAAGCCCGGTGCGGCGATATGCACTGGAGCCAGAGGCCACTCAGTGCTCCATCTGGGAGCTCACCTAGGAGGAAGCACATGAGCTGAAGCCGGGCGCCGGGCGGCTCCTCCGCCCTCACCATGAACTCTGGCAGCGCTTCAGCAGCATGGAGGCGCGGCCTCGGGGGACGCGCGTCCGGGGCACGCCCTCCGACCATGGCCAGCCGCTCGTCGCCATCTTTGAGAGCCTCCCCACGACCATGGGGGACCGCCGTGGAGGCCACGGGGGTGCTGCGAGGGCGACCTCGACCACGCTTAGGCGGAGGAGAGGAAGACTTGACTGACGGCTCTTCCCTTCTCTGCGCAGCCGAGAACTTCCTTGGTGGAGCCATGGAGAAGAAGGAGAGACAAGAAAGGATAGACTGGAAGGGCGCGCGCCGTTCCGTACTTATTGCCGGCGAAGGCCAACCGTCGGCCTCCACGATCACCGGTAATCATGACCAACTCTGCATGCAGGGACTTGTCGAATCCGGGTGGTTACCGAGGCATCGTGGGGAAGCAGTGCGCACGCGTCCAATCAACCGCCACGCGGCGCCCAAGGCCGCGAGCTGTTAGGGACATGACGCCAGACTTGCCCTTCGCCTCTCTGCTCGGCCAAGTTCGAGGCGTCGTGGGCTCGGGGGCTCTTGTCGGCGTTCAGGGAGCAGGGGTCCCAGACTTGCTGCACTGCCCTGTGGCGTGGCTCAAAGGAGGCCTAGGACAACCCATCTTCATCAACGCAAGCTCAAGACCCTCGCGAGGGGCCAAGCCTCATGAGGCGGCCGACAAGGAGCTTCCTCGTGCACGGCCTCGTCGGTGGCTCATGAGGAGGCGGAGAGTTCAAGGCAGGGTACCTCGCGAGGTGTCCATGACGCCAAGCCATGACGACCAAGGGCGCTGGCGCCAGCCGCCGCTGTCGTCCTCCTTTCCTCTTTGGTGCAAAGGGAGCAAGCGCATGCGAGAGCATCAAGCAAAGGCATCCGTTTGATTGCAACAAGACCAAGACCAGCCCCAACGGCTGGAAGGGATTCATCGTGGATCCCTAGCAGGCGTAATCACCCGAGCCTTTGGCAGGCGAGGACCAACTTTAGTCAGTATAAGTGTACCCGCTGTTCCCCTTCAAAATGGCCAATTGTTGGCGCCCTTCCCGCTCAATATTTGGGAAGAGGCCCAGGGCCTTCGCCTATAAATAGGAGTAGCCACACTCAGAGAGAAGGGGCACCTAGATCCGGCATTTGGAATCCAGAGAGAGAGATAGAGGCCCGATCCTCAAGCTAGAGCGACGGAACACCACCTAGCAGTTCATCACACCCACCAAGAACAGACCCTCGCGAGGCTGTTCTTCCTATCTTATTCCTCATCAGCCCAAGAGGCAATCCACCACGCCACAAACTAGAGTAGGGTATTACACCACAACGGTGGCCGAACTAGTATAAATCTTGTGTCTCTTGTGCTTTGTTCTTTTTAGTAATTTAGGTCCCTGCGATTGGCCAGTGCGAGGCGGTGGAGGGTTGGATCTCCGCGCGCACCCCAGTGTTCGAACCTCAAGGGTCTGCCGGAACCCGAAATCCGACAGAATCCCCCTTCCAACTCCTTGGCCGAAGTCGAGTCTAGACTTTACAAAGCTTTTACTAACATGGCTGTGCGGCCCATGGGCCCACGTCGCCATTGGGTGGTATTAGGATCTTTTACTCCTCGATCTTTACTCTGGGACTCTGAACTCTCTTCTACTCGGGTTAAACGATTTTTACTAACTCTGACTCTAGGTTCTCGATAATACTTTCTCCCGGAGAGCCTCTTCAGTTCGGATGATTACTTGGTGCACCGAAGGATTCTAAAGATACCTTCCGATATTCTCTCGAGACCTTGTGCCCATTGCTTCTGCAATTCCCTATGGATAAATACTTACACATGTCGTTCTTACTTTATACCCAGTCGATCTTGTTATTACAAGATACCCCGAGAATATTTTGTGCCTACTGCCTTGCAGTTCCTTGCCACCTGAATACCCCTAAGAGTAATTTCTCGCACTTTCTGAGTATCCGCTCATCCCCAGTTGTTCAGGTGTTTCACAAAAGTCTTTGAAATACTATTCAATCCTCCGAAAATCCTTAGCAGCTTTATTGCTCTGCAAATACTTGTCTACTTGCATTATGGATGCTTCCCATATATCTGGCAATATTCGCTATTATCTTTTGACACCGTCATTTTGATCCTATTGATTCAACATGTGTGCGAATGCACACAATCATCTATCAACCCTTCTAAATTATCTTTCCGGCTCAGACGTCATTTTGAACATGAGCTGGTTCTCGACCAAACTATTTGTCATCAATTGTGCCTCTGGTCTATCCAACTTATCCATCCTTGATCAGAGCGTCTGCTTCTGATCCTTTGTTTTGGAAATCATAATTCCTTTGTTATCTAAGCATCGAATTATTCAGATGTTCTATAATATGATGCTCGTGCATTCTTTCTTCCTCTGATTGAGTACCAATACTCACATCAGCTCCGTTGTGGATCGCCTGATCCATTGTTGGATTTCATCCGACATCGTCCTTCATATTCAATAACCTTGTGAGCCTTTCCACGGGTATATAATGCCTTTGGTAAATTGTCTCCTCTGCTTTGTCAACCATGCTCTACTTTCGGGCTAGTGATAATTACCCCTGAAGTTTGTGGTATATGTTCCTAAGAGGCCCCGATGGGTTGGACATATGCCTTCTCTAAACTGTGTGAACCCGGAAACTACTACGGTCATAATCTACTAGTGTTATGTCAGATAAAATATCAACACACAATTTCGTTAAAGGCGAGAAGTGAATGAAAGGTTATGCATTAAAGAAGTGGGAGTCGACCTTGAACTTTGTGTTCATGCCCATGGACACGATGTAGATCCTATCATAGAAGTTTCTTGTAATAATAACTATTTCCTTGATATGAAATCATCTGGTATCTATGTATTGATCATTTGCGATCGTGGTCCCGACCACATTTTCTCCTTGATTCAATTTCTCGGACAAGTTAAAGTACTTGCCTTTTTCAGATCAATACGCTTGCCCAACCTCTATTTTGATCTTCCTCGAGTATTAACCTTTGGTATCTCGAGAACTATGTTGCTTCCTGCGAGTCTTCATCTAGTATTGCTTCTCACCGATCTCGGATCCCCAGTGCTGAGTTATTAGTCACTCGAGAACACCGATAAGTGAATCGATTCCGCACTCCGATTCAATAACTATAAGTAATTATTGTTGCCTACGAGTTTAATAATCCTTCAAGTCATTCCTAGCCTTATCGGCTATATCATTATCGTGCAAACTTCTAACTGTGCTACCTGGTCCTTCTTCCCGAAGCACAAAAATTTTCGACGATGAGCTAAGCTTACGTCGATCTTCCTCGTCATATCAGTTCGCCTTGAACAACAATCCTGATTTCAAGTTTGTGTCCTACCCCTGGTTCCAATAACCTTCCGCTACCTCATTCCTTTGACTTAATGTCGTTGCTGATTGATCACATCTTCATAAAATCTCTCGACAAATGTGTCGTGATCATCATCAACCTTATGAGCTCTTCCAGGATATCAATTGAGTTCATGATGAGAAATACCATCCTTGCCCTTGATGATACGTGTTATCATCGACCACTTTATTGCCTTCCCACCAACACAAGCTTGTTCGTGTTTGGTGATATACCTTGAGTTCCTCGCTATCCAAAGAAATTGTCCTTCTTTACCTTGAAACATTAACATCTCTTATGTACTCAATGTTGTGAGAATTTCACCACCTCTCGAGAATTCTTGATACAAGTGATACTTATCACCATCACCATTCTTTTCCTGGTCACCGTGTTATTTCTAACCACCGACAAAGGGACTGTGATGTCTAATTCCAAAACTTCTAGCAACCCTATTGCTTTGAAGTTAATGGTCGGCCGTTCATTCTTAGACTATTGATTGTTGAATCACCATTCGGACGTTGGTTGTGCAACCCAGCCCATATTTCGGGTGCACCTTTCAACCAATGTTTAAATTGTGTATGTTTCCCTCGAGCATACATCATTATACCATTTGATCTGACTAATGTTATCTCCTGGTTCACTTAATTGCGGAAACCCATCTTTTGGAAGTCTCGATAAATTGTCGCTGAGTTCATCAACTACCTCCTTATCCCTTAATTGGTTTAATGATGAGCTTTTGTTTCGGAACTCGCTTCCGTAGTAAATTTCCTGAGAATCTTACAATGTCATCTCGTCAATTTGTATTGCACCTTTTCCTCTTAGGCATCCCGAGTCTGAGGTATTTTGACACCAATCAGATCTGAATCTCGGTTAGATATGATGGTTGGGACATATTTCCAAGAGTTATAACATTGGTCGTTATATGACCCGGTAAGGTGGTGTCATGCCTAGTACACCTGGCCGGAGGCCCTATTTTTATAAATTCCTTTTCAGCAAGGTTATCCATTCTTCCATGAGGAAATTGTAAGACTTATTCTATAAGTTGTTCCTGATGAATCCTTCGTGTATCCAAAGTACGACCTTTGCTTGAAGACCATGTCAATGCTATCTCGAAACATGTCTATGGTACTCCGATTTTCAACAAGAACATTTGAAGCCCAATGCTAAATGTTTCCTGTTCAATTATCCAAACACCCCTGTATGGGTAATGTCATGAAAATTCTTCCCCTTACCTAAAGAGTTTACTACATTATATCCTGTCATGGATATCATGCTCTGCTAAATCCTTGAAGGATATACCTTTGAAATATCTGTTTAAACACATTTTCCTTTCCATTGTTACATTTTAACTGATAATCATATTTTTCTTTCCATTGGTTGTGTTAACGCTTTCTTGAGATCTATATGATCTAAGCAGTAATATTCTCTGCTTAGGTAAACACCTCGGTTTACAACTCACAAGGTGTGACCCTGTTACTATTGCTGACGACATCCTGGTAACCCCCGATGGATGAGAACTTTGCCTATTGGTCCGCCTCGTTCAACGAGCAGGAAAATGGTTCTCTTCGTCCCTCGCCCTTGGTACCAACGTTGTTGCCAACATAACTGACAGGCTATCCTCTGCCATGCCTTGCTACCATGACCGTGCAATATGTCGGCGTCCTTCCTACTTTTGAACCACATGGTGGGCCCATAACCCACAGTTCCACGGGATCGAAACCTGACTCTCCTGCACCCCCTGTTCCCAAGGTTGTTCCTCGCGTGTGGCCTCGTATGTAATTCACGAGCCATCTTCCGAGGGATCATCAAATCTGTTGCCGAGGCGCAATACCTATTCTCGTTGCCTAGAAACCCTTTCACCTTCTGATTAGGCGTCGAACGATTGCCTATCCGTTTGAAGCTTCTCATGGTACCTTCTTACTTTGCTCTCGATATCTTCTTAAGTTTCAAATCGAGAGATACTTATGCTTCTTCCCTGAGTTAACCGTCTGATGCTCGATCTTGTTAGAATCCATCCATATCGAGTTTTCCCTTCTTACCCTTTCGTAAGTACGGTGAAGATCCTGAAGGAAGGACGACAAATTCATCATGATGACCTGAAGCGGAGAAGTGAAAACATCAACGTAATGGATCGACCTCTTCGAGAAGAGCAACCAAGACCGAGAAGATTCGTTAGAATTTCGTAACCAGATCTTTCCCCCTTACAACACCTCTTAAATCTCGGGACGAGATTTCTTGTAGTGGAGGAGAATTGTGACGCCCGGATATTAAGCTACAGTAACCTTCTACTAATGATGCCACATCACCACGATTACTGTTGCTAATCCCGCGTTAGTTCAAAATGATTCAAATTCAAATTTGAGTTAATGGCAAACATCAAAAGTTTTCAAACGTTAAAACTAAAATGTTCGGTTTGCGGAAAATAATCCATACATTATTTTGGTGAAGTAACCACACTTTTACAAAATGCTTAAATATTTTGAAATAAATAAAACAGTAGTAGAAACAGATAATTAAATGCCTTTTTCAATTAATAAAATATTAAGCTAATTTATTTAATTGCCCGAACTAATGGGGCGTTGACATATTTGTGAAACTAAATTAGGAACTAGTTTTGTATTTTATCTAAACTATAGCAATGTGGAGCAAAAAAATACAGAAAAGAATAAATAACAACAAACTAAAAATAAACAACAAGTAGAAAACCCCCTGGGCCACTTGGCCCAAATGGCCGAAGTTGCCAGGCCGGCCCACCTAACCCCCCTTGTTCCTCTTCCTCCGTTCACCCCCATCCCCGTGGACACAGAGCGCCCGTCCACGGCGCCGATGGCCACGCGGCGGCCATCCGGTGCACCCTGGCGCCTACTAGGTCGACGGCAACCCCTCCCAGACGCCCCAAAACCCTAGAGCCCTCCTGCATTTGCCCCCTCGCTTTCTCCCTCGTCAGATCCGCCACACCGAACCACCCGTCGCCACGGCGAAGCTCGCCGGCGTGGCTACCCTCCTCCCAGGCTCCTGGATTCGGTCCCTCTGCTCTGCCGTCATCCTCTACGTTGCGTGAGGCCGCCCGTGGGAACTAGGACCCCCCTGCATCGAGCCCTGCATCATCTCCATCGTCCTCGCCCCCGTCGATCGTCGCCATCGATTCCGGCAAAGACGAGCCATCCCCGAGGCCGCTGAGCTGCTCTACGCATCCACTGTGAGCTCCCTCTCGAAACCCCTCTCTGCCCCATTCGGTTTGGTGCCCGTAGCCACAGACGCCATCGGAGCTGAAGCTCCTCGCCGCCGGGCATGTCGCAGCCGTGCCCACAGCCACTACCTCTCGCGTCCGAGCACGGCGTTGTGCTCCTCGCCTTCCCCGTCTTCCAACGCGACCGCTACCTCCTCTCCCCGTGCCCTGCAACGCCGATGGCCAAGCGCGCCCGAAGCCGCCATCGCTCCATCTCGTCGCTGGCATCGAACCCGGCCATCTCGCAGCAAGCCAACACCACCGCTGGATGCGCGCGAAATTCACGAGGCCGTAGGTGCAAACCGCGTTCGAAATGAGCCATCGTAGACGAATTCCGACACCTCCCGTGCGCGCCGCCGTCGTTGTGGTTGCCGGCGATTAGCCGCCGGCGCGCTGATGTGGCACCACTAACCCAGCCACTAACCCTTCTCTTTGTGACGCTGACCGCGGGGCCCCACGCGCTAAGTAATTATTGTTAATTAAACTACCTAATTAGCTAACCTAAACAGTCACTGACAGTCAGGCCCCACGCCCTTAATTAACCGTCCTTTTTATTAACCCACAGTTTAAGACCACTGTCAGTGACAGGTGGGGCCCTGTCACTGTTCCAGTGGATAGGGCCGGCCTAGTCACCCTGCTGAGTCAGCAGCTTGGCCCACCAGTCAGCCTCTGGCGGCGGCGATTTCCCTAGTCAACTGGGCCCACTGTCAGCCACGTAAGCACCTCTCTGGGTACACTCTCTGTGTACCCATAGCACTTATATTCATTTATTTCGAAATAATATTAATTTCAGAAAAGTCAGAAAATGAATTAAAACTTTAGAAAACCATATAAAATAATCCGTAGCTCGGATGAAAAAACTTTGTATATGAAAGTTGCTCAGAACGACGAGACGAATCTGGATGCGCAGTCGGTTCGTCCGCCACACATCCCTAGCATAGCAAACACGCAACTTTCCCCTCCGGTTCATGTATCCGAAAATGCGAAACACCGGGAATACTTTCCCGGATGTTTCTCCCCTTCACCGGTATCGCCTACTACTGCGTTAGGTCACCCCTAGCACTGTGTATTGCCATGATATGCTTTGTGTTGATTTTATTGCTCTATTATTAATTGTGTTCCCCCTCCGTTACTTCTTTCCGGTAGACCCCGAGACTGTCGGCGACCCCCTGTTCGACTACATTGAAGATGGCCCTTCCTTCTTGCCGGAGCAACCAGGCAAGCCCCCTCCCCCCCTTGATCACCAGATATCGCCTATTCTACTCTATACTGCTTGCATTAGAGTAGTGTAGCATGTTACTGCTTTCAGTTAATCCTATACTGCTGCATATCATGGCCTTGCTACTACTTTGTTACCTTTACCGCTATCCTCTCGCTTAGTATATGATGCTAGTGTTCCATCGGTGGCCCTACACTCTTGTCCGTCTGCCATGCTATACTACTGGGCTGTGATCACTTCGGGAGGTGATCACGGGCATATACTATATACTTTACACTATTACATTACCTGTGATACTATTCGGAGATGGGGGCTGAAAGGACAGGTGGCTCCATCCCGGTAGAGGTGGGCCTGGGTTCCCGACGGCCCCCGACTGTTACTTTGAGACGGAGCGACAGGGCAGGTTGAGACCACCTAGGAGAGAGGTGGGCCTGGCCCTAGTCGGCGTTCGCGGATACTTAACACGCTTAACGAGATCTTGGTATTTGATCTGAGTCTGGCCATTTGGTCTATACGCACTAACCAACTACGCTGAACAGCTTATGGGCACTCGACGTCGTGGTATCACCGAAGCCTTCGTGATGTCACGATCGAGCGGCGCCGGCCGGATTGGAACGTAAGCCTACTCTTGTATTAAGGGGCTAGTTACGCTTCCGGCCGCGTCAAGAACGCAGTGTGTGCTAAGGCGGCGATGGGCCCAGACCCTTCTTGGCGCTTTAGGTTTAGACGGCGTGCTTGACCTCTCTGTTGTGCCTAGATGGGGCTGCGGCGTGTTGATCTTCCGCGGCCGGGCATGACCCAGGAAAGTGTGTCCGCCAAATGGGATCAAGCGTGTTGGGTTATGTGGTGCACCCTGCAGGAAGTTAATCTATTGAATAGTCGTGATCTTCGTAACAGGGCGACTTGGAGTTGTACCTTGACCTTATGACAACTAGAACTGGATACTTAATAAAACACACCCTTCCAAGTGCGAGATATAACCCGGTGATCGCTCTCTAACATGGCAATGAGGAGGGATCGCCGGTAGGATTATGCTATGCGATGCTACTTGGAGGACTTGATCTACTCTCTTCTACATCTTTGTCAAGGCGGAGGTCGCTGTAAGCGTAGTCTTGACAGTGATTAGTTATCCCCTCTTATTCTCGCATTCTGCAGTTCGGTCCACCGATATGGCCCTTTACACATATATCCATGCATATGTAGTGTAGCTCCTTGCTTGCAGTACTTTGGATGAGTACTCACGGTTGCCTTGTTCCCCCTTTTCCCTATCTCTATTCGATTGCTGCGACCCAGACGACGGAGCCCAGGAGCCGATGCCACCGCCGATGATGACTACTACACCGGAGGTGCCTACTACTACGCAGCAGCCCGCCGACGACGGAGTAGTTAGGAGGATCCTGAGCAGGAGGCCTGCGCCTCTTTCGATCTGTATCCCAGTTTGTGCTAGCCATCTTATGGCAAACTTGTTTAACTTATGTCTGTACTCAGATATTGTTGCTTCCGCTGACTCGTCTGTGACCGAGCACTTGTATTCGAGCCCTCGAGGCCCTGGCTTGTATTATGATGCTTGTATGACTTATTTTATATTAAAGTTGTGTTGTGATATCTTCCCGTGAGTCCCTGATCTTGACCGTACACGTTTGCGTGCATGATTAGTGTATGACTGAATCAGGGGCGTCACAGTCTGACATTGACATCACCGCCGCTCATTTTTCGCAACGGACTCGTCATCAACGGTAACCTCATCTTGGTATCATGATATCATCATACATTCTTGCCATTGCATTGATAGCCCCATAGCCTTACTTTTTGCGTGGCTTACCCATCGAGACTAGCCTTTGAGTATTGCCGGCAACGTGACTTGTGCACATTAGTGATCATACTTCCCATAGCATACATACCATAACATCGTGGTGCATATCTTGGTATCATCTCTTGTGTCACAAAGTTGTCATCACATACACTCAATTGCTATCTTGGTTCATGAAGCATTGCATGAGAAAAGAGCTCAAACACAAAGAGCCAAAAAAGCTTTTAAGCAAAATGGAAAGATAAGCAAAGCGCTTATAAGCAAGAACCATAGCATCATACAACATTAAGATTGTCATACTCGATCATCTTGGATCATATCACCGGAATACCATACATATAGCATACTTGGGATAGAAGTCGTTGCATTTTTGCTTAGTAGGTTGTGCACAAGTTCGTATCCGCCTATTGTGCAATCGTGCCAGCGTCTCTCTAGTGTTGTGCAACAAGAGCATTTTCGTGGATTCCACATTTTGGCTCATTCCTTGGTTGCATGATCCCACTTATCTATTTGCGTGTGTGTTTCCGTGTACCACATCTTGCTATTGGTCTACTTGTTGCATTTGCAAATTTGTGAATATTTTCCAACATTATTGAGTCTCATTAACAATTGCATCAAATTTTGTGCCACCATCCTAACCAAGCTCCACCATAAGCTTTTACTTGTGTAGGTGTGAGAAACCGACAAGAATTGGTACCAATTGTGCTATTTCCTTGTTACACATTGAGTGATCATTGATCCATCTTCAACATCGGTCAAGGTACATTTGGTATAAGTTCTTCTCTTTATCCAACTCACATATTTTGTTTGGAATGATGGATAGGCCTAGTACTTCTACCAACCCACTCTTCCTTGAGCAAGACGACGACCTGAACAACTACGTCACCAAGCTACACCTCTTTGGTACACAACGAGGCTTGCATGAAGAGCAACTAGCAATGAGCGACCGCATCGACAAACTCGCCACCAACTTGCGACTCTCCGAGCAACGTACAAGAGACTACTTCGACAACAAGCTCGACAAACACAAGCATGAGAATGACGCAAGAATGGACGAGATTCGTTCCTTGTTGGTTAACCGCTCTTCTACCACTTCGTCCTACTCAAGAAGGAGCCGCTCAAGTCGACACTACGATGACACTATCTCCGGCTCAAGTACCCCGACATAGAATACTCTTTGTCGTGCCGTGCATCAAGATCGTCAAGCCAACCGCAATCCTCTACACGACACTGACTCTCAAGAGCATCGACATCGTCAAAACCAAGCTACATCCGCGCAAGCACAAGAACGGCAATGTCAACACCAACAAGAATAAGAGGAGCGAACGCGTCAACACCAAGATGCACAAGATGCCGAGGCACAACGCCAAGAACAACAACTTCGTGAAGCTCAAGCACTTGAGGCGCAACATGCCCTACAAGATTCAAGTCGAGTCGTAGCCAATCGAGGCCGCCAAGCTCGTGAGCACCAAGAAGCGCTTCGCGACGAAGTTCAAGAAAGGCTTTATCAATCACGTGTGCATCGTCAAGTTCCTCGTCAAGACCGACAAGCGCCTCCTCAAGCTAGACAAGAACATCAAGTTCATCACGAGCATGAAGACAATGGAAATCCTCCAAGACAAGAGCGACATGAGGTCGACAACCCTCCTCGCCAAGAGAAACATGAGATTGTCAATCCTCAACGACATGGGCGTCATCATCCTCGACCCCAACACAATGAAGAACAATGCTACGGCAAGCTCAAGTTCACCATGCCCAAGTTCACGGGAAGCAATAACCCCGAGGAGTACATATCATGGGCATTGAAGGTTGACAAAATCTTCCGCTTGCACAACTATGAGGAAGAGAAGAAGATCGCGGTGGCATCCCTTGAGTTTCAAGACTACGTCCTCATTTGGTGGGAACAAGTCATTGAGCGCCAAGAGGCAAAAGGTGAACCACCCATCACAACTTGGGCGCAAATGAAGGATGTCATGAGAGCACGTTTCATGCCTAACTACTACAACCGCGACCTCTTCAAGAAACTCCAACTCCTCAAGCAAGGAACCAAGAGCATAGAAGAGTACTACAAGGAAATGGAGATTGCCATGATACGATCCAATGTCACGGAAGATGATGAGCAAACTATGGAACGTTTCTTGAATGGACTCAATCATCATATCAAGAAGATGGCCAACTTCCAACCATACGCGAACCTCATCGAGCTAGTGCATCAAGCTACCAAAGCGGAACATGAAGTGCAAGATGACTTCAAGTATGCCAAGTTCTCATCCAAGTCCTATGGCTTCTCCAACACCCAAGCTTCAACGACTCCAACAACTTCTACCTTAACCAAGCCATCTACAAGCAACAACGACAAGTCAAGTTACAAGAAAACTTCGACAACCTCAAGTCGTCCTCCTACTACGAGCAACTTCAAGTCGAAAGCTTCATCATCATCTACCCCATCCGATGAGACCATCAAGACAAGTTTCTTTGAATGCTTCACATGCGGCGGCCGAGGCCACAAGTCCTTGGAGTGCACAAACAAGCGCACCATGATCCTCAATGATGACGGAACATATGACTCCATGAGTGAAGGAGAAATAGAAGCCCTTGAGCAAGTGGCCATGCACCGGCAAGTGAACAACAAAGACGAAGATGATCAAGTCTTTTGTGACGAAGATTCAAGCCCCGCTCTCGTTGTCTCCAAGGTCTTGACTCTTCAACATCAACAAGACGAAGACCAAAGATGCCATATCTTCCACACCAAGGCCGGCATCAATGGAAGGTCCGTCAAGGTCATCATCGATGGAGGGAGTTTCCATAACCTAGCAAGTGAAGAACTATGCTCCAAGCTTCAATTGGTCAACATAAAGCACCCGCACCCCTACAAGGTTCAATGGCTAAGCGACACCGGCACCATCCAAGTCGAGCATAGGGTACAAGTCTCTTTCAAGATCGGAGCTTACGAAGACACTTTGGAGTGTGATGTCCTTCTGATGACAGTTTGCCACCTCCTTCTTGGACGGCCATGGCAATTTGACCGAGGTGTCATCCACAACGGGTGTACAAACCACTATAGCTTCAAGATGAAAGGAAAGGAGTATGTGCTATGACCTATTTCTCCAAGCAAAGTGATCGCCGACAAGCAAGCCACCCATCATGGAGAGAATAGTGAGAGAGTGAACCACCAAAAAGAGAGTGAGCGCCGCAAGCCAAAATTGAGTGCCTCCACGATGAGCGACAAGAATAACTTAGTCCTCTTTGCCACCAAACGTGAGATGAGAGAAGTGTATGAGAACCCATCAAGTGTCATGCACTATGTCCTTTTGTGCAAGGACGAGGCACCAAAAACTAACACCTCTCACAATCTACCTTTTGTGTTATCTTCTCTATTACAGGAATTCCAAGATGTTTTCCCCAACGAGCTACCTCCGGGTCTACCTCCACTACGAGGCATCGAGCACCGCATCGACCTCACCCCTGGAGCACCTCTTCCAAACAAGGCCCCATACCGCGTCAACCCCAAAGAAACCAAAGAAATACAAAGGCAAGTAAAGCATCTCATAGATCATGGACATGTGCGTGAAAGTTTGAGTCCTTGTGCCATACCGGTCATTCTTGTGCCAAAAAGAGATGGTAGCTTTCGCATGTGTTCCGATTGTAGACCTATCAATGATATCACCGTTCGCTATAGGTACCCCGTTCCACGCCTTGATGATATGCTCGATGACCACTATTTTTTCCAAAATTGATCTTAAAAGTGGTTACTATCAAATACGCATACAAGAGGGTGATGAATGGAAAACCGCTTTCAAAACAAAGTTTGGTTTGTATGAGTGGTTAGTCATGCCTATGGGTTTATCGGAAGCACCCGGTACTTTCATGCGTCTTATGCATTATGTGTTTCGCCCTTACATTGGTGAGTTTGTTGTGGTCTACTTCGACGATATCCTTGTTTTTAGTAAATCTCTCAAAGATCATGTCGCCACCTTCGAACCGTGCTACAAACTCTTCGAAAAGAGCATATCTATGCTAATATGGACAAATGCCTTTTTGGTGTTGATAAGCTTGTTTTCTTGGGTTTTGTAGTATCTTCTAAGGGTGTTCATGTTCATGAATCTAAGATCAACGCTATTAAAACTTGGCCCCAACCAACCAATTTGCAACAAGTGCGTAGTTTCCTTGGTTTAGCCCGTTTCTACCGTAGATTTATGAAGGATTTTAGCACCATTGCATCTCCTTTACATGATTTGAGCAAGAAGAATGCACCCTTTGTTTGGGGACCATCACAAGATAGCGCGTTCAATGAGCTTAAGAATTTGCTTACTCATGCTTCCGTGCTTGCATTGCCCAACTTTGACAAACCTTTTGAAATTCATTGCGATGCTAGTGGTAATGGCATAGGAGGTGTGTTAACGCAAGAGAAGCGCCCCATAACATACTTTAGCGAAAAACTTTCCGGAGCACAACTCAATTACCCCATCTATGACAAAGAGCTATATGCTTTAGTGCGAGTTTTGCGTGAATGGGAACATTATCTCCACCCTCATGAATTTATCATCCATACCGATCATGAAATGCTTAAATACATTAAGGGTCAAACTAAGTTGAACAAGCGTCATGCTAAATGGAGTGAATTTATAGAGTCTTTTCCTTATGTCATCAAGTATATTAAAGGTAAGGAAAATGTTGTGGCGGATGCGCTTTCTCGTATATGCATGCTTGTTACTCAACTTGAATTGAATGTCATTGGCTTTGAGCACATAAAAGACTTTTATGTGCATGATCCTACTTTTGATATTCCTTATGCAAAGTGCTTGACACATCCATCTTGGGAATGCTATTACATCAAAGATGGTTATCTTATGAGAGCTAACAAACTTTGCATCCCCGAGTCTTCTCTTCATTTGTTGCTTTTGCAAGAATCTCATGGAGGACTAATGGGACACTTTGGACGCGACAAGACACTTGCTACGCTCTCCAAGAACTATTTTTGGCCCAAGATGTTCCGCGACGTCAACCGTTTCACCAACCGATGCTCTACATGTCGCAAAGCTAAGTCTAAGCTCAATCTCATGGCCTTTATATGCCTCTTCCAATCCCGTACCAACCATGGTAAGATATTAGCATGGATTTTGTGCTTGGTTTACCTATAACTAGAAATGGCAAGGATTCCGTTGTTGTTGTTGTGGACCAATTCTCCAAAATGGCTCATTTCATTCCTTGCAACAAGATAGACGATGCTTCACATGTTGCCAATATCTTTTGTAGGGAAATTTTGCGACTTCATGGAGTGCCAAAGACAATTGTCTCGGACCGCGACGTCAAGTTCTTGAGTTACTTTTGGAAGACTTTATGCGCCAAGCTTGGAATCAAGCTACTATTCTCCCTGGCATACCATCCACAAACCGACGGCCAAACGGAGGTGACGAACCATACACTCTCCACTCTACTACGCGTGTTGATAAAGAAGAACATCAAGGAGTGGGAGGAGTGCCTACCTATTGCCGAGTACGCCTACAACCGTGCAAGACATTCCACTACCGGCAGGTCCCCTTTCAAGGTCGTCTACGGTTTCAACTCGTTCTCCCCATTGGACATTCTTCCTCTACCACTACAAGAGCGCATCAAAATGGATGTAAGTGCCCAAGTGAACTACCTCAAGAAGATGCATGAAGATACAAGGCACAACATCGAGTGCCAAGTACAACGACTCGCGACCAAGCTCAACGTCAACAAGCAACCCATGATATTCAACGTTGGAGATCTTGTGTGGCTACACCTTCGCAAGGACCGCTTCCCAAAGAACGCAAGTCCAAACTTCTACCACGAGCCGACGGACCATTCAAGGTGCTAGCAGGCTACAACAACAACACTTACAAGATCGACCTTCCGCGCGACAAGTACAACGTGAGCTACATCTTCAACGTCAAGGATCTTTCGCCCTACCATGGTGATGAAGATTTCGATCCGAGGTCGGATCTTTCCCAAGGGAGAGGAGATGATGCAGAGCATCCCAAGGTCATCCCCATGGATCTACCTACGTCTCCCACGACACCACTTGGACCTATGACAAGAGCCCGAGCGAAGGCTATCGAAGATAAGGTGAACTCGCTCCTTTCCGAACTACCACTTTCGACAGATGAGACATGGCTACTACCTCAAACGGAAACACTATGTGTGCTTAGGTACTTGGAGGAAAGCCATGGAACATCTACATCCAATGGACAAGACGACGAGGATACCAAGTGCGAAGAACAAGAAGAAGTGAGGCAAGCGAAGCTACAGCCACCGGACGACCGGCCCAGACCGGACGTCCGGCCCCTGAAGGTCACGCCAGCCCAAGGAACTCAGGCCAACGAAAGCTACAGCTGCCGGATGTCCGACCAGGACCGGACGACCGACACTTCCCAGGCTACGGACGACCGACCCTCTCCGGACGACCGTCACCACCCCAACAGAACGAAATTCAGCGGAAGTCCGAGGAAGACTGGACGACTGGCGACCGGACGACCGGACACCTACGGACGTCCGATGCCACGACAACATAACCTAATCTACGTAAGTCCGAAGATCGACGGACGTCCGGACCGTCCCGAGCTTCTGGACGTCCGACGCCCACTGGACGTCCGACCCCTGGTTGTGTCCAGTTGCGGGCTGAGGCCCATGTACCTCTTCACTTCACCCCCCATTTGCACTAAGACTATAAATAGACCTCCTCCTCCTAGTTAGGGTTAGCATTGGTTTAGCTCATATGTGAGATAGAGGTTTGCTCATCCATTACGGATCTACTCCACGAGAGAGACCGCGACCCCTCTACGGAGAAGATCCCCTTGGATTCAAGACCCCCTCTTGGGTGGCCCCATCAAGACCTCCTCACGGAGAAGAACCGGTTACCTTTGTATCGTCCTTTGTTGATCGTGGATCTTGTATATCCTCTCGTGTTTCAAGGATCTAGCTTATGTGTGACTATATCTTGTTGGTTTGAGAGTTCCTCTTGTGTTTTCCCTCCTTTTCCCCTCGTGTTCTTCATGTTCTTAGTTGGGATCCACTCCTTTCGTGAAAGATCGGTCGTATATGGTTCCACCCTATATCACGAGGGGAGCACACTAGCCCACAAAGGGGTGGTGCGCCCTACCTCATGGCCGTCGGCCCTAGGGAAGGAAGGAAGAGGGCCGAACCCCTCTTGCCTTCTCTTCCACATGCTAAGAAAGGAAAGGAGGGCGCATCCCCTCCCGCCTTCTCCCCACGCACCAAGAAAGGAAGGGGGCGCCTAGGGCAGGCGCCCTAGGGCGGCCGCCAGCCCCTTTGGGGTGCGCCTAGGGCTGCTTCCCTTCCCCCTCCACCTATATATATGAACTTAGTCCTAATAGTTTTTACAAATCTATGTAGTAGAGCAATGGACCGTGCTATTGTTCCCTTGAATTTTAATGTGTTCCTAGAGAAAGCTATGTTGAAAGATGATGGTAGCAACTACACTGACTGGGTCCGTAACTTGAGGATTATCCTCATTGCTGCACAAAAGAATTATGTCCTTGATGCACCACTAGGTGACAGACCTGCTGCAGGAGCTGATGCAGACGTTATGAACGTCTGGCAGGCTCGATCCGATGACTACTCGATAGTTCAGTGTGCCATGCTTTTCGGCTTAGAACCGGGACTTCAAAAACGTTTTGAACGCCAGAGCATATGAGATGTTCTAAGAACTGAAGTTAAATATTTCAAGCTAATGCCCGGGTTGAGAGATATGAAGTCTCCAACAAGTTCTTTAAGTGTAAGATGGAGGAGAACAGTTCTGTCAGTGAACACATACTCAAAATGTCTGGTACCACAACCACTTGACTCAGCTGGGAATTGATCTTTCAGTTGAGAGTGTTATTGACAGAGTTCTTCAGTCACTGCCACCAAGCTACAAAGGCTTCATGATGAACTATAATATGCAAGGGATGAAAAAAATGATTCCCGAGCTCTTCGCGATGCTGAAATCAGCGGAGGTAGTGTCGGCGTCCTAGGAACGGGGGTCCCAGAATTGCCTGCCTGCGGCCCATGGCATGGCTCTGCGAGTGGGCCCGTACGACCCATCTTCACCAACAAGCTTTCAAGACCCTCGCGAGGGGCCAAGCCTCACGAGGTGGACGACACAAGACCTCCTCGGGAGCGGCCTCACCAGGCTGTCTTGCGAGAGGCGGAGAGATCAAGGCAAGGCAAACCTCGCGAGGTTCTTGTGACGTGAGCCATGACGATTGAGACCAGGCGGGCGCCAGCGCGCACAGTGTCCTTGTTTCCCCTTTGGTGCTAAGGGGGCAAGCACAGGCAAGGAGTACCGAGGCGTCAAGCAAAGGTTTCCCTATCGGTGCAACGAGACCAAGACCAGCAGGACGGCATGACGGAGGTCACCGTGGAGCCCAAGACGACGTCACCACCAGAGCCTTTAGCAGGCGAAGACTACTTTTGTCAGGATAAGTTGTACTAGCTGTCCCCTTTCCAATTGGCCGTTGTGGGATCCCTTCCCGCTCAATATTTGGGAAGAGGACCAGGGCCTCTATAAATAGGACTAGCCACCATAGTAGCAGGGATCATCTTGACCAGATCCTCATCCACACAAGTTCACCAAGCACAACAACACCTCTCCTCAGGAGGTTGTTCTTCCCCTTGTACTGTTCATCCTCAGCCCGAGAGGCAATCCACCACCACCACACTGGAGTAGGGTATTACACCACAACGGTGGCCCGAACCTGTATAAATCTTGTGTCCCTTGTGTTGCGAGTTCACCGAGCTAGCTTAGAGATCGCGAAGCGTGTGAGGGCATGATCTGTAAGGGAGAGATCTTCGCACGCACCCCAGAGTTTGAACCTTAAGGGTTTTGCCGGAACCCGAGATCCGACATTTGGCGTGCCAGGTAGGGGTGCGCCGGAGTTTTCCTTCCGTTGATCTGCTCCACGCTGCCACCGCGCTCCACCCCCATGGCGAGCGCGGCGCTTCTTGCTCCAGCGACCGATGCCGGCGACGGGGCCAGGGGGCTCCGACGGGTGCAATGGCCATCCAAGTTCAAGCCGGAGATGCTGCCGCACTACGACGGCGCGGCAGACCCTGTGGCCTTCCTGCTAGCATACGAGAAAGCCGTCCTCAAGGCCAGGTGAGGGAGTCCTGGATTAGGGGGTATCTGGACAGCCGGACTATATCCTTTGGCCGGACTGTTGGACTATGAAGATACAAGATTGAAGACTTCGTCTCGTGTCCGGATGGGACTCTCCTTGGCGTGGAAGGCAAGGTTGGCGATATGGATATGTAGATCTCCTCCCATTGTAACCGACTCTGTGTAACCCTAGCCCCCTCCGGTGTCTATATAAACCGGAGGGTTTAGTCCGTAGGACAACAACAATCATACCATAGGCTAGCTTCTAGGGTTTAGCCTCTACGATCTCGTGGTAGATCAACTCTTGTAATACTCATATCATCAAGATCAATCAAGCAGGAAGTAGGGTATTACCTCCATAGAGAGGGCCTGAACCTGGGTAAACATCATGTCCCCTGCCTCCTGTTACCATCCGCCTTAGACGCACAGTTTGGGACCCCCTATCCGAGATCCGCCGGTTTTGACACCGACATTGGTGCTTTCATTGAGAGTTCCACTGTGTCGTCACCATAAGGCCTGATGGCTCCTTCGATCATCGGTAGCGATGCGGTCCAGGGTGAGGTTTTCCTCCCCGGGCAGATCTTTGTATTCAGAGGCTTCGCATTGCGGGCCAACTCGCTTGGCCATCTGGAGCAGATCGAAAGCTACCCCCTGGCCACCAGGTGAGGTTCGGAAACTTGAACTACACGGCCGACATCTGCGGAGACTTGATTTTCGATGGATTCGAGCCCATGCCAAGTGCGCCGCATGATCACGACGAGCACGATTTAGCTCTGCCGTCAGACGGCGTTAAGGAGATCGCACCAGCAACAACTCCGGCCTTCAACCCAGAATAGATTGCGCCATCCGAGGATGGGCGGATAGATCCCACCATGGAGGCCGCACTCTCAACGGCGATAGAGCCGGATACTGACCCTACCCCTCACGAGAGCCGTGATGCCGAACCTATAGACTCGTCTCCGGCCACGGACTCTGAACCGCCCGCACCCGTGCCTGTCGAATCCGACTGGGCACCGGTCATGGAGTTCACCTCCGCAGATATCTTTCAGCACTCGCCCTTTGGCGATGTACTAAACTCGTTAAGGTCTCTCTCTTTGTCAGGAGAACCTTGGCCGAACTATGTCCGACTAGAATGGGATGCGGATGACGAAGAAATTCACGCCCCACCCACCACCCACTTAGTAGCCACTGTCGATGATTTAACCGACATGCTCGACTTCGACTCCGAAGACATCGATGGTATGGACAACGATGAAGGAGACGAACAGGAACCACTGCCCACAGGGCACTGGACTGCCACCTCATCATATGATATATACATGGTGGATACACCCAAAGAAGGCAATGGCGACAAGGCATCGGAGGATGACCCCTCCAAGAAGCAACCCAAGCGCCGATGTCAGCAGCGCCGCTCTAAGTCTCGCCACAGCAAAAGCGGTGATGCCGGCACATGAGATAACAGTACTCCGAATAGTGCCGAAGACAACCCCCTCCGGCAGGATCTAGAGCGGGAGGATGAACAAGCCAGCCCTCCGGAACGAGTGGCAGAGGGAGAGGAGAACAATTACATGCCTCCCTCCGAAGACGAAGTGAGCCTCGACGACGAAGAATTTGTCGTACCTAAGGATCCCGTCGAGCATGAGTGCTTTAAGCGCCGGCTTATAGCCACAGCGAATAGCCTAAAGAAAAAATAGCAACAGCTTCGAGCTGATCAGGACTTGCTAGCAGATAGATGGACTGAAGTCCTTGCGACCGAGGAATATGAACTCGAACGCCCCTCCAAGGGTCACCCAAAGCGCAGGTTGCTACCCCGACTTGAGGAGGAAGCATTAAAACCTACATCACCAGCGTACGACGCGGCTGATCGGCCACCTCGTGGCCAAGATAGAGAGGCATTTCAGCCAGAAGCTCAGCCCGCACCCCGCCGCCACTCAAACAAAAGTACCAAGGCACCAGGGAACACGCGAGACCTGCGAGACGTATTGGAGGACATGCAAAAACACGCAAGATCGATCTACGTATCACGAGGGCACGCCCCTACGCGGGACGGTGACCGTCACGCCGGATACACTAAAGGTAAATCCAGCCGGGCCGAATACAGCAGGCAAGACTCATATGAGCTACGCCGCGATATAGCCCAAAGACAGTAGGCGCCAAGACACCCCCTATGCTTCACTGACGAAGTAATGGATCATGAATTCCCAGAGGGTTTTAAACCCGTAAACATCGAATCATATGATGGTACAACAGATCCCACGGTATGGATTGAGGACTTCCTCCTCCACATCCACATGGCTCGCGGCGACGATCTACATGCCATCAAGTACCTCCCGCTAAAGCTTAAAGGACCAGCTCGGCATTGGCTGAATAGCTTGCCAACAGACTCCGTTGGCTGTTGGGAGGATCTGGAAGACGCATTCCTCGACAACTTCCAGGGCACTTATGTGCGGCCACCAGATGCCGATGACTTGAGCCACATAATTCAGCAGCCAAGGGAATCCGCCAGGCAATTCTAGACACGGTTCCTAACCAAGAAGAATCAAATTGTTGACTGTCCGGATGCAGAGGCCTTAGCGGCATTTAAACACAACATCCGTGACGAGTGGCTCGCCCGGCACCTTGGCCAGGAAAAGCCGAAATCCATGGCAGCCCTCACGATGCTCATGACCCGCTTTTGCACAGGAGAGGATAGCTGGCTGGCTCGTAGCAACAACATATCAAGAAACCTTGGCACTTCGGATGCCAAGGATAGCAACGGCAGGCCACGTCGCAACAAACATAAGCGCTGCAATAATGGTGATAACGGCGAGGATACGACGATCAATGCCGGATTCCGAGGCTCTAAACCCGGTCAGCGGAAAAAGCCATTTAAGAGAAGCACTCCGGGCCCGTCCAGTCTGGACCGCATACTCGATCGCTCGTGCCAAATACATGGCACCCCCGACAAACCAGCCAATCACACCAATAGATATTGCTGGGTGTTCAAGCAGGCCGGCAAGCTAAACACCGAAAACAAGGACAAGGGGCTGCACAGCGATCACGAGGAGGAGCCCCGGCCGCCAAACACGGGAGGACAGAAGAGGTTCCCCCCACAAGTAAGGACGATGAACATGATATACGCAACCCACATCCCCAAAAGGGAACGAAAGCATGCACTAAGGGACGTATATGCGATGGAGCCCGTCGTCCCAAAGTTCAACCCATGGTCCTCTTGTCCGATCACTTTCGATCACAGGGACCACCCTACTAGTATCCGTCATGGCGGATCTTCCGCATTGGTCTTAGACCCAATCATCGACGGATTTCACCTCACCCGAGTCCTTATGGACGGTGGCAGCAGCCTGAACCTGCTTTATCAGGATACAGTGCACAAAATAAATATAGACCCCTCAAGGATCAAACCCACCAAAACGACCTTTAAATGCGTCATCCCAGGTGTAGAGGCTCATTGTACGGGCTCAATCACACTGGAAGTGGTCTTCGGATCTCCGGACAACTTCCGAAGCGAGGAGTTAATCTTTGATATCGTCCCGTTCTGCAGCGGCTATCACGCACTGCTCGGGCGCACCGCATTTGCGACATTCAATGCGGTACCGCATTACGCATACCTCAAGCTCAAGATGCCAGGACCTAGGGGGGTCATCACAGTCAATGGAAACACAGAACGCTCACTCCGTACAGAGGAGCACACTACGACCCTCGCAGCAGAAGCACAAAGCAGCCTTTTAAGGCAATCCACCAATTCGGCGGTCAAGCCCCCGGACACCGTCAAGCACGTCCGGAGTAACCTGCAACAGGTTCGCCTGGCACGCTCAGAGCTCGCCTAGCAATTCGGCCCCCGCCTAGTCTCAGTACAACGGCAAAGTCCGTTTTGCGCGTGCATAATTACGCATTGAAAATACCATGGGTATAGGCGGGGGCACGATCACGGCGCGTCCCACAATGTGGCTCAACCGCACTAGGGGCTTACTACCTTTTATCACTCTCTTTCTTTTAGGACTCTACTCTCTGGAAGCCCTATCCGGCAGTACGGTAGCCGGACACATGATCCAACACCCAAGAGGGCAGGAAGTTATGTCGTACAACGGAATCCCTAGGTGGTCTCTGATAACGAGTTAAATACCTTTTTAAGATACCAGTCCGCAGCTTGCCCTTGGATGGGACATGTCAAATAGTCCTACTTTTTGCTTATCGCACTACTTGTATCAGTATGCTTTGACGCACTTTTTAAATAAACAATGCATAGCACTAGTCTATTATATATATATATATATATATATATATATATATATGTTCATTTATGACAATCAGCACCCGTACACTCTGGTACGACCAATACGCCAGGGGCTTCCGTATACCCCATAATTTGGCTTGAGAAGTCCGAACACTTTCGACAGTGCGGCACCCCGAACTTATAGCATTATATGCATCAGCTCCGAATCATGTTCTTGGGTCAATAGTTGGGTTTGCTCGGCTCCCATGTTTTGGTACCTTACGTTCCGCTATATCGGCTAAGGTAGCACTGGGAGAACTACTGCGATTGTGCTCCGGTTCTTCCGGCCGAGCACCTCAGTAGAGAAAGCTAAAACTGACTGTCATGATGAGGCGAGAGCTGGTTGCTGTTCGTGAGGTCTCAAGTCCCTAAAGACTTTCTCCGCTTCAGGCGAGGAGTCGGCCTTGTCCGGCTTAGGCGTGTATAGCGCCCCAAATTCGGCCTTCCGAAGACTAGGGGCTTTGCCAAAATTTAAAATTGTAGACTTCTATGGCTAAGTGAGAGCGATAAAGCATTATAGTCCGATTGCTGGTTCAAGGTAATCGAACACCTCCCTCAAAGGACCCAAAAATGGGAAAAAGAGTGCTCAGATTTATCCCGAACACCCCAGCACTAGTTGCATGGGGGCTGAAGCCGATGACTAGCAACTCTCAGATTTTACAAACGACCGCACAGAAGGTAATATTTTAAATTCGAAAGCATTGCATAGCGTAAATGAACTAGTTTTCATAACATAGGATCACACGAGCAATTTTCATTCAAAGATTACATCTTTGGTACACTCGTCCGCCACGAGACGGGCACCCTTCAGGACACCTTCATAATACATTTCGGGGTGGCGATGCTCCTTGCCCTGTGGCGGCCCCTCCTTCACCAGCTTCTCGGCGTCCATCTTCGCCAAAGTGCACCTTCAAGACGGGCAAAAGCCCTGCGTGCACCTTCGATGCAGACGGACCGCTTGAAGACTTCCAGCCGTGGGCAGGCATCCACAAGCCGCCTCACCAGGCCGAAGTAGCTGTCGGGAAGGGAATCGCCAAGCCACATCCGGACTACAAGGCCCCTCATGGCCTGTTCGGCCGCCTTTGTGGAGCTCGACCGATTGCTTCACTGGTCGCCACGGCATCGGGTGTTCGGGTCCCAGATATCGATACCAGAACAACTTCTCCGCCGAGCTTCCCTCCTCGGCCCGGTAGAACTCCGCAAAGATCGTACACCGCGAGGCAGATTCGCGAACGCTCCCGAGAGCTCCGAACTCGGGTAAGTAAAAGGAAATTTTCTTTCACATGCCTACTTTGCATAATGAATGCCTTACCCGCCGCTATCTTCTTCACCGCCTCAATTTCCTGGAGGGCCTTTTGGGCCTCGGCCTTGGCATTTTTTGCGTTTTCGAGGGCCCTGGCAAGCTCGGACTCTCGCGTCTTCGAGTCAAGCTCCAAGGACTCATGCTTCTTGACGAGAACCTGGAGCTCTTGCTGCACCTTGCCTACCCGAGCTTCGTGTCTTTCTCGCTCGGTGCGCTCCTTGGCCGCTTTGTTTTCGGCCTCGGCGAGCAACTGCTTCACGGTCGCCACTTCGGTCGTGGACCCTGGCATATCCATCATGATCCTATTATCTTGCAACCAAAACCTTTTTTATATATAGACAAGGTATTGCTTACCTTTGTTCTCCTCGAGCTGCCTCTTGGCAAGGCCGAGCTCCTCCTCGGACCGCTCGAGGTCCTGCTTCGATCTTGGCGACCTCCGCAAAGATGCAGCTGTAGCGGCCAAGAAGTGACCCTCGTGACACGCATATTGACATATTTGGATTAGACTCCTGCAGTTGTTATTTGATCCTCTATCTGGCTTTCCTTCGTGAACACCGAACAGAGCATCAGGGGCTACTGTCTATGCGGTAATATTTTTATCATCTGATTACTTACCTCGAAGCCTATTAGGAGGCTGGCACAAGCTTCGGTTAGTCCGCTTTTGGCAGACCGAACCTTCTCGATCACCGCACTCATAATAGTGCGGTGCTCTTCGTCGATGGAAGCGCCTTGAAGCGCTTCCAACAAATTGTCCGGTGCCTCTGGATTGACAGAGGCCACCGGCGCGGGCGGCTTGTCTCCCTTAACAGGGAGTTGCCTGCCGGAATCCGGAACTACTGAAGGCTCCGGCGCGGTGTCCGACCGACGGCCGGACTTGGAGCCTATGGGAATCTTGCTCCCTTTGCGCCCTGGGCCCGGAAGGTCGCCTCGAGGCACCTCTAGAACCACCTCCCCTCAGCTCGATGCCTTCGCAGACAACGCTTCGGCGTTGTCCGTAGGGTGGGGGTAGAAGCGGTCGTAAGTGAGTCGCTCTTCATATCCGACGAGCCCAAAGAATCACCCGACGAAGATACTTCGATACGGGCTCTGGGCGGGCTGCATAATCGTGTTCGGCGTGAGTAGAAGCAGTTCAATAAAGCAGACCAATAGTCGCTGTGGTATCCGGATACTTACGACTTCGCTAGGGGCTTGTCCCTGAGCAGCCACTCGTCACGGCGGCCGTCGTGGAGCAGTCCGGAAGGAGAGTTCTTCCCTTCTTGGACTCTTCGGCCTCCTTGGTTGGGGCAGCCTTCCTTTTCTTGTCTCCCCCGACTGGAGGGGGAGAACCTTCATCTTCCTCCTCCTCGCTTTCACGAGAGGAGTGCATCTCGGAGTCATCGGGCGACGAGTCCGATACCACCTGACGCCGGGAACTCTTTCGGCTCCCCTTGGCCTTCTTCTTGGCCTTCTTCTCTGGCACCTCATAAGGTGCCGGAGTCAACATCTCCGTCAGGAGAGCGTCCTCTGGATCTTCAGGCAAAGGGGCTGGGCAGTCGATCTTCTCTGTCGTCTCCACCCAGTCCTGTTAAAGGCAGGGGAAGCTGAGATCCCGCACATGACTAAACTGGGGAGAATAGAAACCTTATAAGGGATAAAGAACTTACCGGTTTCGCGAGGCGCTTCGTGCTAAGTCCATGATCCTCGGTTTGGGAAGGGGGGACCTCGGCACCCTTGAACAGCACCTTCTAGACATCCTTGTGCGTCGTGCCAAAGAGCTCGCGCAGAGTCTGGTGCTGGGCCGGGTCGAACTCCCATAGATTGAACGCCCGTTGTTGACACGGGAGGATCCGACGGAAGTGCATGACCTGGACCACGTTGACAAGTTTGATCTTCCTGTTCATCATGTTCTTGATGCAGGTCTGGAGTCCGGTCAGCTCTACCGGGTTACCCCAGGGCAGGCCCTTCTCTTTCCAGGATGTGAGCCGCATAGGGATTCCAGATTGGAACTCAGGGTCCGCCACCAGTTTGGGGTCGCGCGGCTCGGTGATGTAGAACCACCCCGATTGCCACCCCTTGATGGTCTCCACATAGGAGCCCTCGAGCCATGTGACATTGGGCATTTTTCCCACCATGGCGCCTCTGCATTCCGCTTGCTGGCCGCTCACAACCTTCGGCTTGACATTGAAGGTCTTCAGCCACAGGCCGAAGTGAGGCCGGATGCGGAGGAAGGCCTCGCAAACGATGATAAACGCCGAGATGTTGAGGATGAAGTTGGGGGCCAGATCATGAAAGTCCAGCCCATAGTAAAACATGAGGCCGCGGACAAATGGGTGAAGAGGAAATCCCAGTCCGCGGACAAAGTGGGTGAGGAAAACTACCCTCTCGTGGGGCTCTGGAGTAGGGACGACCTGCCCTGCGTTGGGTATCCGGTGCGCAATATCCGTGTTCAAATATCTGGCCCCCCGCAACTTTTTTACGTCCTTCTCTATGACGGAGGATTTCATCCACTTTTCTCCCGCTCCGGACATGATTGGGACGGTGTGAGGAGAAAGGTGCGAACTTGGCGTTGGAGCTCGGGTGCGCAAGAATGGATAGGCGAAGAGGAAGAGGGCGTGGGCGAAAAAGGCGAACTCTTATCCCTTTATAAGGGCGGATGAAACTATACGCCCCCACTAGCCTGGTTAACTCGCTTATGTTCCAAGCGCCACGATTGATGGCGCGGTTGGGTTACCCATGCCCATATTGATGAGAATCCCGTGATAAGGGGACATGATCTCTGCTTCGACAAGACGCGCCAAGGAAACCGCCTCGCGATATGCGCCAGTACTGGTTGACAAAAACGGTTCGATAATAACCGGGCCGTGGTATGATGTCATGGTATCAAATACGTCAGCAGATCGGAAATATTATTCTCTCTACGGTGGTATGTGGAACTTGTTTTGTAGAGCCGGACACTATCCTTGTGTTCAAAATCTTCTATGGAGTATTCGGAGGAGGAACCCGTCTTGCAATGCCGAAGACAATCTGCTACCGGACTCATCGTCATTGAAGCCTGGTTCAAGGGCTACCGAGGAGTCCCGGATTAGGGGTATCCGGACAGCTGGACTATATCCTTTGGCGGACTGTTGGACTATGAAGATACAAGATTGAAGACTTCGTATCGTGGTCCGGATGGGACTCTCCTTGGCGTGGAAGGCAAGCTTGGCGATACGGATATGTAGATCTCCTCCCATTGTAACCGACTGTGTAACCCTAGCCCTCCGGGTGTCTATATAAACCGGAGGGTTTAGTCCGTAGAACAACAATAATCATACCATAGGCTAGCTTCTAGGGTTTAGCCTCTACGATCTGGTGGTAGATCAACTCTTGTAATACTCATATCATCAAGATCAATCAAGCAGGAAGTAGGGTATTACCTCCATAGAGAGGGCCTGAACCTGGGTAAACATCGTGTCCCCTGCCTCCTATTACCATCCGCCTTAGACGCACAGTTCGGGACCCCCTACCCGAGATCCGCCGGTTTTGACACCGACACCAGGGGCGACGACAAGGTCATGGCCAACTGGCTCCCCATGGCCCTGACCAGTGTGCCACACGCCTGGCTACTCGACCTCCCCGGATCCACAGTGGCATCTTGGGAGGAGCTGCGCGATCTCTCTGTCGTGCGCTTCACGGCACCGGCACCCCACGGGGTCGTGGCCCTCCTCGGCGGCTCGCAAGCACCTCCCTCGGACCGCCACATCAAGCCATTCCTCCGCCGGGTCGGCGCCACTTCCAAGCGCCCGGGGGCTCTGCCGGGCTGGGCCGCGCCCGAGGCCGAGCTCACCTTCGACTCAGGGGATCATCCCGTCTCCACCGCCAGCTCGGGTATGCTCCCAATGCTTTGCACTCCCACCATTTGCAACGTGGCCGTCACCAAGACCCTCATCGATGGCGGCGCTAGCCTCAACGTGCTCTCCGTGGAAGCCTTCGGCCTCCTTCACGTACCACTCGAGCGGCTCCGCCTCAGCAAGGAGTTGGCGGTGACACCGCCCACTCCCTGGGGCAGATCCGCCTTCCTGTCACCTTCGGCATGCGCGACAATTACCGCACCGAGTTGGTCAACTTCGACATCACCCGCATCGGCCTCCCGTACAACGCCATCCTTGGGTACCCAGCTCTAGCCAGCAACCCATCCGACTTACAACCTCATGAAGATGCCTGGGAGCAAGGGCGTCCTCACCGTGGAGGGGGACACCAAGGAGGCTCTGCTGGCGCTCAAGCTCGCTTTCAAGATCACCGAGGTGGCGCAGCCCGCCGGCGCAGGCGCCTCCTAGGCCAAGGGAGCTGCACCAACCAAGAAGAAGCAGCTGTTCACCCAAGACAAGGCAGAAACCAAGCAGGTGCCCGTCGATGAGGACGGGTCCTCAGGAGCCACCTTTACCATAGGTGCCGACCTCGACCCTGGCCAAGAGGAAGCGTTGGTGAAGTTCTTGCGCGCAAACAAGGAGATATTCGCATGGGAACCCAAGCAACTGGTGGGGGTCCCAAGAGAGGTGATCCAGCATCACTTAAGGGTGTGCCCCAACGTACGCCCTGTGAAGCAGCGGGCAAGTCGACAGTCCACGGAGAAGCAGGCCTTCATTGTCCAAGAAACCCACAAGCTGGAGGCGGCGGGTGCCATTCGCGAAGTTCGGTATCCCGAGTGGCTGGCAAACCCCGTTGTTGTGCCAAAGAAAGGTGGGAAGGAGCGCATGTGTGTCGACTTCACCAACCTCAACAAAGCCCGCCCCCAAGATCCGTTCCCACTTCCACGCATCGACCCGTCGACTCCACCGCAGAGTGCGATTTGTTGTGCTTCCTAGATGCGGTCTCGGGCTACCACCAGATCAAGATGGCAGTAGAAGATGTGGAGAAGACCGCCTTCCTGACCCCGTGTGGGGTGTACTGCTATACTTGCATGCCTTTCAGACTACGCAACAAGGGCGCGACCTTTCAGCGGCTGATGCACATCGCCTTGGGGCGGCAGCTCGGGAGAAACGCGGAGGCCTATATCGACGACATCATGGTGAAGTCTCAGGAAGCGAGAACCTTGATCCAAGATCTGGAGGAGACTTCTGCGAGCCTACGCCAGGTGAACTTGCGACTCAACCCAGAGAAGTGCGTGTTCGGTGTCCCTTCCGGCAAGCTGTTGGGTTTCCTCGTATCCCACAGAGGGATCGAGGCGAACCCAGAGAAGGTCAAGGCAATCGAAGACATGAGCCCACCACAGACCCTCAAGGAGATGCAGAAGCTTACTGGTCGTGTGACTGCGTTGGGCCGCTTTATCTCCAAGCTAGGAGAGAGAGCCCTACCGTTCTTCAAGCTGATGAAGAAAAAGGGCCCATTCGAGTGGACTCCGGAAGCCGACCAAGCGTTTCAAGACCTCAAGAGATACCTGACCAGCCCGCCAGTGATGGTGGCGCCTCGACCCCTCGAGCGCTTGGTGCTCCACCTGACTGCCACACCCCACTCCGCCAGCGCAGCACTGGTGGCCCTCAGAGAAGAGCGCCAGATCAAGGACCCGCCGGGGGGAGCCTCCAGGCCGAACGAAGCGACGCGACACCAAGGCGAAGCACCAAAGCAGCAACTGCTTCAGCGGACCACCTAGCCCCTGAAGCCAAAACCCTCGCAGAGACACCTCAGCTCCCGAAAGCCGAAGACTTCGTCAGCTCTCCCGCCCTCGTCGAGCACCCGGTATACTTCATCAGCACAGTGCTGCAGGATGCGAGGGCATGGTACTCTAATGCCTCAGAAGATCCTGCTCGCGCTCCTGGTGGTGTCGCGCAAGTTGTGCCACTACTTCCAGGGTCACCCCATCAAGATCGTCTCGGCTTACCCACTGGAAAGAGTGCTCAGGAGCCCCAATGCTGTCGGGCGAGTCGCCGAATGGACCATCGAGCTGCAAGTGTTTGACTTGGAGTTCAGCACAACCAGGGTCATCAAGGGGGCCGCGCTCGCGGACTTTGTGGCTGAATGGACCGACGCCTGTAACTCAAGGTGTGAGGACCAATCCCTATCTCCAGAAGCGGGTTACCGGACGGCTGGGTCATGTACTTGACGGTGCATTCTCACACCAGTATGCTGGGCTGGCGGGTGCCTGCCTCGCCCACCCAGTGACAAGCTCTACTACGCCAGGCAGCTGCCCAAAGAGGGTGAGAAGGTCTCCAACAACATAGCAGAGTACAAAGGCCTCAGGGCTGCGGTGGCCCTGGGGGTGAGGCTTCTCACCATCAAGGGCGACTCGCAACTCCTCGTCAACTTCTCCAACAAGGTTTATGAGCCAAAGGACGAGCACATGGAGGCATACCTCACGGAGGTGCGCAAGATGGAGAAGCAGTTCTCGAGTCTGGAGTTACAGCATGTGTCCCATGGCACCAACAAGGAAGCTGACGACATCACCAGAAGAGCATCCAAGCGGCTACCCCAAGAGCCTGGCGTCTTTGAGTAGCGGCTCTTCAAGCCATCAGCAACGCCACCGCTCTTGAGAACAGCGTTGCCTCGCGAGGAGCTCCCTCAACCACGTGCCTCAGGAGCCCCGGCCTGCGGCCCGACCTCGGGAGCGCGCTTGCTCTTGGCGCTCGAACCTCAGGAGGGATGCTGGATCAAGGAATTCAAGGGATACCTGACGCAAGGAACGCTGCCGGAAGAGGAGGAAGACATGGAGCGTGTGGCCCGACAAGCCACCACATATTGCATCTGGGACGGTGAGTTATACAAGAAGCGGCCAAATGATGTTTCCTTATGTTGCATCTCCAGGGAGCAAGGAAGAGAGCTGCTGGCCGACATACACGGCGGGGACTACGGGCACCACTCGTCATCACGAACCCTCGTCGGCAAGGCATTCCGCAGCGGATTCTACTGGCCTACAACACTCAACGACGCGACTGAGCTGGTGAAGTCCTGTGAGGCCTGTCAGTTCCACGCCAAGCAGATTCATCAGTCGGCTCAGGGCCTCCAAACCATCCCACTCACATGGCTATTCGCGGTCTGGGGGCTGGATATCTTGGGCCCATTCCCTCGAGCGCCCGGGGGCTACCGCTACCTCTACATCGCCATCGACAAGTTCACCAAGTGGGCAGAGGTGGAAGCCGTCCGCACCATCCCAGCCAGCTCTGCGGTCAAGTTCATCAAGGGTCTCGTGAGCCTTTTCGGTGTCCCCAACCGCATCATCACTGACAACGGCTCGCAGTTCACCAGTAATCTCTTCAAAACATATTGTACTAACCTTGGAACACAGATCTTCTACACTTCGGTGGCACACCCCCGGAGCAATGGAAAGGCGAACGCGCCAACGCAGAGGTCCTGAGGGGCCTCAAGACCAGGACCTTCAAGAAGAAGCTCGAGGCCTGCAGAAGGGGCTGGTTTGACAAGCCCCAGTCCGTGTTGTGGTCCATCAGCACCACCGCCACCAAGCCAATGGGTGAGACCCTGTTCTTCCTCGTCTACGGAGCAGAAGCAGTCCTCCCTCACGAGGTCAAGCATCGTTCCGCATGGGTCCTGGCGTTTGATGAAACGCGGCAGGACGCCATGCGGGGGGTGGACCTCGTGCTGGGGGAGGAACGCCGCCGCGAAGCTGCACTACAGGCGACAAGGTATCAGCAAGCGCTGCGGCGGTACCACTGCCACAACATCCGCCCCAGGACGCTCGAGGTGGGTGACCTTGTCCTAAGGCGGGTCCTTGTCGGTGTCAAAACCGGCGGATCTCAGGTAGGGGGTCCCGAACTGTGCGTCTAAGGCGGATGGTAACAGGAGGCGGGGGACACAATGTTTACCCAGGTTCGGGCCCTCTCGATGGAGGTAATACCCTACTTCTCGCTTGATTGATCTTGATGATATGAGTATTACAAGAGTTGATCTACCACGAGATCGTAGAGGCTAAACCCTAGAAGCTAGCCTATGATTCTCGATTGTTGTTGTCCCATTTGGACTGAACCCTCCGGTTTATATAGACACCGGAAGGGGCTAGGGTTACACAGAGTCGCCATAAGGAGGAGATCTACATATCCGAATTGCCAAGCTTGCCTTCCACGCAAAGGAGAGTCCCATCCGGACACGGGACGAAATCTTTAATCTTGTATCTTCATAGTCCAATAGTCTGGCCAAAGTATATAGTCCGGCTGTCCGAGGACCCCCTAATCCAGGACTCCCTCAGTAGCCCCTGAACCAGGCTTCAATGATGATGAGTCCGGCGCGCAGATTGTCTTCGGCATTGCAAGGCGGGTTCTTCCTCCGAATACTCCATAGAAGATTTCGAACACAAGGATCATGTCCGTCTCTGCAAAACAAATTCCACATACCACCATAGAGAGTATAATATTTCCACAAATCTAATCTGCTGACAACTTTTCATGATGTGACATCACGCCACGGCTCGGTCATTATTTGAACCGTTTTTATCAGCCAGCTACTGCACATATTGCGAGGCAGTTTTCTTGGCACGTCTTGTCGAAGCAGAGATCATGAACCCTTATGACGGGATTCTCATCAATACGGGTGTGGGTAACCCAACCGCGCCATCAATCACGGCGCTTGGGGAATAAGCGAGTTTACCAGGCAAGTGGGGAGGCGACGCTTTCTATCGCCTTATAAAGGGACAAGGACTCCTCCTTTTTCCCCACGCCTTCTTCTTCCCTGCCCATCCACTCTCGCGCACTCGAGCTCCAGCACCCAAGTTCGCATTTTCTCCACAAAACCACTCCAAACATGTCCGGAGCGGGAGGCAAGTGGATGGTCTCCTCCGTTACGGAGGAGAACATTACGAAGCTCCGGGAAGCCGGATACCTGGCCGCAGATATCACGCACCGGCTCCCAGATGCGGGGCAGATCGTCCCCACCCCTGAACCCCATGAAAGGGTCGTGTTCCTTACCCATTTCATCCGCGGACTGGGATTTCCCCTCCACCCATTTGTTCGTGGGCTCATGTTCTATTACGGGCTGGACTTCCATGATCTGGCCCCCAATTTCATCCTCAACATCTCGGCGTTTATCGTCGTGTGCGAGGCCTTCCTCCGCATCAAACCCCACTTCGGCCTGTGGCTGAAGACCTTCAACGTTAAACCGAAGGTGGTGGTCGGCCAGCAAGCGGAGTGCGGAGGCTCCATGGTGGGCAAAATGCCCAACGTCACCTGGCTTGAAGGCTCCTATGTGGAGACTGTAAAGGGGTGGCAATCGGGGTGGTTCTACATCACCGAGCCGCGCGGCACCAATTGGGTGGCGGCCCCCCGAGTTTCGATCCGGAATCCCCTGCGGCTCACCTCTTGGAAATAGAAGGTCCTATCTTGGGGTTCATCGGTGGAGCTGACCGGACTCCAAAACTGCATCAAAAACATGATAAGCAAGAAAATCAAGCTTGTCAACATGGTCCAGGTCATGCTCTTCCGCCGGATCCTCCCGTGTCAAAGACGGGCATTCAATTTGTGGGAGTTCGACCCGGCTAAGCACCAGACGCTGCAAGAGCTCTTCGACACGACGCACCAGGACATCTGGAAGGTGTTGTTCAAGTCCACCGAGGTACCTCCTCCCCTTACCGAGGATCACGGACTCAGCGCAAAGCGCCCTGCCAATCCGGTAAGCTCCTTATATCTCATAAGATGTTTCTTTCCCCAGTATAATCCTGTGGGGGATCTAAGCCTCCATGCCATTTAACGGGACTGGGTCGCGACAGCGGAGCATATCGATTGTCCGACCCCACTGCCCGAAGATCCAGCAAGAGCTCTCTTAATGGAGATGCTGGTTCCGGCACCCTATGAGGCGCCGGAGAAGAAGGCGAAGAAGAAGGCCACGGGGACCAGGAAAGGTCTCCGGCGCAAGGTCGTATCGGACTCATCATCCGATAACACCGAGGCGCCCTCGTCCTACGAGAACGCGGAGGAGGAAGAGGAAAGTTCTCCCCCCCCCCAGCCGGGGGAGACAAGAAAAGGAAGGCCGCCCCATCCGGGGAGGCCGAAGGGTCCAAGAAGGGAAGGACCCTCCTTCCGGATCGCTTCCACAAATGCCGCTTTTTAGCGATTTAGGAGTGTTTACCCAGGGACAAGCCCCTGGCGAAGTCATAAGTATCCAGATACCATAATAGTTCTTGGTATGTTTTATTTTATTGCTTCTTATCATGCCGAACATGATCATGCAGCCCATCCAAAGCCCATATTGACGTACCCTCTTCGGATGAGTCTTTGGGCCCGTCGGAGATGAACAGCGATTCACTCCCGACCGCCTCCTCCCCCCGCCCTACGGACGACGTGGAGGTGTTGTCTCAAAGGGCACTTAACCAAGGGGAGACAGTTCCGGAGGCACCCCAAGGCGACATTCCAGACGCTGGGCGAACTAGGGGCAGGACTCCCATGGGCTATAATGCCGGGGGCAGCAAGTCTGGCCCCCAGCCGGATACTGCGCCAGAACCTCCAGTGGTTCCGGACTCCGACAGGCGACCCCTCGCTAAGGGGGGCGAGCTGTCTGTGCCGATGGTCTTTGTCCAACCAGAGGCATCGGACAACTTGCTGGAAGCGCTTCACGGCGCTTCCATTGACGAAGAGCACCGCGCCATTATGAGTGCGGTGGTCGAGAAAGTTCGGTCCGCCAAAAGCGGATTGACCGAAGCTCGTATGCAGCCTCCTAATGTGCTTTGAGGTAAGTAATAAAATTATGAGAACATATCACAACATAGACCGTAGACCCTGATGCTCTGTTTGGTGTTCGGAAAGAAAGGCCAACAGAGGATCAAATAACAATCGTGGGAGTCTAATCAGAATATGTCTATGTGAATAAGCAAAGCCATTTGGCCGCCGCCGCATCTGCTGGAGGTCGCTGGATCAAGTGAGACCTTGAGCGGTCCCAGGAAGAGCTCGGCCTTACCAAGAGGCAGCTCGAAGAGAACAAAGGTAAGTGATGACCCGTTTTTATATTGAGAAAGGGAAAGTGGTTTATAGATCATAGGATCATCATGAATTTTGATAGGGGCCTCGGCCGAAGTGGCGGCCCTGAAGAAGGCGTTGTCCAAGGCTCAAGGCAAGGCGGCCACAGAGCGCGCCGAGCACGAGAAGCAAGAGGCTCGAGTCGGCGAGGTGCAGCAAGAGCTCCAGGACTTTGTCAAGAAGTACGAGTCCTTGGAGCGTGACTCTAAGACACAAGGGTCCGAGCTTGCGAAGGCCCTCGAGAATGCACAAAATGCCAAGGCCGAAGCCCAAAAGGCCCTCCAGGAAATTGAGGCGGTCAAGAAGATAGCGGCGGGTAAGGCATTCATTAGGCAAAGCAAGCATGTGAAGGAAACTTTCCTTTTACTTACCCGACTGGAGCTCTCCAGTGAGCTGCTCGCAGATCTACCCAAAGAAGGTGTCGGATGTCATGAGTTCTACCGGGCCGAGGAAGGGAGCTCGACGGAGAAGTTGTTCTTGTCTCAGTATACTGGGACCGAACATCCAATGCCCTTGAGCGACCAGTTGAAACAACTGGTCGAGCTTCACAAGGCGGCCGAACTGGCCATGAAGGGTCTCATAGTCCGGATGCGGCCTGGTGTCGGTGTACAAAACTAGGGGCACATTTTTGTACCCCTTTACATGTGCACGGGCAATCAGAGCCGCGCCCGCGACCACACCAAGCAGAGCGAGGGAGGTGAGCCAATGTAAGACCGAAGCCCTAGACGGCCAGAGAACGCCAAGGCCAAGGCCGCAAAGAGCAAAGGGATGAAGCAGGTTCCCCCAGCAAGAGACCCTTGCCGGGGCAGCCTCGACAGCCCCGGCAAGACCCTTGCCGGGACAGCTCGCCCCACACCAATGGAGTGACCCACCCTTGAGCCCATGATCCCAAACGCCATCATCCACATGGGGCCAGGGCTCGGGAAGGCACCTCCGAGGTGGCATGCAGATATTTGTGAAGACATATCCAAGAATGGACGAGGATTAGAAGACGATGACCCCCGGCAAGACCCTTGCCGGGGACGACGGCGTACCACAGCAAGACCCTTGCTGGGGATGACGGCGTGCCGCGACAAGACCCTTGTCGGGCCACCCGGCAAGGCCATCACCAAGGGTGCCGGGCAGGCCACCGCTAAGCCCGGGCGAATTAAGCTTCCACCGCCGTCAAGATACCGCTGGCCCAACCAGCTGGGCAGGCTCCTGCGTGGCGACATGCAGCTCCTGGGCCAACTCATCAAGCGCCTACGTGGCGGCATGCAGATCCTCGAGATGGCTCCACCACCACACCACCTCAGCTGCCAGCCTGCCTGCATGGCGCCGCACGCATCATCGCCGTATGCCAGGTCGAAGCAAGGAAGAGCAGTGACGGACAGGACGGGCCTCGCCCCCGTCCCCGATAAAGCAAAGGGACACCTGCGTGATGCATTAAATGCGTCTTGTCTTGTAATACGAAGGATAACCATGCAACACTGTTGCCTTTCCACCTCCTGTGTGCCACTGTGGCAAACCCTTTTTCTATAAAAGGAGGCCCAAGGCGACGAGGAGGGGGATTCGGCTTTTTGGAGCTCGTTACACCCCGTAGCTAGTTCAAGAACTCAGAATACATCCACCAAATTAAAGCAGGACTAGGGTTTTACGCATCCTCGCGGCCCGAACCTGGATAAACGAATCGCGTGCTCTCTGTTAGATCCGCTCTTCTCTCAACCCCGCGCTTCGCAAGCGCAAAGAGGGATTCTTGTGATCCCATAGGTGTCGCTTTCCACCGACACCGGTGAGCCCTCGCTTAGCAGCTACTTCGACCGGTAAAGCGGCTTGTGAATGCCTCGCCACGGCTCAAGTCATAAAGCGTCCGTCTGTATTGAAGGTGACGTTAGGGTTTTGCCCGTGCAAAAGTGCACTGGGCAAAGATGGATGCCGAAAAGCTGGTGAAGGAGGGGCCACCGGAGGGCAAGGAGCATCGCCACCCCGAGAAGTATTATGAAAGTGTCCTGAAGGGTGCCCGCCTTGTGGCGGAGGAATGTGCTAAGGATGTAATATTTGAATGAATGTACTGATGTGGTCCTGTAATATGAAACGAGTTCATGTGCGCTATGTAACGCTTGTTAATTTAAAATATTACCTTCCGTATGCCGCTTATAAAATCTCGAGAGTTGGCTACCGTCGGCTTCGCCTTCATGTAACTAGTAATCGAGGTGTTTGGGATAAACCTGATCACTCTTTATCCCGCTTTTGGGTCCTTCAAGGAGGTGTTCAAAGACAACGAACCGTGCAATCGGATTATAAAGCTTTATCACTCTCACTTGGCCATAGAAGTCTAAATTTTGGCGAAGCCCCTAGTATTCTAAGGTCGAACTTGGGGCGCTTATGTACGCCTAAATCGCATAAGGCCGACTTTCGCTCAAGCGGAAAAAATCTTTAAGGATTTGAGACCTCCCGAACAGCGACCAGCTCTCGCCGCATCATGACATTCAGTTTTCGGCTTTCTCTACCGAGGTGCTCGTCCGGAAGAACTGGGACACAATTGCAGTAGTTCTCCCAGTGATACCTTAGCCGATATAGCGGAACGTAAGGTACCAAAACATGGGAGCCGGGCAAACCCAACTATTGACCCAAGACATGATTCGGAGTTGATGCATATAATGCTATAAGTTCGGGTTGCCGCACTGTCGAAAGTGTTCAGACTTTTCATGCCATGTTATGGGGTACACTGAAGCCCTTGGCGACCGGACGATATCGTAATGTACGGCGCAATTTGTCGTAAATAAATGCATAGTGGAAAAAAAGATGAAGAAATGTAATAATAAGCTAACGCTATGTATTATTATTTAAATGATACGTCAAAGCGTATGTGTACAAGTAGTGCAATAAGCAAAAAATAGGACTATTTGACATGTCCTATCCAAGAGCAAGCTGCATGTAGGTATGTAAAACAGGTATAGCGATCGTTATCAGAGACCACCTGGGGATTCCCTTGTATGTCAAGGCTTCTTGCTTCCTTGGTGTTTCCTTCCCATGACGGGTCCGATAATCAGACGATCGGAGAGGGCCTTCAGAGAATAGGGGCCTGAAAGGGAGGAAATATTAAAGGTATACGGGTCCTGAAGCGGTCGAGCCACATTGTGGGCCGTGCCGTAGCCGTGCCTCCGCCTGTGCCCATGGTATCTTGAGTGCGTAATTATGTACGCGCGGCGCAAATTTCGCTGCTTGACTGGGACTGGGATGGAGGCCGAATTGCTAGGCGAGCTCTAAACGTGCATGGTGATCCTGTTGCGGGGTACTCCGGACTCACTTGAAGGTGTCCGGGGGCATTTTCACAGAATTGGTGGTTTGCCTAAGAAGGTTGCTTTGTACTTCTGCTGCAAGGGCAGCGGTGTGCTCCTCCGTACGGATCGAGCGTTCTGTGTTTCCATTAACTGTTACAACCCCGCGAGGTCCTGGCATTTTGAGCTTGAGGTATGCATAATTGTAACGCCCTCGATGCGGCTATATCTCCCACGTGTCGAGGCACGACTTAGAGGCATAACCGCATTGAAAGCAATGTCGCAAGTGAGGTAATCTTCACACAACCCATGTAATACATAAGGGAAAGAGATACATAGTTGGCTTACAAATGCCACTTCACACAATACATAAATAAACATCCATCATTCGTAGTACACTCAAGGTCCGACTCACGGAACCAAAATAAAAGAAGATACCCCAAATGCTACACAGATCCCCGATCGTCTCCAACTGGGCACCACTACTGATCATTAGGAAAAGACACATAGTAACGACCACGTTCCTCGTCGAACTCCCACGTGAGCTCGGTTGCGTCACCTGCACTGGCATCGTCGGAACCTGCAACTCTTTTGGTAGAATCTGTGAGTCACGGGGACTCAGCAATCTCACACCCGCGAGATCAAGACTATTTAAGCTTATAGGAAGGACAGAGTAGTAAGGTGGAACTGCTGCAGTTTACCAGCATATATGGTGGCTACATCGCACAAGAGAGCGAGAAGAGGAGCAAAGCACGGTCGTGAAGCTAGTAGCGATCAAGAAGTGATCCTGAAGTACTTACGCCAGACATAACTCCAACACCGTGTTCACTTCCCGGACTCCGCCGAGAAGAGACCATCACGGTTACACACGCTGTTGATGTGTATTTTATTTGAGGTCAACTTCGGGTTTTCTACAACCGGACATTAACAAATTCCCATCTGCCTCATAACCGCGGGCACGGCTTTCGAAAGATAATACCCTACAGGGGTGTCCCAACTTAGCCCATTATAAGCTCTCATGGTCAACGAAGGATATTCCTTCTACCAGGAAGATCCGATCAATCTCGGAATCCCGGACTACAAGACATCTCGACAAAGAATAAAACAAGACCAGCAAAGCCGCCCGAATGTGCCGACAAATCCCGATAGGAGCTGCACATATCTCGTTCTCGTGGCACACCGGATGAGCAGTCCGCATAACTAAAACCAGACTTCAAGTTTCCTTGAGGGGGCGCCGCAAAGCACTCTAGTTTGGGCCAGACTCAAGGAGCACCGGTCCGGGGTTAAAATAAAGATGACCCTCGGGCTCGCGAAAACCCGGGGAAAAAGGCTTAGGTGGCAAATGGTAAAACCAATGTTGGGCCTTGCCGGACGAGTCTTATTCAAAGCAAACTGTCAAGGGGTCCCATAAATCACCCAACCGTAAGGAACGAAAAATCAAGGAACATAACACCGGTATGACGGAATCTAGGGTGGCAAGAGTGGAACAAAACACTGTGCATAAGGCCGAGCCTTCCACCCTTTACCAAGTATATAGATGTATTAATTATAGCAGATATATATTGTGATATCCCCAACAAGTAAACATGTTCCAAAAAGGAACAACATCTCCATGTTCTAACAAGGAACAAACTTCAACTTCACCGCAACTAGCAACGCTTATAAGAGGGCTGAGCAAAGCGGTAACATAGCCAATCAACGGTTTGCTAGGAAAGGATGGTTAGGGTTGACATGGCAATATGGGTGGCATGATATAGCAAGTGGTAGGCATCGCAGCATAGGCATAGCAAAAGAGCGAGCATCTAGCATAGCAAAGATAGAAGTGATTTCGAGGGTATGGTCATCTTGCCTGCAATGTTCTCGAGAGTTGTCGAAAGCTTGATCCTCGTAAGCGTTCTCAACAGGTTCCTCGCTCACGTACTCGCCTCCCGGCTCTACCCAAAGCAACAACACAAACAAAGGAACCACAATAAATCACGGTGCAATGCACAATCAACATGATGCAAAACATGGCATGATATGCGGATGTGATATGCAATGCGTATAGCGCTCCGGAAGGAAAATGATGAACCAGGCATCAACTTGGCAAACCAAGTATGCCACTGAAAGATGAGATGATTTCGGTTGAAATCGATATAAAGATCACCGAATCGGATGCACGGTTTGGAAATGACAAGCAAAACAAGAATGACACAAATCTGCCATTAACAGCATGATGCCACTTAGCAAGCAACAAGAAATTAAGCTACTGCACCCAAACGTACCAACAAAGTATATGGCAGTGATCTACACAAGATGCTTAACAAAAGATGAGCACTGAGCTACGGCTATTTCACATCATAACAGGTTCAAACAAGCATGGCAAAAGTGCACAAAATATCAGGCTGGACATGGCAAAAACAGCATCAGGTTGCAATGTTTAGAGCAACAAAACTACATGCTACAGGAACTTAAAATAGCTAAACAAGGCATGGCATGAATCTGCTCAAAGCATAGAACAAAAGTCCCTTACTGACCATAAGCCAAAAAGGATCCGAAAATATAATAACACCCATGTCAATATCGAAAGTTTCGTTAACAGATTCAGCAACATGGCATGTCAAAAACTGATAACAGGTAGGCATGTTTAAGAGCTCGATGCACTCACTACAGAGCCTTATATGATAAACTAGGCATACATACATCAAGAAGACATGGCATAGAAGACATACATGGCAAGAACAGTAACATAGCATACATGAATCAACCACAACAACCTTGGCAAAATTGAATAACATGTAAACAATCTGCCAGGAAACATTTTATAGCAAAAGTAGAGCTCGATTGACTCAAGCTATGGTACTCCATAATTGTAAACAAGGACATGGATGGATAGAGCAAGACATGTTTAACAAAACATCCTTACTGAAGTATCTCAAAATATTCATGGATCTCTCGGTAGCATCAAGTTAACATGGCATCAAAATCAGCTAAACCAGGGCTGAAAACAGCAACATCAGGACACCTACTTTGCATGCTTGTGCTAGTCACCACATAGATCACAAAAATACATGTAATACACCCCTGGAAAGATGGCATGGCATATTACAAAACACATGTAGGACTCAAATTCATAGGGTGCACACATCAATCATGGAAAAAATAACAAAAGTGCAAGTTCTGTTAAGGAACAGAAACTAACATCACGTAGCACTCTTCCAACAACATTTCGGGCATCAAGATGAGCTCAAATGAAAATGATGCAATGACATGAAATGATCTACTCTTCGAGGCGAACATTTTGACATATTATATGCGCAAAGTGGATCTACAGATGCAAAGATATACCACTTCGAAAATGCAACAAAATAACAAATGTATCAAAGACTTAGAGAAAAAAATGGGGAGAGAGAGGTCAATCTGGCGGGAACCGAGGCCGGATCTGGATCGGGCGACGGCGGCGGGCGGCGAGGCGGGCGCCGGAGGAGGCGGTTGGGTCGGGCCGGGCGAGACGGGCGGCGGGGCCGAGAGGATGAGGCGCTGGCGCGGCGAGATCCGGCGGCGGGCAAGGGCCGGCCGCAAGTGACGAGGCGGGCGGCGGGAGGGCGGCCATGGCGGGGGGGCGGTTGCTGGAGGCGCTGCTGGTTGGCGGTTTCACCCTCTGCGGGCCGGCGAAGCGGCGGGCGCGGGGACAGGTGGCGCCCATGGATTGAGCGAGGGCGGCGGCGATTTTTGTCCGGGCGGCGGGACACGCCCGTGGGCAAGGGACGGATTTTAGGGTTTCGGGAAGGAATGATCCGGATTTGGAGGGGGTTTGCTTAAATAGGCATAGAGGGAGCTTGGAGAGTCCAAATGAGGTGTAGTTTTCTACCACACGATCGTGGATCGAACGACGGAGAGCATGGAAGTGACTTAGATGGGTTATTGGGCTGTTTTGAAGGGGTGTTGGGCTGCAACTTAAAAGAGGCCTTTGCGAGAGTGCGGTTAACTGCTGGAGTACCAAACGAGCTCAAATGACCAAACTTGACCGGTGGTCTAGGGTGGTATACCAAGGCCACTAGACAAACCTCGGTCCATTTCGAGAAGGTTTAGTACCCGCACACGGAAAAACGTAAAAGGGCCGCCGGGGAGATAGGAGTGCCGGATTGCAAAAGCGGACAACGGGAAAAATGCTCGGAATCATGAGACGAACACGTATGCAAATGCGATGCACATGATGACATGATAAAATGCATGACATGGACAAAATGCAAAAGGAGAAAAACCCAACCACGGAGGGAATATCATATCACAATGCCGAAAATGGCAAGAGTTGGAGTTACAAATATGGAAAGTTACATCCGGGGTGTTACAACACTCCACCACTACAAGAGGATCTCGTCCCGAGATGTAGGACTCAAAGAACTCCGGATATTCAGAACGGAGGTGATCCTCGCGCTCCCAGGTAGCTTCTCGGTCGGAATGGTGTGACCACTTCACTTTCAGGAATTTGATTGACTTGTTGCGAGTCTTGCGCTCGGTTTCTTCAAGAATAGCAACGGGTGCTCATGATAAGAGAGATCTTCTTGAAGGTCAATCTCTTCAAGTTGATAGTGCGTTCAGGAGTCTTGAAGCACTTGCGGTTGTGACACGTGAAACACATCGCACGCTTTGCAAAGTTGGATGGAAGCTCAAGTTGATAGGCTAGATCGCCTCTTTTCCCAATGATCTTGAAAGGACCTACGTATCTAGGGGCAAGCTTCCCTTTGATACCGGGTTTACGAAAGTGCCTTTCATTGGAGAGACGCGGAGGTAGACATGGTCTCCGATTTCAAAAGCCACATCACGGTGCTTATCATCATAATAGCTCTCCGGGCGCGATTGCGGCGGCTTTGAGATTCTCACGAATGACTTGGCACATTTCTTCCGCTTCGTGATCAAGTCATTGCCAAGAAGTTGGCGCTCACCTGCCTCGCACCAATTGAGAGGAGTACGGCACTTTCTCGCCATAGAGAATTTCGAATGGGGCCTTGCCCGAACTCGCTTGGAAGCTGTTGTTGTAAGAGAACTTCGGCATATGGAAGACAATCTTCCCACTTCATACCGAAGAAATGACACAAGCCCCGAGCATATCTTCAAGGATTTGATTTACTCGCCGACTTGGCCACTTGTTTGAGGATGGAAAGTCTGTGAAACGAATGTTGGTGCCCATGGCCTTCCGAAAAGAATCCCGTAACTTAGAGGTAAAGATGCTGCCACGGTTCGAAGAGATCAATTGTGGAATGCCGCAAGGAGACAATTGGAGGTGTATAGCTCGCCAACCGAGCTGCTGTGATGGATTCTTTGATAGGAAGAAAATGAGCCACTTTAGTAAGCTTGTCAATGACAACGAAGATAGCATCATTTCCACGCTTGGACTTAGGAAAACCAGTCCACGAAGTCCATCTCGATATGATCAAACTTCCATTCGGAATAGCAAGAGGTTGGAGGAGACCAGCTGGTCTTTGGTGTTCTGCTTTCACTCTTCCGCAGACATCACATTCATTCACGAATTGAGCAATTTCTCGCTTCATTCGAGTCCACCAATATGATCGCTTGAGGTCCCGGTACATCTTCGTACTTTCCGTGATGAATGGATAGAAGCGAATTGTGAGCCTCGCTCATAATGACTTTTCAGAGATCACCCTTAGGAACCACAATCCGGTCCTCAAAGAAAAGAGTATCTTTGTCATCAACGTGGAAGCACTTGTACTTGGAAATGCCCTTGTCGATACCACGCTTCACCTTTTTCACCATGGTATCCAGAAGTTGAGCCTCACGAATCTGATCTTCCAAAGTAGGAGAGACTATGAGGTTGGCAAGAAGGCCTTGAGGAACAACTTGAAGATTCAGCATGGAAAGCTTCACAGTAGATCCGTGAAAGGGCTTGAGGATTAGATCGCTGCAAAGAAGCCTTCCTGCTCAAAGCATCTGCAATGACATTGGCCTTGCCCGGAGTATATTCAATACTTGGGTTGTACTCTTGAATCATTTCGACCCATCGAAGTCTGCCTCGAGGTTGAGGTTGGGTTGAGTGAAAATGTACTTGAGACTCTTGTGATCGGTGAAAATGTCCACTTTCCTTCCCAACAAGAGATGTCTCCATGTAATCAATGCATGGACAATCGCCGCCAACTCAAGATCGTGAGTGGGGTAGTTCTTTCGTTAGGCTTCAACCGGCAAGAAGTATAAGCCACAACTCTCTTCTCTTGCATTAACACAAAGACCGAGACCTTGAAGAGAAGCATCACGTAAAACTTCGAATGGCTTGGATTCATCAGAGGAGTCAAGACAGGAGGTGTGACGAGTTTCTCTTTGAGGGTATTGAAAGCAACGCCACACTCGTGGAGACCGTATATACTTCACATGCTTCAAGGAGGTTGGAAAGAGGCTTCGCAATCTTGGAGAAGTTCTCAACGAATCTTCGCAATAGCTTGTAAGACCAAGAAAGCTGCGGAGCTGCTTGACATTCTGAGGAGGTTCCCAATTCACAATTGCGGACACCTTCTCTGGAATAACAGCGATGCCCTTGGCGGAGATGATATGACCAAGATAAAGCACTTCATCGAGCCAAAATTCACATTTGTAGAAATTAGCATAGAATTGATACTCTCTCGAGCTTGTCTAGCACCAATCGCAAATGTTTGGCATGATCCTTCTTATTCTTGGAGAAGACCAAAATATCATCAAGATAGACCAAGACGAATTCATTGGTGTAGGGATTGAAGATGAAGTTCATCATCCGAGAGAATGTTGGAGGAGCATTGACGAGGCCGAAAGACATGACAGTATATTCATAAGAACCAAAGCTTGTTCTGAATGCTGTCTTGGGAATATCTTGTTCACGAATGCGAATATGATGATACCCCATACGAAGGTCAAGCTTAGAGAACACTGTAGCACCTTTGAGTTGCTCGAAAAGCTCATTGATGTTGGGAAGTGGATACTTGTTCTTGATAGTCTTCTTATTCAATGGACGGTAATCGACGCATACCGGTCCGCGTGCCATCCTTCTTCCGGACAAAAGAACACCACAACCCCAAGGAGATGAACTCGGTCCGATCAAACCCAAACGCTCTTGTTCATTGAGCTGCTTCTTCAATTCCTTCAGCTCATTAGGTCCAAGCTTGTATGGACGCTTGCAAACGGGTTCAAAGTGCGGGCTCAAGATCAATAACGAAATCAACTGGACGATGATGAGGCATACCCTGAAGCTATTCTGGAAAGACAAATTTGTACTCACAATCTACTGGAATATGAGAGATAGCATCCAATTCTCCAATATCATTTAGATAAAACAACCGAATTGTTTCATCACGAAGCGGCATAGATGATCACATCATTAGAAGAGTGAGTCAATTGAATTTCCCCGGCAGCACAATCAAGTTGAGCTTTGTGCCGAGAAAGCCACCCATTCCGAGAATAAGATCAATATCCGAGTCACCAAGAACAATTGGTTTAGCCAGAAATCTATAATCGCCCATCTTGATAGAAACATCCGGACATAATTATTAGCTGTCATTTGCTTACCCGGGGACACAATTGATAAGGAACTAGGCAATTCTTGATAACCCAACTCATGCTTAGATGCAAATGGTCTTGAGATGAAACAATGCGATGCACCAAGATCAAATAAGACTTTTGCAGGAATATCATTAATCGAGAGATTACCCATTATCACATCGAAGATTCCTCCGCTTGAGCTGCATTCATCATATTCACCTTGGCATGCTTTGGATTATGCTTGACCACTGCATTGCTGGAAGATTTCACAGAGGAGGAGGCGAAGGCGCCTTTGGTTGAAGCACTTGTTCGCATAGTGACCTTTTCTCACGACATTTGTTGCAAGTCACCTCGTAGAGCGGACGGTGGTAAGGAGCACTTGACCTTGGAGCTTGAGAATTAGACTTGTTCTCGATAGCTTGGGTTGGGTGGGTGGGAAGATCCACGACCACCGAAGTTCTTCTGGCCGATAAGGCCGACGGAACGGAGGAGGAGGAAGGTAAAACTTCGCCGCTTAGCCGCCACTTGAGAGGAAGAAGAAGACTGAACTGCATCCCCGATTCTCTTCTTAGAAGCCTCACATTTGAGCTGGCAGCTTCTTGCTTCGTGAGCCATGTTGTAGAAATCATCATACTTATCTCGCTCAAAAAGCACAAGAGCTAATTGCAGATCTTCTCTCGCACCACCTCTCAATTGATAGATCATACTCTTTTCATCGTGCACGCCTTGCTTAGCAAAACGAGCGAAGCTTCGAACTGGATATTGTATTGATAGACAGACATGTTGCCCGCTTGAGATTGCGGAACTCCTCACGCTTGCTCTCAACAACACTTTTCGAATGTGGCGAGCTACGAAATCACGGCGGAACTCATCCTGTAATGACACGACCTCCTCTCGAATCTTTGTATTGCTGGAACCACTCAGCAGCTTGATCCTTGAGTTGAAACGATGCAAACTTGACAAAGTCCTCGTGTCCGACATTGCTACAATCAAAATGCTTGCAGATGTCCACAAGCCAATCGTCAGCCGTCTGTGGCCTCGGCTACGTAAACCGAAAGACTTCGCCGATTAGCGAGGAACCGACCGAGAGTAGCAAAATGCGGCTGATTGTTGCCTTGACCTTGATTGCCTTGATTGCCTTGCCCTTGAGTACGCTTCTTGCAAGAGCTGCAAAATCATCTCGAGCATTGGCATTGGTGGCTGCCATGATAGCTTGCCATGCCTCCGGAGGCGGAGGTGGAGGTGGAGGTGGAGGGTTCTGACCGATCCCCATCATTACGATCCGGATTCAGACGCTACATGAGCCATCCTCAAGAGGGTGACATCCGTTAGTCCTTTGATAGACAAAAGATAAGTAGAATCAACGGATAGAAATTGCAACATATAGTCTTCACAATAAACATTCGAACAAGAATGAACGAATGAATTCCAAAGTTAATCATCACACGCCCATTAAGGTGAGAAGCCACTTAGATAAAGATATGGAAACAACATCTGTCTTAGAAACAAATCGAGTATCACAACCGAAAACAAAAGGTTGGCTTCTAGAATGAGCCGAACAAACACATGATAGAGATTTCGCCCAAAGTGTTCGTGGTGGGGCCCACACGGACACGACGTATAGCGGACGTCACGAATGACAAACAAGACGCCCCGAATCAGCATAGCCAAGGATTCTTTAAGACGCCTCGTGACCAATCAGAATCGACCGTGAATGGGCGGACCACTAGACGTTGAACCCCAATCTCAAATCATACATCCGTCGGAAAGAAATCTTGTAAGCTACTAGAATTCCCACCTATAAACTCCTCAAACTTTCTGGTTATGCAATCTGGTGTTGGGGATACAGGGACACAAAATATATCACCCAAACTAACAATACCTAGATCCACAGTATCCATCCGTCAACACATAACCAAGAAATCCTCGAAATCGTGGTACCTCGACCTTCAAAAACATCCGTTATACAAGTCATGGCAATACTCCAAGACTCGCCTCAAAGATCGGGCTATCAGGGTTATCTCACCAACAATCGCACAAAAGAGATTTCGATGTCGGCAAAACTCAGGTAATACATAACTACAACGATAAAATTGTGACGACAACACCTCGGAGCTAAACTCCCCGGACACCGCCACAACCCCTAAATGTCGAGGCACCAAGAACAATGTTCTCGCCACAAAACCATCGGAACGATTCCAAGATACCCACGTGATCCTAAAATTTTTTTAGTGAAATTTGAGGAGAGAAGAGTCAAAACACTACGTCAGATACCTCACAGAGCCATTTAAGGACTGGGAAGTAAAAAGAATCCTACTCTCCGATATATATATAATCCTAAGACTCAAAACATTTTCCATTCTAGACTTAACAACGCCAGCAAACAATCAAGTAGGGGGCTCCTAAGTCGGGGAAGGCTCTGATTACCAACTTGTAACGCCTCGATGCGGCTATATCTCCCACGTGTCGAGGCACGACTTAGAGGCATAACCGCATTGAAAGCAATGTCGCAAGTGAGGTAATCTTCACACAACCCATGTAATACATAAGGGAAAGAGATACATAGTTGGCTTACACGCCACTTCACACAATACATAAATAAACATCCATCATTCGTAGTACACTCAAGGTCCGACTACGGAACCAAAATAAAAGAAGATACCCCAAATGCTACACAGTATCCCCGATCGTCCCAACCGGGCACCACCATCGATCATCCGAAAAGACACATAGTAACGACCACGTTCCTCGCCGAACTCCCACTTGAGCTCGGTTGCGCCACCGTGACCGCATCGCCGGAACTCGCAATCGTTTTGGTAGAATCTGTGAGTCACGGGACTCAGCAATCTCACACCCGCGAGATCAAGACTATTTAAGCTTATAGGAAGGACAGAGTAGTAAGGTGGAGCTGCTGCAAGTTTACTAGCATATATGGTGGCTACATCGCACAAGAGAGCGAGAAGAGGAGCAAAGCACGGTCGTGAAGCTAGTAGCGATCAAGAAGTGATCCTGAACTACTTACGCCGACATAACTCCAACATCGTGTTCACTTCCCGGACTCCGCCGAGAAGAGACCATCACGGTTACACACGCGTTGATGTGTATTTTATTTGAGGTCAACTTCGGTTTTCTACAACCGACATTAACAAATTCCCATCTCGCCTCATAAATCATGGGCACGGCTTTGAAAGATATTACCCCGCAGGGTGTCCCAACTTAGCCCATTATAAGCTCTCACGGTCAATCTAAGGATATTCCTTCTACCGAAGACCCGATCAATCTCGAATCCTTAACTACAAGACATTTCGACAAAGAATAAAACAAGACCAAAGAAAGCCGCCCGAATGTGCCGACAAATCCCGATAGGAGCTGCACATATCTCGCTCTCGTGGCACACCGGATGAGCAGTCCGCATAACTAAAACCGCACCTCAAGTTTCCTTGAGGGGCGCCGCAAAGCACTCTAGTTTGGGCCAAGACTCAAGGAGCACCGGTCGGGGGTTAAAATAAAGATGACCCTCGGGCTCGCGAAAACCCGGGGAAAAAGGCTTAGGTGGCAAATGGTAAAACCAATGTTGGGCCTTGCCGACGAGTCTTATTCAAAGCGAACTGTCAAGGGGCTCTCATAAATCACCCAACCGTAAGGAACGCGAAAATCAAGGAACATAACACCGTATGACGGAATCTAGGGTGGCAAGAGTGGAACAAAACACTGCATAAGGCCGAGCCTTCCACCCTTTACCAAGTATATAGATGTATTAATTATAGCAGATATATATTGTGATATCCCCAACAAGTAAACATGTTCCAAAAAGGAACAACATCTCCATGTTCCAACAAGGAACAAACTTCAACTTCACCTGCAACTAGCAACGCTACAAGAGGGGCTGAGCAAAGCGGTAACATAGCCAATCAACGGTTTGCTAGGAAAGGATGGTTAGGGGTTGACATGGCAATATGGGTGGCATTATATAGCAAGTGGTAGGCATCGCAGCATAGGCATAGCAAAAGAGCGAGCATCTAGCATAGCAAAGATAGAAGTGATTTCGAGGGTATGGTCATCTTGTCGCAATGTTCTCGTGAGTTGTCGAAAAGCTTGATCCTCGTAAGCGTTCTCAACAGGTTCCTCGCTCACGTACTCGCCTCCGGCTCTACCCAAAGCAATAACACAAACAAAGGAACCACAATAAATCACGGTGCAATGCACAATCAACATGATGCAAAACATGGCATGATATGCGGGATGTGATATGCAATGCGTATGCACGCTCCGGAAGGAAAATGATGAACCAGGCATCAACTTGGCAAACCAAGTATGCCACTGAAAGATGAGATGATTTCGTTGAAATCGATATAAAGATCACCGAATCGGATGCACGGTTTGGAAATGACAAGCAAAACAAGAATGGCACAAATCTGCCATTAACAGCATGATGCCACTTAGCAAGCAACAAGAAATTAAGCTACTGCACCCAAACGTACCAACAAAGTATATGGCAGTGATCTACACAAGATGCTTAACAAAAGATGAGCACTGAGCTACGGCTATTTCACATCATAACAGGTTCAAACAAGCATGGCAAAAGTGCACAAAATATCAGGCTGGACATGGCAAAAACAGCATCAGGTTGCAATGTTTAGAGAAACAAAACTACATGCTACAGGAACTTAAAATAGCTAAACAAGGCATGGCATGCATCTACTCAAAGCATAGAACAAAAGTCCCTTACTGACCATAAGCCAAAAAGGATCCGAAAATATAGTAACACCCATGTCAATATCGAAAATTTCGTTAACAGATTCAGCAACATGGCATGTCAAAAACTGATAACAGGTAGGCATGTTTAAGAGCTCGATGCACTCACTACAGAGCCTTATATGATAAACTAGGCATACATACATCAAGAAGACATGGCATAGAAGACATACATGGCAAGAACAGTAACATAGCATACATGAATCAACCACAACAACCTTGGCAAAATTGAATAACATGTAAACAATCTGCCAGGAAACATTTTATAGCAAAAGTAGAGCTCGATTGACTCAAGCTATGGTACTCCATAATTGCAAACAAGGACACGGATGGATAGAGCAAGACATGTTTAACAAAACATCCTTACTGAAGTATCTCAAAATATTCATGGATCTCTCGGTAGCATCAAGTTAACATGGCATCAAAATCAGCTAAACCAGGGCTGAAAACAGCAACATCAGGACACCTACTTTGCATGCTTGTGCTAGTCACCACATAGATCACAAAAATACATGTAATACACCCCTGGAAAGATGGCATGGCGTATTACAAAACACATGTAGGACTCAAATTCATAGGGTGCACACATCAATCATGGCAAAAATAACAAAAGTGCAAGTTCTGTTAAGGAACAGAAACTAACATCACATAGCACTCTTCCAACAGCATTTCGGGCATCAAGATGAGCTCAAATGAAAATGATGCAATGACATGAAATGATCTACTCTTCGAGGCGAACATTTCGACATATTATACGCGCAAAATGGATCTACAGATGCAAAGATATATATACCACTTCGAAAATGCAACAAAATAACAAATGTATCAAAGACTTGGAGAAAAAAATGGGGGAGAGAGAGGTCAACGGCAAGGAACCGAGGCCGGATCTGGATCGGGCGACGGGCGGCGGGCGGGCGAGGCGGGCGCCGAGGAGGCGGTTGGGTCGGGCCGGGCCGGGCGAGACGGTAAGGGGCCGGAGAGGCGCAGCGCTGGGCGCGAGATCCGGGCGGCGGCGTGCCGCCAAGTGACGAGGTGGCGGCGGCGTGAGGGCGCGGGCGGCGGGGGGGCACGGGAGGCGCTGCTGGAGGGTTCGCTGGCCTGGTTCGGGCGGTCAAGGCGGCGGGCGCTGGGACAGGTGGCGCCCATGGATTGAGCGAGGGGCGGCGGCGATTTGTCTGGCGGCGGACACGTCCGGGCGCGGGACGGATTTTAGGGTTTCGGGAAGGAATGATCCGGATTTGGAGGGGGTTTGCTTAAATAGGCATAGAGGGAGCTTGGAGAGTCCAAATGAGGTGTAGTTACGCCCACACGATCGTGATCGAACGACGGAGAGCATGGAAGTGACTTAGATGGGTTATTGGGCTGTTTTGAAGGGGTGTTGGGCTGCAACTTAAAAGAGGCCTTTGCGAGAGTAAGTGTTAACCGTTGGAGTACCAAACGAGCTCCAAATGACCAAACTTGACCGTGGTCTAGGGTGGTATACCAAGGCCACTAGACAAACCTCGGTCCATTTCGAGAAGGTTTAGTACCCGCACACGGAAAAACGTAAAAGGGCCGCCGGGGAGATAGGAGTGCCGGATTGCAAAAGCGGACAACGGAAAAATGCTCGGAATCATGAGATTTAACACGTATGCAAATGCGATGCACATGATGACATGATAAAATGCATGACATGGACAAAATGCAAAAAGGAGAAAAACCCAACCACGGAGGGAATATCATATCACAATGCCGAAAATGGCAAGAGTTGGAGTTACAAATATGGAAAGTTACATCCGGGGTGTTACAACACTCCACCACTACAAGAGGATCTCGTCCCGAGATGTAGGACTCAAAGAACTCCGGATATTCAGAACGGAGGTGATCCTCGGGCCCCTGTGTAGCTTCTCGGCCGGAATGGTGTGACCACTTCACTTTCGTGAATTTGATTGACTTGTTGCAGTCTTGGCGCTCGGTTTCTTCAAGAATAGCAACGGGGTGCTCATGATAAGAGAGATCTTCTTGAAGGTCAATCTCTTCAAAGTTGATAGTGCGCTCAGGAGTCTTGAAGCACTTGCGAAGCTGTGACACGTGAAACAAATCGTGCACGCTTGCAAAGTTGGATGGAAGCTCAAGTTGATAGGCGAGATCGCTTCTTTTCCCAATGATCTTGAAAGGACCTACGTATCTAGGGGCAAGCTTCCCTTTGATACCGGGTTTAATGAGTGCCTTTCATTGGAGAGACGCGAGGTAGACATGGTCTCCGATTTCAAAAGCCACATCATGGTGCTTATCATCATAATAGTTTCTCCGGGCGCGATTGCGGCGGCTTTGAGATTCTCACGAATGACTTGGCACATTTCTTCCGCTTCGTGATCAAGTCATTGCCAAGAAGTTGGCGCTCACCTGTCTCGCACTAATTGAGAGGAGTACGACACTTTCTCGCCATAGAGAATTTCGAATGGGGCCTTGCCTCAACTCGCTTGGAAGTTGTTGTTGTAAGAGAACTCGGCATATGGAAGACAATCTTCCCACTTCATACCGAAAGAAATGACACAAGCCCCGAGCATATCTTCAAGGATTTGATTTACTCGCCGACTTGGCCACTTGTTTGAGGATGGAAAGCTGTCCGAAACGAATGTTGGTGCCCATGGCCTTACGAAAAGAATCCTTAACTTAGAGGTAAAGATGTCGCCACGGTCTCAAGAGATCAATTGTGGAATGCCGCAAGGAGACAATTTCGAGGTGTATAGCTCGCCAACCGAGCTGCTGTGATGGATTCTTTGATAGGAAGAAAATGAGCCACTTTAGTAAGCTTGTCAATGACAATCGAAGATAGCATCATTTCCACGCTTGGACTTAGGAAAACCAGTCACGAAGTCCATCTCGATATGATCAAACTTCCATTCGGAATAGCAAGAGGTTGGAGGAGACCACCTGGTCTTTGGTGTTCTCGCTTTCACTCTTCTCGCAGACATCACATTCATTCACGAATTGAGCAATTTCTCGCTTCATTCGAGTCCACCAATATGATCGCTTGAGGTCCCGGTACATCTTCGTACTTTCCGGGATGAATGGATAGAAGCGAATTGTGAGCCTCGCTCATAATGACTTTTCAGTAGATCACCCTTAGGAACCACAATCCGGTCCTCAAAGAAAAGAGTATCTTTGTCATCAACGTGGAAGCACTTGTACTTGGAAATGCCCTTGTCGATACCACGCTTCACCTTTTTCACCATGGTATCCGTAAGTTGAGCCTCACGAATCTGATCTTCCAAAGTAGGAGAGACTATGAGGTTGGCAAGAAGGCCTTGAGGAACAACTTGAAGATTCAGCTTGGAAAGCTTCACAGAGATCCGGCCGAAAGGGCTTGAGGATTAGACTGCAAAGAAGCCTTCCCGCTCAAAGCATCTGCAATGACATTGGCCTTGCCCGAGTATATTCAATAATTGGGTTGTACTCTTGAATCATTTCGACCCATCGAGTCCGCCTCGAGGTTGAGGTTGGGTTGAGTGAAAATGTACTTGAGACTCTTGTGATCGGTGAAAATGTCCACTTTCCTTCCCAACAAGAGATGTCTCCATGTAATCAATGCATGGACAATCGCCGCCAACTCAAGATCGTGAGTGGGGTAGTTCTTTTCGTTGGGCTTCAATCAAGCAGAAGTATAAGCCACAACTCTCTTCTCTTGCATTAACACAAAGATCGAGACCTTGAAGAGAAGCATCACGTAAAACTTCGAATGGCTTGGATTCATCAGAGGAGTCAAGACAGAGGTGTGACGAAGTTTCTCTTTGAGGGTATTGAAAGCAACGTCACACTCGGGAGACCGGACATACTTCACATGCTTCAAGGAGGTTGGAAAGAGGCTTCGCAATCTTGGAGAAGTTCTCAACGAATCTTCGCAATAGCTTGCAAGACCAAGAAAGTCATGGAGCTGCTTGACATTCGAGGAGGTTCCCAATTCACAATTGCGGACACCTTCTCGGGATTAACAGCGATGCCCTTGGCGGAGATGATATGACCAAGATAAAGCACTTCATCGAGCCAAAATTCACATTTGGAGAACTTAGCATAGAATTGATACTCTCTGAGCTTGTCTAGCACCAATCGCAAATGTTTGGCATGATCCTTCTTATTCTTGGAGAAGACCAAAATATCATCAAGATAGACCAAGACGAATTCATTGGTGTAGGGATTGAAGATGAAGTTCATCATCCGAGAGAATGTTGGAGGAGCATTGACGAGGCCGAAAGACATGACAAGATATTCATAAGAACCAAAGCTTGTTCGAATGCTGTCTTGGGAATATCTTGTTCACGAATGCGAATCTGATGATACCCCATACGAAGGTCAAGCTTAGAGAACACTGTAGCACCTTTGAGTTGCTCGAAAAGCTCATTGATGTTGGGAAGTGGATACTTGTTCTTGATAGTCTTCTTATTCAATGGACGGTAATCGACGCGACAATGGGTCCGTGCCATCCTTCTTCCGGACAAAAGAACACCACAACCCCAAGGAGATGAACTCGGTCCGATCAAACCCAAACGCTCTTGTTCATTGAGCTGCTTCTTCAATTCCTTCAGCTCATTAGGTCCAAGCTTGTATGGACGCTTGCAAACGGGTTCAAAGGCCGTGCTCAAGATCAATAACGAACTCAATCGCCGATGAGGAGGCATACCCGGAAGCTCTTACGGAAAGACATCTTGGTACTCACAAACGATCGGAATCGAGAGATAGCATCCAATTCTCCTTCTCATTGAGAGAAAACAACCGAATGGTTTCATCACAAGCGGCATAGATGATCACATCATTAGAAGAGTGAGTCAATTGAATTTCCCTGGCAGCACAATCAAGTTGAGCTTTGTGCTGAGAAAGCCAGTCCATTCCGAGAATAAGATCAATATCCGAGTCACCAAGAACAATTGGTTTAGCCAGAAATCTATAATCGCCCATCTTGATAGAAACATCCGGGACATAATTATTAGCTGTCATTTGCTTACCCGGGACACAATTGATAAGGAACTAGGCAATTCTTGATAACCCAACTCATGCTTAGATGCAAATGGTCTTGAGATGAAACAATGCGATGCACCAAAGTATCAAATAAGACTATTGCAGGAATATCATTAATCGAGAGATTACCCATTATCACATGAAGATTCCTCCGCTTGAGCTGCATTCATCATATTCACCTTGGCATGCTTTGGATTATGCTTGACCACCGCATTGCTTTGGAAGATTTCACAGGAGGAGGAGGCGGAAGGCGCCTTTGGTTGAAGCACTTGTTCGCATAGTGACCTTTCTGCGACATTTGTTGCAAGTCACCCTTAGAGCGGACGGTGGTAAGGAGCACTTGACCTTGGAGCTTGAGAATTAGACTTGTTACGATAGCTTGGGTTGGGTGGGTGGGAAGATCCACGACCACCTGAGTTCTTCTCGCCGATAAGGCCGACGGAACGGAGGAGGAGGAAGGTAAAACTTCACGCTTAGCTGCCACTTGAGAGGAAGAAGAAGACTGAACTGCATCCCCGATTCTCTTCTTAGAAGCCTCACATTTGAGCTGGGCAGCTTCTTGCTTCGAGCCATGTTGTAGAAATCATCATACTTATCTCGCTCAAAAAGCACAAGAGCTAATTGCAGATCTTCTCTCGGACCACCTCTGAATTGATAGATCATACTCTTTTCATCGTGCACGCCTTGCTTAGCAAAACGAGCGAGCTCGAACTGGATATTGTATTGATAGATGACATGTTGCCCTGCTTGAGATTGCGGAACTCCTCACGCTTGCTCTCAACAACACTTTTCGGAATGTGGTGAGCTCACGAAATCACGGGCGGAACTCATCCTGTAATGACACGACCTCCTCCTCGAATCTTTGTATTGTCGAACCACTCAGCAGCTTTGATCCTTGAGTTGGAACGATGCAAACTTGACAAAGTCCTCGTGTCCGACATTGCTACAATCAAAATGCTTGCAGATGTCCACAAGCCAATCGTCAGCTGCCTGTGGCCTCGGCTACGTAAACCGAAAGACTTCGCCGATTAGCGAGGAACCGATCGAGAGTAGCAAAATGCGGCTGATTGTTGCCTTGACCTTGATTGCCTTGATTGCCTTGCCCTTGAGTACGCTTCTTGCAAGAGCTGCAAAATCATCTCGAGCATTGGCATTGGTGGCTGCCATGATAGCTTGCCATGCCTCCGGAGGCGGAGGTGGAGGTGGAGGTGGAGGGTCTGACCGATCCCCATCATTACGATCCGGATTCAGACGCAGCGTTGGCGGAGCCATCTCAAGAGGGTTACATCCGTTAGTCCTTTGATAGACAAAAGATAAGTAGAATCAACGGATAGAAATTGCAACATATAGTCTTCACAATAAACATTCGAACAAGAATGAACGAATGAATTCCAAAGTTAATCATCACACGTCCATTAAGGTGAGAAGCCACTTAGATAAAGATATGGAAACAACATCTGTCTTAGAAACAAATCGAGTATCACAACTGAAAACAAAAGGTTGTCTTCTAGAATGAGCCGGAACAAACACATGATAGAGATTTCGCCCAAAGTGTTCGTGGTGGGGCCCACACGGACACGACGTATAGCGGACGTCACGAATGACAAACAAGACGTCCCCGAATCAACATAGCCAAGGATTCTTTAAGACGTCTCGTGACCATCGTAGAATCGACCGTGAATGGGCGGACCACTAGACGTTGAACCCCAATCTCAAATCATACATCTGTCGGAAAGAAATCTTGTAAGCTACTAGAATTCCCACCTATCAACTCCCGAAACTTTCTGGTTATGCAATCTGGTGTTGTGGATACAAGGGCCACAAAATATATCACCCAAACTAACTATACTTAGATCCAAATTGTATCCATCCACAACACATAACCAAGAAATCCTCGAAATCGTGGTACCTCGACCTTCAAAAACATCCGTTATACAAGTCATGGCAATACTCCGACTTTTCGCCTCGATCGGGCTATCAGGGTTATCTCACCAACAATCGCACAAAAGAGATTTCGATGTCGGCAAAACTCGTGTATTCCGTAACTACAACGATAAAATTGTGACGACAACACCTCGGAGCTCAACTCCCCGGACACCGCCACAACCCCTAAATGTCGAGGCACCAAGAACAATGTTCTCGCCACAAAACCATCGGAACGATTCCAAGATACCCACGTGATCCTAAAATTTTTTTAGTGAAATTTGAGGAGAGAAGAGTCAAAACACTACGCCGGGATACCTCACAGAGCGACGAAGGACCGGGAAGTAAAAAGAATCCTACTCTCCGATATATATAATCCTAAGACTCAAAACATTTTCCATTCTAGACTCAACAACGTCGACAAACAATCAAGTAGGGGGCTCCTAAGTCGGGAAGGCTCGATTACCAACTTGTAACGCCTCGATGCGGCTATATCTCCCACGTGTCGAGGCACGACTTAGAGGCATAACCGCATTGAAAGCAATGTCGCAAGTGAGGTAATCTTCACACAACCCATGTAATACATAAGGGAAAGAGATACATAGTTGGCTTACTACCGCCACTTCACACAATACATAAATAAACATCCATCATTGAGTACACTCAAGGTCCGACTACGGAACCAAAATAAAAGAAGATACCCCAAATGCTACATGATCCCCGATCGTCCCAACCGGGCACCACTATCGATCATCTGGAAAAGACACATAGTAACGACCACGTTCCTCGTCGAACTCCCACTTGAGCTCGGTTATGCGCCACCTCGTGACCGCATCGTCGGAACCTCGCAACTGTTTTGGTAGAATCTGTGAGTCACGGGACTCAGCAATCTCACACCCGCGAGATCAAGACTATTTAAGCTTATAGGAAGGACAGAGTAGTAAGGTGGAGCTGCTGCGTTTACTAGCATATATGGTGGCTACATCGCACAAGAGAGCGAGAAGAGGAGCAAAGCACGGTCCGTGAAGCTAGTAGCGATCAAGAAGTGATCCTGAACTACTTACGCCGGACATAACTCCAACACCGTGTTCACTTCCCGGACTCCGCCGAGAAGAGACCATCACGGTTACACACGCCGGTTGATGTGTATTTTATTTGAGGTCAACTTCGGGTTTTCTACAACCGGACATTAACAAATTCCCATCTGCCTCATAACCGCGGCACGGCTTTCGAAAGATATTACCCTGCAGGGGTGTCCCAACTTAGCCCATTATTAGCTCTCACGGTCAACGAAGGATATTCCTTCTACCGGGAAGACCCGATCAATCTCGGAATCCCGGACTACAAGACATTTCGACAAAGAATAAAACAAGACCAGCAAAGCCGCCCGAATGTGCCGACAAATCCCGATAGGAGCTGCACATATCTCGCTCTCGTGGCACACCGGATGAGCAGTCCGTACAACTAAAACCAGACCTCAAGTTTCCTTGAGGGGCGCTGCAAAGCACTCTAGTTTGGGCCAGCACTCGAAGGAGCACCGTCCGGGGGTTAAAATAAAGATGACCCTCGGGCTCGCGAAAACCCGGGGGAAAAAGGCTTAGGTGGCAAATGGTAAAACCAATGTTGGGCCTTGCTGGACGAGTCTTATTCAAAGCGAACTATCAAGGGGGTCCCATAAATCACCCAACCGTGTAAGGAACGCGAAAATCAAGGAACATAACACCGGTATGACGGAATCTAGGGTGGCAAGAGTGGAACAAAACACCAGGCATAAGGCCGAGCCTTCCATCCTTTACCAAGTATATAGATGTATTAATTATAGCAGATATATATTGTGATATCCCCAACAAGTAAACATGTTCCAAAAAGGAACAACATCTCCATGTTCCAACAAGGAACAAACTTCAACTTCACCTGCATCTAGCAACGCTTATAAGAGGGCTGAGCAAAGCGGTAACATAGCCAATCAACGGTTTGCTAGGAAAGGATGGTTAGGGTTGACATGGCAATATGGGTGGCATGATATAGCAAGGGGTAGGCATCGCAGCATAGGCATAGCAAAAGAGCGAGCATCTAGCATAGCAAAGATAGAAGTGATTTCGAGGGTATGGTCATCTTGCACGCAATGTTCTCGAGTTGTCGAAAGCTTGATCCTCGTAAGCGTTCTCAACAGGTTCCTCGTTCACGCATTTCGTCTCCCAGCTCTACCCAAAGCAACAACACAAACAAAGGAACCACAATAAATCACGGTGCAATGCACAATCAACATGATGCAAAACATGGCATGATATGCGGGATGTGATATGCAATGCGTATGCGCGCTCTGGAAGGAAAATGATGAACCAGGCATCAACTTGGCAAACCAAGTATGCCACTGGAAAGATGAGATGATTTCGGTTGAAATCGATATAAAGATCACCGGAATCGGATGCACGGTTTGGAAATGACAAGCAAAACAAGAATGGCACAAATCTGCCATTAACAGCATGATGCCACTTAGCAAGCAACAAGAAATTAAGCTACTGCACCCAAACGTACCAACAAAGTATATGGCAGTGATCTACACAAGATGCTTAACAAAAGATGAGCACTGAGCTATGGCTAGTTCACACCATAACAGGTTCAACCAAGCATGGCAAAAGTGCACAAAATATCAGGCTGGACATGGCAAAAACAGCATCAGGTTGCAATGTTTAGAGCAACAAAACTACATGCTACAGGAACTTAAAATAGCTAAACAAGGCATGGCGTGAATCTACTCAAAGCATAGAACAAAAGTCCCTTACTGACCATAAGCCAAAAAGGATCCGAAAATATAGTAACACCCATGTCAATATCGAAAGTTTCGTTAACAGATTCAGCAACATGGCATGTCAAAACTGATAACAGGTAGGCATGTTTAAGAGCTCGATGCACTCACTACAGAGCCTTATATGATAAACTAGGCATACATACATCAAGAAGACATGGCATAGAAGACATACATGGCAAGAACAGTAACATAGCATACATGAATCAACCACAACAACCTTGGCAAAATTGAATAACATGTAAACAATCTGCCAGGAAACATTTTATAGCAAAAGTAGAGCTCGATTGACTCAAGCTATGGTACTCCATAATTGCAAACAAGGACATGGATGGATAGATAAAGACATGTTTAACAAAACATCCTTACTGAAGTATCTCAAAATATTCATGGATCTCTCGGTAGCATCAAGTTAACATGGCATCAAAATCAGCTAAACCAGGGCTGAAAACAGCAACATCAGGACACCTACTTTGCATGCTTGTGCTAGTCAGCACATAGATCATAAAAATACATGGAATACACCCCTGGAAAGATGGCATGGCGTATTACAAAACACATGTAGGACTCAAATTCATAGGGTGCACACATCAATCATGGCAAAAATAACAAAAGTGCAAGTTCTGTTTAGGAACAGAAACTAACATCACATAGCACACTTCCAACAGCATTTCGGGCACCAAGATGAGCTCGAAAGAAAATGATGCAGTGACATGTAATGATCTACACTTTGAGGCGAACATTTCAACATATTATACGCGCAAAATGGATCTACAGATGCAAAGTTATACCACTTCGAAAATGCAACAAAATAACAAATGTATCAAAGACTTAGAGAAAAAAATGGGGGAGAGAGGTCAACGGCGCGGGAACCGAGGCCGGATCTGGATCGGGCGACGGCGGGCGGGCAGGCGGGCGCCGGAGGAGGCGGTTGGGTCGGGCCGCCGGCGAGACGGGCGGCGGGGCCGAGAGGCGGGCGCTGGCGCAAGGCGAGATCCGGCGGCCGGGCAAGGCTGGCCGTGAAGTGGCGGGCGCCGGGCGAAGTGACGAGGTGGCGGCGGGCGGGCGGCGGGCGGCGGGGGGCCGCTGGAGGCGCGGAAGGCGGGCGGGCGCTGCTGGTTGGCGCGGGCCTGCCCGGGCGGCGGCGCGGGACAGGTGGCGTCCGCGGATTGGGCGAGGGGCGGCGGCGATTTTTGTCCGGCGGCGGCGGACACGTCCGGCGGGCGCGGGGACGGATTTTAGGGTTTCGGGGAAGGAATGATCCGGATTTGGAGGGGGGTTTGCTTAAATAGGCATAGAGGGAGCTAGGAGAGTCCAAATGAGGTGTAGTTTTCGCCCACACGATCGTGATCGAACGACGGAGAGCATGGAAGTGACTTAGATGGGTTATTGGGCTGTTTTTAAGGGGTGTTGGGCTGCAACTTAAAAGATGCCTTTGCGAGAGCGGTTAACCGTTGGAGTACCAAACGAGCTCCAAATGACCGAAACTTGACCGGTGGTCTACGGGTGGTATACTAAGGCCACTAGACAAACCTCGGTCCATTTCGAGAAGGTTTAGTACCCGCACACGGAAAAACGTAAAAGGGCCGCGGGGAGATAGGAGTGCCGGATTGCAAAAGCGGACAACGGGAAAAATGCTCGGAATCATGAGGCGAACACGTATGCAAATGCGATGCACATGATGACATGATAAAATGCATGACATGGACAAAATGCAAAAAGGAGAAAAACCCAACCACGGAGGGAATATCATATCACAATGCCGAAAATGGCAAGAGTTGGAGTTACAAATATGGAAAGTTACATCCGGGGTGTTACAATAATGCGGTACCGCGTTGAATCTGGCAAACGCAGTTTGTCTGAGCAGTGCGTGATAGCCACTGCGGAAGGGGACTATATCAAAGATTAACTCCTCGCTTCAGAAGTTGTCCGGAGATTCGAAGACCACTTCCAGTGTGATTGAGCCCGTGCAACAGGCCTCTACACCTAGTATGACACCTTTAAAGGTGGTTTTTGTGGGTTTGATCCTCGAGGGGTCTATACCCATTTTGCGCATTGTATCCTGATAGAGCAGGTTCAGGCTACTGCCATCATCCATAAAGACTCTAGTGAGGTGAAATCTGTCAATGATGGGGTCAAGGACCAATGCGGCAGAACCGCCATGACGGATACTGGTGGGGTGGTCCCTGCGATCGAACGTGATCGGACAAGAAGACCATGGGTTGAACTTTGGGGCGACTGGCTCGATCACATAGACGTCCCTTAGTGCACGCTTTCGTTCCCGCTTGGGAATATGGGTTGCGTATATCATGTTCACCGTTTTAACTTGGGGAGGAAATTTCTTTTGTCCTCCTGTGTTCGGCGGCTGGGGCTCCTCCTCGTCGTCCCTATGCGGCCCCTTTTCCTTATTTTCGGCATTCAACTTGCCGGCCTGTTTGAACACCCAACATTCTTTGTTGGTGTGGTTGGCTGGTTTATCGGGGGTGCCGTGAATTTGACACGAGCGATCGAGTATGCGGTCCAAACTGGACGGGCCCGGATTGCTTCTTTTGAACGACTTTTTCTGCCGACCGGATTTAGAGCCACTGAATTCGGCATTAATTGTTGTGTCTTTGGTGTTGTCGCCATTGTTGCGGCGCTTGTGTCTGTTGCGACGCGGCCGTCCGTTGCTATCTTTGGCATCTGAATTGCCAGGGTTTCTCGATGTGTTGTTGTTGCGAGCCAGCCAGCTATCCTCGCCCACACAAAAGCGGGTCATGAGTGTCGTGAGGACTGCCATGGACTTTGGCTTCTCTTGGCCGAGGTGTCGGGCGAGCCACTCGTCGCGGATGTTATGCTTAAATGCCACTAAGGCCTCGGCATCTGGACAGTCGACAATTTGGTTCTTTTTAGTTAGGAACCGAGTCCAGAATTTCCTGGCTGATTCCCCCGGCTGTTGAGTTATGTGACTCAAGTCATCGGCATCCGGTGGTCGCACATAAGTGCCCTGGAAGTTGTCAAGGAATGTGTGTTCCAAATTTTCCCAACTGCCAATGGAGTTTGCCGGCAGGCTATTCAGCCAATGCCGAGCCGGCCCTTTGTGTTTTAGTGGGAGGTACTTGATGGCATGTAGATCGTCACCGCGGGCCATGTGGATGTGGAGGAGGAAATCTTCAATCCATACCGCGGGGTCTGTTGTACCATCATATGATTCAATGTTCACGGGTTAAAAACCTTTTGGGAATTCGTGATCCATTACTTCGTCAGTGAAGCATAGGGGGTGTGCGGCGCCTCTGGTGCCAGGCTATGTCACGACGCAGTTCGTACGAGCCTTGTCTGCTGTATTCGGCCCTGCCGGATTTTCTTTTAGTATCTCTGGTGTGACGATCGTCGTCACGCGTTGTGGCGTGCCCTCGTAATCCGTAGATCGTTCTTGCATGTCCTGCTTTGTTTTCTAATACGTCTCGCAGGTCCTGCATGTTACCTCGGGCCTTGGTATTTTTTGTTTAGCTGGCGACGGGGTGCGGGCTGGACTTCGGCCTGATATGCCGTTTTGTCTCGGCTACGAGGTGGACGGTCAGCCCCTGGAAGCGTAGGTTTTAATGCTTCCTCCTCGAGTTGGGGTAGCAACCTGCTCTTTGGGTAACTTTTGGTTGGGCGCTCGAGTTCGTATTCCTCAGCCGCCAGGACCTCGGTCCATCTATCTCCTAGCAGATCTTGATCAGCTTGAAGTTGTTTTTGCTTTTTCTTCAGACTTTTTGCTGTGGCTATAAGCCGGTGCTTGAAGCGCTCCTGTTCGACAGGATCCTCCGGCACGATAAATTCTTTGTTGTGAAGGCTCGCCTCATTTTCGGAGAGAGGCATGTAATTGTCATCCTCCGATTCTCCGTCTGCTGCATGTTCGTTAGGGCTAGCTTGCCCATCCTCCCGCTCGAAGCCTGGCTGGAGGGGATTGTCTTCGTCTTCGGCACTGTCCGCAGAGTTATTGTCTCTTGTGCCGGTATCGCCGCCTTTTCTATGGCGGGGCTTAGAGCGGCGCCGTTGACGCCGGTGCTTAGATTGCTTCTCGAGGGGATTATCCTCCGTTGCCTTATTGCCATCGCTTTCTTTGGGGGTGTCCACCATGTATATATCATATGATGAGGTGGCTGTCCAGCGCCCTGTGGGAGGTGGTTCCTGTTCTTCTCCCGCATCGTCGTCCATACCGTCGATGTATTCGGAGTCGAAATCGAGCATGTTGGTTAAGTCATCGATAGTGGCTATTAAGTGGGTGGTGGGTGAGTGACGAATTTCGTCGTCCGCTTCCCACTAGAGCCGGACATAGTTCGGCCAAGGGCCTCCTGACAAGGAGAGAGACCTTAATGAATTCAGCACATCGCCCAGGGGCGAGTGCTGAAAGATATACGCGGAGGAAAACTCCGTAATCGGCGCCCAATTAGATTCGATAGGCACAGACGCAGGCGGTTCGGAGCCCGTGGTCGGGGACGAATCCGAGGGTCCGGCAACACGGGTCTCGTAGGAGGTGAAGTCAGTACTCGGCTCTATCACCGCTGAGTGTGCAGCCTCCGTGGCGGGGTCCATCCACCCGTCCACGGACGACGCAGTCTGCTCCGGATCGAGGGCCGGAGCAGCCGCAGGGGTGATCTCCTGAACACTGTCCAGCGGTAGAGCTAAGTCATGCTCGTCGTGACTATGCGGGGCACCTGACCTGGACTCGAATCCGTCGAAGATCAAGTCTCCGTGGATGTCGGAAGTATAGTTTAAGTTTCCAAACCTGACCTGACGGCCAGGGGCGTAGCTCTCGATCTGCTCCAGATGGCCAAGCGAGTTGGCCCGCAGTAAACATCGAATCATACGATGGTACCACAGATCCTGCGGTCTGGATCGAGGGCTATCTCCTCCATATCCACATGGCCCACGGTGATGATCTACATGCCATCAAATATCTCCCACTCAAGCTTAAAGGACCAGCTCGGCATTGGCTCAATAGCTTGCCAGCAGAATCAATTGGTTGTTGGGAGGACCTGGAAGCCGCATTCCTTGATAACTTCCAGGGCACATATGTGCGACCACCAGACGCCGATGACCTCAGCCACATAATTCAGCAGCCGGAAGAATCGGCGGACAATTACGGACATGGTTCCTAACCAAGAAAAATCAAATCGTCGACTGTCCGGATGCAGAGGCCCTTGCAGCCTTCAAACATAACATCCGCGACAAGTGGCTAGCCCGGCACCTAGGATAGGAATAGCCGAAATCCATGGCAGCCCTCACCACACTCATGACCCGCTTTTGCGTGGGAGAGGACAGCTGGCTAGCTTGAAGCAACAACTTGGCCAAACACCCTGGTAGTTCGGATACCAAGGACAGCAATGGCAGGTCGCGTCGCAACAAGAACAAGCGCCGCATTAACGGTGCTAATGCTGAAGATACGGCAGTCAATGCCGGATTCAGAGGCTCTAAACCCGGTCAGCGGAAGAAGCCATTCAAAAGAAATACCCAGGGCCCGTCCAACTTGGACCGAATACTCGATCGCTTGTGCCAGATACATGGCACCCCCGAAAAACCAGCCAATCACACCAACATGGATTGTTGGGTGTTCAAGCAAGCAGGCAAGCTAAGTGCCGAACTCAATGACAAGGGGCTGCATAGCGATGACGAGGAAGAGCCCCGGTCGCCGAACAATAGAGGACAGAAGGGCTTTCCCACACAAGTGCGGACGGTGAACATGATATACGCAACCCATATACCCAAAAGGGAGCGGAAGCGTGCACTAAGGGACGTATATGCGATGGAGCCAGTCGCCCCGAAGTTCAACCCATGGTCTTCCTGCCCGATCACCTTTGATCGAAGGGACCACCCCACTAGCATCTGTCACGGCGGTTTCGCCGCATTGGTTCTTGACCCAATTATTGACGGATTTCACCTCACTAGAGTCTTGATGGACGGCGGCAGCAGCCTGAACCTGCTTTATCAGGATACAGTGCGCACAATGGGCATAGACCCCTCAAGGATTAAACCCACAAAGACGACCTTTAAAGGCGTAATACCAGGTGTAGAGGCCCATTGTACAGGCTCAGTTACACTCGAAGTGGTCTTCGGATCCCCGGATAACTTCCGAAGCGAAGAGTTAATCTTCGATATAGTCTCGTTCATGGCGGCTATCACGCACTGCTCGGACGAACCGCATTTGCAAAGTTCAATGCGGTGCCGCACTACGCATACCTCAAGCTCAAAATGCCAGGCCCTCGAGGAGTAATCACGGTCAATGGAAACACCGAACGCTCTCTCCGAACGGAGGAGCATACGGTGGCCCTCGCGGGCGGAGGCACAAAGCGCTCTCACAGCATTTCTCGATTCTGGCCATTAAAAGTCCGGACACTGTCAAGCGCGCCCGGAGTAACCTCCAACAAGACCTGCTGGCACGATCCAAGCACGCCAGCGTAATCCGCCCCAACCCCAGCCCTTGCAAAATTGTGCGAAGCCGATTACGCCGCACATAACTACGCTCTGGAGATACCATGGGCATAAGGGGAGGGGCACGACCATGGCACGCCCAGAATGCGGCTCAACCGCACTAGGGGCTCCCGATTGTGTCATTCTTTTTCTTTTTTTTCTTTTTTTTACTTTCAGGACTATGTTCTCCAGAAGCCCTGTCCGGCATTCGCGTCGAATACACGATGCAACGGCCAGGGAAGCAGAAAGCTATGTCGAGTGTCCAGGTGGTCTCTATTACGAGCATTATACCTGTTTTACATACCATCCCACAGCTTACCCCTGGAGGGGGACATATTAAATAGTCACATCCCTTGCTTATCGCACAATTTGTATCGTTCTGCTTTTATTTTGCAGTTTCTTTTTAATAACCAATATATAGCTCTTGCCTATTATTGCATTCTTTCCTATTATATATGTTCATTTATGACATTGCGCAACCGTACAATTTGGTACGACCAATACACCAGGGGCTTAAGTACCCCAAAAGTATGGTGTGACAAGTCCGAACACTTTCACAAGTGCGGCACCCTGAACTTATAGCATTATATGCATCAGCTCCGAATCATGTCTTGGGTCAATAGTTGGGTTTGCCCGGCTCCCATGTTTTGGTACCTTACGTTCCGTTATATCGGCTAAGGTAGCACTGGGAGAACCACTGCGATTGTGCCCGGTTGAGCTGGGTTGAGCACCTCAGTGGAGAAAGCTAAAACTGACCGTCATGATAGGGCGAGAGCCGGTCGCTATTCGAGAGGTTTTTTCGGGTCCCTAAAGACTTATGCCGCTTAGAGGCGATGAACCGGCATTGTCCGGCCAAAGCGTGGATAGCGCCCCGAACTCGGTCTTCCGAATACTAGGGGCTTCACCGAAATTTAAAATTATAGAATTCTATGGCTAAGTGAGAGTGTTCAAGCACTATAAGTCCGGTTGCCTTGTTCGTTGCATTGAGCGCCTCCTCGATGGACCCAAGAATGGGAGCAAGAGCGCTCAAGTTTATCCCGAACACCCCAAAGACTTTCGTGGCATGGGGGCTGAAGCCAACGACTTGCCATCTCTCAAATTTGATGAACGGCCGCATGTAAGGTAATATTTTAAATTAACAAGCGTTGCTTAGCGCATATGAACAAGTTTTCAGCGTCTGGGATAACAAATGCAAGTCTATTCAAAAATTACATCTTTGGAGCACTCATACGCTGCTCTGGCGGGCACCCTTCATGACGCCCTCATAGTACATCTCGGCTTGCGATGATCCTTGCCCTTGGTGGCCCATCCGTCACAAGCTTCTCCGCATCCAGGTTGCCCAGTGCACTTTAGCACGGGCAAGGCCCGACAGGCACCTTCAATGCAGACGGAGCGCTTGATGACTTCAATCCATGGACAAAGGCCCACCAGCCGCTGCACTAACCCGAAGTAGCTCCTGTGCATGGCTTCCAATGGCCACAAATTAACTATGAGGCCCTTCATGGCCTGTTCGGCGACCTTGTGGAGCTCGACCAGCTGCTTCAGCTGGTCGCTCAGGGGCACCGGACGGTCGGCCTCACCATACTGAGACCAGAACACCTTCTCCGTCGAGCTCCCCTCCTTGGCGCGGTAGAACGCGGTAGCATCAGACACACTACGGGGCAGATCTACGAACGCTCCTGGAGAGCTCCGGATTCGGGTAAGTACTAGATAATTGACTTTTACATTCTTGCTCTGCATAAAGAATGCCTTAACCGCCGCGATCTTCTTTATTGCCTCAATCTCCTGGAGGGCTATTTGGGCCTCGGCCTAAGCAGCTTTGGCACTCTCAAGAGCCGAGGCAAGCTCGGACTCTTGGGTCTTGAGTCACGCTCCAAACCCTCGTGTTTTTCACGAGAGCCTGGAGCTCTTGCCGTACCTCCGCCAGCTGCGCCTCCCCCTTCTCTCGCTCGGTGCGCTCCGCAGCTGCTTTGTTTTCGGCCGCGGACACCGCCTCCTTCAGGGTCGCCACCTCGCTTGTGGCCCCAGCAGTACCCATGTTATTCTTGTTATCTTTTGCAACCAAATCCTTTCTATAAGGTATTTCTTTAATAAGGTATTACTCACCTTCCTTGTCCTCGAGCTGCTTCTTGGCAAGGCCGAGCTCGTTCTCGGACCGCTCGAGGCTCTGTTTCAATGCATTGACCTCCACAACGGGCGGCAGAGGTCAGCAGCGCAGCCTGCATTCCCATATTGACATACTTATGTTAGACTCCTGCGTATATCTTTTTAGATCCTTAGTCCGGCTTTTCTTTCCGAACACCGAACTAAGCATCAGGGGTTACTGTCTATGCGGTAATATTTTTACATATTCCAAACTTACCTCAAAGCCTGTTAGAAGGCTGGTACAGGCTTCAGTCAGCCCGCTCTTGGCGGACTGAACTTTCTGGATCACCACACTCATAACAAGTGTGGTGCTCCTCGTCGATGGAGGCGCCGTTAAGCGCCTCCAAGAAGTTATCCGGTGCCTCCGGTTGGATGGAGGACACTGCGTCTTACCTTCTTATGAAGGGACCGCTTGCCGGACTTCGGAACCACTGAAGGTTCCGGTATGGAGTCCGGACGAGGGTCGGGCTTAGAGCCCCTGGGGGTCTCGCCCCCCATGCGCCTGGAGTCCGGGAGGTTGCCTTGCGGCGCCTCCTGCGCCACCTCCTCTTGACCAGGCCCCCCTTGGGGCCCCACCTCAGCGTCGTCCGCAGCGTGAGGTGAGGAGGCGGCCGGAAGTGAAGTACTCTCCATTTCCGACGAACTCAGGGACCCGCTCGACGAAGCGGCGAACTCGTCCTTCGGCGGGCTGTGTGATTGTTCGGCATTAGAGAACACTATGCAATGGAAAAAAAGCCGTGGGTACCCGGACACTTACGATCTCGCCAGGGGCTTGGCCCTTGTTGGCCACTCCTCCTCGTCGTTGTCGGCGTTGGTGGAGAAGTCCGGAGGAAGGGTCCTTCCCTTCTTGGACCCTCCGGCCTCCCGGTGGGCGGCCTTCCTTTTCTTCTCTCCCCTCGCCGGGAGAGAGGCTTCTTTTTCCTCCTCCTCTTCCTCAGAGGAGGATTCTGCCTCAGGGTTGTCGGGCGATGAGTCCGGCAGCACCTGGTCGGGAGCTCCTTCGAGTTCCCGTGGCCTCCTTCTTGGCCTTCTTCTTCGGCACCACATGAGGTACCGGAGCCAGCAGCCCCATCAATCGGGCGTCCGCTGGGTCTTCTGGCAAAGGGGCCGGACAGTTAATCTGTCCGGACGTCTTCAGCCAGTCTTGTCAAAGGTTAGGGAGTTTTAGATCCCACATAGAGTCAATCTATGAAAAACAAGAGTCCCATAAAGGGTAAAATAACTTACCTCGCTGGCTTGACACTGTGAGCTGAATCTGCGATCTTGGTAGCGGATGTGGGAGCCTCGGCGCCCTTGAACAGCACCTTTCAGGCATCTTCGTACATAGTGTCGAAGAGCCTTTTCAGAGTTTGGTGTTGTGCCGGATCGAACTCCCACAATTTGAAGGCCCGTTGTTGGCATGGGAGAATCCGGCGGATGAGCATCACCTGGATTACGTTGACAAGCCTGAGATTCTTGTCCACCAGGTTTCGGACGCAGGTTTGGAGTCCGGATAGCTCGTCCGAATTCCCCCATGTCAGGCCCGTCTCTTTCCATGATGAGAGCCGTGTGGGGAAGCCAGATCGGAATTCGGGGGCCGCCGCCCATTGAGAGTCGCGCGGCTCGGTGATGTAGAACCACCCCGATTGCCACCCCTTTATGGTCTCCACAAAGGAGCCCTCGAGCCCTAGGACTTTGGCATCTTGCCAACCATGGCGCCTCCGCACTCCGGCTTGGCGGCCGCCCACTACCTTGACGACATTGAAGATCTTCAGCCATAAGCGAAGTGGGGCTGGATGCAGAGGAAGGCCTCGCACACGACGATGAACACCGAGATGTTGAGGATGAAATTCGGGGCCAGATCATGGAAGTCCAGGCCGTAGTAGAACATGATCCCCCGGAAAAATGGGTGAAGTGGAAAACCTAGTCCGCGGAGGAAGTGGGGGAGAAACACCACCCTCTCATGGGGCCTGGGGGTTGGAATGAGCTGCCACGCGTCGGGCAGCCGGTGCGCGATGTTGCTGGACAAGTATTCGGCCTCCCGCAGCTTTTTGATGTGCCCCTCCTTGACGGAGGAGGCCATCCACCTGTCTCCCGCTCCGGACATAGTTGGAGAAGGTTGAGGTGGGATGTGCGGACTTGGGCGCTGGAGCTCGAGTGCACGGAAATGGATGAACAAAGGAGGAAGAAGGCATAGGTGAAAAGGTGGATCCTTATCCCCTTATAGGGACGGACGAAGCTATGCATCCCCCGCCAGCCTGGTAAAACTCGCTTATCTCCCAAGCGCCGTAATCAATGGCGCGGAAGGGTTACCCACGTCCGTATTGATGAGAATCCCGGAATAAGGGGGCGCGATCTATGCTTTGATAAGACGTGCCAAGGAAACCGCCTCGCTAAATGCGCTCAGGTGGGACAGTAAAAAACGATTCGAATAAAGGCTTGGCCGTGGTGTGATGTCACGCCGCGGAATACGTCAGCAGATCTATGCAAAGGTTATTCTCTCTACGGTAGTATGTGGAACTTGTTTTGCGAGCGGACACTATCACGGTGTTCAAAATCTTCTATGAAGTATTCGGAGGAGGAACCCGCCTTGCAATGCGAAGACAATATGCGCGCGGACTCGTCGTCATTGAAGCCTGGTTCAGGGCTACCGAGGGAGTCTGGACTAGGGGGTGTCCGGATAGCCGAACTATCATCTTTGGCCGGACTCCTCGACTATGAAGATACAAGATTGAAGACTTCGTCCCGTGTCCGGATGGGACTTTCCTTGGCGTGGAAGGCAAGCTTGGCGATACGGATATGTAGATCTCCTACCATTGTAACCGACTCATGTAACCCTAACACTATCCGGTGTCTATATAAACCGGAGGGTTTTAGTCCGTGGGGCCGAACAACAATCATACCATAGGCTAGCTTATAGGGTTTAGCCTCTCTGATCTCGTGGTAGATCTACTCTTGTACTACTCATATCATCAATATTAATCAAGAAGGAGTAGGGTATTACCTCCATCGAGAGGGCCCGAACCTGGGTAAAAACATCGTGTCCCTTGTCTCCTGTTACCATCCGCCTAGACGCACAGTTCGGGACCCCATACCCGAGATCCGCCAGTTTTGACACCGACAGTTTGCTTCTGGTGTTCTCGTTTGATTTGGTTCCGTTGCCTTCTACCTCTGTTTCCGTCTTCAGCTTGTCCTATACTCTCTCTCTCTCTCTCGCATTCCTCGCGAGGGGGCTGGACAGGTGCCCTCGTGAACGTTTTCCTTCCCTCATGAGCATTTTGTCTTGTTCTGCCTTTCATCTGCTTTTCACGAGGCACCCTCGTTCGAGCCCACAAGATGGTGCACTTCTTCTAATCCGTGCCCCACGGGTACCGCGATACAAAGCGAGGGTCAAGGCCAGCGGCGCCTGCGACCAAGGCTCGGGAAAACGATAAGCCTCCTAACGAGTTTTTTCTTCAGTTCCTAAGCGCCTACCAAGCCAAGGGGGGCTCGACAGGTGCCAGGAAGCGAGCACCTCGTGGAAAGGAGACAAGCACGACAAGCTAAGTTATCCCTACATAAAGCACGACACAGCACAAGGACGATGTACATAGCATAATAACTGGCAAATCATAGTTTGTTGCACGCCCCTCCGAGGCCCCATACTGGTTTCTTTCTTAATACAGGAAGGAAAGGAAGAACAAGATAAAAGCGTCGCGTGCCCCCGTGGTGGACCGCGAAGGCGGGCTCTTAGCGCTGACCCGAGCTCAGCCAGACCCCTCCTCGCGCTTCACAGGGGCGCGACGACGAGACGACCCGCTGCCACCTTCGTAGCGGGCGCGGCGGTGCGGCAGCTAGGCGTAACCACCGCTGCTGGGGCTGTTGCCGGGGGAAGAGCCACTGAGGGAGTCCTGGATTAGGGGGTGTCCGGATAGCCAAACTATCACCGTTGGCCGGACTCCTGGACTATGAAGATACAAGATTGAAGACTCCGTCCCGTGTCCGGATGGGACTTTCCTTGGCGTGGAAGGCAAGCTTGGCAATACGGATATGTAGATCTCCTACCATTGTAACCGACTCTGTGTAACCCTAACCCTATCTGGTGTCTATATAAACCGGAGGGTTTTAGTCCGTAGGACGAACAACAATCATACCACAGGCTAGCTTCTAGGGTTTAGCCTCCTCGATCACGTGGTAGATCTACTCTTGTACTACCCATATCATCAATATTAATCAAGCAGGAGTAGGGTATTACCTCCATCGAGAGGGCCCGAACCTGGGTAAAAACATCGTGTCCCTTGTCTCCTGTTACCATCCGCCTAGACGCACAGTTCGGGACCCCCTACCCGAGATCCGCCGGTTTGACACCGACATTGGTGCTTTCATTGAGAGTTCCTCTGTGCCGTCGCCGTCAGGAAGGATGCCTCATCTTGTCTTTAAAGACGATACTATCGCCAAAGGAGCCTTGGCCACTGGTCAGACTCTTCGGTTAGGTGGTTTTCTTATGACCGCCAGTTTGGCCACCGCCGACGATGACTTCTCGAGTCATCGAAACCAATCTTCACGTTAACTCGGAACTTGCCGAACAGTTAGATCCGATCGAGCTCTCCTCCGTAAACGAGCTCTTGGATCGCATCGCCGCCCTGGGAGTCGCCACAGACTACGACCAGATCGGGCCTAAAACCGATCTGAGAGAGATCAACTCTCCCCAGGCTACCCATCATGTTGCTGTGATAGAGGAGCAATACGGTGATTCTTCTTCTATCTTAAGGACTAGCTACGTCCGGATTCCCGATCCCTCCATGCCGGATTCCCGCAGAGGGACGAATGTCGATCAAGCCCTGAACTTAAAGTCAGGCGGCGGGTTGGATTCATTGGATAGCATTCAAAAATCCAAACTTCCAAGTTCGGAAACTTCTCGGCCCCTGAGTCTTAAATTGGACGGGGTTCTGGATCTAGTTCCACCCACCCACCCAAACATTAGCGATCTATCCCGAATTCGGCAAGAGCCCGCTGAAACAGTACATCATTACTGGGCCAGATTCCTCCAGGTTATGGACATGATAAAGGACTGCCGAGAGGAGGACGCAATCTCACTTTTCTGCAATAATTGCACAGACAAGGGAATCCTAAACGCCACAAGTCGTCGCGAAATTACACGCTTTGCTGACTTGGTGACCATAGTAAAAAAGTACTGTGCGATGGAGAGTGCTTGGAAAACCGAAAGTAAATTTTGGGATAATCCGGCCCCGAATACATCCCTAGTCCGAAATAAAAGGGTGCATCATTACCAAGCACCTGGATTAAACATCAAAAAACAAAAAAACCCTAAAGGGTACGGAACCGTACTGGAGGGTTGGCTAAACGGACCCTGCAAAATTCATAGCATAGAGGGCGCCACTCCAACTCATAGCCTTCGAGCATGATCGATACTACGGCAGGTGGCCAAAAGTGGCGAAGAGCTTCTAGCCTCATAATCCCAGCCTAGCAACACCAGTACGGTGTTAACAGTCTTCGAGACTTTCGCATCAAATAACATGCGGAAACAAACACTCCGCAACCTTGCCGAAGTCTACCAAGTAGCAACAATACATCCATGGAGTGACACGGCTATTACCTTTAATGCCAGTGACGAACCCAAATTCCGAACAGCCCGAGCACCAGCCGCATTGGTCCTCGGTCCAATAGTGGGCGGCTTTTCGCCTTTACTAAGGTACTCATGGATGGCGGCAGCGGACTAAACCTCATCTACGAGGAAACCCTCCGAAAAATGGAAATAGATTGGAACCACATTGAGCAAAGCAGCACAACCTTTAGAGGAATAATCCCTAGCCGGGAAGCATGCTGCACAGGAAAAATCACATCGACATAGTGTTCGCTCACGGACAATTACAGGTCCGAGGAGGTCACATTTCAAGTGGCCCCGCCCAAGCCGGATATCACGCTTTATTAGGGCGCGAGGCATTCACAATTTTTCAAGCTATACCCCATTATGGGTACATGAAGCTTAAAATTCCCGGACCTAACGGAATCATCACTCTCGCTAGTGATCCGAACACAGCACTCTGCGCCGAAAACAAGACAGCCGCACTAGCCCTCGAGGCACTATCCAAAGCCCTAGCGGCCGAGGAACTCACTAAGATGCGCTCCACGGTGAACAGGGACGATGTGATACTTGATAAAAGATCCAAGTCCACCTCTTTCAAACCAGCGGATGAAATAGTCAAATTCCAAGTCCACCCAACGGACCCTGCAAAGACGGCCTCCATTGGGGCACAATTAAACCCTGATGTAGACGCCACACTACGAGAATTTCTACGAGAAAACTGGGACATTTTTGCCTGGCACCCTTCAGACATGCCAGGAATCCCACGTCGGTTGGCCGAGCACAGCCTAAATATCCTAAAAGGATTCAAGCCAGTCAAACAGGCTCTTCGGCGCTTTTCCGAACCCAAGAAATAGGCCATGGGAGAGGAGCTAGCCAAACTTCTGGAAGCCGGATTCATCAGAGATATAAAACATCCGGACTGGCTAGCAAATCTGGTGATGGTACCAAAGAAGGATAAATCTGGCGCCTATGTGTTGATTTCAAAGACCTTAATAAGGCTTGCCCAAAGGATCCCTTCCTCCCTCGCATTGATCAAATTAAGCGATGCTACAGCAGGACACGACTCATTGTGCTTCCTCGACGCGTAGTCCGGCTACCACCAAATCAAGATGGCGAAGCCGGACCAAGCAGCAACAGCATTCATCACTCCATACGGCCCATTCTGCTTCAACACAATGCCTTTCGGGCTCAAAAACGCCAGCGCAACATATCGGTAGCATGATTCAGACATGTCCGGCAAACCAGATCGGCAAAACAGTGGAAGCATATGTAGATGACGTGGTCGTCAAATCCAAGCATGTCGAAACTCTAGTAGACGACTTGAGGCTCACATTCGACAATCTCCGAAAATATGACATTAAGCTCAATCCGGAAAAATGCGTCTTTGGCGTTCCAGCCGGAAAGCTCATGGCCTTCATTGTGTCCGGTAGAGGAATTGAAGCAAACCCAGCCAAGATCCGAGCTCTGTCACAATTGGATATTCCAAAAGACCTCAAACAAATACAAAAAATTGACTGGATGCATAGCGGCTCTAAGCCGCTTTATTTCCCGTTTGGGAGAAAAGGCGTTACCCCTTTACCGCCTCGTCCGGTGCACTGAACACTTCGAGTGGACGGATGCATACTGACGGACTCGAAGAAATAAAAGCCATATTGGCAACAAATCCGGTCCTGGCCGCGCCCAACATGGGCGAACCAATGCTATTATATCGCCGCAACACATCAAGTTGTCAGCGCGGTGCTCGTCGTCGAACGAGAAGCGGATGGACACCGGTTCCCTCTTCAAAAACCGGTTTACTATGTGTCCACTGTCCGAACTCCATGCAAGTCCCGGTACCCACATTATCAAAAGATAGCATACGCGGTGTTCATGGCATCCCGGAAGCTGCGACATTACTTTCAAGAGTTTTCGATAACGGTAGCCTCCGAAGTACCTCTTAACGACATTATAAACAACCGCGACGCGATGGGCCGGCTACTAAATGGGCCATAGAGCTCCTTCCATTCGACATAACCTATAAGCCACGACGAGCTATTAAGTCGCAGGTTTTGGCCGACTTCGTGGCCGAATGGACCGAAGCTGAACTCCCTAAAGTGTACGGCGCATAATCCAATTGGATCATGCACTTAGAAGGCTCCAAAAATTTTGCCGGCCTGGGGGCTGGCGTCGTCCTGACGTCCCCAACCGGGGACACAGTCCAATACGTCCTTCAGATAATGTATACAGACTCCAACAACGCAGCCGAATACGAGGCCCTTCTGCACGGCCTCCGGATGGCAGTCTCCATGGGCATTAAACGTATAGAGGTGCGCGGGGATTCGAACCTCGCGATATCTCAAATAAACGGAGACTTTGATGCCAAAGATCCAAATCGGCAGCAGACCGCAATGCGGTCCTAAAATGTCGACGCAGTTCAAGGGCTCGAATTTCATCATATAGCCCGGGATAACAACCAGGCGGCAGACGTATTGGCACGCATCGGTGCAAAACGCGATGCCGTCCCGCCCAACATCTTCTTGGAACGGCTGTTCAAGCCATCCGTACTATGGGAAGGGGAGTCTGGAACTAACAATCCGGACCCAACCGCACTGCCTGACACCGAACACTCTGACACAATCGGAGGCTCTGCCATCGAGATAACACCCTCCGCTCACGAAATAATGGCGGTTATCGCCTCGTGGACGGAACCATTCCTAGCCTACCTAACTAGGCAGGAACTCCCCGAAGACCAAAATGAGGCTCGCTGCATAGTACGGCGATCCAAAGCCTATAAAGTCCATGAGAGAGAGCTCTATAAGAAAAGCACAACAGGAGTCCTTCAAACGTGTATCTCCGAAGAGGAAGGGCGAAACCTCCTGGCTGAAATTCATGCCGGACTGGGTGGGCACCACGCCGTAGCCCGGGCCCTTGTAGGCAAGGCCTTCCGTCTGAGGATTTTATTGGGCGATGGCCCGGCGGATGCGCAGGATTTAGTCCAACGATGCGTCGGTTGCCAGCTTTTTGCTAACCAAAGCCACATGCCACCCACCGCCCTCAAAACTATACCCATCACCTGGTCGTCATGATGCAGGGGCTTGACATGGTTGGACCCCTTAAGGGAGGAACCCACAAGCAAAAATACCTATTGGTCATGGTGGATAAATTCACCAAATGGATAGAGGCCAAGCCTGTTAAAACGGCCGAATCCGGACCGCCGATAGACTTCATATCAGGGGTAGTGCACCGTTACGGCACCAACTTCACGGCCGATGAGGTCAAATTATGGTGCAAAAACATGGGCATCAAGCTCAATTACGCCTCAGTCTATCACCCTCAAACCAACGGCCAAGTCGAGCGAGCAAACGGTCTAATCATGAGCGGCATTAAACCCAGACTAGTGCGGTCCCTCAAGGAATCTAACACGCACTGGGTTGAGGAGCTCGACTCCGTACTCTGGGGGTTGCGGACCATGCCGAATCGTACTACCGGATTCACACCATTTTTTATGGTGTACGGCGCAGAGGCAGTCTTGCCCTGCGACATAATTCATGACTCACCTCGCGTGCGCATGTATGAAGAAAGAGAAGCCGAGCTCGATCGGCGGGACAGTTTGGACGCATTGGAGGAGGAGCGCGACGTGGCAAAAGCTCGTTCCGCATTTTATCAACAGCAGGCTCGAAGATATCAAAGCAGGAAGTACGGGCCAAAGCTTACAACGTTGGCGAACTAGTTCTACGCCTGCCGGACAAGAAAAAGGACAAACTCAAGCCCAAATGGGAAGGTCCCTTCATCATCAACCAGGTCCTGACCGGCGGAGCATACCGTCTGCGAAACGCATCGGATAACCGACTCGAGCCGAACCCATGGAACGCAGCCCGTCTACGAAGATTCTACGCCTAAGCGCTGGACTCCAAGTTCGTCTCCTTCCTCCGTCCACATTTTCTATTTTTGTTGTCTTTTATTTCTCTCCTTCCTCCTCCTTCTTCTTGAAGCCTTTAGAGGCTCGTTTGCGCTTTGTTCGCACATACTTGACGCGCTGTCTGCACTCATTATACCTGGGGGCTTCTTTAACAGAAGCTTATTTATACGGGCTTCATGCCCAACACATGTGTCAAACTTCCGCATGAACCTTTTACTCACCATTATATGCATCGATATGACTTAAGTTTTGGCCAAGCTGGGTTGCCTGGCTCCTGTGCTTACCCCTACGTTCCCGATTGTTCGGCTAGCTGGTAAAGGGAGCACCTCTGCGATTGTTATTGCCGGGTCAGCCGGATGTGTACCTCAGACTGGGTGAAGCCAAAAGCTAGCGTTCTTAAGGGAATATTCGGTCGGTGAACTGAAAGATGATTTTTAAACTATTTATCCATCTGCCCCAGATGATTTTACGCTTTCTTACCAGTTTGGACATGCACTTTAGGGCATGCCTCCCAAATGAAAGGAACCCTTAACGGAACTATTCTCCCCGGAAGATGTTTCTTACTATCCATGTAATATAACATAACTAGTTGGGCACTTGTCCGATACAGCAATAATGACCCCACGCCTTTGTCTCCATGCATGCCCCGGTTCTTATATAACCGCGAGGGTATTCGGACACACTCAGGACTATTGGGTCCCGAGGTCGGCGAAAAGGTCCGCTATGACAAATGATCTACAATCCGGCTAGAAGACATTTTTCATGTCATATTCAATTACATAGTCAACTCGACTCATTGTATTCCTCCTCAATGCCATCTAATAGGCTATCTAATTTACAATCTTGCTGGGAATACTTGGCGGCCAATTCTACTTGGCCGTACACTAAGCTTCTGAGGATCTCCTTTCCATCAGGCCCCACAGGTCCGACCTCGGCCATGTGGTTTGGGTCAGCAACCGTGTACCGCGTCTTTACCATGGCCCAGCCTCCTGGCGCCTTGACGGCAGGCCGATATCTTCCATAGTCGGAAGCGCCGTGCTCCTTGAAGCCACTCTGCCCGGCTCCCCAATGCCTTCGGCGGGGAGATAGATGGCCACAAGGCCTGACCGACGCCTTTCATCACCTGCCGAACTCGTTCGTGCAGCTGACGTAGTTCGGGAAGAAGATCACCCGAAGAACTAGGCATCTCCTCCTCAGGACGACCTGCAGCTGACGTAGTTCGGGAAGAAGATCACCCGAAGAACTAGGCATCTCCTCCTCAGGACGACCTGTGAGCAAACCTACATACATGTTTATGTTAGTCGCCTTCCTCGTCGAACTCTTTCAAAGTTCGCTCAAGCACTTACTGAAAATGCCGCGACGAAGCCGTCGATTCTCCTTTACGGAGTCGGACAACCTGGCACGAACATCCTTTAGTTCCTCACCCGGTTGGGTGTTGGCATCTTGGAGGTTATTTTTCTCCTGCCGCAACCTCGTAAACGCTCTCGCCAGCCTTTAGTCTGGCGCAGAGCTGTTGCTTGTCCGGATCTAGTCCGGCGCCATCTGCAATATTATTGTCGATTTACACACCCGCCGCACTTCATAAACTATTTATCTTTTGAAGCATATATTACCAGAGGGGGTCTCTGTGGCTCCCCCTGTAGCGGCTAGTGCGGCCTCAAGTTGGGCCTTGCATTCCTCAAGCTCCTGGGACAGTCAGGTATTCCTTTTTGTAAGATCCTGCATAACAAATGATCCTTAAATCAGTTATTCTAACTATTTTAAGTCTCGGGGGCTACTAGCATATATAACTGTCAAATTTCCTTACCCATATGTCCTTTACATACTGCTCCGTGGCTCTGGCTAGACCATCTTGAGCGGCACGGAGGTGCGCATCTCCCGAATTTAAGGCATTCAAGGCCTCTTGGGAGAAACATGCGTCACGAAGGACTGTCCGGTGGCGCTTTGTGATTCATGGCCCTCTCCACCTCGGAGTTGGTGGCGGACAGTCTGTCGGCATCCTCTGTCGGAGGAGCATCCGACGCACGCCTCGTGCTCGCCTCCGCTTCCGGACCCGGCTTTGGAGCCTGGCTGGCGGAGGTTCGATTGGCAACCTCTCCGGACTCAGTCTGGCAAGCGCTCTTTTTCCTGAAAAGAGCACCAGCGTTAGTACACCTTCCAGGAATCAATCCTGGGAATATGGTGACACGCCATACCGTTGCGGCGGAGTTTCGATCCGGACCGCACTTCTTTCTAGACTGCGGGGCCGTACTGCCCCTTGTTGGCTAGCCGTCGCGGGCTCGGCCTCCTGCCTCGAAGGCACCCCCTGCGAAACACCATTGGTATACGGTGATCAAAAAAATAAGCACGGATGGGTCATTATCAGAATATTGGGACCTCGGTCTCAGTTACCTGTGAGGCTGGAAGTATTCCGGGGTAATCGGCCGTAATGGCGACCAAGGCATTGTCGATGCTAAGTTGGTGGAACACCCCGTCGATCAGCTCCACCTTTATATCCGGATCCTCTTCGGAGGCCGGATCGAGGGACCGTTCCGGATCCTCGAGTTGTGGGGCGTCTTGTGTATCTTCTCCATGGCCCAGCCGATTCTGCGTAGAAACCATGAAATGAGATATTTAACCACGGGAACATGGATCGGACAGGCCACAAAGATGTTTGCTTACCCAACTTCGAGGATTATTCAAGAAAACCCGCTCGATGGATCGACGGAGAAAATCCTCCTCCTCCCCTTTATACATGGTGGACAAGGTCTTCACCAGTTCGGTGACCGATCCGGCCCTTTGCGCCCGTGGCGGTGGCATCGTCCTCCCGTTGAAGTCCCACATGGGGTGGCCCCTATATTGGGCGGCTGCACTCCTCAAAATGCAGATTGCCATGACTCCAATCATGGTCAATCCGGCATGAGCCGATAATCTTATTCGGCTCATCAAGTAAAGGACGCCCCGGTCATTTTCCCTCTGGGCTCCACGGGCGCCCGGCTTAGGCGCTTCTTGAGGAGCATTGCTAAACTCCGGAAGGCCGATCCAACAGGATCCGCGGAGGGGCGTCTTCTATATAAAACCATTCCGAAGGCCAGTCTTCGGACGCCTTCTTCGGGGTTCCGGATAGATATCCGGTCCCGGCGATGCGCCATAGTTCGGCTCCGCCCACTTGATATATCGACCCCTCATGAGAACGGGGTACTAGGCAGAATAATCTCTTCCACAGCGCAAAATGAGCCTCGATGCCCAAGAACAGTTCGCGAGGCCACGAAGCCCGCGATGTGCAAAATGGAGGCAGGCGTAAGGTGGTGCAACTGGAGGTCAGAGAACTCCAAGAGCCCCCGGAGAAACGGATGGATTGGAAATTCGAGTCCTCTTACTAGATAAGAGATAAAGCATACCCGCTCTCCTTTAGAGGGATCGGGGACACTCTCCGCTTGCTTTCCGCCCTTGTAGGTGGCAAGTCCGGCTCGAACCGGAACCATGAAGGCCGGGGGAAGAAATCCCTTGGTTTGGAGTATAACTAGCTCACTATGCGGGACTGAGCATCTCTCCCAATTTCTGTGCTGAGGGCTGGGAGCGCGAGAGGAGGAGCCGCGTCGACTGTCCATGATGGAATGGGTTTTTGTCAGAGGCGCTCCGATGAAAGCTCGCGGAGGGGGGATGGTGTGACTCAGATCTAGATCCTCGCCCCTTTTATAGGCGGCTCATTTGCGTAGCTAGGGGGGTAAGTGTAAAAATACCCTGGCTTTTCGCATTCATTCAAACACATGGAAGATGGCCATTATTGGGCGTAGAAGCCAAGGAGCGCAGCATTTATCAGAAGCCAGACACTATTCGACAAGTATATGGAATTTGGAGAAGAACCCGCCTCGCAATGCCGAAGACAATCAACGCGCCGGACTCATCGCCATTGAAGCCTAGTTCGAGGGCTACTGAGGGAGTCCTGGATTAGGGGGTGTCCGGAGAGCCGAACTATCACCATTGGCCGGACTCCTGGACTATGAAGATACAAGATTGAAGACTCCGTCCCGTGTCTGGATAGGACTTTCCTTGGCGTGGAAGGGAAGCTTGGCGATACGGATATGTAGATCTCCTACCATTGTAACCGACTCTGTGTAACCCTAACCCTATCCGGTGTCTATATGAACCGGAGGGTTTTAGTCCGTAGGACGAACAACAATCATACCACAGGCTAGCTTCTAGGGTTTAGCCTCCTCGATCTCGTGGTAGATCTACTCTTGTACTACCCATATCATCAATATTAATCAAGAAGGAGTAGGGTATTACCTCCATCGAGAGGGCCCGAACCTGGGTAAAAACATTGTGTCCCTTGTCTCCTGTTACCATCCGCCTAGACGCACAGTTCGGGACCCCCTACCCGAGATCCGCCGGTTTTGACACCGACAGCCACCGTAGCTGGACGAGACGCGGTCGACGCCCAGGGTGAGTTCGCCCTCATCCTTGTCATGACCATTGCCAAGGCTGAGCACCTCATCGCCATCGTTAACCTTGGGGCAGCATCCGGCGCGGCGACTATCTTCCCCAAACACCCTCACGTAGAGGGTCGCATCACCGTCGTACTTGAAATGAAGGGTGCACCGCCTGCCCAGGCCACGCGCGCGGGCAAACATCTGCCAGTCGCGGGCCAGGGCTACGTTGCCCGTGATAGAGACCTTAACCGTGACCTAGGAAGCACTGCTGCAGCAGCTGTCCACCTGCAACCAGAGCCCGCCTGGACCTGCGGCCGACAGCTCATCGACGAAGAAGCGCAGGAGCCGAAGCCAGTTGCCGGCCGGGTCCTCCGACCAGATGACGAACTCCGTCAGCACCTCCGCCGAGTGGAAGCGCAGCCGGGAGGCCGTGCGACCATGGCGCGTCTCCCTTCATCAACAGGGTTGTCGCGACCGGAGCGACCCCTGCCACGCGAAGCAGCACCACCACGGACGTTGGAGGCCACGGCGGGGGATGCAGTGTGCTTGCGGGGACGGCCATGTCCACGCTTGGGCATCGGAGAGCTGGGCCCTTCGCGAGGGGCCTTCCCCTTGTCCACGGCGGAGAACCTCTTCGATGGTGCCATTGGTGTTGCTGCTGGCGATGGAGGAAGGGGGAAGAAGCGAGCAGAATGGGAAGAGATGGGCGACGGGGGCTCTGCTCCATCCCCATTTATAGTAGGAGAAGGCCAACCAACGCCCCCCGTGATCACAGGTAATGATGGTTTTTCCTTGCATGTCGCAGGGACTTGTCAAGTTGGGCAGTTGCCGAGGCAGCATGGGGAAGCGGAGACGCCCACGTCCAATCAACCGCCACGCATCGACCAAGGCCGCAGGCTGTTGGGGCCCACGGCGCTCCGCACTTGCCCTTTGGCTTCGCCTCGAAGCCAAGTCCGAGCGCGCCTTGGGCCCGGGGGCTACTGTCGGCGTCCTGTGAACAGGGGTCCCCAGACTTTCCTGCCTGCGGCCCATGGCGTGGCTCTGCAAGTGGGCCCGTACGGCCCATATTCACCAACAAGCTTTCAAGACCCTCGCGAGGGGCCAAGCCTCACGAGGCGAACGACACAAGACCTCCTCGGGAGCGGCCTCACCAGGCTGGCTCGCGAGAGGCGGAGAGATCAAGGCAAGGCAAACCTCGCGAGGTTCTCGTGACGTGAGCCATGACGATCGAGACCAAAGTGGGCGCCACGCTGGGCGCCAAATACAAGACAAGGTCCTTGTTTCCCCTTTGGTGCTAAGGGGGCAAGCGCAGGCAAGGAGTACCAAGGCGTCAAATAAAGGTTTCCCTATCGGTGCAATGAGACCAAGACCAGCAGGATGGCAGGACGAAGGTCACCATGGAGCCCAAGACGGCGTCACCACCAGAGCCTTTAGCAGGCGAAGACTACTTTTGTTAGGATAAGCTGTACTAGCTGTCCCCTTTCAAATTGGTCATTGTGGGATCCCTTCCTGCTCAATATTTGGGAAGAGGACCAGGGCCTCTATAAATAGGACTAGCCACCATAGTAGCAGGGATCATCTTGACTAGATCCTCATCCACACAAGTTCACCAAGCACAAGAACACCTCTTCTCAGGAGGCTATTCTTCCCATTGTACTGTTCATCCTCAGCCCGAGAGGCAATCCACCACCACCACACTGGAGTAGGGTATTACACCACAACGGTGGCCCGAACCAGTATAATCTTGTGTCCCTTGTGTTGCGAGTTTGCCGAGCTAGCTTAGAGATAGCGAAGCATGTGAGGGCGTGATCTGTAAGGGAGAGATCTTCGTGCGCACCCCAGAGTTCGAACCTTAAGGGTTTTGTCGGAACCCGAGATCCGACAGGTAGAAATCAAGACAAAGCATCAAGTGTTTATGGTTAAGAAAACCACCAGTTTTAAGAAAAAGGCAAGGGAAAGAAAGGGAACTTCAAGAAGAATGGCAATCAAGTTGTCACTCCCGTGAAGAAGCCGAAAGCTGGATCCAAGCCTGAAACTGAGTGCTTCTACTGCAAGGGAAATGGTCACTGGAAGCGTAACTGCCCCAAATACTTGGCAGATAAGAAGGGTGTCAAAGTGAACAAAGGTATATTTGATATACATGTTATTTGTATTCCTTACTAATGCTCGTAGTAGCGCATGTGTATTTGATACTGGTTCTATTGCTCATATCTGTAACTCGAAACAGGAGTTGCGGAATAAAAGAAGATTGGCTAAGGACGAAGTGACGATGCGCGTCGGGAATGGATCCAAGGTTGATGTGATCGCTGTTGGCACGCTACCTCTACATCTACCTTCAGGATTAGTTTTAGACCTCAATAATTTTTATTTGGCGGCAGCGTTGAGCATGAACATTATATATGGATCTTGTTTATTGCGAGACGGTTATTCATTTAAGTCAGAGAATAATGGTTGTTCTATTTATATGAGTAATATCTTTTATGGTCATGCACCTTTAATGAATGGTCTATTCTTGTTGGATCTTGATCGTAGTGATACACATATTCATAATATTGATGCCAAAAGATGCAAAGTTGATAATGATAGTGCAACATACTTGTGGCGCTGCCGTTTATGTCATATTGGTGTAAAGCACGTGAAGAAACTCCATGCAGATGGAATTTTGGAATCACTTGATTATGAATCATTTGATACTTGCGAACCATGCCTCATGGGTAAGATGACTAAAACTCCATTCTCCGGAACAATGGAGCGAGTTAATGACTTATTGGAAATAATACATACCAATGTATGTGGTCCGATGAGTGTTGAAGCACGCGGCGGGTATCATTATTTTCTAACCTTCACAGATGATTTGAGTAGGTATGGGTATATCTACTTGATGAAACACAAGTCTGAAACATTTGAAAAGTTCAAAGAATTTCAGAGTGAGGTGGAGAATCATCGTAACAAGAAAATAAAGTTTCTACGATCTAGTCATGGAGGTGAATATTTGAGTTACGAGTTTGGCCTTCATTTAAGACAATGTGGAATTGTTTCACAACTCACGCCACCTGGAACACCACAACGTAATGGTATGTTCGAACGTCCTAACTGTACTTTATTAGATATGGTGCGTTCTATGATGTCTCTTACTGATTTGCCGCTATCGTATTTGGGTTATGCATTAGAGACAACTGCATTCACGTTAAATAGGGCACCATCTAAATCCATTGAGACGACCCTATATGAACTATGGTTTGGCAAGAAATCTAAGCTGTCAATTCTTAAAGTTTGCGAATACGATGCTTATGTCAAAAAGGCTTCAGCCTGATAAGCTCGAACCCAAAGCGAAGAAGTGCGTCTTAATAAGATACCCGAAAGAAACTATTGGGTATACCTTCTACCACAAATCCGAAGGAAAAATCTTTGTTGTTAAGAATGGGTCATTTCTAGAGAAGGAGTTCCTCTCAAAAGTAGTGAGTGGGAGGAAAGTAGCATGATGTCTAGTACGCAACTTTATTCTTGTAGACTCGTGTTGGGCCTCCAAGCGCAGAATTTTGTAGGACAGTAGCAATTTTCCCTCAAGTGGATGACCTAAGGTTTATCAATCCGTGGGAGGCGTAGGATGAAGATGGTCTCTCTCAAACAACCCTGCAACCAAATACAAGAATTCTCCTGTGTCCCCAACACACCCAATACAATGGCAAATTGTATAGCTGCACTAGTTCGGCGAAGAGATGGTGATAAAAATGTAATATGGATGGTAGAAATATATTTTATAATCTGAATAAATAAAAACATCATGGTAGCAAATAGTAAACAGGCACAAAAATGGTATTGCAATGCTTAGAAACAAGGCCTAGGGTCCGTACTTTCGCTAGTGCAATCTCTCAACAATGCTAATATAATTGGATCACATAACCATCCCTCAACGTGCAACGATGAATCACTCCAAAGTTCTTATCTAGCAGAGAACATAAGAAGACATTGTTTGTAGGGTATGAAACCACCTCAAAGCTATTCTTTCCATTCGATCTATTCAAGAGTTCATACTAAAATAACACAAAGCTATTCTTTTCATTCGATCTATCCTAGAGTTTGTACTAAAATAACACCAAAGCAAATTCAGATTCATAATACTCAATCAAACATAAAGAACTCAAAGAGTGCCCTAAGATTTCTACCGGAGAAACAAATACAAGAACATGCATCAACCCGCATGCATAGATTACCCCAATGTCACCTCGCGAATCCGAGAGTTGAGTGCCAAAATATACATCAAGTGAATCAATATGATACCCCATTGTCACCACGAGTATTCATTTGCAAGACATATACCAAGTTCTCTCAAATCCATAAAAGTACTCAATCCGATAAAACAAAATCTCAAAGGGAAAACTCAATTCATCACAAGATAGAGAGGGGAAAACACCATATGATCCGACTATATTAACAAAGCCTACGGTACATCAAGATCGTGACATCTCAAGAACACGAGAGAGAGAGAGAGCGAGAGAGAGAGATTAAACACATAGCTACTAGTACAAACCCTCAGCCCCGAGGGTGGACTACTCCCTCCTCATCATGGTGGCCACCGGGATGATAAAGATGGCCACCGGTGATGATCTCCCCTCTGGCGGAGTGCCGGAACGGGGTCTAGATTGGATCTCGTGGATATAGAGGACTTGAGGCGGTAGAACTTCTGATCTAGGGCTACCCCGAGGGTTTTTGGAATATTAGAGAATTTATAGGGCGAAGAGGGGGTACGGGAGGCCACCGAGGTGGGCACAACCCACCTGGACGCGCCTGGGCCCCCGTGCGCGCCATGGTGGGTTGTGCCCCCCTCGGGGCACCCCCAGGTGCTTCTCTGGCCCACTGGTGGTCTTCTGGTCCATAAAAAATCCACAAAAAGTTTCGCGGTGTTTGGACTCCGTTTGATATTGATTTCCTGCGATGTAAAAACAAGCAAAAAAACTGCAACTGGCACTGGGCACTAGGTCAATAGGTTAGTAAAAAAATGATATAAAGTTGCTATAAAATGATTATAAAACATCGAAGAATGATAATATATTAGCATGAATACTTCATAAATTATAGATACGTTGGAAACGTATCAGTGTCCCCAAGCTTAATTCCTACTCATCCTCGAGTAGGTAAATGATAAAAGAAATAATTTGTGAAGTGTGAATGCTAGCAAAGTGCATAAGTTTGATCAATTATAATTTCAATCACTTTTCCTAGCATCATAACAACAAATCTTTCTTATAAAAACTTCTCATGTTAAAGTAGCAACCAATTCGCATGTTAAAGTTCAAACAATGAATTCTCTTTAAACTCAACAACCTACGTTCTCAGTTACCAAGCAATTGTAATTCAACTTATTCAACAGAGTTTAAGTAAGAGCTCCACATACTCAACCATCATATAGTCATATAGTCTTCTATGATTGCTAACACTCACCGCATATACATGAGCAAAACGTTTCAACCGAACACATAGAAAGATAGGGGCTCATAGTTTCTCCTCCCACTGTATTCACCTCATGGGTGATGTCAACAATAATAACTCATGCTACCCATATTCAACTGGACATATGTGCCTAGATCTTTCCTCACCACATGATGCTTGCCAAAGGAGAAAAATAAAAAGGAATTGAGAGAAAAACTTTGACTCTTGCATAAAAGTAAATACATAAAGTAAAAGATAAGCCCTTCGCAGAGGGAAGCAGAGATTGCCATGCAATTATTTGTTTGTATGCTCAACCCTTAGTGCAAAAGTACGTCACATTATATTGCCCCTTATGATAGCAATCTTTATTATGCAGTCTATCGCTTTTATTCTTTGCCATCACAAGTTCGTAGAACGCTCAATTTTCTCTTACACTAAATGGTCTAACACTTTTAGAAGCAATTTTTATTGCCTTATTGCACCGATGACAACTTACTGAAGGATCTTGCTCAATCCTTAGGTAGGTATATGGTGGACTCTTGAAAATAAGATTTGGGTTTAAGGGTTTTTGGATGCACAAGTAGTATCTCTACTTGGTGCGGAATTTTTGGCTAGCAAAGATGGGGGGCAAGCACCACATGTTGAAGGATCTATGACAATATAACTTCTATGTGAATATGAACAAACAGAAACCATTACGTTGTCTTCCTTATCCAACGTCAACAATTTTGGCATATAATATTTTGATGGGGGCTCACAATCACAAAATATTTCCAAGATAGTGTATTTGCATGTGAAAGTTCTCTTCCTTCTACTAATCATTCATGAATTGCTTGTATGAACAATATTGTAATTGTCAAGCTTCAAAAGATTTCAATTTCTAAACCCAATCTGAAGCTACCACTAGGCATGATATGTACATATAATTTCAACTTCATGATATTCAATTCATTCAACAATTTAATCATAGGATATAAGTGACACACAAGAGTAAATGACAAGCTACTCCAAAAAGTTATAACTGAAGATCAAGCGAGTAGTTAAGTAAATGGGTAGCTATTTGAGGACTCTCTCTTATTTAAAAATTTCAGATCTAAGTATTTTATTAAAACAACAAGCAAAACAAAAAAAAATGACATTCCAAGAATAGCACACATCATGTGAAGAAGCAAAAACTTAGGCTCAACCAATACTAACCGATAATCGTTGAAGAAGAAAGGTGGGATGCCTACCGGGGCATCCCCAAGATTGAGCTCTTGTGCCTTCTTCATTCTTCTCATAACTCGGTTTCCCTAAATCTTAAAAACTTCATCCACACAAAACTCAACAAGAACCCGTGAGATAAGTTAGTATAAACCAATGCAAAAACCTTATCATTCTCCATTGTAGCAAATCACAAAAATTATTATTCAACATTGCATACTAAATTCCTCTCCATATTTAATACTCCTATTCTCAAGTAGAATAATTAACAAGCAAACATATGCAAATATAACAGCAATCTGCCAAAACAGTACAGTCTGTAAAGAATGCAAGAGTATCAATACTTCCCTAACTCCAAAAATTATGAAAATTTACCACACTTTAGAAAACTTAACAGAGCTTACTGTGCAAAAAATTTCAACATTTTATCATATTCTGGCTTTTCTAGGGAATTTTTGCAACAACGATAAACTTTCTATTTTCAAACAGCAACTCGTATACTTGCAAAATAATCATGGTAAAGGCTATCCTTGCAACTTTTTATTGAAATAAAAGATACAAAATATTATTCTAAATAGCAGCAAGCAAATCCTAACAAGGAAATGACGCTCCAAGGAAAACACATATCATGTGATGAATAAAAATGTAGCTCCAAGTGAGGTTACCGATAATGTTGGAGATGAAAGAGGGGATGCCTTCCGGGGCATCCCCAAGCTTAGTTGCTTGGATCTTCCTTGAATATTACCTTGGGGTGCCTTGGGCATCCCCAAGCTTAGGTCTTATCACTCCTTATTCTCCTCATATCGACATCTCACCCAAAACTTGAAAACTTTAATCACACAAAACTTAACGGAACTTTGTGAGATAGGTTAGTATGATAAAGAGCAAACCATTTCACTTTGCTACAATCAAAGACAAGATTTATAATTGCTTCCACACAATGCCTACTGTAGCATATCATTTCCTCAATTTATATTGAGCAATATAAGCCATAGAAACTAGGAAACAAGCAAACTATGCATTGAAAACAGAATCTGTCAAAAACAGAACAGTCTGAAGTAATCTGTACTCCAACCATACTTCTGCTACTCCAACAATTCTAAAAAATTAGGACAACCTATATAATTTGTATATCTATCACATGTAAAAAATTCAGATCAAAATCACGTTCCAGTGAATTTGCAAAATTCCTGGACCGGGTGCAAAAGTTTCTGTTTTTGCATAGATTCAAGTCAACTATCATCCATACTATCCCAAAGGCTTTACTTGGCACTTTATTGAAAAAATCAATAAAACATGATTACTACAGTAGCATAATCATGTGAACACATAAAAATAGTAGGGGTAAATGTTGGGTTGTCTCCCAATAAGCGCTTTTCTTTAATGCCTTTTAGCTAGGCATGATGATTTCAATGATGCTCGCAAAAAATATAAGAATTGAAACATGACAAGAGCATCATGAATCACATGGCAAGCACATTTAAGTCTAACCCACTTCCTATGCATAGGGATTTTGTGAGCAAACAATTTATGGGATCAAGAATCAACTAGCATAGGAAGGCAAAACAAACAAAACTTCAAGATTTTCAACACATAGAGAGGAAACTTGATATTATTGCAATTCCTACAAGCATAAGTTCCTTACTCATGATAATTTTCAGTAGCATCATGAATGAATTCAACAATATAGCTATCACATAAAGCATTCTTTTCATGATAGATAAGCATAGAAATTTTGTTACTCTCCACATAAGCAAATTTATTCTCATCAATAGTGGTGGGAGAAAATCAACAAAATAACTATCATAGGATTGAAAATTAAAATCATGATGACAAGTTTCATGGTTATAATTATTCTTTATAGTATACATGTCATCACCATAATCATCATAGATAGCAACTTTGTTATCATAGTCAATTGAAGCCTCATCCAAAATGGTGGACTCATCACTAAATAAAGTCATGACCTCTCCAAATCCACTTTCATCATTATAATCATCATAAATAGGAGGCATGAAATCATTATAAAAAAATTGCACATCAAATCTTGGGGGACTGAAAATATCATCTTCATCAAACATAGCATCCCCAAGCTTATGGCTTTGCATATCATTAGCATCATGGATATTCAAATAATTCATACTAACAACATTGCAATCATGCTCGTCATTCAAATATTTTGTGCCAAACATTTTATTGACTTCTTCTTCTAACAATTGAGCACAATTTTCGATCCATCATTTTAAAGAAAGATATTATAAAGATGATCAATAATATGATGCAACCTTAATTCCATTTTTTGTAGTTTTCTTTTTATAAACCAAACTAGTGATAAAACAAGAAACTAAAAGATTCAATTGCAAGATCTAAAGATATACCTTCATACACTCACCTCCCGGGCAACGGCGCCAGAAAAGAGCTTCGTTGATGGGGTGTGAGTGCGCTTACCTAGCCTCCCCGGCAACGGCACCAGAAAAGAGCTTGATGTCTACTACGCAACTTTATTCTTGTAGACTCGTGTTGGGCCTCCAAGCGCGGAGTTTTGTAGGACAATAGCAATTTTCCCTCAAGTGAATGACCTAAGGTTTATCAATACATGGGAGGCATAGGATGAAGATGGTCTCCCTCAAACAACCCTGCAACCAAATACAAGCAAACTCTTGTGTCCCCAACACACCCAATACAATGGAAAATTGTATAGGTGCACTAGTTCGGCAAAGAGATGGTGATAAAAGTGTAATATGGATGGTAGAAATATATTTTTATAATCTGAATAAATAAAAACAGAAAGGTAGCAAATAGTAAACGAGCACAAAACGGAGGGCAAAACATGATCAACATCCAAAATACATACGGATCTGAATGTGGCAGACCCGTTGACTAAACCTCTTCCGCGGGCAAAACATGATCAGCACCAAGACTCCATGGGTGTTAGATTCATTACTATGTAATCTAGATTATTGACTCCAGTGCAAGTGGGAGACTGCTGGGAATATTCCCTAGAGGCAATAATAGTTATTATTATTATATTTACTTAATCATGATAAAGGTTTATTATTCATACTATAATTGTATTAATTGGAAACTTAAATACATGTGTGAATACATAAACAAATACTAAGTCCCTAGTAAGCCTCTACTAGAATAGCTCGTTGATCAATAGATGGTTAAGGTTTCCTGACCATAGACCTATGTTGTCACTTGATAACGGGAACACATCATTAGGAGAATGATGTGATCGACAAGACCCATCCGTTAGCTTAGCATATGATCGTTCAGTTTATTGCTACTGCTTTCTTAATGTCAAATACATATTCCTTTGACCATGAGATCATGCAACTCCTGGATACCGAAGGAATACGTTATGTGCTCTCAAACGTCACTTCGTAACTGGGTGATCACAAATGTGCTCTACAGGTATCTCCAAAGGTGTTTGTTTAGTTGGCGTGAATCGAGATTGGGATTTGTCACTCCGTATGACGGAGAGGTATCTCTGGGCCCTCTCGGTAATACAACATCACAAGAAGCTTGCAAGCAAAGTGACAAAGGAGTTAGTTACAAGATGATGTATTACGGAATGAGTAAAGAGACTTGCCGGTAACGAGATTGAACTAGGTATGGAGATACCAGCGATTGAATCTCGGGCAAGTAACATACCAACGGACAAAGGGAACTGCGTATGTTGTCATAAAGGTTCGACCGATAAAGATCTTCATAGAATATGTAGGAACCAATATGGGCATATAGGTCCCGCTATTGGTTATCGATCAGAGAAGCGTCCCGGTCATGTCTACATCATTCTCGAACCCATAGGGTCCGCACGCTTAACGTTCGTTGATGATATAGTACCATATGAGTTATGTATGTTGGTGACCGAATGTTGTTCGGAGTCCCAGATAGGATCACAGACATGACGAGGAGCTTCCGAATGGTCTGGAGGTAAAGATTGATATATAAGATGATAGTATTTGGTCTCCGGAAGAGTTTCAGAATGCACTGGATAATTATTGGATGACCGAAAGAGGTTCCAGGAGGCCACGGGGAGTTATTGGGCCAAACGGGCCAACGAGGGGAGCACACCAGCCCACAAAGGGGCAGACGCACCCCACCTCGTGGCCGCTGGCCCTAGAGAAGGAAGGAAGAGGGCCGACCCCGTCTTGCCTTCTCTTCCACATGCTAAGAAAGGAAAGGACGGCACCTCCCCTCCCGCCTTCTCCCCACACGCGCTAAGAAAGGAAGGGGGGCGCCTAGGGCAGGCGCCCTAGGGCGGCCACCGGCCCCCTTGGGGTGCGCCTAGGGCTGCTCCCCCCTCCACCTATATATATGAGAGGAGGGGAGGGGGCACCACACACCACGAATCCCCAAGCCGTGTGCGGTGCCCCCTCTCCCTCTATTTCGTCCTCCGCTCTAAACCGTTGTGCTTGGCGAAGCCCTACGGAAATAGTTTTCACCACGCCATCGTGCTGCCGGAACTCATCTACTACTTTGCCTCTCTTGCTGGACCGAGAAGGCGAGGACGTCATCGAGTTGAACGTGCGCTGAACATGGAGGTGTCGTGCGTTCGATGCTTGATCGGTACGGATCGTGAAGTTGTACAACTACATCAACCGCGTTGATAAAAACTTCCACTTAGCGATCTACAAGGGTATGTAGATGCTCTCCCCTCTCGTAGCTATGCATCTCCATGGATAGATCTTGCATGTGCATAGATTTTTTTCCATGCAACATTCCCCAACAAATCTTGCGGTGCTCAATCCAAGTGACAGTAGGGGACATGACACGTATTTGTATTGTTGCCATTAAGGATAAAAGGATGGGATTTGTTCATATTGATTGGATCTATCCCTCTACATCATGTCATCTTGCTGTAGGCATTACTCCATTCTTGTTAACTTAATACACTAGATGCGTGCTGGATAGTGATCGATGTGTGTAGTAATAGTAGTAGATGCAGGCAAGAGTCGGTCAAGTTGTCTCGAACGTGATGACTATATACATGATCATTGCCTTGGATATAGTTATAATTATTCACTTTTGTATTAATTGCTCAACAGTAATTTGTTTACCCATCGTATGCTTTCTTTCAAGTGAGAAGCCTCTAATGAAAACTATGGCCCCTGGGTCTATCTTTTATCATATTATTTTCATATCTACAATACCAAAAACCCAAAAATACCTTGTTGCAATTTATTTACTTTTATATTATTTTGCACTTTTACTTATCTTTTATGTCCATCTCTATCAGATCTCATCCTTACAAGTAACCGTGAAGGGATTGACAACCCCTTTATCGCGTTGGGTGCAAGTATTTGTTTGTTTGTGTAGGTGCGATTATTGGAGACTTGTGTGTTCCTCCTACTGGATTGATACCTTGGTTCTTAACTGCGGGAAATACTCATCTCTACTTTGCTGCATCACCCTTTCCTCTTCAAGGAAAGACCAATTCAAGCTCAAGAAGTAGCATGAAGGATTTCTGGCGCTGTTGCCGGGGATGATCTACATCAAGGCTACCAAGTACGTATCATAAACTCTCATCTCTTGCATTTACATTATTTGCCATTTTCCTCTCGTTTTCCTCTCCCACACTTCTAAAACGTTTTCAGAAAAACACAAAAATAATTGCCTTTTATTTGCCTTCTTTCTGTTTGCTTCTTCTTTGCTTGTGTGCTAGATTGCTTGATTTGTCACGATGCCTCAAGAAAATACAAGGGAGACTAGATAGGAAGTGAACCATGAGAACCATGCCCTAGGTGCCTGTTTTAACCCGTAAAGAGAACGTTTGAGGCGGCACACGTCCTTGGGGTGAGCAGAATCAATGAATCCAGCAGTTTGGGCGTTGTACACGGTCTCGGCAAGGTGATCGTGCAAGAATGCTTTCTTCACGTAGGTAAGGGAGGGGCGAAGATAGCGACGCGTCTTGTCGCTCTAGTGCTTGTAGTCGTCGCTAGGTGGTCTGCGGATATGCATATATTTTTTACTTCTAGTGTTCTTTGTACTACCTTAATAGTTGATGAATAGATCGAAAGTTTTTCTCGTAAAAAATAGTATTCCTTATACGACAAATGATGAATAGTGCTTGTTCTGGTGGCAGTAGTGGTCGTTCGATGGTCTCAAAATCTCGATGTAATTTTTATTATGTTTGAGATGATTTGTACTTCTGATGAACTATTATAATAGAGTTGATCTTTTTGAAAAAATGGTTGGAAGTTTTCCCCATAAAAATCTTGCTTTGCTATTCAACAAACGCTATGCTCCTGTTCTCAAGCTGTTTTTTCTTTGAGACAAACGTTGTCAAGCTGCTTTTTAGTTTTGAGACAATGTTGTCAAGCTGCTGAAAATAAATAGAAAAGACAAAAAAAATAGCAGGCCCATTAGTTGCCGTTCTGCTCGTAGCCTACTGGCCCAGTGCGATGTTTGCTGGAAAGCAAGAAGGCACAGTACCTCTGACGTGCCTTTGGGAACGATAGAGGATCTGGTTCTAGTGGTGCGAGGCAGGCGTCGCAGGATTGGCGGGTGGGATAGTGCACACAAGGGGAGGCGGCGTACGAGGCTGAGGCGCCGGGGCCGGCGCATGATCTGAGGTAGTTGGGATCGGGGGAGATCCCGGAGGGGATGTCAGGATATGGGTGTACAAGGTAGGTAGGAAGGGCGGGATTTGCCGCGGGTTGGGTGTGGACGTGGGTTTTGTGGCCGGGTGTGCGATAGAGGTAGATGCGAAGGGAAAATTCTTCTCATTGAACACTATGTGCCGAGAAATATAAACGCGACGTGTAGCGAGGTCCATGCACCGATAGCCCTTGTGATCCTGTGGATACACGAGGAAAAGGCAGGGCGTAGACTATGGGGAAAGTTTGTGTGGGGTGAGGTGGGTGAGATTTGGGAAACACGAGTAGCCAAAGACTCTAAGGTGGTTGTAGGTTGGGTGGACAACGTTGAGGAGCAGGTATGGGGTGGCATTGTTGATGGCTGGAGAGGGACGTCGGTTTAAGAGGTGAGTTGCAGTATGCAAGGCTTCCACCCAATATTCAGGAGCCATGTGGGCGTGGACAAGGAGTGTGCGTATGATGTCATTTTTTGTATGGATGAATCTCTCGGCCTTGCCGTTTTGTGGTGATGTATGAGGGCAAGAGAGACGGAAAGACACACCGGTAAGAGAGAAGTATTCGCGTAGGGAGGATGGCATGAATTCATCGTCGTTATCGCGCTGTAGGCTGCGGATATTGTGTATGGACGAACGCAAAGAAATGTTGGAGGTTCGAGGAGGTGTCATATTTGTGTCGTAATGGGAAGGTCCAGGAATAGTGGGTATAATCATCCAACACAACCAGATAGTACTGAAATCCAGAGAAACTACAGACGGACGAAGTCCAAAAATCACAGTGAAGCAATTGGAAAGTATCAGTAGTGAATGAATTTGATGTAGGAAAGGTAATCTGGGCTGCTTGCCAATTTTACAAGATCCACATATGGATCAAACTGGCGATCTATTACATTCAGGAAGGAAATCTTTAGCTAAAATACAAAGTGAGGTGAGGCTGGGATGCCCTAATTGGAGATGCCATATGTCACCGTCTTCGAGAACATAGAGGGACTGCATGTCCCGTGCGCTGCCATTATTGGAGTGGAAAGGATAAAGCTCACTCGAACTATTGCACCAAATCAAAGTTGTCCCCGTTGCCAAGTCCTTCACACTTCACAGAGAAACCAAATGGGTCAAAGGCAACAATAACAAGGTTATCTGGGGTGAAACAATGAACAAAAATCAAATTTGTGATGATAAGAGGGGAGTAGAGGATGTGGTTGAGATGGAAAGGGCGAACGGTGAGACGTGCGGTGCCGGTAGCAGCTACAGGGATCTTAGAACCGTTTCCAACAACAATGAAAGGAGAAGTATGCATTCAAAGGGAAGTGAGCTTGTCGAGGTTACCATTGTTGTCAGCGACTTGGGACGAGGCCCCCGAGTCCATGAACCAATTGGGACCGACGTGAGGCTGCTGCATCTGAAGGTTGGCGAGGGCAGCGTTCACCATGGTGTACCTATCCCAATTGGACGGGCCAGTTGTGGAGCTGACCTGGTGTGGCGAGGGCCCGGCGAAGTAGGCCTAGTGCGGCGCACTGGGGCGCGGGCCGAGCACACCAGCGGCATTGGGCGGCCCCAGGGCGCGCGCCACTACTGGGCGGAAGGAGGCGCCAAACCCCAGGGCGCGAAGTAGCCCATTCACGACACCGGAGTCGCCTGGCCGTGCCCGGCGGAGGAGCTCGAGGAAGACGCGTCGTTGCCGCGTCCGCGTCCATGATACGTCTCCAACATATCTATAGTTTATGAAGTATTCATGCTATGTTTACAACAATTTTATATGGTTTTGGTATTATTTGATTAGAACTAACCTGGACTGGCGTTGTTTTCAACAGAACTACTGTGGTGTCGTTTTTTGTGCAAAAATCGGAATGGGTTGAAAAATTACGGTGATTTTTATGGACCAAAAGAGACCCCCGAAGCACCGGGACTGGGCCAGGAAGTGGACGAGGGAGCCACAAGCCTGGGGGCACGCCCTCCGAGCTTGTGGGCCCCTCGGGCACCCCCTTGACATGAGACCGACGCCAAAAATTCCTATAAATACCAAAATCCCTGAAAAGAACCCTAGATGAGAAGTTCCACCGCCGCAAGCCTCTGTAGCCACGAAAACTAAATTGGGACCCCGTTTTGGCACCCTACCGGAGGAGGAAATCATCACCGGAGGCCATCTTCATCATCCCGGCAGCCACCATGATGAGGAGGGAATAGTTCACCCTCGGGGCTGAGGGTATGTACTAGTAGCTATGTGTTTGATCTCTCTCTCTCTCTCTCTCTCTCTCTCTCTCTCTCTCTCTTGTGTTCTTGATTTGGCACGATCTTGACGTACCGCGAGCTTTGTTAATATATCTAGATCTTATGGTGTTATTCCCTCTCTACCTTGTGATTAATTGACTCTTGCTCTTTGAGGTTTCATTATGTCGGATTGAATACTGGATTTGAGAACACTTGATGTATATATGTCTTGCATATGGATACCCGTGGTGACAATGGGGTATTATATTGATTAACTTGATGTGTGTTTTGGTACTCAACTCGCGGATTCTCGAGGTGACAATGGGGTAATCTATGCATAGGGGTTGATGCATGTTTTCGTCCTACGTTCTCCGATAGAAACTTTGGAGTGATTCTTTGTTGCACATTGAGGGATTGTTATATGATCCAGTTATATTTTCATTGTTGAGAGATCTTGCACTAGTGAAAGTATGAACCCTAGGCCTTGTGTTCAAGCATTACAATACTGTTTTTGCTCACTTTTGTTACTAGTTACCTTTCTGTTTTTATTTTCGGATTACAAAAACCTTTATCTACTATCCATACTACACTTGTATCACCATCTCTTCGTCGAACTAGTGCACCTATACAATTTACCATTGTATTTGGTGTGTTGGGGACACAAGAGATTTCTTGTATTTGATTGCAGGGTTGTTTGAGAGAGACCATCTTCATCCTATGCCTCCCATAGATTGATAAACCTTAGGTCATCCACTTGAGTGAAATTGCTACTGTCCTACAAAACTCTGCGCTTGGAGGCCCAACATGAGTCTACAAGAATAAAGTTGCGTACTAGACATCAGTCCACGGCCGTGCCCGCCGTGGCCACGGTGCTCGTGCTGAGTGGGGCGCTCTGGGGCTTCAGCATGGCCCTTGCCCTTGTCGGCGCGATCGCCGGACTGCCTGTCGCCGCCGCACTCGGAGCCGCGGTCGCCCGAAGATGAGCTGCCGGAGACGTGGCCGACGGCGAGGGCGGTGGTCCCCTCGAGGCACTCACGCTCGGCGAGAGAAATCTCCTCCAGAAGGAGGCGGGAGAGTGCCTCGCTAAAGCTGGGAAAGGGAGCCTGCATTGGTAGAAGGGTTCCCATCTCATGGAAACGGTGGCTCAGGCCGCGCACCACCTGGAAGGCTGGAAGGTGAGGGTGCGGTCGGTGACGGGTTTGTTTAACTCCGCCAATGCGTTGGCGAGGGACTGCAGGCAGCGACAATACTCGCCGATGGAGGAGTCCCCCTCACCATGGCGCGGAACTACGCGCCGATGTGGACAGCACGCCCGGTGGCATTGTCGCGGAAGTACATTTGCAGCGCATGCCCCAGATGGCAGGCCGTGCTCCGCGGCGTCATGATGATGTCGTAGAGGTCATCCGATATTGTGCCATAGATCCACAACACCAAGGTGATGTCGTCGTTCCTCCACGGGCCCCTGATGGAGCGGATCGACTTCCTCCAGGACGTGGTCCTCCACGTTGAAGTTGTGGAGAATGTAGAGGAAGAATTGAGGCCACTTCGAGTAGGTGTTGGCCTCCTGGCTCAACTTGAAGGGGATGAAGGAGGTAATGTTCACGTGGTGCATGGATGGGGAGGGGGAACAACCGAAACCTGGACGTTGTTGGCGAGAGTGAACGCGTCGGCGTGGGCGAGCGCATCGGCGTGGGCACAAAGGGGCCAGGCACCAGGCCAGGCCGGTAGGCGTGCAGCAGGTGCAGCGGGAGGGACGGCGGCGACGAGCACCACGGGGAACGGAGCAAGTCCCGCGGCAGCGTCTACATCACCGAAGGAGCGAGTGCACCTGAGAGTGTGCCGGTTCATCATGGCGGGAGCGAAGAGGAGTGAACCGGGGCCTCTGATACCAAGAAAGTGAATGATGCTGGACTAATGACTTGTATTGATGTACGTGAGGCTTATATACATGTCAAGAAAGATACTGATCAAGAAAGCTCATGTACACGCGTTATTCTGAGAAAAGCCTCATTGCGAGGAACATGGGGAGCGTGGGCACCGCGATCACTGTGGGCGCCGTGCGTCCGTAGGAATCGATCCAGTACGTTGCCCTCCTAAGGTGGAGTCACTGTCACGTTTCCAACATTGCTCCGAGCATGCTTCTTATCATTCACTGTCTTACTTCTATCTGCCAGTGTGAACTTTGTACCATGTTATGAAAGTAATGGAATGGGAGGAAGCCCGGTTCCAAAATGTTTAACATTTTTGAAATACAGAATTAAAATTTTAAACATGTGTGTTTTATCTCTACTTTTATTTAATCCATGTTGTATATATTTTTTGTATACGTTAGGAACATTTTTTATACACATTTAACATTTAAAAAAAATACATGATCAACAATTTTTACATAACAAAAAGAAAAACAACAAAAATCCAAAAAGAAACAAAAGAAAGCAAAGGAGAAAGCTGAAGAAAACACTGTAAAGAATGTAAACCAGTGAAACCCGAGAAAGGAATGAAAAAACCTTGTTAAAAACAAGAAAGATACAAAAAGAATATTTAAGAAAAATAAAATAAAAAAATCAGTGACACCAAGAAAGAAATAAAGGAAAACGAAGAAAACATATGAAACAAAGAAATAAATGAAGAAAACCAAAGCAAAAAGGATTTTTTTTGAAAGAAAATAAAAAGGCAGTGAAACTACGAAAGAAACAAAAGAAAACCAAAAAAATAAAGCAAAAAGAAAGAAAGGAAACCAGTGAAAACAAATAAAGAAACAAAAAAACTAGTGAAAAAATAAAGAAAATCAGAGAAGAAAAAAGAGAAAAAAAGCCGAAGAAACCCGAACCACTTCTTGATAACCCACAAGTATAGGGGATCACAACAGTTTTCGAGGGTAGAGTATTCAACCCAAATTTATTGATTCGACACAAGGGGAGCCAAAGAATATTCTCAAGTATTAGCAGCTGAGCTGTCAATTCAACCACACTTGGAAACTTAATATCTGCAGCAAAGTGTTTAGTAGCAAAGTAATATGATAGTGGTGGTAACGGTAACAAAAGAGTAATGAAAGCAAAGTAATATTTTTGGTATTTTGTAGTGATTGTAACAGTAGCAACGGGAAAGTAAATAAACGTAAACCAAGATATGGAAAGCTCGTGAGGCATCGGATCAATGATGGATAATTATGCGGATCACGGTTCATCATGTATGATCATAACCTAGGGTGACTGAACTAGCTCCAATTCATCAATGTAATGTTGGCATGTATTCGAATATAGTCATACGTGCTTATGGAAAAGAACTTGCATGACATCTTTTGTCCTACACTCCCGTGGCAGCGAGGTCCTAATGGAAACTAAGGGATATTAAGGCCTCCTTTTAATAGAGAACCGGAACAAAGCATTAGCACATAGTGAATACATGAACTCCTCAAACTATGGTCATCACCGGGAGTGGTCCCGATTATTGTCACTTCGGGGTTGGCAGATCATAACACATAGTAGGTGACTATAGACTTGCAAGATAGGATCAAGAACTCACATATACTCATGAAAACATAATAGGTTCAGATCTGAAATCATGGCACTCGGGCCCTAGTGACAAGCATTAAGCATAGCAAAGTCATAGCAACATCAATCTAAGAACATAGTGCATACTAGGGATCAAACCTAACAAAACTAACTCGATTACATGATAAATCTCATCCAACCCATCACCGTCCAGCAAGCCTACGATGGAATTACTCACGCACGATGGTGAGCATCATCAAATTGGTGATGGAGGATGGTTGATGATGACGACGGCGACGAATCCCCCTCTCCGGAGCCCCGAACGGACTCCAGATCAGCCTTCCCGAGAGGTTTTAGGGCTTGGGGGCGGCTCAGTATCGTAAAACACGATGATTTCTTCTCCTCTATTTTTTTCTCCCTGAAAGCAAATATATAGAGTTGGAGTTGGCGTCGGAAGGTCTCCAGGGGGCCCACGAGGTAGGGGGCGCGCCCTAGGGGGGCTCCCCACCCTCGTGGGATGTGGTGTGGGCCCTATGGTCTTCATCTTTGGCGAGGATTTTCATTATTTATTGTAAGATATTCCGTGGAGTTTGGTCATTCAAAACTTTTGTTTTACGCACATAAACAACATCATGGCACTTCACGAAAACAAAGGTCGATCCGGGTTAGTTCCATTCAAATCATACAAGTTAGAGTTCAAAACAAGGGCAAAAGTGTTTAGAAAAGTAGATACGACGGAGACGTATCACCACTCTATCCAGTGCTTACACAACAAGAAGAAGAAAAAACACCTTACGACAACTATGTCTGACCACAGCATGCCAGGACGACCGCGAAGAGAAGAAATGGGCCGACCCACTAACAATGCGACGAGAAAATCCTTGAGGTGAGAGTACCATAGAACTTATCCTAAGCGAGATATAGCGTTGTCTGGTGGCTACGCTGATAGCAAGCCTCCCGACGCCTCGTGTTGGGCCAGCCCATGTTTCAGCCTTTTGTTTTGTTGTTGTTTTGTTTGTTTTTTCCTTTTTATTTTCTTTTTTCTGTTTTTCTTTCTTCTCTTTTTTTTGTTATAAACTTCATCTTTTTTTTGATCTAAAAAACTTCATCTTGTAATAGATATATTTTCATCATATTTTTAGTTCGCTGTATATTAAAAAAGCTCATCCTGCATTACAAAAATATTCAATGTATATTAAGAAATTTTTCAATGTTTTGAACAACTTTATTTAATCTTTCCTATCTAAAAAAGGGTACGGTTCCTGTTCTATTGATTTTTCATCAAGCCTTGATCTCACCTATTTTTTTCCCCACACGCGTGTCAATCGAAGCGATAGAAAACGGACTAGCCCAAGGATGGAAGTCCTGCAAACGGATTCGTTGCTTTTTATTGTGGCGGACATATAGGCTGGGGAAGTCATGTAAACAGATCCGTTGTTTTTTTATTACAGTTAGCTGGAACACAATTGAACCGGCTGATTTTTTTAAAAAAATTGGTTTGTTGGAACACAATCAAACCGACTAATTTTAAGTAACTTACTTGAATGTCTATTCTCGTTTTTGTAATTATAGTATTATTCTTTATGCATTCATTTCATCAGGGACGACGCATGCATCATACGAATCTAAGACGGTAATGATGCGCACTATAACTAGAAGTACGTGTAGGGAGGAACTATCATCGACGACAAGAATTGGACTAGCATGCATGAGTGTGGGTACGGTGCGTGCACAAAATGTAGATGAGAAAAAGGTGATGCCTATGGTATTAAAATGCCACATAATTACAAATCAATGCAAGTGGTTCGCGAATGCGGCGTGCTAGAGTGTGATGACAAGGCCCATCACCTTGAAAATAATCACGCCCATCATGAAAAGGTGGACAACATGATCACTATCGGCAAGGTGGAGAAGAGAAGAAGTGACAACAAGGATGTGTGTTATGTGTGTGTGACCATTTATTTTCTCCATTGCAACGCACGGACATTTTCCCTAGTGTGTATTACAAATCTGTTCAGTGTATATTGCATTTTTTTACCATATATTAAAAAACATGCATTATAAAAATGTTCGTCTTATATTAACAAAATGTCCAACGTATAATACAAAAATGTTCAGTGTGTATTTAAAATAATGTTTAGAAAAGATAAAAAAACTGCTATGCTACAATGAACCAGATGCTATAGTGTTGGGTCACTACAGTGTCGGTTTCTCTTTGCCGCATCCAAAATGGATCGACCCAGTTGGTTCGTGCCCTGTGCGATCGTTCGTCTAATTGACCGCGTAGGCGTCCTATAGAAGTTCCCAACCGCCTCATCTCCGGGTGCACTTTCACTTTAGAATTCAAAAAAATGTTGACCACATCTTTGAAATTGTGAACATTTTAAATCTATGAATGTTTTCTAAAATTCGTGAACATTTCTTAAATTCACAAATATTAAGTAAAATTCCGTACATTTTTCTGGAACACTTTTTTGGCATAAGCGAACATTTTTTGAAATTAGTGAAAAACTTTTGAAATTAAGAAACATTTTTAGTTCAATGAACATTTATTGAATTCAGGGTTTTTTGTATCAGCGGACATTTTTAAAATTTTGCGAACGTTTATAAAACATGCGTAAACAAAATTTTAAATCCCTGCACATTCTTTTGAATATTATTTTAAAAATTAATTCACATATCTAAAAATCATTAACATTTTTTGAAGAACAGTGTTCTAAAATTCATGAATATTTTTTGAATTGTCAAAAATTGTGTTCAAATTTGTGAACATTTTTTAAAAATCATGAATATTTTTTTACCACGAACATTTTATGATTTCTGAAACATTGTTTTTCCATAGTTCACATTTATTTTTAAATTTGGAAGTTTTTCTGAATGTCGAATTGTTTTAGAAAAGACATAATAAAAAACAAAACGCAAAAAATAAAACTGGGGGTCGGCCGGCCTGTCATGGGCCGGCCCAATAGTTGTGCGCGGGATAGAGGGTTTGCGCGCTGGCTTGTTCACCAATGGGTCACGCGCCTGAGAGAGCTCATGGATTTCGCTGTGGAAAACGCATATCCCAGGCAAAGTTCAGTTGTTCTTATGGCGCCTTTTGAAATACTCAATACCTACCAATGATGTGAGGTCTAGTTATAAATGTCATACATAGCCCTGGTACTTTTGAGGTGATCACGTGGAGGGAGGCACTGCTGCTCGCTACTGACTTGCAGCTACAAATCTATGTAACAACTTCTGATTCAAAGCAAGTAGTGAATGACATCAACAGAGGTGTGAAGGGGAGCTACAGACCATCGTCAACGAAATCAAACACCAAGCGTTGGTTTTTACATGTAATTTCATTTTTGAAAATCGTGTTGTGAATTATGAAGTACATAATTTAGCCAAGCATGCTCTTAATCTTGGGCATGGGTGTCATGTCTGTTTTGACCAACGTCATGACCCAATTTGTATCTCACCTTATGTGATTTTTGATGAATAAAATCTGGCTTAACCCAAAAAAGAGCTCCCTGGACTGGTTTAGAACCTTCCATGCGTTTTTATACTTTTCTGTTTTTTCCGGTCTTCTTTATTTTGTAAATATATGTCTAATTTTTTTAATACAAGTACATTTTTTGTATACACATGGATTTTTAATACATGTTGAACATTTCCTAAATGATTGACGAACATTTTTTAAATACATGTTTAATTTTTTTTTGAACCATGTTCAACATTTTCTAACACATGTTGAACATTTTTTTGAATGATACTAAATATTTTGAACATTTTTTACACTGTATAATTCATCTTAAATTACGTAAACATTTTTTGCATAGTGTTAATATTTTTCTAAAATCGCATGAAGTTTTTTTTGGAATGCGTAATCATTTTTTAAATGTGACGTTTTTTATGGTACGAGCATTCTTTGAAAATTGTACAAGCAAATTTTTTACACTGCACATTTTTAAAATTATGGTGATTTTATTTAAAATGTAGGTAAATTAAGTTTTGCAATATACATATTAAACTATTTCAAAAATATAAATAGAAGTAAGAAGGAAAAGAAAAATAGAACAAAAATGAATGAGAAACGAAAGTAAACAAACGAAATAGAACACTACTGGCCTAGCACAATAGTGGCGACGCCAGACACCCCCTTGGGAGCGACCTGCTTCTGGCTCGCTGCAGGAATGACAAAGCGCTACCATCTCAAAGCAACTGGAAAATACTTCGCGCGTTGTAGTGGGATGGTAGTGTAATAAACAATTTGAAAGAGAGGGACACACGGTAAGGAGAAAAAAATAAGAAAATAAAAATAAGAAATGTTTTGCAGCATAAGAGGACTTGGATTTAATGTGTAAGTCTGAAATAGAGTAGTGAGGATGACTCTCTCCCCGCGCGTTGCTGTGTTAACTTTGTTAAAAAATACGTAAGTAGTTGACAAAAATAACTAAATCTAATAAAAAGAAAGTATAAGCTTGAAAATCAATAAAGAAAGTGTCTAAAAATAGAATAAAAACTTTTGAATTACAGTTAAAAAGTCATTTCAAACAAAAATGTGAAGGATGACTAACATGAATATATGACGTGGCAACGTTACATGTATAGACTAATGCAAAAAATAATTGTAATTTATAAGTTAAATGCATGACTCGCTTATGCGGGGAGAGAAGACTTAAATGCATTGCATGGTGGGACGTTGAGATGGACACTTTGCATGCTGAGAGAATTGAGACCAACTTCTTCAGAATGTAACATGTAAGATACATAACATTTGCAGGAAATGAGCACACTCGTATCTCATCTTGTCGGTTTTTTCAAGCACGATGCATAATCTTCTCCTTGGTAGAAACCTCCAATGGACACGGCTATGGCAACCGAGAAGCCAACGCACATATGCCATGAAATAATAAACTAAAACAAAATTTACAATTTGTTACGACCCCAACCCTAGCCACTTCGAGAGCTCTCCTTCACACGATCGCACCGGTCCAGCTCCTCTTCCTTGTCCAGTGGCCTCATCGTTGACAAGAGGAACGGGACCCGTCTGCCCGTTTCATTTTTTTTCTTTATAGAATTTTGTTTCCCGATGATATGGATAAGGTGATGGCGGCGATGGCTTGTTGGAATAAGGTTTCCTTGGTCTCTCCCTACCTCGGCAACATCCTCTCCGACACCGGCGAATGGCATGTGAGAGTTTGTGTCCCCGAATTTGTGGGCTCTCTTTAGATCTCGACAGTTGGTGTGTGGTTCCTTTTCAGACGGTTATTGCTTTTCGTCCCTCCCAACGGTGGTGATCGATGTTTTTTTCCTCTCCAATGAAGATCTCGCTGATCCAAGGGCTTTGCCATCACGACCAAGGTGCACTCATCGGTTTCGGATTCTGGAAAGCCCCGATGGCTCAAGCGGCTTAAAAAACCTCCCTTGGTGGAGCCCTCGTGGCGGCGAAGATAGTTCCTTGTTGCATCAATGCTTTTCTCGGTGTGGGTGGCTTTCATTAACGACAACTCATCAATGTTAGTGGTTACTATTTTCCAGTCTTACAAAGTTGTTATGTCAACTGTAGTTATATAGTTTTTTATTTGAATAAAGCAGTTTGTATTCTAAAACAAAGATAGGTGATGCAGAGCACCCTTCGGTCATCCCCATGGACACATCATCATCACCCAAGGCACCAAGTGGACCGATCACAATGGCTCATGCAAGATCTATCAAAACTGAGGTGAACTCCCTCCTTGCTCAACTCCCTTTTGAATCACGTGAGACATGGGTAGTACCTCTAGCGGATACACTTTGCATACTCAGGCACCAAGGAACCATCCATGGAGAAGCTAAGGAGCAAGGCCGAGCGATGGAGTAAGAAGAACGTGAAGACGGAGAGTAAACGGTGCAAGATAGCACCTGCCCTGATGATCCGGAGCTCCTCTCAAACGATCTGGACCAAGCCTGGACGATCCGGACCCTCAGACGATCCGGCTAAAGGGCTCAAAGTCAACAACACGCTCATCCGGGACACCTCCCGGATCATTCGGACGAAGCCATACGTTAGGACCAGCTCCTGGACACCAGGGCCAGCCAGGGCCACTGCGACCCAGCCAGATCATCCGGACGAAGCCGGATCATCCGGGCCACCACCCGGATCATCCAGCCTTTGCATGTGTGCATGACCCGGGCTATGGCCCATGTATCCCTTCCCTTACCTATGATACGTCACAAACGTATCTACTTTCCAAACACTTTTGCTCTTGTTTTAGACTCTAATTTGCATTATTTGAATGGAACTAACCCAGACTGACGCTGTTTTCAGCAGAATTGCCATGGTGTTGTTTTTGTGCAGAAATAAAAGTTCTCGGATTGAGCTAAAAATTTACGGAGAATATTTCCACAAAATATAAAAAATATTGGCGAAGAGAACTACTGGAGGGGGGCCACCCAGGAGCCGTGCTCTATGAGCTTGTGGGTCACACAAGCCTTCGGTTGCCCTAATTCCAACTCCATAAATACCCATTCGTGGAGGAAAAAAATTCAGAGAAAGAACCATCGTGTTTAACGATACAGAGCCATCACCACCTCCTGTTCTTCATCGGGAGGGCTGATCTGGAGTCCGTTTGGGGCTCTGGAGAGGGGGATTCGACACCGTCGTCATCATCAACCATCCTCCATCAACAATTCAATGATGCTCACCACCGAGAGTAAGTAATTCCTTTGTAGGCTTGTGATACGTCCATTTTGCATCATGCTTTTATATCGATATTTATTGCATTATGGGCTGTTATTACACGTTATATCACAATACTTATGCCTGTTCTCTCTTATTTTACAAGGTTTACATAAGGAGGGAGAATGCCGGCAATTTGGAATTACGAAATTTGGAAAAGGAGAAAATATTAGAGACCTATTACGCACAACTCAAAAGTCCACGAAACTCCACGAAAGTCATTTGGGAAATAATAAAAAATATCCAGCGAAAGAAGTTCACCAGAGGGGGACCCACCTGGCCACGAGGGTGGGGGGCGCGCCCTACCCCCCAGGGCGCGCCCCCTACCTCGTGGGCCCCCTGTTGGCTCTCCGATGGCCATCTTCTGCTATATGAGGTCTTTCGTCGAGGAAAAAATCATAAACAACCTTTCGGGACGAAACTCCGCCGCCACGAGGCGGAACCTTGGCGGAACCAATCTAGGGCTCCGGCAGAGCTGTTCTGCCGGGGACACTTCCTTCCGGGAGGGAGAAATCATCGCCATCGTCATCACCAACGCTCCTCTCATCGGGAGAGGGCAATCACCATCAATATCTTCACCAGCACCATCTCCTCTCAAAACCCTAGTTCATCTCTTGTATCCAAATCTTGTCTCCAAGTCCGGGATTGGTACTAGTAGGTTGCTAGTAGTGTTGATTACTCCTTGTAGTTGATGCTAGTTGGTTTATTTGGTGGAAGATCATATGTTCAGATCCTATATGCTTATTAATACCCCTTTGATTATGAACATGAATATGCTTAGTGAGTAGATACGATTGATCCTGAGGAAAATGGAGAAGTCTAGCTATTAGTAGTCATGTGAATTTGGTATTAGATTCGATATTTTGATGAGATGTATGTTGTCTAGCCTCTAGTGGTGTTATGTGAGCGTCGACTACATAACACTTCACCATTATTTGGGCCTAGAGGAAGGCATTGGGAAGTAATAAGTAGATGATGGGTTGCTAGAGTGATGAAGCTTAAACCATAGTTTATGCGTTGCTTCGTAATGTGCTGATTTGGATCCATATGTTTCATGCTATGGTTAGGTTTACCTTAATACTTTTGTTGTAGTTGCGGATGCTTGCAATAGAGGTTAATCATAAGTGGGATGCTTGTTCAAGTAAGAACATAACCCAAGCACCGGTCCACCCACATATCAAATTATCAAAGTACCGAACGCGAATCATATGAACGTGATGAAAACTAGCTTGACGATATTCCCATGTGTCCTCGGGAGCGCTTTTCCTTATATAAGAGTTTGTCCAGGCTTGTCCTTTGCTACAAAAAGGATTGGGCCACCTTGCTGCACTTTATTTACTTTTGTTACTTGTTGCTTGTTACAAATTATCCTATCACAAAACTATCTGTTACCACTTATTTGATGCTTACGAGAGAATACCTTGTTGAAAACCGCTTATCATTTCCTACGCTCCTCGTTGGGTTCGACACTCTTACTTATCGAAAGGACTAGATAGATCCCCTATAATTGTGGGTCATCAAGACTCTTTTCTGGCGCCGTTGCCGGGGAGTGAAGCGCCTTTGGTAGGTGGAATTTGGTAAGGAAAAATTTATATAGTGTGCTGAAATTTACTGTCACTTGTTACTATGGATATTAATCCTCTGAGGGGCTTGTTCGGGGTATCTTCACCCTGACCAGTAGAGCACAGAATTGCTCCTCAACCTACTGAACCTATTGAAAATATTCCCTTTGAAGTTCCTTCGGGTATGTTAGAAAAACTGCTAGCTAATACTTTTACAGGAGATGGAACAAAGCATCCTGATGAACATCTACTCTATGTGGATGAAGTTTGTGGATTATTTAAGCTTGCAGGTATACCCGATGATGTTGTTAAGAAGAAGGACTTCCCTTTATCTTTGAAGGGAGATGCATCGACATGGTATAGGCTATGTGATGATACGAGATCATGGAACTATAAACGAATGAAGTTGGAATTTCATTAGAAGTATTATCCTATGCATCTTGTTCATCGTGATCGCAATTATATATATAATTTTTGGCCTCACGAAGGAGAAAGCATCGCTCAAGCTTGGGGGAGACTTAAATCAATGTTATATTCATGCCCCAATCATGAGCTCTCAAGAGAAATAATTCTTCAAAAAAATTATGCTCGGCTTTCTGAAAACAATCGCATCATCCTCGATACTTCTTGTGCTGGCTCTTTTATGATGAAGACTATTGAATTCAAATGGAATTTACTGGATAGAATTAAACACAACTCTGAAGATTGGGACCTCGACGAAGGTAAGGAGTCAGGTATGACACCTAAGTTTGATTTTGTTAAGTCTTTTATGGATACCGATGTTTTCCGTAAATTTAGCACTAAATATGGACTTGACTCTGAGATAGTAGCTTCTTTCTTTGAATCTTTTGCTACTTATGTTGATCTCCCCAAGGAGAAGTGGTTTAAATATCATCCTCCCATAGAAGTAAAAGTAGCTGCACCTATTAAAGTTGAAGAAAAGACCGTCACTTATAATGATCCTATTGTTCCTACTTCTTATGTTGAGAAGCCATCTTTCCCTGTTAGAATAAAGGATCATGCTAAAGCGTCAACTGTGGTTCGTAAAAGTAATATTAGAACTTATACACCTCCTAAGAAAGTTAAAGTTGAACCTAATATTGCTATTGTTAAAGATTTCTTGGCTGATAATATTGATGGGCATGTTATTCATTTCTGCGGTGAAACCGCTAGAATTGCCAAACCTTGTGCTAAAGATAAACATAGACCTGTGGTAGGCGTGCCTGTTATTTCTGTTAAAATAGGAGATCATTGTTATCATGGCTTATGTGATATGGGTGCTAGTGCTAGTGTTATACCTTATGACTTGTATAAAGAAATTATGCATGATATTGCACCCGCTGAGATAGAAGGTATTGATGTTACAATTAATCTTGCCAATAGAGATACTATATCAGCAATGGGAATTGTTAGAGATGTTGAAGTCTTGTGTGGGAAAACTAAATATCCTGCTGATTTTCTTGTTCTCAGTTCTCCACAAGACAGCTTTTGTCCCATTATATTTGGTAGACCCTTCTTGAATACTGTCAATGCTAGAATAGACTGCGAAAAGAATGTTGTTACTATTGGTTTGGGTGATATGTCTCATGAGTTCAATTTCTCTAAATTTAGTAAACAACATCGTGAAGTAGAATTACCTAGTAAGGATGAAATTATTGGTCTTGCTTCTATTGCCGTACCTCCTAGTGATCCTCTAGAACAATATTTGCTAGACCATGAAAATGATATGTTTATGAATGAAAGAAGGGAAATAGATGAGGTATTCTTTAAACATGAACCTATTCTGAAACACAATTTGCCTGTTGAAATCCTAGGGGATCCTCCTCCACCCAAGGGTGATCCCGTGTTTGAGCTTAAACCGTTGCACGATAATCTTAAATATGCTTATCTTGATGAAAAGAAGATATACCCTATTATTATTAGTGCTAACCTTTGAACATGAAGAAGAAAGATTATTGAAAACTTTGAAGAAGCACCGTCTTTGCTATTGGATATACTCTTGATGATCTTAAGGGCATTAGTCCCACTCTATGTCAACATAAAATAAATTTGGAAGAAGATGCCAAACCAGTTCGTGATCATCAACGACGGCTGAATCCTAAGATGAAAGAAGTGGTAAGAAAAGAAATACTAAAGCTCCTGGAGGCAGGTATAATTTATCCCGTTGCTGATAGTCAGTGGGTAAGTCATGTCCATTGTGTCCCTAAGAAGGGAGGTGTTACTGTTGTTCCTAATGATAAAGACGAATTGATTCCACAAAGAATTATTACAGGTTATAGGATGGTAATTGATTTCCGCAAATTAAATAAGGATACTAAGAAAGATCATTACCCCTTACCTTTTGTCGATCAGATGCTAGAAAGATTATGCAAAGATACACACTATTGCTTTCTAGATGGTTATTCTGGTTTCTCTCAAATACCTGTGTCAGCTAAGGATCAATCAAAGACTACTTTTACATGCCCTTTTGCTACCTTTGCTTATAGACGTATGCCTTTTGGTTTATGTAATGCACCTGCTACCTTTAAAAGATGCATGATGGCTATATTCTCTGACTTTTGTGAAAAGATTTGTGAGGTTTTCATGGACGACTTTTCCATCTATGGATCCTCTTTTGATGATTGCTGAGCAATCTTGATCGAGTTTTGCAGAGATGTGAAGAAAACTAATCTTGTCTTGAATTGGGAAAAGTGCCACTTTATGGTTAATGAAGGTATTGTCTTGGGACATAAAGTTTCTGAAAGAGGTATTGAAGTTGATAAAGCCAAGGTTGATGCTATCGAAAAGATGCCATGTCCCAAGGACATCAAAGGTATAAGAAGTTTCCTTGGTCACGCGGATTTTATAGGAGGTTCATTAAGGACTTCTCAAAATTTCTCGACCTCGACTAATTTACTACAAAAAGATATATCATTTGTCTTTGATGATGATTGTGTAGAAGCATTTGAAATACTTAAGAAAGCATTGATCTCTGCACCTATTGTTCAGCCACCTGGTTGGAATTTGCCCTTTGAAATTATGTGTGATGCTAGTGATTATGCTGTAGCTGCTGTTCTAGGGCAAAGAGTTGATAATAAATTAAATGTTATCCCTTATGCTAGTAAGACTCTAGACAATGCTCAAAGAAATTATGCTACTACTGAAAATGAATTCTTAGCAGTTGTATTTGCTTGTGATAAGTTCAGACCTTATATTGTTGATTCTAAAGTAACTATTCACACTGATCATGCTGCTATTAAATATCTTATGGAGAAGAAGGATGCTAAACCTAGACTTATTAGATGGGTTCTCTTGCTACAAGAATTTGATTTGCATATTGTTGATAGAAAGGGGGCTGAGAACCCCGTTGCAGACAACTTGTCTAGGTTAGAAAATGTTCTTGATGACCCACTACCTATTGATGATAGCTTTCCTGATTAACAATTAGATGTTATAAGTACTTCTCGTAGTACTGTATGCTGATTATGCTAATTATATTGTTGCCAAATTTATACCACCTAGTTTCACATACCAGCAAAAGAAAAAGTTTTTCTATGATTTGAGACATTACTTTTGGGATGACCCACATCTTTATAAAGGAGTAGATGGTGTTATTAGACTTGGTTACCTGAGCATGAACAGGAACAGATCCTACGCAAGTGTCACTCCGAAGCTTATGGAGGGCACCACGCTGGAGATAGAACTGCACACAAGGTATTGCAATCTGGGTTTTATTGGCCTACTCTCTTCAAGGATGCCCGTAAGTTTGTCTTATCTTGTGATGAATGTCAAAGAATTAGTAATATTAGTAGATGTCAAGAAATGCCTATGAATTATTCACTCGTTATTGAACCATTTGATATTTGGGTCTTTGATTATATGGGACCTTTTCCTGCCTCTAATGGATATACACATATTTTAGTTGCTGTTGATTACGTTACTAAGTGGGTAGAAGCTATTCCAACTAGTAGTGCTGATCATAACACTTCTATTAAAATGCTTAAGGAAGTTATTTTTCCGAGGTTTGGAGTCCCTAGATATTTAATGACTGATGGTGGTTCACATTTTATTCATGGTGCTTTCCATAAAATGCTTGCTAAGTATGATGTTAATCATAGAATTGCATCTCCTTATCACCTGCAGTCTAGTGGTCAAAGTAGAATTGAGTAATAGAGAGCTCAAATTTATTTTGCAAAAGACTGTCAATAGGTATAGAAAGAATTGGTCCAAGAAACTTGATGATGCATTATGGTCCTATAGAACTGCATACAAAAATCCTATGGGTATGTCTCCGTATAAAATGGTTTATGGAAAAGCATGTCATTACCTCTCGAACTAGAACATAAGGCATATTGGGCTATTAAAGAGCTCAACTATGATTTCAAACTTGCCGGTGAAAAGAGGTTATTTGATATTAGCTCACTTGATGAATGGAGAACCCAAGCTTATGAAAATGCCAAGTTGTTCAAAGAAAAAGTTAAAATATGGCATGACAAAAGGATACAAAAGCGTGAGTTTAATGTAGGTGATTATGTATTGCTATACAACTCTCGTTTAAGATTTTTTGCAGGAAAACTTCTCTCTAAATGGGAAGGCCCATACGTTATCGAGGATGTCTATCGTTCCGGTGCCATAAAAATCAACAACTTCGAAGGCACAAATCCGAAGGTGGTGAACGGTCAAAGAATCAAACATTGTATCCCAGGTAATCCCATAAATGTTGAAACCAATGTTATTGAAACCGTAACGCCGGAGGAATACATAAGGGACACTTTCCAGAACATTTCAGACTCCGAAAAGGAATAGGTATGTGGTACGGTAAGTAAACCGACTCCAAAACAAATTTTAAGGCAATATTTCTCCGTTTTGGGATATTTAGAAAAATAGAAAAATAAGTAGCAGTCCGGGAAGGACACGAGGGCCCCACGAGGTTGGGCGCGCCCTACCCCTGGCGCGCCCCGTACCTCATGAGCACCTCGTGTGCCTTCCGGACTCCGTTTTCTTGCGATCGTATTTTGGTCGGTAAAATTCATTATATATTCTCCGAAGGTTTTGACTCCGTATCACGCAATTATCCTCTGTTCTTGTTTCGAGCTGTTTTTTGTGAGATCTAGATTATCATAGCGTCCCCAAGTGCCTCCAAGGACAAGTTCTTCGAGAAGGTCATCAACCCTTACCTCGCGGAGGTGCTGCGACACCCTCAAACCATTGAGTTGCGTGATGGGTTGCTGCACATCTGCGATGAAGAGGGACCCAAGGGGACAGGAAGCGTGGAGACGAGGCTTGAAGCAGTGGAGCAACAAGTTTTCAAGTGTCAGGGGATGGTGGAACGTGGACTCAACTCCAACCACATGATGATCGCGGAGTTCACTAGCAACCACAAGTTGGATGCTGACAACATCGGGGAGGCCATCTTCAAGCTTCATGAGAAGATCGAGCACCTTCAAGCCCAAATCTATGACCTGTAAAACCAAAATTGTGAGTATGACTATAGATTCAAAAGGATGAGTTTGGCTGCAAATTTGAGGATCCCGGAGACTCGATCATCCTTCTATGATGGTGAGCCTATGCCTTGGAAGATGGACGACAAGCCCGCATCATCAACAACACCACCATCTTCTTCACTGACAAAGAAGGAGACATAATCACATGGGTATGTGCACTCCCCTTGGCAACTGCCAAGCTTGGGGGAGGTGCCCCGGTATCGTATCACAATCACATCTCCTGTCTTTACTGTTTTTCTTAGTTCGATCCTATTAGTAGTACCTTGATCTAGTAGAATAAAGTTTATTGCATGATCTAGTTTTGAGTTTTGCTTTATGATCTCTCTATGTAATCGAGTCCGTGAGCTATATATAATAAAGATTAGTGTTGAGTCAAGGGCTTGATTATTTTTCCATGATCTTGAGTGAATAAAAGAAAAGGGAAAAAGAATAAAAAGAAACAAAGAGTTCATATTGATCTTATTGAGAGTAATGACTTCACATAGAAAGAGTATGATGATTAAAAGTTGTTGGGAGCTGGCAGACATAGCTTTGGTCATCGTTGCAATTAATAGGAAGTAATAAGGAAAGAGAGGTTTCACATATAAATATATTATCATTGACATCCTTTATGATTGGGAGCACTCATTAAAATATGACATGCTAAAGAGTTGATGTTGGACAAGGAAGACAACATAATGGGTTATGTTTTCTTATATCTGAGATAAAGTATGTTGTCATGGATCATCCAACATGTTGAGCTTGCCTTTCCCCTCATGCTAGCCAAATTCTCGGCACCAAGTAGAGATACTACTTGTGCTTCCAAAAACCCTTAAACCAGTTTTGCCATGAGAGTCCACCATATCTACCTATGGATTGAGTAAGATCCTTCAAGTAAATTGTCATCGGTGCAAAGCAATAAAAATTGCTCTCTAATTATGTATGATTGATTGGTGTGGAGGAAATAAGCTTTATACGATCTTGTGATGTGGAAGAAATAAAAGCGACGGACTGCATAATAAAGTTTCATATCACAAGGGGCAATATAAAGTGACACTCTTTCGCATTAAGATTTTGTGCATCCAACCATAAAAGCGCATGGCAACCTCTGCTTCCCTCTGCGAAGGGCCTATCTTTTATTTATTATCTCCTACCTTATGCAAGAGTCATGGTGATCTTCACCTTTCCTTTTTCATTTTATCCTTTGGCAAGCACAAGATGTTGGAAAGATCACGATAGATATATCTAATTGGATGTAGGGGAGCATGCGTTATTATTGTTGACATTACCCTTGAGGTAAAAGGTTGGGAGGCGAAACTATAAGCCCCTATCTTTATCTGTGTCCGATTAAAACTCCGTAACCACAAGTATCCCGTGAGTGTTAGCAATTATGAAAGACTAAATGATAGTTGAGTATGTGGACTTGCTATTAAGCTCTGACATAGACTCTTTCTGATGTTATGATAAATTGCAGTTGCTTCAATGACTGAGATTATAGTTTGTTGGTTCTCAATAAAGTTTATGATTCGTACTTTTGCATTGTAAATAGATTATTACTTGAGCATAAGAAATCATATGACAATATCTATATATGTTGCTGTTATGAGAATAATCATGATGCCTTCATGTCCGTATTTTATTTTTATCGACACCTCTACATCTAAACATGGGGACATATTTATCGTTATCGGCTTTCGCTTGAGGACAAGCGAGGTCTAAGCTTGGGGAGTTGATCGTCCATTTTGCATCATGCTTTTATATCGATATTTATTGCATTATGGGCTGTTATTACACGTTATGTCACAATACTTATGCCTATTCTCTCTTATTTTACAAGGTTTACATAAGGAGGGAGAATGCTTGAAATTTGGAATTACAGGCTGGAAAAGGAGCAAATATTAGAGACCTATTCTGCACAACTCCAAAAGTCCTGAAACTCCACGAAAGTCATTTTGGGAAATAATAAAAAATATCCAGCGGAAGAAGTTCACGGAGGGGCCCACCTGTCCCACGAGGGTGGGGTGCGCCCTACCCCCCTGGGCGCGCCCCCTACCTCGTGGGCCCCCTGTTGGCTCTCCGATGGCCATCTTATGCTATATGAGGTCTTTCATCGAGGAAAAAATCATAAGCAACCTTTCGGGACGAAACTCCGCCGCCACGAGGCGGAACCTTGGCGAAACCAATCTAGGGCTCTGGAGGAGCTGTTATGCCGGGGACACTTCCCTCCGGGAGGGGGAAATCATCGCCATCGTCATCACCAACGCTCCTCTCATCGGGAGAGGGCAATCTCCATCAACATCTTCACCAGCACCATCTCCTCTCAAAACCCTAGTTCATCTCTTGTATCCAATTCTTGTCTCCAAGTCCGGGATTGGTACTAGTAGGTTGCTAGTAGTGTTGATTACTCCTTGTAGTTGATGCTAGTTGGTTTATTTGGTGGAAGATCATATGTTCAGATCCTATATGCATATTAATGCCCCTTTGATTATGAACATGAATATGCTTTGTGAGTAGTTATGTTTGTTCCTGAGGAAACGGGAGAAGTCTTGCTATTAGTAGTCATGTGAATTTGGTATTCGTTCGATATTTTGATGGGATGTATGTTGTCTAGCCTCTAGTGGTGTTATGTGAACGTCGACTACATAACACTTCACCATTATTTGGGCCTAGAGGAAGGCATTGGGAAGTAATAAGTAGATGATGGGTTGCTAGAGTGATGAAGCTTAAACCCTAGTTTATCGTTGCTTCGTAAGGGCTGATTTGGATCCATATGTTTCATGCTATGGTTAGGTTTACCTTAATACTTTTGTTGTAGTTGCGGATGCTTGCAATAGAGGTTAATCATAAGTGGGATGCTTGTTCAAGTAAGAACAACACCCAAGCACCGGTCCACCCATATATCAAATTATCAAAGTACCGAACGCGAATCATATGAACGTGATGAAAACTAGCTTGACGACATTCCCATGTGTCGTCGGGAGCGCTTTTCCTTATATAAGAGTTTGTCCAGGCTTGTCCTTTGCTAAAAAAAGGATTGGGCCACCTTGCTGCACTTTATTTACTTTTGTTACTTGTTGCTTGTTACAAATTATCCTATCACAAAAGGGATAATTAGATTTATGCCCCTAGTTGTGTCCCACTCGTCTGTTTTACCCCTAATTCCCAAAAGTCACCGGTTCTGTCCAAGTCACTTCGATCCTCTTGTGCTTTTGCCCTTTGACCATTTGACCGTCAGTTTGAAAACTTCATAACTAATTCTTACAAAATCAAAAAAATGCAAATAAGATACTAAAATGTTCAGAAAAACATCACCTATATGTCAGTGTCATTTGCATTCATGAAAAAAGTGTTGGAAAGTGCACATCTGAGTTTTAGCGCTTTTGATACCACCATGAATAGCAAACTCTAAAAAAATTCATAAAAATTCAAAAAAATATGGTGGCAAAGAACGACAAGTGTTTTAAGTGCTTGCCAAGTTTCATTAGGGAACGACATTCGTGGAAGTCGTGGCAAAAAAAAAATCTATTTTGGAGTGTTGATTGTTTTTTTGTCGCGGCACCCACGAATGTTGTTCGCTGATTAAACTTGGCAGGCACTTAATGCATTTGTTATTCTTTGCCACATAATAATTTTTGAATTTTTTTGAACTTTTTTAGTTTTTACTATTCATGGTGATAGCATAAGAGCTAAAACTCGGATGGGCACTTTCCAACACTTTTTTCATGAATGCAAATGACACTGACATATAGGTGATCTTTTTCTGAACATTTTGGTATCTTATTTGCATTTTTTTGATTTAGTATGAATTAGTTATGAAGTTTTCAAACTGACGGTCGAACGGACAAAGGGCAAACGCATAAGAGGAGCAAAGTGATTTGGACAGAACCGGTGACTTTTGGGAATTAGGGGTAAAACAGAGAAGTGGGACACAACTAGGGGCATAAATCTAATTATCCCATCACAAAACTATCTGTTACCACTTATTTCAGTACTTGCAGAGAATACCTTGCTGAAAACCGCTTATCATTTCCTTCTGCTCCTCGTTGGTTCGACACTCTTACTTATCGAAAGGACTACGATAGATCCCCTATACTTGTGGGTCATCAGCTTGCTGGACAGTGAGGGTTTGAATGAGATTTGTCATGTAATCGAGTCAATTTGTTAGGGATTGATCCCTAGTAACACTACAGGAATCAGACACTTTGCCGTCCGCCATGGCGGACGGCAAAGGCATACCCGACGGACGTCGAAGGTCTGGCTGAATAGGCTACGGGGAAGGGTTCTTTGCCGTCTGCTGGTGCACTAGTTCGGCGAAGAGATGGTGATACAAGTGCAATATGGATGGTAGATATAGGTTTTTGTAATCTGAAAAATATAAAAACAGCAAGGTAGCAAGTGATAAAAGTGAGCACAAACGGTATTGCAATGCGTTGGAACAAGGCCTAGGGTTCATACTTTCACTAGTGCAAGTTCTCTCAACAATAATAACATAATTGGATCATATAACTATCCCTCAACATGCAACAAAGAGTCACTCCAAAGTCACTAATAGCGGAGAACAAACGAAGAGATTATGGTAGGGTACGAAACCACCTCAAAGTTATCCTTTCTGATCGATCTATTCAAGAGTCCGTAGTAAAATAACATGAAGCTATTCTTTCCGTTCAATCTATCATAGAGTTCGTACTAGAATAACTCCTAAAGACACAAATCAACCAAAACCCTAATGTCACCTAGATACTCCAATGTCACCTCAAGTATCCGTGGGTATGATTATACAATATGCATCACACAATCTCAGATTCATCTATTCAACCAACACAAAGAACTTCAAAGAGTGCCCCAAAGTTTTTACCAGAGAGTCAAGACGAAAACGTGTGCCAACCCCTATGCATAAGTTCACAAGGTCACTGAACCCACAAGTTGATCACCAAAACATACATCAAGTGAATCACATGATATCCCATTGTCACCACAGATACGCACATGCAAGACATACATCAAGTGTTCTCAAATCCTTAAAGACTCAATCCGATAAGATAGCTTCAAAGGGAAAACTCAATCCATTACAAGAGAGTGGAGGGGGAGAAACATCGTAAGATCCAACTATAATAGCAAAGCTCGCGATACATCAAGATTGTACCACCTCAAGAACACGAGAGAGAGAGAGAGAGAGATCAAACACATAGCTACTAGTACATACCCTCAGCCCCGAGGGTGAACTACTCCCTCCTCGTCATGGAGAGCGCCGGGATGATGAAGATGGCCACCGGTGAGGATTCCCCCCTCCGGCAGGGTGCCGCATGTGGTCCCGATTGGTTTTTGGTGGCTACAGAGGCTTGCAGCGGCGTAACTCCCGATCTATTCTGTTCTCTGATGTTTTTAGGGTGTATGGATATATATAGGCGAAAGAAGTCGATCAGGGGAGCCACGAGGGGCCCACGAGGGTGGGGGCGCGCCCAGGGGGCAGGCGCGCCTCCCTTCCTCGTGGCCACTGAGGGAGTCCCGGATTAGGGGGTGTCCGGATAGCCGAACTATCACCGTTGGCCGGACTCCTGGACTATGAAGATACAAGATTGAAGACTTCGTCCCGTGTCCGGATGGGACTTCCCTTGGCGTGGAAGGCAAGCTTGGCAATACGGATGTGTAGATCTCCTATCATTGTAACCGACTCTGTGTAACCCTAACCTATCCGGTGTCTATATAAACCGGAGGGTTTTAGTCCGTAGGACGAACAACAATCATACCATAGGCTAGCTTCTAGGGTTTAGCCTCCTTGATCTCGTGGTAGATCTACTCTTGTACTACCCATATCATAAATATTAATCAAGCAGGAGTGGGTATTACCTCCATCGAGAGGGCCCGAACCTAAAAACGTCATGTCCCTTGTCTCCTGTTACCATCCGCCTAGACGCACAGTTTGGGACCCCCTACCCGAGACCCGCCGGTTTTGACACCGACATTGGTGCTTTCATTGAGAGTTCCTCTGCGTCCGCCGCCGGGAAGGATGCCTCATCCCGTCTTTAAAGACGATACTATTGCCAAAGGAGCCTTGGCCGCTGGTCAGACTCTTCGGCTAGGTGGTTTTCTTATGACCGCCAGTCCGGCCACCGCGCCGACGATGACTTCTCGAGTCATCGAAACCAATCTTCACGTTAACTCGGAACTTGCCGAGCAGTTAGATCCGATCGAGCTCTCCTCCGTAAACGAGCTCTTGGATCGCATCGCCACCACAGGAGTCGCCACAGACTACGACCAGATCGAGCCTAAAACCGATCTGAGAGAGATCAACTCTCCCCAGGCTACCCAACATGTTGCTGTGATAGAGGAGCAATACGGCGATTCTTCTTCTATCTTAAGGACTAGCTACGTCCGGATTCCCGATCCCTCCATGCCAGATTCCCGCAGAGGGACGGATGTCGATCAAGCCCTGAACTTAAAGTCAGGCGGCGGGTTGGATTCACTGATAGCATTCAAAAATCCAAACTTCCAAGTTCGGAAACTTCTCGGCCCCTGAGTCATAAATTGGACGGGGTTCCCGATCTAGTTCCACCCGCCCACCCAACATTAGTGATCTATCCCGAATTCGGCAAGAGCCCGCTGAAACAGTACATCATTACTGGGCCAGATTCCTCCTGGTTATGGACATGATAAAGGACTGCCGAGAGGAGGACGCAATCTCACTTTTTTGCAATAATTGCACGGACAAGGGAATCCTAAACGCCATAAGTCGCCGCGAAATTACACGCTTTGCTGACTTGGTGACCATTGTACAAAAGTACTGTACGATGGAGAGTGCTTGGAAATCCGAAAGTAAATTTTGGGATAATCCGGCCCCGAATACATCCCTAGTCCGAAATAAAAGGGTGCATCATTACCAAGCACCTGGATTAAACATCAAAAAACAAAAACCCCTAAAGGGTGCGGAACGTCTTTGGAGGGTTGGCTAAACGGACCCTGCAAAATTCATAGCACAAAGGGCGCCACTCCAACCCATAGCCTTCGAGCATGTTGGATACTACGGCAGGTGGCCAAAAGTAGCGAAGAGCTTCTAGCTTCAGAATCCCAGCCCAGCAATACCAGTACGGTGTTAACAGTCTTCGAGACTTTCGCATCAAATAACATGCGGAAACGAACACTCCGCAACCTTGCTGAAGTCTACCAAGTAGCAACAATAAATCCATGGAGTGACACGGCTATTACCTTTAATGCCAGTGACGAACCCAAATTCTGAACAGCCCGAGCACCAGCCGCATTGGTCCTCAGTCCAATAGTGGACGGCTTTCGCCTTACTAAGGTACTCATGGATGGCGGCAGCGGACTAAACCTCATCTACGAGGAAACCCTCCGAAAAATGGAGATAGACTGGAACCGCATTGAGCGAAGCAGCACAACCTTTAGAGGAATAATCCCTAGCCGGGAAGCATGCTGCACAGGGAAAAATCACATCGGGCGTAGTGTTCGGCTCGCCGGACAATTACAGGTCCGAGGAGGTAACATTTCAAGTGGCCCTGTTCAACAGCGGATATCACGCTTTATTAGGGCGAGAGGCATTCACAATTTTTCAAGCTATACCCCACTATGGGTACATGAAGCTTAAAATGCCCGGACCTAACGGAATCATCACTCTCGTTAGTGATCCGAACATAGCACTCGCTACCGAAAACAAGACAGCCGCACTAGCCCTCGAGGCACTATCCGAAGCCCTAGCGGCCGAGGAACTCACCGCGATGCACTCCGCGGTGAACAGGGACGATGTGATACTTGATAAAAGATCCAAGTCCACCTCTTTTAAACCAGCAGATGAAATAGTCAAATTCCAAGTCCACCCAATAGGGAACCAATGCTATTATACATCGCCGCAACACATCAAGTTGTCAGCGCGGTGCTCGTTGTCGAACGAGAAACGGACAGACACCGGTTCCCTATTCAAAAACCGGTTTATTATGTGTCCACTGTCCTAACTCCATGCAAGTCGCGGTACCCACACTATCAAAAGATAGCATACGCGGTGTTCATGGCATCCCGGAAGCTGCGACACTACTTTCAAGAGTGTTCGATAACGGTAGCCTCCGAAGTACCTCTTAATGACATTATAAACAACCGCGACGTGATGGGCCGGATTGCTAAATGGGCCCTAGAGCTCCTCCCATTTGACATAACTTATAAGCCATGACGAGTTATTAAGTCGAAGGTTTTGGCCGACTTCGTGGCCGAATGGACTGAAGCCGAACTCCCTAAAGAGTACGGCGCATACTCCAATTGGATCATGCACTTTGACGGCTCCAAAATGTTGGCTGGCACAGAAATTTGGCGTCGTCTGGCGTCCCCAACCGGGGACACAGTCCAATACGTCCTTGAGATAATGTATACGGACTCCAACAACGCAGCCGAATACGAGGCCCTTCTGCACGGCCTCCGGATGGCAGTCTCCATGGGCATTCAACGCCTAGAGGTGCGCGGGGATTCAAACCTCGCAATATCTCAAATAAACGGAGACTTTGACACCAAAGATCAAAAAATGGCAGCATACCGTAATGCGGTCCTAAAAATGTCAGCACGGTTCGAAGGGCTCGAATTTCATCATATAGCCCGGGATAACAACCAGGCGGCGGATATATTGGCGCGCATCGGTGCAAAACGCGATGTCGTCCCACCCAATATCTTTTTGGAACGGCTGTTCAAGCCATCCGTACTATGGGAAGGGGAGTCCGGCAATAAAAGCCCGGACCCAACCGCACCGCCTGACGCCGAACACTCTGACACAGCCGGAGGCTCCGCCCCCGAGATAACACCCTCTGCTCACGAAATAATGCCGGTTATCGCCCCGTGGACGGAACCATTCCTAGCCTACCTAACTAGGCAGGAACTTCCGAAGACCAAAATGAGGCTCGCTGCATAGTACGGCGATCTAAAGCCTATAAAGTCCATGAGGGAGAGCTTTATAAGAAAAGCACTACCGGAGTCCTTCAAAGGTGTATCTTCGAAGAGGAAGGGCGAAACCTCCTGGCTGAAATTCATGCCGGACTGGGTGGGCACCACGCCGCAGCCCGGACCCTTGTAGGCAAGGCCTTCTGTACAGGATTTTATTGGCCGAGGGCCCGGGCAGATGCGCAGGACTTAGTCCAACGATGCGTCGATTGCCAGCTTTTTGCTCACCAAAGCCACATGCCACCCACCGCCCTTAAAACTATACCCATCACCTGGCCGTCATGATGCAGGGGCTTGACATGGTTGGACCCCTCAAGGGAGGAACCAACAAGCAAAAATACCTATTGGTCATGGTGGAAAAATTCACCAAATGGATAGAAGCCAAACCAGTTAAAACGGCCGAATCCGGACCAGTGATAGACTTCATATCAGGGGTAGTGCACCGTTACGGTGTCCCCCACAGTTCATCACTGACAATGGCACCAACTTCACGGCCGATGAGGTCAAATCATGGTGCAAAAACATGGGCATCAAGCTCGATTACGCCTCGATCTATCACCCTCAAACCAACGGCCAAGTCGAGCGGGCAAACGGTCTAATCATGAGCGGCATTAAACCCGGACTAGTGCGGTCCCTCAAGGAATCTAACACGCCTTTGGGTCGAGGAGCTCGACTCCGTACTCACGGGGGCTGCGGACCACGCCGAATCGTACTACCAGATTCACACCATTCTTCATGGTGTACGGGCGCAGAGGCGATGTGCCTGCGACATAATACATGACTCACCTCGCGTACGCATGTATGAAGAAAGAGAAGCCGAGCTCGATCGGCAAGACAGTTTGGACGCATTGGAGGAGGAGCGCGACGTGGCAAAAGCTCATTCCGCATTCTATCAATAGTAGGCTCGAAGATATCAAAGTAGGGAAGTACGGGCCAAAGCTTATAATGTTGGCGAACTAGTTCTACGCCTGCCGGACAAGAAAAGGGACAAACTCAAGCCCAAATGGGAAGGTCCCTTCATCATCGACCAGGTCTGACCGTGAGCATACCGTCTGTAAACGCAGCGTCGGATTACCGACTCGAGCCGAACCCATGGAACGCAGCCCGTCTGCGAAGATTCTACGCCTAAGTGCTGGACTCCATGTTCGTCTCCTTCCTCCGTCCGCATTCTTTATTTTTGCTTTTTGATGTCTTCTATTTCTCTCCTCCCCCTTCTTCTTCTTGTAGCCTCTAGAGGCTCGTTTGCGCTTTTTTCGCACACACTTGACGCGCTGTCCCTGCTCATTATACCTGGGGGCTTCTTTAACAGAAGCTTATTTATACGGGCTTTCATGCCCAACACATGCGTTAAGCTTCCGCATGTACCTTTTATTCACCATTATATGCATCGATATGACTTATGTTTTGGCCAAGCTGGGTTGCCTGGCTCCTGTGCTTACCCCTACGTTCCCGATTGTTCGGCTAGGAGGTAAAGGGAGCACCTCTGCGATTGTTACTGCCGGGTCAGCCGGATGTGTACCTCAGACTGGGTGAAGCCAAAAGCTAGCGTTCTTAAGGGAATATTCGGTCGGTGAACTGAAAGACGATTTTTAACTATTTACACATCTGCCCCCAGATGATTTTCTGCTTTTATAGCAGCTTTGACATGCACTTTAGGGCATGCATCCTAGCGAAAGGAACCCTTAACGGAACTATTCTCCCTTGAAGATGTTTCTTACTACCCATGTAATATAACATAACTAGTTGGGCACTTGTCTGATACAGCAACAATGACCCCTATGCCTGGTCTCCATGCATACCACGGTTCTTATATAACCACGAAGGTATTCGGACACACTCCGGACTATTGGGCCCGGAGGTCGAAGCGAAAAGGTCCGCTATGACAAACCATCTACAATCTGGCTAGAAGACATTATTTCATGTCATATTTTTACATAGTCAACTCGACTCATTGTATTCCTCCTCGATGCCATCTAATAGGCTATCTAATTTACAATCTTGCTGGGAATACTTGGCGGCCAATTCTACTTGGCCGTACACTAAGTTTACAGGGATCACCATCCCATCCGGCCCCACAGGTCCGACCTCGGCCATGTGGTTTGGGTCAACCGTGTGCAGCGTCTTCACCATGGCCCAGGCCTCCCTGGCGCCTTTGACGGCAGGCCGATATCTTCCATAGCCGGAAGCGCCGCGTGCTCCTTGAAGTCAGCGCCGCCAGCTCCCCAATGCCTTTGGGCAGGGAGATAGATGGCCACAAGGCTTGGCCGATGCCTTTCATCACCTGCCGGACTCGTTCGTGCAGCTGACACAATTCGGGAAGAAGATCACCCGAAGAATTGGGCATCTCCTCCTCAGGACGACCCGTGAGCAAACCTACAAACATGTTTATGTTAGTGGCCTTCCTCGCTGAACTCTTTTCAAAGTTCGCTCAAGCACTTACTGAAAATGCCGCGACGAAGCCGCCGATTCTCCTTTACGGAGTCAGCTAACTGGGCACGAACGTCCTTTAGTTCCTCACCCAGCTTGGTGTTGGCGTCTTGGAGGTTATTCTTCTCCTGCCGCACCCTCGTAAGCACACTCTCGCCAGCCTTTAACTGGCGTAAGAGCTGTTGCTTGTCCGGATCTAGTCCGGCGCCATCTGCAATGTTTTTGTCAGATTTACACACCCGCCGCACTTCATAAATTATTTATCTTCTGAAGCGTATATTACCAAAGGGGGTCCCTGTGGCTCCCCCCGTAGCGGCTAATGCGGCCTCAAGTTGGGCCCTGCACTCTTCCAGCTCCTGGGATAGTCGGGTATTCTTTTCTGTAAGATCCTGCATAACAAAAAGATCCTTAAATCAGTTATTCTAACTATTTTAAGTCTCGGGGGCTACTGGCATATAAAACTGTCAAATTTCCTTACCCGTATGTCCTTCACATACTGCTCCGTGGCTCTGGCTAGACCATCTTGAGCGGCACGGAGGTGCGCATCTCCCGAATCAAAGGCATTCAAGGCCTCTTGGGAGAAACACGCGTCACGAAGAACTGTCCGGCGGCGCCTATGATTCAAGGCGCTCTCCACCTCGGAGTTGGTGGCGGACAACCTGTCGCCATCCTCTGTCGGAGGAGCATCCGACGCACGTCTCGTGCTCGCCTCGGCCTCCGGACCCGGCTTTGAAGCTTGTCCGGTGAAGGTTCGATCGGCAGCCTCTCCGGACTCAGTCCGGCGAGCGCTCTTTTTCCTGAAAAGAGCATCAGCGTTAGTACGCCTTCCAGGAATCAATCCTCGGAGTGTGGTGACATGCCATACCGTTGCGGCGGAGTTTTGATCCGGACCACACTTCTTTTTAACCTGCGGGGCCGCGCTGCCCCTTGTTGGCCAGCCGCTTGACTCGGCTTCCGCCTCGAAGGTGCATACTGCGAAACACCATTGGTATACGGTGATCAAAAATAAGCACGGATGGGTCATTATCAGGGTTTTGGGATCTTGGTCTCAGTTACCTGTGGGGCTGGAAGTATTCCGGTGTCGGCCGTAATGGCTACCAAAGCATTGTCGATGCTAAGTTGGTAGAACACCCCGTCGATCAACTCCACCGTTATATCCGGATCCTCTTCGGAGGTCGGATCGAGGGACCACTCCAGATCCTCGGGTTGTGGGGGCGGGCTGTGTATCTTCTCCACAGTTCGGCGCAGTTCCTGCGCAAAAACCATGAAATGAGATATTTAACTACGGGAACATGGATCGGACAGGTCACAAGGATGTTTGCTTACCCAGCTTCGAGGGTTATTCGAAGAAAACTCCTTCAGTGGGTTGACACGGAGGAAATCCTCCTCCTCTCCTTTGTACATGGCTGACAAGATCTTCACCAGTTCGGTGACCGATCCTGGCCCTTTGCGGCCATGGCGGGTGGCATCGTCCTCCTCGTTGAAGTCCCACATGGGGTGGCCCTCGTATTGGGCGGCTACACTCCCTCATAATCTGATTGCCATGACTCCTGTCATGGTCAATCCGGCATGAGCCAGTAACCTTATTCGGCTCATCAAATAACGAACATCCCGGTCATCTTCTCTTCGGGGGCTCCGAGGGCGCCAGCTTAGGCGCTTCTTCAGAGGAGCATTGCTGAACTCCAGAAGGCCGATCCGAACAGGATCCGGCAGCGGGATTTCCTCCATGTAAAACCATTCCGAAGGCCATTGACGCCTTCTTTGGGGTTCCGGATAGGTATCCGGTCCCGGCGATGCGCCATAGCTCGGCTCCGCCCACTTGATATATTGACCCCTCATGAGAATGGGGTACTAGGCAGAATATTCTCTTCCACAACCCGAAATGAGCCACGACGCCCAGGAACAGTTCGCAAAGGGCCACAAAGCCCGCGATGTGCAAGATGGAGTCAGGAGTAAGATGGTGCAGTTGGAGGCCGTAGAACTCCAAGAGCCCCCGGAGAAACGGATGGATTGGAAATCTGAGTTCTCTTACTAGATAAGAGATGAAGCACACCCGCTCTCCTTTAGAGGGATCGGGGACGCTCTCCGCTTGCTTTCCGCCCTTGTAGGTGGCAAGTCCGGCTCGAACCGGAACCATGAAGGCCGGAGGGAGAAATCCCTTGGCTTGGAGTATAACTAGCTCGCTATGCGGACTGAGCATCTCTCCCAATTTCTGGCTGGGGCTGGGAGCACGAGAGGAGGAGCCGCGTCGATCGTCCATGATGGAATGGGCTTTGGTCAGAGGCGCTCCGATGAAAGCTCGCAAAGGGGGGATGGTGTGACTCAGATCTAGATCCTTGCCCCTTTTATAAGCGGCTCCTTTGCGCGGCTAGGGGGGTAATTGTAAAAATACCCTGCCTTTTTGCATTCATTCAAACACGTGGAAGATGGCCATTATTGGGCGCAGGTTTAGGAGCGCAGCATTTATCGAAGCGGACACTATTCGGCAAGTATATGGAATTTGGAGAAGAACCCGCCTCGCAATGCCGAAGACAATCAACGCCGGACTCATCGTCATTGAAGCCTGGTTCGGGGCTACCGAGGGAGTCTGGACTAGGGGTGTCCGGATAGCCGGACTATCGTCACGGCCGGACTCCAAGACTATGAAGATATAAGATTGAAGACTTCGTCCCGTGTCCGGATGGGACTTTCCTTTGCGTGGAAGGCAAGCTTGGCAATACGGATATGTAGATCTCCTACCATTGTAACCGACTCTGTGTAACCCTAACCTATCCGGTCTCTATATAAACCGGGGGGTTTTAGTCCGTAGGACGAACGAGAATCATACCATAGGCTAGCTTCTAGGGTTTAGCCTCCTTGATCTCGTGGTAGATCTACTCTTGTACTACCTGTATCATCAATATTAATCAAGCAGGTGTAGGGTATTACCTCCATCGAGAGGGCGCGAACCTGGGTAAAAACATCGTGTCCCTTGTCTCCTGTTACCATCCGCCTAGAAGCACAGTTCGGGACCCCCTACCCGAGATCCGCCGGTTTTGACACCGACACCATCCACATCGGTTTTCTTCTTAAAGACCCATTTGCAATCAATGGTTGTTACACCAGGTGGCGGATCAACCAAGTCCCAGACTTGATTCTCATCCATGGACTTTAACTCGGATCTCATGGCTTCTAGCCATGCCTCGGAATTTGGGCTCACCATCGCTTGCGCATACGTGGTCGGCTCGTCGCTTTCTAGCAACAATACATCATGCACTCTACGCAATCTTTCCTACCTCCGTGGTTCTGGTGCTGCTTCCACTATGGGTTCCCTGACTGACTCCAGTATGATCTCATCACTAGCCGAGTCGTCCCCGAGTGGTCCTCGAATTTCTTCGAGCCGGAGCGTCCTCCCACTGGCCTCCCGACTGAGAAACTCTTTCTCAAGGAAAACCCCGTTCCGAGCAACAAACACTTTGTTCTCTTCCCGGTTGTAGAAGCTATATCCCAAGGTTTCCCTCAGATATCCCACGAATATGCATTTATCCGACTTGGGTGTAAGCTTGTCTGACATAAGTCGCTTGACAAATGCTTCACAACCCCAAATCTTTAGAAAAGACAAACTGGGATTCTTCCTGGTCCACATCTCATGTGGTGTCTTGTCTACGGATTTTGATGGTACCCTGTTAAGTGGGAAAGCTGCAGTTTCTAGAGCGTATCCCCAGAATGACAAGGGTAAATCCGATTTGCTCGTCATAGACCGGACCATGTCCAACAAGGTCCTATTCCTCCGTTCCGACACGCCGCTTTCTACGTATGCACTCCAGAGGTGTGAGCTAAGGTACTATACCTCGGCTTTTCAGATGATCATCAAACTCCTGGCTCATGTACTCACCTCCACGATCTGATCGTAGAAGTTTTATAGTCTTGCCGAGCTGATTCTCAACCTCGTTCTAAAACTCTTTGAACTTTTCAAAAGTTTCCGACTTGTGCCTCATCAAATAGATATATCCATATCTACTCAGGTCGTCGATAAAAGTCACGAAGTACTGATAGCCACCTCTGGCAGTTGTGCTCATTGGACCACACACATCACGGTGTATAAGCTCCAATAGCTCGGACGCCCTCTCGCAACTCTTTGCAAAAGGAGACTTAGTCATCTTTCCTAGCAAGCATGATTCGCATGTCTCGAATGACCCAAAGTCGGACGAAGTTAGGAGCCCATCATCATGGAGGTTCTTCATGCATTTCAGACTAATGTGTCCAAGCCGGCAATGCCATAAGTATGTCGGATTTATCTCATTAGGCTTATGCCTCTTGACATTCACGTTATAGACCGGTTCCGTTTCTAGATTCAATATAAATAGCCCATCAACAATGGGTGCATAGCCGTGGAACATACCATTCAAATAAAACGAACAACCATTGTCCGTTAAATTGAATTCATAACCCCGACTCATCAAGCATGAGGCATAAATAATGTTCCGACTAAGTGTAGGAATGTAATAACAATTATTCAATTCCAAATAAATCCAGAAGGAAGCCGGAGCTGCATCGTGCCGACCTCCAACGCATCAACTCTTGCTTTGTTGCCGACCCTGATGTCAATCTCCCCTTGTGCCACACGCCTAGTTCTTACCAACCCCTGCTCGAGTTGCAAATATGAACAACCGATCTGATATCAAATACCCAAGAGCTACTAGGTATGTCAGCAAGGTAAATGTCTATAACACATGCAACAAGTGTACCTTTGCTTGAAGCAGCATTCCCGGCCTTCTTGCCATGCTCTACAAGCGACTTGCTACAGTTCCTCTTCCAGTGACCAGTTTCCTTGCAGTGATAGCAAATGGTCTTTGAGTCCGGTCCTGACTTCGGCGCAGTGGCAGAGGTTACCATCTCCGTGCCCTTTGCCTTAGCCTTCTTCTTAGACCAAATCTTCTTGAACTTAGCCGAGTTCTGCACCATCAACACTTGATGCGTGCCTTTCTTAATATCTTTCTCTGCCACCTTGAGCATCACATGCAATTAAGTGAGCTTATTATCCATGCCGTGCATATGATAGTTCGAGATGAACGTCCCATAGCTAGGCGGAATAGAACCCAGAACTGTATCAGTAGCCAGCTCATCCAAGAGCAGGAAGCCCAACCGATCCAAAGCTTGCACATATCCGATCATCTTGATCACATGTGGGCTTAGTGGATCACCTTCCTTCAGCTTACAATCCATCAAGGATAGCCAGACATTGAACCTTTCGGTCCTAGCCTGCACCTGAAACATGCTCTTGAGACTCTCGCAGTGAAAGCCCCAACATCTTCGAAATGCTGTTGCAAATCGAGCTCCATACAAGCCAGCATGAGGCAGCTGATCTCGTTTGATTCATCAATGATTTTCTAGTAGGCATTCCTGGTTGTGGCATTAGCATTATCGGCAGGTTCCTCTGGAAGTGGATCCTCTAGAACATGTTCCTTTTTATCATGCTTGAGAACAATTCTCAGATTTCTATACCAGGTGGTAAAGTTTGTTCCATTCAGTTTATCCTTTTCCAAAACTGATTTCAATGCAAAGTTGGGTTGAGCAGGTGGTGCCATTGATCTACAACAGAAAAAATATGCAATCACTAAGCAATGTGTTTATGTAGAGTAATTCAGGCCTTAAACATAAATACTCCCATTGAAGTCAGCATCCCTCCGCAAACTCTCAGTGATTCAGGATCCGACTAGCGCATGCGACTAGTGAGCTTTAGCGTCACTGCTAGCCAACATACCTATCCGATAAGCAACTCCTTGCTAATTGTATCTCTATACGACTCCTGTCGGTCGGGTAGGTATCTTATACCCCGGCTCCCAACCTTCTTTGCCACAAGGCCCAAAACCGTTCTGATAGCCTTGTCAAGTTAACCTGATGCAGTGCATGTCCGTGTCCGAGACGAACCCTTCAGTTCAAGGACACCCAGCAACACCCCAATTTGATGACCCCACTACTAGACGTACTTGACGTGTGAAGGTGCAAAATCGGGGATGGCAATTCGCTTGATATTCATGAGGGATCTTTCTACCATTTTAACATGCATAGAAATAAAGAAGCATAACAATCACAAATAAACACATATTGTAAAATAGTATGGTTCCTTCATGGATGTTCTTCCAGGTCGGCTCCGACTCCGATGACCATCTAGGAACTCCATCTTGTTTGTCACGCCGGGACGCCAAGCCACCAACCTGATCTCTATAATCCAACTACTACAACTAGTAATGAATTTTACAAAGAATCACAAGTCGACACGTAGGTCATTATACATTATAATGACAACACTTTGGCTCCTACCGACTGACAAACATGATGTGCAAAACATGTATAAATTACACACATGCATCACATACACATGAGCCATACTATTCACATGAAACCTACAAAACAAAGTTACGCATAGAATCGCATTCTACCGGTTTGAGTGATCGTGTACGAAATACAAGACGCTACGCACACGGAAATCACAGATCGCATTTGTACTCCGTTCACGCCGAATTTTCTGATCTGACCGATCTCGTCAATCATCGTGAATCCGAATTGGGTTTACGTTTCATTGTTAACCCCGATGGCGGATACCGACCGGTAGGGGTAGGTCGTGTCACGACCTCATCGATTTTGATTGATAGAAAACATAGACACATCGATCCCCATGTGCAGTTGATCTCATCAACCGTGCACACAACCAATCTCATAAACGACAACAGATCTCATATACCGCCTCCACATATCTAATATGCATATGATCTGAAACCAAATCCTATAGCAGAGGCTCTGATAGCACTATTGGGTTCTACGGTAGGGTGTGTCGACTGCAAATTAAAATTTTCCTACGCGCAGAACAACGAAGAACATGCTATGGGAGATGGATCACAAATCGTTACCACTAGACGGGCAGCGGAAGAAGAGTTGGGGTAGCGCGTCCGCGTGGTTCGTCTCCTCCTCGTCCAATCTCCCTCGAACAACCGGTTGTCGGATCCCACGTACAGGTTCGCCAGAGTGGCGCAAGTGCACCGCCTCTAACGGTATCCACGCGTGCAGGAGGAACACCGTGCGGTGGACTGCTAGGTCCGATCACATAGTCGGCGATGAGTCGAGGTGGCTATTCGCAACACATGCAAAGCCTAGTGACAGCGCCGAAGCGATCCATCGAATGAGTATGTCGTACCCCCACTTTATGTAGGCATCCGTCACGGGCTCAACACTTGGGCCTCACACGGATCCTAAAGCCCAAAGTCTATTCGACCTGGATCTGAGTCCGAGTAGGATCACATCCAACTCGTGGAGTCGTGTCCAACCTCATAGGTTCCTTCCCTTAAGCGCGCGACCCCTTAGGTTCTCGTTCACTTGGTCGCGAGTCAGATAACATCCGCCTCGTCTAGTCGGTAGCGGCCTCTAGCAAAGTGTGCCGACTCCAAGTGTCCGATGAAGCTGGTTAGGCAAACCTGTACAACGTGTCACACTTCTATTCCCTTTGCCACACGATATATGTTGTCGGGCTCAAGGCGAGTCTGTCATCCTTGTGCTAGCTCGACCTCTTTCTTGTTCCAGTGATGCCGACCACAAACCGGATTATCTCATAATACTTGTCGCATGGCCATGCTTATCCTGGTCAGATCATACGAGGGGCCCAGAGTATATCTCTCCAAATCGGAGGGGCAAATCCCATCTTGCTCGACCATGTCTCGCAGCATGGGTCTGGACAAGCCCGAAACCTACCTTTGTAACTACCCATCACGGAGTAGCGTTTGGTCAGCCCAAAGCAGGTCTGTCACCATCTCGAGTACATGCGCCAGCTCAGGTCTTTGGACATAGAACGTATGTTGTACTAGAGACTCACACATGACATATTGTTGTGTCTCATAGTTGGGTCTGTCCGACTCAGACCTTATCTCGACTCGGATCCGACTACGTCGAATCTGACCAGATCCTTCCGAGTCCATATTACCCGGTTAGCATCCAATGCTCCATGGCTAGTGAGACCAAGCCATCGACCATGGCATATGCTAGTCTAGTCGGCTGCACGTCCACACAGCCCTTTCGACTAGGGACCTTTTAGGACAGTCATCATACAATGCATAGTCCCACAAACAAGTCAATGCATTTGGCGATACACATCATTGATAATGTCCAAGGACTATCTTTACTCATAAACACATAGGAAATATCATCATAGATGATTGCCTCTAGGGCATATCTCCAACACACGGTTTAGACTGGACTGCCTGAACTGCTACGTCGGGGGCTCTACTACTACATGTGTCGCTGCTTGCTCGGCCACGATTCATCGTTGTAGAGAGACCGATCGACCAGTATGTACATACATGTTCGCGACGAGACAGAAAACGCTACGTACACTTCGACCGGGTGGGTCCCAGCTGTCAGGGAGGATAAGGACGCACTTCCTTGCGTGCGAAGATATAGCTGGTGGGTCCCAGCTGTCAGGGGGAAGAACCATATTTTAGCCTGTAATATGGACGCACTTCCTTGCGTGCGAAGATGTAGCTGGTGGGTCCATCTGACAGCCTCACCGCGTAGAGTCCTCTTCCGATGGCTGCCGTTCGTTGACCACGTTGACCACGTCGCGCGGTAGCACCCAGGCGGTGGACGACGGCGAGGCCTAGGAAGGAAACGACGCGGAGCCAGGGAAGACGAGGCAGGTGGATGCCCACGTGGAGGGGAGTACGAGGGTTGACTTGTTCGGCTGCGATATGAGGCTGTCGTCGCCGGAGAATAACATGAGGTGTTGGTGAGTAGAGGATTGGCCTGGACGGCGATGGGAGTAGGGTGGGCTGGTGAGTCCTGTGCGGCAGCACAACTGGCCACGGGAGGTGGTAGCAGCCGGTACCGCCGGCGGTGGTTTGGGCGGCTGAAGCAAGAATATCCGAGGTTGAAGAAGAAGCACCACATCCATTGGATGGACATGCCGCTGCTGCTAGAACCGTGTGTTGACTATAAGTTGACAAAACCTTGCGTACGCGTGAACTTAGTAGGCCCACAAGTGTGTGGCAGAGAACATATAGCCCACTTGCGATTTGTAAGAATGTACAACCCATTTTTTAATTCTAATGGAATTTACTACAACCCATTTACAATTTGTTAAAATTACAACCCATTTTGTAGCTAGGACAACAATTAATAATTTCAACCAACCGCTCAAAATAGAATTCAATAAAATTTCCCACATTTTGATGGGATCCGAAATATTTTTATCCAATAATTTCTAGTCAGCTTAAGTATAATTTCAAAATAATTTTGTATTACGTAAAATCCAATAAAATATTGTGCGCGCAACAAGTAATGAAATTAAAATTTTAAAAATACAAAAATAATATTTTTTAACTAATTACGTGTTTGATGCATTTTTAGAGTTACGAACCAGTTTTTATAATTACATCCCATTTATTATTTCTTAAAGCCCATTTTGTTGTTAAGACTAATGCATCCCTCCTAGGAAAGATTTGCAGCCCAGCGGGACGGAGAATAACAAGTTGACCTGGGCTGGGTACTCCTGGCTAGCCATTTTCAGCTTGAAAAAAATTAATATCTGGGCTGGATATTTGGTCGACATAAAATAGTAGCCTGGGCTAAACGGGCCACAGCCCGCCCAGTTGATACCTAGTTCATCTGAACAACAACAAAACATCGCTCAAGAAAAACTCTGCTCACACCTCAAAAACACAAATACTGCTCGAGCTGCTGGGTCCCAGCTGTCGGCCGCTCCTTGTGCAATTCTCTCGTTTATTGACTATATAGGTTGACAATGGTGTGGGCCCGTGATGTCAGGAAACCAGAAGGAAGCAAAAAAAGTTGTATATAATAAGGAGGCACTTGCGTACGTGCGGCTATGGCCCTGGTGGGTCCCCACTGTCATCCTCTCCAATTAAAGTCATCTCCTGATTCCTCATGTTCGTTGACCGTGTTGACAATGCGAGACGGCGGCGCCACGGTGAGCGCAACAACTCGAAAGACGATGGAGAGGGCCTCGCGGGACCTATGGATGGTTTGACACAGTGCCCACTGCTCATTCAGGAAGCCAGGATCATAGGGCCACATGTCCGCGACGGCATTGTCTTTCACTTGTTCGCCGGTGATTTGTCCTTCCGCGAGCCGGTGCTCGTTGAGGAGACGGAGGTTGCAGCACAGGTCCTCCTGCGCTGGTAGCTCTTTCGCCATTGGGGCGTCGAAGTGCGACCACACCTCCTCTATGGTGAACACGACATGACCCGGCTTGGGCGGTGGCGCTGGCTCCTGGTCAAAAGCCACGTCCATCGTCTGATTGTCGTCGCTCAGCTCAGCGAGCTTGCTGGTGAGCCAGCATGTCCAGCTACTGGACCGGACCACTGCCAAGCATGAGTTTGACCGCCCTGGCCCACCTAGACCGCCTCCTTCACCCGCGCGCGCTTTTTCCTGAAACGGTCAGCGCCGCTTCCCGGTGCAGGCGATTGCTCCGCGTTCAAACGACACAAGTGCTGTCCATCCTTCCTTCTACCGCCCACATTAATGATACGCAGTTACCGAGGCAGCTACTCCGACGCCACCCGTCCATCCCTCTGCTACCCACCATTGCTATATAAACTGCTGGGCCGGCCATAGCCGCAGTCATCCACCTCTGTTCCCTTTCTCCTGTCCACACCACTCCCACCATGGCTTCCTCGCGCTCCAGCGCTCTTCGGCACGGGCGGACGATGGACCAGTAGGAGATGGCAGCCATTGCTGCCGAATGGCTGGCTGGCACGCAGCCGGCGGACGACGGTGTTCCAATGGATAACGTGATAGTCGATGATCCGGCGCCAACCCCCTCCTCCACACCATCCTCGCCGGTGCATTGCACCATGACCATCGGCGAGGCCCGTGCCCAATACATGGACATGGCGAGACAGAAGCGTGAGGAGCAGTTCCGGGAGGCACAGGCCGACGCCGCCTACAACCACCATGTCCTCCAGGAGCACATGCAGGCAGAGGAGCAGATCACCGTGGAGCGGGCGGAGCAGGAGGCACTGCTCGAGTCGTACTGCTCCGCCCGCGAGAGCCGCCTCGCGCACTGGCGGTACCGAATGTGGGTGGCGGAGGTTGCGGCCGCCTACAAAGAGGGCGATGAAGCGGGCGAGGCACTGTTTGGTGAGACCGACAACAAGGCAAAGGACAATGCCGGCTCAGCCGAGGCCCCACTCCGTCGGCACCAAGGCGGAGGACTTCGCTGGCTTCGGCGAGGCCTTGCTCCGCCGAGGCACCGCCCCGCCAACAACGAGGCAGAGGACATCGTCGGCTCCGCCGAGGCCTTGCCCCACCGACACTGAGGTGGAAGACTTCGCCGGCTTTGGCGAGGGCTTACTCCATTGAAGCCCCGCCTCGCCAACAACGAGGCAGAGGACATAGTCGGCTCTGCCGAGGCCCCACCCTGCCGGCAACGAGAGGGAGGATTTCCCCAGCTCCATCGAGGCGCCGCCCCGCCGGCAATGAGACAGAGGACATCGCCAGCTCCATCGAGGCCCCGCCCCGTTGCCAACGAGGCCGCGCCACACAGAAAACAAGGAAGAGTAGAACACGGTAGGTCGCTGCCGCTCGGGTCCAAGTAAGGCCACCTCTACTACCCTCCGGTTGAAGCCAAGCTTGTTGGGTTGAACATTGATGGCCGATTAGCTTCTTGGCGGCGACGTGGAGTCGGAGAGCTATGCTGGAGAAGAAGCTTCTGTTCAGCTCAGCCGGACACGGGAAATGGGCGCCGAAGATCATAGATTAGGTTAATTAATTATACCTCCAGCGCACCCCTTTTTAGTTGAAGAATGTATGAAATGTAATGAAATCCGGCATGTTTATATGAACAAATTTAGTTTGAATTTTTGTATCACTGGCATTGGATGAACATGCAAAATAATACGTACTAGCATTATTCCCAGGGTGATCACTTCATTTGCAGCAGTTTCACTCATACTCCCTCCAGTCCTTTTTAGTCTGCATATAAGTTTTGTCTGAAGTCAAAGTATCTCTACTTTGACCAATCTTATAGAAAAAAGTATCAACATTCACAACAACATTTTTAGATTCATTATGAAATGTACTTTCATAGTATATAGTATATTTGGTATTGTAGATGTTGACATTTTCTAATATATATTTGGTCAAACTTTGCAAACTTTGACTTGAAAGAAATCTAATACGTGAAGTAAAAAGGAATAGAGGGAGTACAAAAAGTTTGAGCAGCTTTTTAGCGTGCCTGTACATTGCAATCAAACTCACATGCCTGGCAATTCATAGAGAACATTCAAAACAATCGATGATTATGCATCTCAGCGATTCACATGTCAGAGCCAATTTTTACTTCACAACTAAAGAATAAAGAAAAACCGATCGATGCTGCTGACAGAAAAGGGTGTCCCATTCAAAAATATCAAACGCATGTCTTCTTGCTAACATCAGTGAGAAAAATTTGACAAGGTTGTCCCATTCCAAAATATCAAATGCATGTCTTTTTGCGTACATCAATGAGCAAACTTTGACAAGGTTTTCCCATTCCAAAATAACAAATGCCTATGATTGTGGAATGGGCGGGGTTTGTGATCAGTTCAGACATTGACATGGCACCTCGTGCTAAATAAACCTGCTTTCTTGTAGCTAATTTTGTGGCCGGAGGTGGAAATGAATGGTTCGAGAATATTTGATGTATTGTGCATGATGAAGTATAATGGGCACGAACCATCAGAACATTTTGTGCAGTTCCCATTGAAATCAAGCTGAGCACCCCTGTTTGCATAAATACAAAAAAGTGATTAGTAAAGCAAACTATATTATTAATTTACACTTTACACATGCACCTACATGGTCCATGCAGAGCACACATTTAAGAAAATGGAACTCACTAGAAAGACTCTTAGAACAACATTGTACTTGCCCATCATAGCAAAAAAGATGGAAATCTATGAGTCATTCAACTGCTCCTTCTCATGAGAAGATAGACTGGGCTTCTTCATCTTGGCATAATCGGAACTAGTCACTTCACGTACTCCATATTATTTTTTCAAAGGAGGAGGATCTTGTTGTGCAAAGACAAGAGAACAACTAAATGCTAGCATCCCTGTTTGCTCGGAAAAAAAGGAAAGGAAATATTTAAAACAACCATTACATTAACAAAGGGAGCAACTGATGAAATGTATAGTCACAAAGGAATACTTCCTCATTGTCCTCATAGGAAATGGTATGATACCAAACACAGTAGCTCAACTTGAACTATATTATTACTTAATTTTATCAGTGGCTACAATGGTGGCAAACCGGTGCATCAATTTATTAGCAACCTTAGGTTAACATGCAAAACAATACCACTTTCTCATTACAGTAGCTAAACAGTAGCACAACACCAATAGATATGACAAAGCTCGATCATATGGATGAAATCTGTGGGCCGGTACCAACCTTTGTGAGGAGGCTTTCTTGTAGTGCATGCAGATGAAGCACTTCTCCGGAACCATCCGTTATTATCTAATGTGGTTGCCATGCTTACTATAAACTCCTCGATTAGTTTAATGTTTCCAACATCTTCTTGTGCAGTTCCACTAAAATATATGTTATCTTCAAACAAGATCCCTGTTTGCACAAGTAGAGATAATTACATATTACATTAAGAGTGGCATCAAATGACAGTGAAAACGTGTGCCAACCCCTATGCATAGATTCCCAAGGTCACGGAACCCGCAAGTTGATCACCAAAACATACATCAAGTGAATCAATAGAATACCCCATTGTCACCACGGGTATCCCACGCAAGACATACATCAAGTGTTCTCAAATCCTTAAAGACTCAATCCGATAAGATACTTTCGAAGGGAAAACTCAATCCATTACAAGATAGTAGAGGGGGAGAAACATCATAAGATCCAACTATAATAGCAAAGCTCGCGATACATCAAGATCGTGCCATATCAAGAATCACGAGAGAGAGAGAGAGAGATCAAACAAATAGCTACTGGTACGTACCCTCAGCCCCGAGGGTGAACTACTCCCTCCTCGTCATGGAGAGTGCCGGGATGATGAAGATGGCCAACGGTGATGATTCCCCCCTCCGACAGGGTGCCGGAACAGGGTCCCGATTGGTGTTTGGTGGCTACAGAGGCTTGCGGCGGCGGAACTCCCGATCTAGGTTACTTTCTGGAGGTTTCTGTATTTATAGGAATTTTTGGCGTCGGTCTCACATGAGGGGGGTCTCCGAGTCATCCACAAGATAGGGGGGCGTGCCTAGGGGGCAGGGCGTGCCCTCCACCCTCGTGGATGGATCGGGACTCTTCTAGCCCAACTCTTTTACTCCAGGGGCTTCTTTTGGTCCATAAAAAATTATCAAAAATTGGCACGTCAATTGGACTCCGTTTGGTATTCCTTTTCTGTAAAACTCAAAAACAATAAAAAAACAGAAACTGGCACTAGGCTCTAGGTTAATAGGTTAGCCCCAAAAATCATATAAAACAGCATATAAATGCATATAAAACATCCAAGATGCATAATATAATAGCATGGAACAATAAAGAATTATAGATACGTTGGAGACGTATCAAGAATCCCCAAGCTTAATTCCTGCTCGTCCTCAAGTAGGTAAATGATAAAAACAGAATTTTTGATGTGGAATGCTACCTAACATATTTATCAATGTAATCTACTTTATTGTGGCAAGAATATTCAGATCCATAAGATTCAAAACAAAAGTTTAATATTGACATGAAAATAATAATACTTCAAGCATACTAACAAAGCAATTATGTCTTCTCAAAATAACATGGCCAAAGAAAGTTCGTCCCAACAAAATCATATAGTTTGGCTATGCTCTATCTTGATCACACAATATATTTAAATCATGCACAACCCCGATGACAAGCCAAGCAATTGTTTCATACTTTTGATGTTCTCAAATTTTTTCAATCTTCACGCAATACATGAGCGTGAGCCATGGACACTATAGGTGGAATAGAATGGTGGTTGTGGAGAAGACAAAAAGGGAGAATATAGTCTCACATCAACTAGGCGTATCAACGGGCTATGAAGTTTCCCATCAATAGATATCAATATGAGTTAGTAGGGATTGCCATGCAAAGGATGCACTAGAGCTATAAGTGTATGAAAGCTCAAAAAGAAACTAAGTGGGTGTGCATCCAACTCGCTTGCTCACGAAGACCTAGGGCATTTTGAGGAAGCCCATCATTGGAATATACAAGCCAAGTTCTATAATGAAAGATTCCCACTAGTATATAAAAGTGACAACATAGGAGACTCTCTATCATGAAGATCATGGTGCTACTTTGAGGCACAAGTGTGGTAAAAGGATAGTAGCATTGCCTCTTCTCTCTTTTTCTCTCATTTTTTTATTTGGGCCTTTCTCATTTTTTATGCCCTCTTTTTTTTTGTCCGGAGTCTCATCCCGACTTGTGGGGGGAATCATAGTCTCCATCATCCTTTCCTCACTGGGACAATGCTCTAATAATGAAGATCATAACACTTATTTACTTACAACTCAAGAATTACAACTCAATACTTAGAACAAAAATATGACCCTATGTGAATCCTCCGGCGGTATACCGGGATGTGCAATGATTCAAGAGTGACATGTATGAAAAATTATGAACGGTGGCTTTGCCACAAATATGATGTCAACTACATGATCATGCAAAGCAATATGAAAATGATGGAGTGTGTCATAATAAACGGAACAGTGGAAAGTTGCATGGCAATATATCTCGGAATTGCTATGGAAATGCCATAATAGGTAGGTATGGTGGCTGTTTTCAGGAAGGTATATGGTGGGTGTATGGTACCGGCGAAAGTTGTGCGACATAAGAGAGGCTAGCAATGGTGGAAGGGTGAGAGTGTGTATAATCCATGGACTCAACATTAGTCATAAAGAACTCACATACTTATTGCAAAAATCTATTAGTTATCAAAACGAAGTACTACGCGCATGCTCCTAGGGGGATAGATTGGTAGGAAAAGACCATCGCTCGTCCCCAACCGCCACTCATAAGGAAGACAATCAAAAAAATTAATGCTCCGACTTCATCACATAGCGGTTCACCATACGTGCATGCTACGAGAATCACAAACTTTAACACAAGTATCTCTCAAATTCATAACTACTCAACTAGCATTACTCTAATATCACCATCTTCATATCTCAAAACAATCATAAGGAATCAAACTTCTCATAGTATTCAATGCACTTTATATGAAAGTTTTTATTATATCCCCTTTTGGATGCCTATCATATTAGGACTAAATTTATAACCAAAGAAAATTACCATGCTGTTGAAGACTCTCAAAATAATATAAGTGAAGCATGAGATTTCATCAATTTCTTCAAAATAAAACCATCGTCGTGCTCTAAAATATTTAAGTGAAGCACTAGAGCAAATGACAAACTACTCCAAAAGATATAAGTGAAGATCAATGAGTAGTTGAGTAATTCTGTAACTATGTGAAGACTCTCTAACATTTAAGAATTTAAGATCTTGGGATATTAGTCAAACAGAAAGCAAAACAAAATAAAATAAATTGACGCTCCAAGCAAAACACATATCATGTGGTGAATAAAAAAATAGCTCCAAGTAAGGTTACCGATGAACGAAGACGAAAGAGGGGATGCCATCCAGGGCATCCCCAAGCTCAGGCTCTTGGTTGTCCTTGAATATTACATTGGGGCGCCTTGGGAATCCCCAAGCTTAGGCTCTTGCCACTCCTTATTCCATAGTCCATCGAATCTTTACCCAAAACTTGAAAACTTCACAACACAAAACTTAACAGAAAACTCGTAAGCTCCGTTAGTATAAGAAAATAAATCACCACTTAGGTACTATTATGAACTCATTCTAAATTCATATTGGTGTAATGCTACTGTATTCCAATTTCTCTATGGTTCATACCCTCCGGTACTACTCATAGATTCATCAAAATAAGCAAACAACACATAGAAAACATAATATGTCAAAAACGAACAGTCTGTAGTAATCTGTAACTCTCGAATACTTATGTAACTCCAAAAATCCATCCAAATTAGGAAAGCCTGAGAAATTTGTGTACCAATTCATAGAAAAAAGAATCAGATCAAAAGCACGTTTCCGTGAATTATCAAAACTAATTTAATGAGCGCAGAAGTTTCTGATTTTCAGCAGGATCAACACAACTATCACCGTAAGCTATCCTAAAGGTTCTACTTGGCACAAACAATAATTAAAACATAAAGCCACATCTAACCAAAGCCTAGATAGATTATTTATTTCTAGACATGAGCAAAAGGCAAAAAACAAAAATAAAATTGGGTTGCCTCCCAAAAAGTGCTAACGTTTAACGCCCCTAGCTAGGCATGATGATTCCAATGATGCTGACATAAAAGATAAGAATTGAAACATAAAGAGAGCATCATGAAGAATATGACTAGCACATTTAAGTCTAAACCACTTCCTATGCATAGGGATTTTGTGAGCAAAAAATTTATGGGAATAAGGATCCACTATCATAGGAAAGCAAAACAAGCATAACTTCAAGATTTTAAGCACATAGAGAGGAAACTTGATATTATTGCAATTCCTACAAGCATATATTCCTCCCTCATAATAATTTTCAGTAGCATCATGAATGAATTCAACAATATAACCATCACATAAAGCATTCTTTTCATGATCCATAAGCATAGAATTTTTATTACTCTCCACATAAGCAAATTTCTTCTCATGAATAGTATGGCAGCAAACTCAACAAAGTAACTCCAAAAATAACTATCCAATTGAAAATTAAAATCAAGATGACAAGTTTCATGGTTATCATTAATCTTTATAGCATACATGTCATCACAATAATCATCATAGATAGCAACTTTGTTCTCATAATCAATTGGAACCTCTTCCGAAATAGTGGAATCATCACTAAATAAAGTCATGACCTCTCCAAATCCACTTTCATAATTATCACAAAAAGATTCAACACCGTCCAAAATAGTGGGATCATTACTTCCTAAAGTTGACACTATTACAAACCCACTTTCATCAATATAATCATCATAAATAGGAGGCATGCTATCATCAAAATAAAATTTCTCATCAAAACTTGGGGGACTAAAAATATCATCTTCATCAAACATAGCATCCCCAAGCTTGTGGCTTTGCATATCATTACCATCATGGATATTCAAGGAATTCATACTAACAACATTGAAATCATGCTCATCATTCAAAGATTTAGTGCCAAACATTCTAATGCATTCTTCTTCTAGCACTTTGGCACAATTATCAGAATCCTTATTTTCATGGAAGACATTAAAAAGATGAAACATATGAGGCAACCTCAATTCCATTTTTTGTAGTTTTATTTTATAGACTAAACTAGTGACAAAACAAGAAACAAAAAGATTCGATTGCAAGATCTAAAGATATACCTTCAAGCACTCACCCCCGTCAACGGGCCAGTAAAAGAGCTTGATGTCTACTACACAACCTTCTTCTTGTAGACGTTGTTGGGCCTCCAAGTGCAGAGGTTTGTAGGACAGTAGCAAATTTCCCTCAAGTGGATGACCTAAGGTTTATCAATCCGTGGGAGGCGAGGGATGAAGATGATCTCTCTCAAACAACCCCGCAACCAAATAACAAAGAGTCTCTTGTGTCCCCAACACACCCAATACAATGGTAAATTGTATAGGTGCACTAGTTCGGCAAAGAGATGGTGATACAAGTGCAATATGGATGGTAGATATAGGTTTTTGTGAACTGAAGTTATAAAAACAGCAAGGTAGCAAGTAATAAAAGTGAGCGAAAACGGTATTGCAATCCTTCGAAACAAGGCCTAGGGTTCATACTTTCACTAGTACAAGTTCTCTCAACAAGGATAACATAATTAGATCATATAACTATCCCTCAACATGCACCAAAGAGTCACTCCAAAGTCACTAATAGCGGAGAACAAACGAAGAGATTATTGTAGGGTACGAAACCACCTCAATGTTATTCTTTCCGATCAATCCATTGGGCTATTCCTATAAGTGTCAGAAACAACCCTAGAGTTCGTAGTAAAATAACACCTTAAGACACAAATCAACCAAAACCCTAATGCCACCTAGATACTCCAATGTCACCTCAAGTATCCGTGGGTATGATTATACGATATGCATCACACAATCTCAGATTCATCTATTCAACCAACACAAAGAACATCAAAGAGTGCCCCAAAAGTTTCTACTGGAGAGTCAAGATGAAAACGTGTGCCAACCCCTATGCATAGATTCCCAAGGACACGGAACCCGCAAGTTGATCGCCAAAATATACATCAACTGAATCAATAGAATACCCAATTGTCACCACGGGTATCCCATGCAAGACATACATCAAGTGTTCTCAAATCCTTAAAGACTTAATACGATAAGATTACTTCGAAGGGAAAACTCAATCCATTACAAGAGAGTAGAGGGGGAGAAACATCATAAGATCCAACTATAATAGCAAAGCTCGCGATACATCAAGATTGTGCCATATCAAGAATCACGAGAGAGAGAGAGAGAGAGAGAGAGAGAGATCAAACACATAGCTACTGTGTGACGCCCGGGTAATTACGCTACAGTGATCCTCTGCTAGTGATGCCATGTCACCTCGATTATAGTTGCTAATCTCGAGTTAGTTCGAAACCGATTCAAATTCAAATTCAAAATTTGGTAAATAATAAAAGTTTTCAAACATTAAAATAAAATTGTTTGGTTTGTACTAGATATTACATAGGTAATTATGGTGTAGAAGACACAGTTTTATAAAAAGCATAAATATTTTAAATTGAATTAAAACAGAGGAGAAAATAAATAAAAGAAAACAAACAAAACAAACAAAAAAAAGAAAGAGAAACCCCCCCACCCGATGGGCCAACTGCCCAGCTGGCCGCCCACCGCCCACCCAAATACCCCACTCCTCTCCTTGTCCCTCCCCCCCCCGCAACCCTAGCCGCCACTCCACTCTCCCCACTCGCCTCCCCACTCGCTCTCCCCCTCCTCCCCGATCCAGATCGGATCGGGGGAACGAACCCCATAGCCCCGACGCGCGCGCCTCGCCGGACCGTCCTCCTCCTCTTGGCGCCCCCCTCTCCGTCCTTCTTGACGCACTCCATCGACCCCGACGCCGCCATTTAACCGCCCGCTGAGCGCCATTCGCCGGAGCTCCTCCGGAACGCTGTCCCGTCCTCCTCCTCGCCGGTCCTCCCCGACCGCCACGCCCATCGCCTCTGCCCCTCGGCCCCCGTGAGCTCCCCTTCGCCTCTCCCCTAGGTCGCCATGTCACCGCCCTCTCGCCCACGGTCGACGCGCCCGGCGCCACTACAGGCGACCACCGCGATTTCGCCCACTCAAAGACGAAGCGGCGCTTCTATCGACGGATCGACGCCGCTCCTCCGTTCGCCAACACTGTGACCACCGTCGTCCGCCCTCGCCCCGACTCCTCTCGACGGCCTCCCAAGCTGCCCTCCTCGTCTTCGCCTTCACCGCGCCGTGACTGGCCGACGCGGCGCGGCGCTGGCTTGCCGCCCATCCTCGCCTCCGCCCTCGCTTCCCCACCGACGCTCACCTCGCGCCGCATCTTCAGACACGGCCATGCCACGGCCGATGGCGCTGCCCCAGCCTCACAGCGCCGCTTCTCCACAAAGCACGGCCAAGGCTTCGCCCGGCCATGGCCTCGCCAGGCTACCGCTCGCTCGGCGCTTGCCGGGTCCGGCCAAGACTGGGCGGCGCCCGCTTGGGCTGCCTCGCGCCTTGGGCTGCTCGCGCCCGCGCCCGCTAAGCGGCGCCCGATAGGCCCATGTGCCTATGGCACGTGGGGCCCGCCCTGGAACGTTTTAGATTTTTTTTAATAAAAATAAGAAAATATTTAATTAGAAAAATAAATAAATAAATAAATAAATTACTTAACTTAATTAATCCTGTTTACCTGAACTAATTAAACTTGATTAACATAAATATCTAATTAACCTAACTAATCTGTTAGTTAGGGTGATGTGCCAATGATGACGGGACCCATCGGTCAGTTGACCACCAACCATCAAGGATGGCCGACGTCAAAGATGACATCATGCTGATGTCATAAACCCATTTTTCGAATTAAATTAAATAATTAATTAAATTCCAAAAATTAATAAAATCTTTAGAAAATCATATCTTTTAAACCGTAACTCGAATTAAATTATTTTCAACATGAAAGTTGCTCAGAACGACGAGACGAATCCGGATACGCAGTCCGTTAGTCCGCCACACACCCCTAACCTATCGAACTCGCAAGTTTCCCCCTCCGGCTCCTCTGCCCGAAAACACGAAACACCGGGGATGTTTTCCCGGATGTTTCCCCCCTTAACCGGTATCACCTCATACCACGTTAGGGCACGCCTAGCATCGTTACTTGTCATGTCATGCATCGATCGTGCATCTGTTTACATGGTATTCATTGTTTCTTCCCCTCTTCTCTCGGTAGACTAGGAGACCGACGCTGCTGCCTGGCCTTCGACTATGGAGTTGACGACCCTCTCTCTTGCCAGAGCAACCAGGCAAGCCCCCCTTGATCACCAGATATCGCCTATTCTACTCTATACTGCTTGCATTAGAGTAGTGTAGCATGTTACTGCTTTCCGTTATACCTATCCTGATGCATAGCCTGTCCTTGTTACTACTGTTGTTACCTTTATCTGCAATCCTATATGCTTAGTATAGGATGCCAGTATTTTCATCTGTGGCCCTACATTCTTGTCCGTCTGCTGTGCTATACTATCGGGCCGTGATCACTCGGGAGGTGATCTCGGGTATATACTATATACTTATACATGATACATGTGGAGACTAAAGTCGGCCTACCGGTGGAGCACCCGCGAGTGGATCTTTGTGGCGGAGCGACAGGCAGGTTGAGACCGCCTAGGAGAGAGGTGGGCCTGGCCCTGCTCGGCGTCACGATACTTAACACGCTTAACAAGATCTTGGTATTTGATCCGAGTCCTGCTACGGGCCTATACGCACTAACCAACCACGTGGAGAGATATGGGCACTTTCGGCGCCATGGTATCAGCGGCACTTCGTGACGTGGATCGAAGCGGCTGCCGAATTGGATCGAACGCCACTAGGCTAGGTCTGCCGCCGCCGCAACGCGTGTGTGTGCTCAGGCGATGGGCCTGCACTTCGGCGCCAGGTTTAGACCGGCGTGTGACCTCTCTGTTGAGCCTAGGTGGGGCTGCGACGTGTTGATCTTCATGGCCGGGCATGACCCAGAAGCGTGTCCGCCAAATGGGATCAAGCGTGTTGGGTTATGTGGTGCACCCTGCAGGAAGTTAATCTATTCGAATAGCCGTGATCTTCGGTAACAGACGACTTGGAGTTGTACCTTGACCTTATGACAACTAGAACCGGATACTTAATTAAAACACACCCTTCCAAGTGCGGATACAACCGGTGGTCGCCTCTCTCGTGGATACGAGGAGGGGATCGCCGGTAGGATTATTGCTATGTGATGTTACTTGGAGGACTTCACCTACTCTCTTCTACATGCTTTGCAAGACGGAGGCTGCTGTAAGCGTAGTATTCGATAAGACTAGCTATCCCCTCTTATTCGGCATTCTGCAGTTCACCCACCGATATGGCCCTTTACACATATATCCATGCATATGTAGTGTAGCTCCTTGCTTTAAGTAGTACTTTGGATGAGTACTCACGGTTGCCTTGTTCCCCTTTTCCCCTATCTCTACTCGATTGCTGCAACTGCACGATGGAGCCTGTGAGTCGACGCCACCGTCGATGACGACTACTACATCGGAGGCGCCTACTACTACGTGCAGCCCGCTGACGACGACTGTGAGTAGTTGGGAGGATCCTGCAGGAGGCCCGCGCCTTCTTCGATCTCAGATCCCGCTTTGTGCTAGCCTTCTTAAGGCAAACTTGTTTAACTTATGTCTCAGATTTCAGATATTGTTGCTTCACTGACTCGCCTATGATCGAGCACTTGTATTCGAGCCCTCGAGGCCCTCGGCTTGTATTATGATGCTTGTATGACTTATTTATGTTTTAGAGTTGTGTTGTGATATCTTCCGTGAGTCTCGATCTTGATCGCACACATTTGCGTGCATGATTAGTGTACGATTGAATTGGGGCGTCACATATTGGTATCGTCGAGCCGATCACTGTAGGAATCCCCTTTCACACTCCTTGGTCAAGTCGAGTCTAGACATTGCAAAAACTTTTACTAACTTGGTTGTATGCCTTACGGGCCCACGCCGCCATTGGGTGGTACTAGGATCTTTTACTCCTCGACCTTTACTGCGGGACTACGAACTCTCTTCTATTCGGGTTAAATGATTTTGCTAAAAACAAAACTAACTTTAGGTTCTCGAAAATACTTTCTCCCGGAGAGCCCTCACTTCAGATGATCGTCACGCGCTTAGAAGATTCCAAAGTTACTCTCACGATGTTCTCTCGAGTCCTTGTGTCATCGCATTTGCGATTTCCATCCACCGTCAACCCCTATGAAAACGGCATACACTTGCCATTCATACAATCATTCCCCGTTGATCTTGTTATTACAAGATACCCCCGAAATTCTTTCTATTTGTTTTGGGAATACTTTGTGCCTACTGACCTGCAGTTCTTTGCCACCTGAATACCCCTACAGATAATTTCTCGCACTTATAGGGTATCCGTTCTTTCCCAGTTGATTCATGTATGTCACCAATCCTCGAAAAACCATTCGATCTTCCGAAAATCCTGAGCATCCTATTGCTCGAAATTCTTGATTACTTGCATTATGGTTAATCCCATAAGTCTAGTAATCTTGTTGGCATCCATTGTCACTATCATTTTGAGTCCATTGATTCGATTCGCTATGTAATGCTCGCAATCCTCAAACAGATCCTAGAATTCATCCTTCCGGCTCAGACGCGTCATTTTAAACATGAGCTGGCTATCGACCAATCAAATTGCCGTCGATTGTACCCCTAAGTCTATTCAGCTTATCCATCCTTGATCAGAGCATTGCTTCTGATCCCCTGATTTGGAAATCATAATTCTTTTGCCTTTGAACTTTGAATTGGTCAGATGTTTCTATAATCAGATCTCCTTGCATTCTCCTTCCTCTGGTTGAGTACCGATGCTCACATCAGATCCCTTGTGGACCATCGGTTCCTTTGTTGGATTTTATCCGACAGTGTCCTTCATATTGAATAACCTTGAGAGCCTTTCCATGAGTATATAATGCCATTGGTAAATTGTATCAGCTGCTTTTGAACAATGCTCTACTTTCGAGCTTGTATTAATTACCCCGAAGTTTGTGGTATATGTTCGTAAGATGCTGATGGGTTGAACCTATGCCTTCCTTAATATGTGTGAACTCGGAAGTTTCCACGAGTCATACTCATCGGTATTTCACTGTAAAACTTCCAACACTAATGCCTTTATCAAAGCGAGAAGTGAATGGAAGGTTATACATTGAAGAAGTGGAGTCGACCTTGAAATTTGTGTTCATGCACATGGACACGTTGTAGATCCTATCATGGTAGCTTCTTGTAATAATAACTTTTTCCTTGTTATATTATCATCTAGTATCTGTGAATTGATCTTTTGCAATCGTGGTTCCGCCATGTTCTCCTTTTAAATACCATTTCTTGGACAAGTTGAGGTACTTGTCTTCCGCAAATCATTGCACCTATCCAACCTTTACTTGCTCTACCGCTGAGTATTAAACTCGGTATCTCAAGAATATCATGGGACTGCATAACTTATTATGGGTTCTTCATCAACTATTATTTCTCACCGATTCCAAATTTCTCGGGTTACGGGTTGTCGTCAATCGAGTACAACGATTCCACATTTTGGTTCGATAACCCTAAGTAATTTTCGTTGCTTATGAGTTTATTAATCCTTTAAGTCTTTCCTAGCCCGATCGGCTAAATTTTAACCGTATACCTGGTCCTCCTTTTCGAGCACAATTTTCGATGATGAGCTAAACTTACGCCGATCTTCCTCGTCATATCAGTTCGCCTTTGAACAACAAGCTTGATTTCAAGTTTGTGTCCTACCCGTGGTTCCAATAACCTTCCGCTTCATTATTCCTTTGACTTGATGTCGTCACTGATTGATTACATCTTCATGAAATCTCTTGACAAATGTGTCGTGATCATCATCAACCTTATGAGCTCTTCCAGGATATCAATTGAGTTCATGATGGGAAATACCATCCTTGCCCCTGATGATTTGTGTTACCTTTGTCCACTTATTTTCCTTTCGTTCAACACAAACTTGTTCGTGTTTTGAGTTATACCTTGAGATCCCTACTATCCAGCATTTGTTCTTCCTTACCTTGGAGTATTACCATCTTTTAATATCAAGGATGTGGTGAGGATTGCTCCACCTCTTAAGAAATTCTTGGTATAGTGATACTTCTCACCATCACCATTCTTTCTTGGTCCTCGGTTGATTCCAACCGGGGTACCAACAAGTGAACTATGCTGTTTGGATTCTGCCCTTCTAGCAACCCTATTGCTTTGAAGTTAATGGTCGGCCATTCATTCTTGGACTATTGATTATTGGATCACCATTCTGACATTGGTCGTGCAGCCCAACCCATATTTTGGGCGCACCTTTCAACCAATGTTTAATTGTGTATGTTTTCGTCAAGCATACAACATTATATCATTTCAATCAACAAGTGTCATCTTCTTGTTCACATTACTGTGGAAATCCATCCGTTTGGAATTCTCGATGAATTTTCGCTGAGCCCATCAGCCACCTCCTCATCCTCACCTTGGTTTAATGATGAACTATTGCTTCAGGAACCCGCTCCCATAGTTCATTTCCCAAGAATCTTGCAATGTCATTTCGTCGATTTGTGTTGCACCTTTTCCGCTCGGACATCCTGAGTCTGAGGTATCATGACTCCAATTGGATCTGAATCTCGGTCAGATATGATGGTTGGGACAACTTTCCAGGAGTTATGTTGTTGGTCCATTGATGACCCGGTAATATGATGTCATGCCTAGCACCCCCCCCCCTGGCTGGAGGACCTATCATTATAATTTCTTTTGCAAGGATAACCATTCCTCCCGGAGGAAATTGTAGGTCTTATTTTATACGTTACTCCTCGATGGATCATTGGTGTATCCAAAGTCTGGCCCTTGATTGAAACACCATATCATTGCTACCTGAAGAATGTTTGTGGTACTCCGGTTTTCAACAAGAACATTTGAAGCCCAATGCTAAATGTTACTTGCTCTATTATCCAGGCACCGTTGTATGGGTAGTGTCATGAGAATTCTCTCCCCTTATCGAAAGGGGTTCTTATGTTATATCCTGGCACGAATATCATGATTTAATCTCTGCTTGTCCTTGGGAAGGATATACCCCTGAAATATGTGTTTAAACACATTTGCCTTTCCATTGTTCTGTTTAATCTGATGATCATCTTTTCATTTCTATTGTTTTGATTAATCTCGTTGTGATCTATATGATCTAAGCAGTATTAATCCACTGCTTATGTAGACACCTCGGTGTACAACCCTAATAAAGAAGACCTCGTTACTTTTGTTGATGACATTCGGTAACCACCGATGGACGAGAACTTTGCCTATTGGTCCGCCTCGTTTCAACGAAAGGTGAAAATGGTTCTCTTCGTCCCTCGCCCTAGGTACCAACATTGTTGCCAACAAAACTGACAGTGCTATCCTCCCGACATACCTTGTTATCTTGACCGTGCAAATATTAGCGCCTTTCCTGCTTTTAACCCACATGGTGGGCCCATAACCCACAGTTCCACAGGATCGAAACCGACTCTCCTATACCCCTGTTTCCAAAGTTATTCCTCGCGCTTGGCTTCAGATTTAATTCACGGGCCATATTCCTAGTGCTCTATTCTCGGTATCGCATTTAATACTTACTCTCTGCTCAACCCCTTTCTCACTCGTTCGAGACTTGAGCAGCTATCTATCCGCTTGGAACCTCTTATTGTACCTTCGTACCTTACTCTCGATGTATCTTATATGTTCAACTCGAGAGATAATCTTATGCTCATTCATGGGTTAACCCCAGATTGTTCCCCTCATAAGCATTCTCGTCAGAGCCGAGTTGTCCCTTACCTATTCGTGGCACGTTGGAGTTCCCGAAGAAAAGGACGACTTCACCATGATGATCTGAAGCTGAGAAATGAAGACGTCAATGTAAGGGATCGACCTCTTCGGGAAGAGCAACCAAGGCCGAGAAGATCCGTTAGAATTTCGTAACCAGACCTTTCCCCCTTAGTCCCCCTCTTAAATCTCGGGACGAGATTTCTTGTAGTGGAGGAGAATTGTGACGCCCGGGTAATTAAGCTACAGTGATCCTCTGCTAGTGATGCCACGTCACCTCGATTATAGTTGCTAATCTCGAGTTAGTTCGAAACCGATTCAAATTCAAATTCAAAATTTGGTAAATAATAAAAGTTTTCAAACATTAAAATAAAATTGTTCGGTTTGTACTAGATATTACATAGGTAATTATGGTGTAGAAGACACAGTTTTATAAAATGCATAAATATTTTAAATTGAATTAAAACAGAGGAGAAAATAAATAAAAGAAAACAAACAAAACAAACAAAAAAAGAAAGAGAAACCCCCCACCCGATGGGCCAACTGCCCACCGGCCGCCCATCGCCCACCCAGCGCCCCTCCTCCTTGTCCCCCGCCCCAACCCTAGCCGCCACTCCACTCTCCCTACTCGCCCCAACTCGCTTCCTCCTCCTCGATCCAGATCGGATCGGGGAACGAACCCCATAGCCCCGACGCCTCGTCGCTGTCGTCAGAAGCCGCCTGCCGGACCGTCCTCGTCCTCCTCCCGGCGCCGCCCCCTCTCCGTCCTCCTCCCGACGCTTCATCGACCCCGACGCCGCCACGAACCGCCGTCGCCGAGCGCCATTCGCCGGAGCTCCTCCGTCGTCGGAACGCCGTCCCCGTCCTCCTCCTCGCCGGTCCTCCCCGACCGCCGTCACGCCCACTGCCCCGTCCCCTGCAAACCCCCCCGTGAGCTCCCCCTTTGCCCCCTCTCCCCTAGGTCGCCATGTCACCGCCTCCCGCCCGGCCGACGCGCCGGCGCCACCCGTTGCACGCGACCACCGCGACTTCCGCCACTCAAGACGAGGTCGCGGCGCTTCTATCGACGGATCGACGCTCCTCCGTTCGCCAACGCCGCGACCACCGTGATCGCCCCGCCCTCGCGTCCTCGACTCCTCTCCGCCGGCCTCCCAAGCCGCCTCCCCTCTCTGCCTTCACCGTGCCCGTGACCGCCCCTGACGTGCGGTGTCGCGCTCGTCGCCCATCCCCTCGCCTCCGTCCCCCTGCTTCCCCACCGGCGCCACCTCGCGCCCGCAAGATCCTTCAGACACGGCCGCGGCCACGGTCGATGGCGCTGGCCCCAGCGCTCCGCGGCCGCCTCTCCACAGCCACGGCCGGCCACGCCCGGCCATGGCTCGCCGTACCACCGCCGCTTCTCGGCGCCTTGCCGGGTCCGCCCGCACCTAGGCGTCGCCGCTTCGGGCATGGCGTGCGCCGCGCGCTAAGCGGCGCCCGATAGGCCCATGTGCCTATGGCACGTGGGGCCCGCCCTGGAACGTTTTAGAAAAAATAAATAATAAAAATAAGAAAATATATAATTAGAAAAATAAATAAGTAAATAAATAAATTACTTAACTTAATTAATCATGTTTACCTAAACTAATTAAACTTGATTAACCTAAATATCTAATTAACCTAACTAATCTGTTAGTTAGGGTGATGTGCCAATGATGACGGGACCCATTGGTCAGGTTGACTACCAACCACCGTTGATCGCCGACGTCAAGATGACATCATGCTGACGTCATAAACCCATTTTTCGAATTAAATTAAATAATTAATTAAATTCCAGAAATTAATAAAATCTTTAGAAAATCATATCTTTTAAACCGTAACTCGAATTAAATTATTTTCAACATGAAACTTGCTCAGAACGACGAGACGAATCCGAATACGTAGTCCGTTCGTCCGCCACACACCCCTAACCTATCGAACTCGCAACTTTCCCCCTCCGGCTCCTCTGCCCCAAAACACGAAACACCGGGGATGTTTTCCCGGATGTTTCCCCCCTTAACCGGTATCACCTCATACCACGTTAGGGCACGCCTAGCATCGTTACTTGTCATGTCATGCATCGATCTGCATCTGTTTACATGGTATTCATTGTTTCTTCCCCCTCTTCTCTCTGGTAGACTAGGAGACCGACGCTGCTGCTGCCCAGTTCGACTATGGAGTTGACGACCCCTCTCTCTTGCCAGAGCAAACAGGCAAGCCCCCTTGATCACCAGATATTGCCTATTCTACTCTATACCGCTTGCATTAGAGTAGTGTAGCATGTTATCGCTTTCCGTTATACCTATCCCGATGCATAGCCTTGTCCTTGTTACTACTGTTGTTACCTTTACTGCAATCCTATATGCTTAGTATAGGATGCTAGTATTTTCATCTGTGGCCCTACATTCTTGTCCGTCTGCTGTTATACTATCGGGCCGTGATCACTCGGGAGGTGATCTCGGTATATACTATATACTTATACATGATACATGTGGAGACTAAAGTTGGGTCGGTGGTGGAGCACCCGTGAGTGGATCTTTGTGGCGGAGCGGCAGTGGCAGGTTGAGACCGCCTAGGAGAGAGGTGGGCCTGGCCCTGCTCGGGCGCTCATGGATACTTAACACGCTTAACGAGATCTTGGTATTTGATCTGAGTCCTGCCACGGGCCTATACGCACTAACCAACTACGTGGGAGAGATATGGGCACTCGGCGTCGTGGTATCAGCCGAAGCACTTCGTGACGTCAGCGACTGAGCGGCGCGCGCCGAATTGGACTGGAACGCCACTAGGCTAGGTCTGCTTTCGGCCGCCCTCGCAACGTGCAGGTGTGTTCAGGGTGATGGGCCTGACCTGCGCGGCGCCAGGTTTAGACCGGCGTACGACCTCTCTGTTGAGCCTAGGTGGGGCTGCGACGTGTTGATCTTCCGCGGCCGGGCATGACCCAGGAAGTGTGTCCGCCAAATGGGATCAAGCGTGTTGGGTTATGTGGTGCACCTCTGCAGGGAAGTTAATCTATTCGAATAGCTGTGATCTTCGGTAACAGGACGACTTGGAGTTGTACCTTGACCTTATGACAACTAGAACCGGATACTTAATTAAAACACACCCTTCCAAGTGCCAGATACAACCGGTGGTCGCTCTCTCTCAGGGATACGAGGAGGGGATCGCCGGGTAGGATTATTGCTATGTGATGTTACTTGGAGGACTTCAGTCTACTCTCTTCTACATGCTGCAAGACGGAGGCTGCCAGAAGCGTAGTCTTCGATAAGACTAGCTATCCCCCTCTTATTCTGGCATTCTGCAGTTCAGTCCACTGATATGGCCCTTTACACATATATCCATGCATATGTAGTGTAGCGCCTTGCTTAAGTAGTACTTTGGATGAGTACTCACGGTTTCCTTGTTCCCCTTTTCCCTATCTCTACTCGATTGCTGCAACTGCACGATGGATCCTGTGGAGCGACGCCACCGCCGATGACGACTACTACACCGGAGGCGCCTACTACTACGTGCAGCATGGACGACGACCACTGTGAGTAGTTGGGAGGATCCTGTGCAGAGGCCCGCGCCTCTTCGATCTCAGATCGGTTTGTGCTAGCCTTCTTAAGGCAAACTTGTTTAACTTATGTCCGTACTCAGATATTGTTGCTTCCGGCCGACTCGCCTATGATCGAGCACTTGTATTCGAGCCCTCGAGGCCCCCGGCTTGTATTATGATGCTTGTATGACTTATTTATGTTTTAGAGTTGTGTTGTGATATCTTCCCGTGAGTCCCTGATCTTGATCGTACACATTTGCATGCATGATTAGTGTACGATTGAATTGGGGGCGTCTCATACTGGTACATACCCTCAGCCCCAAGGGTGAACTACTCCCTCCTCGTCATGGAGAGTGCGGGGATGATGAAGATGGCTACCACTGATGATTCCCCCCTCCGGCAGGGCGCCCGAACAAGATCCCGATTGGTTTTTGGTGGCTACAGAGGCTTGCGGCGGCGGAACTCCCAATCTAGGTTTCTTTCTAGGGGGTTTCTGTATTTATAGGAATTTTTGGCGTCGGTCTTACGTCAGGGGGGTCTCCGAGTCATCCACGAGATAGGGGGCACGCCCAGGGGGTAGGGCGCGCCCTCCACCCTCATGGATGGCTCGAGACTCTTCTGGCCCAACTCTTTTACTCCAGGGCCTTCTTTTGGTCCATAAAAAATCATTAAAAATTGACACGTCAATTGGACTCCGTTTGGTATTCCTTTTCTGTAAAACTCAAAAACAAGAAAAAATGTAAACCGACAATCGGGCTCTAGGTTAATAGATTAGTCCCAAAAATCAAATAAAACAGCATATAAATGCATATAAAACATCCAAGATGGATAATATAATAGCATGGAACAATAAAAAATTATAGATACGTTGGAGACGTATCACTTCATTACAGCACCAGGAGTTGATTTTTGTTCTTCTTCTGCTTGTTCTTCCCCTTCATCACTTGGTTCAATAACAGACAAGCTTCGCCTTTTATATGCATTGCTGGTCAAAGATTTGGCATGTCAACTAGGGAGCACAAGTATAGCAATAAACAACAACATTACTTTTCTGATGACAGTAGAAAAATACAGGCCAACAGTTGTGAAATATCATTATCTTACCTCAATGGGATATTACGGTGCACATACAGATTGGAAGTCTGGTCTCCTTTTGTGCAGTTCACTAAAATCAAGCAACATTATCGTATAAGTAGCACAAATATGAAAGCACACTGCACAATCAAACAACAGCTAAAGATCAGTTGTACGGGACAGTGCACGCACCAGCACCATGTGCATCTACTGATGTATAAAGGGGTGATGCATAGTCTGTTGCAACAAAGAACAAATAACCAAGGAGCATATTTGTGTTGGTTCCAGTTTTGTTATCTTTAGACACCTTTCTCTATGTGAGGGCAGCAAAGCTAGTCCTACTCAAACTCTACAGCCTTGTCCCCCACCAACAGAAAGACCAGTTCGTTACAGATATGCGTACTGCGTTTGTCATTGTTTTCCCTTTTCGACCAACGTAGGTGCTGGATAGCCAGTCTGTACTACTTTCCCCCTTCCTTTCCTCTTTGAACCAGATCCTAGATTCATGCTATACAACTTTCCCCACTACTTTCCCGTTTGATCCAATACCTAGATTCGAGTGCAGATGCGGAAAAAATCCACATTCTGCTAGAGCAATGCATGTGGATTAAGTAAATTATACCTTAAGGTTCTCGGGATGTGGCTCAGTGGGCGGCCAGAGGCCAATGTACCCACACTATGTACGGCAGCGAGTAAGAAGGGGTCGGAGGCCTCCTGCGCTACCGCTGGGTGAAAGAGAACAGCCGCGCCGGTAGTGGATTCCCTCCCTCACCAACGGCGACAGCATTAAGCCTCCTTCCCTTCCCTGGCGGATGGGATCCTGCCGGCTCTTTGACCAGCAATGAGGGGATAGAAAGAGAGGAGAGGCCAACACAGTCTTGTTTAGATCTGGATGGGGTGAGAGAGTGTGTAGAGAGCAACTACAGGCGCTGAGGCTCCAACATGTATATATATAGTGGAGAGAGAGTGTGAAGAGAGCAAACCCTAGAAAACAAGCGCTGAGGCTGCAACATATATAGTTGGAGTGGTTTTCTTTTTCTCTCCATAAAAATTGTTTTAAATTGTGCACGAAATGGAACTCTTTATTTAACATACTACTAGTGAAGAAAAATCCTACTTGTAGGGCAAAGCTAATACTACTATGTGAAGAAACTTAACGCTCCAAGGAGTCAACTCAAAATAAACGCTCCACACCTCCCGGTCGCACTTACTATCGCTCACGTGTGACACACGGTCAAAATATCAAAAAGGTGGGCCGCACCATCCTCCAATTTTAAATATTTTGGGCACTTGTATTTGACCTAAGTCAACGTGCCACCATATGTACTAAGTGTTACATCGGGTGCTAAGAAACTAGGGCATATTAAGAGTAATTGCCATGCCGTTTATTTGTAGGGTCTCTTGCAAACTGTCAAACTCTATTCTCCTCTTATTTAATGGATGAGGCAAATCTTTTTCCTCTGCTTCAGAAAAAAACCGAGAGATTCAATTTTAATTATTTTGTATGTAAACTTTGCTCTCTTCCAATAATTTTGGGCACTTGTATTCGCCCTAAGTCAGTGTGCCCCCGTATCTCGTACCACTCCCTCTGTCTAGGTGTATAAGTCACGTTAGAAGGTGCAGCGGGACCAAGGTACAAGCAGATTGGAGAAGGAGAAACTTGACCGGTCCTTCCTCCAATCAAAGCCCTGATTTGTCTCTCTAAATGCAACAATTAATCACAACAATTAAGAGATGCCGTTTTAGCTACATGCTGAGAGATGGCGTGTAGTACTACGATTTAGCTGCGAGACTCGGTGCATCCTCTCGTTTCCGGGCGTCCGGTCGGGACAACTGCCACGCCCGCTCCTGACCAGCCTGGCCCACCCAAAGTCCCTCCATCGCCCGCGCGCGCTTCCCACCTGAAACGGTCAGCACCGCTCCAGAGAATCTGTGCCACCTTCATGCCCGGGCAGAGCAGATGCGACCTCTCACTGGCGCATGCGTTGAAGGGAGAAGTGGATTCAAGAGTGATGGTCGCTTCGTTCGTCCAACTTACTGCCGGGTCTATGCGATTTGACGGCTCATTGGTCATTATTACTGAGGTGGTGCGACCGTGCTGAGTCTCAGTTGCACTATACTCTTTACTTTGGTGCATGACACGTGCACCAGATGCTGGATGTCCCACGATTCGGCGAAAGGAGGTAGACCGTCTCCACTCTTTACAATTTTCTCCATTTTACAATGGAGGAGTGTGAAAGGAGTGAAAACACGCAAGCTCAGTGATTACATGGCCCACCTCACACTATCACCATATTTTCTGGACACCGTGCGACACCTAACTCTTTAGTACATAGTAGTACGTACTGTAATTTCTCAGCGAGATAAATTTGTACAATGCTATGAAGCTTCCAGCTTCTGTTTCATGTATCTTGCGTCCAAGGTTGCCCCGCTGCAACATTCCATCAAATACAAAGGAGACTAACATGCATGCTATTGCATCTCAATGATTGACAGATCATAGCCAATATGTACTCCCTCCGTTCCAAAATAAGTGTCTCAACTATATGCAAACTTTAGTACAAAGTTGTACTACTACTAAAGTTGACACTTATTTTGGAACAGAGACAACTAAACAAAAAAACGATCCATGCAGTCCCTAGGCCTTGAACCCTAAACCCTAACTAGGCTTTAATTTGTTGGCGACGTTGAACCTCCGAAGAAATGAGGTTTGCAACCCTTTGACTGCCGGATCATTTTGTGCAGTTTCACTAAAATCGAGCTGAGCATCCCTGTGGCAAAGAACTTGAAGAAGCGTGATTAGAATAAGACTAGTGGGACTAGTTGATGAGACATAAACTCATCACAAATATAGTAGAAGCCAGTAGAGGGACGTGCGGGGCAAAGAATTAGAGAAATATCCACATGGAGCGATGTGGGCAGCTGGGGCAGTGGTGCAAGCCGGCTGTAAAGGATGTTGTATCTGAGGGATGTCGGGACATAGCTCAACCTAGAGGAGGGCAGCGGGAGGCGGTAACTGCCCACGTCACAGCAGTGAGTAGGGGATGAAGGCAACCGCACTGGCTTTGTGAGAGAGAACGTCGGGGACCCCTGATCGGGATGTGCCGACAGTGGGTTTTTGCCGTCGGGGACAGCGACCGCATCTACACAGAGCATCCACCCCTTCCCTCGGCGGACGTGATCCGCCCGTGAAAGTGCGTTATATCGACTAGAGGGTGGGTGAATAGGCGATTTTCATGAATTCTTCACTAAGGAATTTGCGGGTGAAGAAATTCCTTAGCGAAGAACTACTTGCAGCGGAATAAGTACTCAGAAGTAAACATAACAGAACACAAGCATGGTCATCATGATGAAATGAAGACAAGCACAGAGTACAGAAAGCGTAAACACAGGATAACACAGGATGAAGACAGACAGACTGAAGAAATTGAACTGAGGAAATTGAGAAAGTCTTCAGTCAAAGTCTTCAAACACAGATATGAACAGGCACACAACAAGGTAATGAGGAAATGAAAGAGTTGAGGAAATAGAACCAGTAAGCTTGGTGAAGACACTGATTTGGTAGACCAGTTCCAACTGTTGTCTCAATTGTACGTCTAGTTGGAGCGGCTAGGTATTTAAACCTGAGGACACACAGTCCCGGACATACAGTCCTCGCCATATTCTCCTTGAGCTAAGGTCACACAGACGTCGCCCAATCACTCATGGTAAGTCTTCACGTGACTTCCAAACCTTCACAAACTCGGTCACTCGACGATCCACAATTCCTCTTGGATGTTCTAGACCATGACGCCTAACCATTTGGAAGAAGCACAGTCTTCAAAGGTAACAAGCGTCGGATCCACGCAGGATCAATCTCTTAAGTGATGCTCAATCACTTTGGGTTTGTAGGTGTTTGGGTTTGGGTTTCCTCACTTGATTATTTTCTCTCAAAGTCCTCGGAGGATGGGATGCTCTCAAATGACAAGTGTCAGTTTCTCTCGGAGCAGCCAACCTGCTAGTGGTTGTAGGGGCGGCTATTTATAGCCTAGGGAGCAGCCCGACATGATAAGACATAAATGCCCTTCAATGATATGACTGTTAGGTGGGTAGATATTTTGGGACAACTGGCGCGTAGCACAACAACAGTCTGAAATTTGAGTATCAAATTCCTCAAGGCTATCATGTTCCTCACTGTGTAGGCAATCCACACTAGCGAATTCCTAACTTCTCAGTCAGAAAAAATTCCTCAGAGATCAGAAGAACTTTGTCTCTATCACTAAATAATATGACTGAACTATATGAGATTTCCAATGGCTTCACTCGAAGGGATTGGTAGGTGTAGGATTTTGAGTTGAGCATCAGTTCGAAACTTTTCCTTTGTATTTCATCGACTCCCTTTAACAGTACGGTGTTTCCTATGACTCAAGAAAGAGAAAATGAAACTACGAAAACAAAATCCTTCACGCTGCATGTTCCTCGAATGAATACCTAGTCTTCAAGTTTACACCAATTTCTTCACTTTCAAAGTCTTCAGAAAGTCTTCAGAAATCCAAAGTCTTTAGTCGAAGAACTTCATTTATAGGGGTCGACTTTCTCTGTAAATATCAAACTCCTCATAGACTTATAGACCTTTGTACACTTAAAAACACATTATCCCTTAACCTGTAAGTCTTCAATACACCAAAATCACTAAGGGGCACTAGATGCACTTACCGCACTAGATGCACTTACAATCTCCCCGTCTTTGGTGATTGATGACAATATAGGTTAAGTTTTCAACGGGGATAAATCATATGAGTGTAAATACTGGTATTGAGTAATTTGATTGCAAGATATATGAGAACTCCCCCTGAAGATGTGCATAGTGAGGATTTTTCTTATGAAGCAATGCACACTTGAAGAGTAGAATCATGGAGATCTCCCCCTATATCTTGTAATTCATACACGCATTTAACATAGGATAAGAAGAATTTGAAATGCATGATGAAATATGGTGACTGATGTAATTCAGCATGCGTGCATTAACATTAACGAGGACTAAGCATGCAGAAAAACACAGCAAAAGTATCAGGCCACCACAGAGTTTAAGTTTACAACTCGATCCAGCAAAGTCTTCAGAAGAACAAGAGTTGTAACTTAGGAAAAAACCGCCCATATAAGATAGACCTGCTTGAAGACTAACTCAAATTTCTCCCCCTTTGTCATCGAATGACCAAAACGATCGAAAAATGAGGACTAACGCCCCTGAAGAATATCATGTTGATGGAGGAGCGCCAGCGTTGTTGGGGTCGTTTGTTGTTGTAGGGTCTGCCGCAGTGTCTCCAAGTCTTCATACTCGTCGGTGTTGCGTGATGAAGAATAGGAGTTGCCACCAAGGAAGGAACATTGACTTTCTTGTATTTCTTCGGTGGAGGTGCAGACCAGTCAAAATCCTCCTTGAGACCCATTTGCTTCAGATCTTCTTCACCATATACATGTGACAGAATAGCCCAAAGCGATCAAGACTTCATGGAGGTAGTAATGGGTTTTCTTCACTGCATTATGTGTAGCAGTCATGTTGTGTAGAATAGAACCAAACTGACGCTTAAACCATTTATGGTTTCGATCCACCTTCTGGTGAAGACTGAGAAGAAGCTCACGGTCAGTCATCACTCTTGGAGCTGTGGCTTGAGGATTTGGCTTGGATGCATTAGCAGCAGAGTCATCATTGGTGGAATAAGATGCAACTTTGCGAAACTGACCATCCAATGGACGAATGCCTTCATCTATAATAGCTGCAGCCTTGCCCTTTTCATCAGCTGAGGAAAATGTCCTTTTGAGGACTTCAATGGGGGGCAAGTAGCTGCAATGGTTGAGAGTGTCAGCCTTGTAGTTGAGTGATGACCTTGTTCGGATGAATCTCACAATCCAAGGAGCATAAGGCTTCAACTCAAACGGAGAAAGTGCAACATTTTCTAGAGTCCTCATGAAGAATCATGATAATTGACAGGAATGCCATGCATGATATTGAACAGTAGATTATTCATGATGCCAACGACTTCTTCATCAGTCGAGTCGTGGCCTTTGATTGGACTCATAGTCTTTGTCAGAATGCGATAGACTGTTCTTGGTACATATAGCAATTCCTTCATGAGGAATTTGGTCCTTGGGGCTTGACCTGGCTTCAGAGGCTTCATTAGCACTTGCATGTAATGGGCAGTGAGTTCAGGCTCTTGGTACAGGCAGCGAGCTCCTTCAATGGGTGTACTGATGGGCAGGGCGTGAAGTAATTCAGAGACCGGTGCCTTATAGTGAGTGTTTTCGGTCATCCAGTCCAACACCCAAGATTTGATATCATCAGCATCGCTTGTGATGTGCAGGGTTGCATAGAATTGAAGAATGAGCTCTTCATTCCAATCACAAATATCCATGCAAAAGTTTAGCACTCTTGCATCATGAAGCACACTGAGGACGGGGGTAAAGCAAGGCATTGATTCCATATCAACGTGAGGAATATGCTCGTGGTCGAAGACTTTGACCTTTTTGAAGAGCAGTGAAGAATAAAAGTTGGCCTGGCTGGCAGTCCAGAAGCGCTTCCTTCTAAGACGAGCAGAGTCATAAGGATTATAATCAGTGAAGAACATGTGCTCGCCGAAGAAGTCATCAGCCTTGAGTTTTTGCTTCTTCGAGAATGGATCCTTTGGCTTGGGCTGAGGAGTATCAGTCAATTGCATTATTACTTCAGGAATCGCAATCTCAGGTTCCACAGGCTGAGGAATTTCAGGTTCTTCTTCACTGACAGCCTGGGCCTTTAATTCTTCATTTACATTTTCTTCAGCACTAGTGGATGGAATCTCTTTAGGTACAGAAGGAGTTGCATGAGGTTCTTCAGATCCCATTTGTACTTCAGTATTGACGGGGGACTGAGGAATTTGTTGCAATGGTGTGAAGAGATGAGAGTTGGGGTGCTGACTTTCCCAAAAGTCATTATTCAGCACTGTTGTTGTACACCCAATGTCCACATCTTCATCTTCACTCTTTTCTTCTACGCCGGCCTCTTCAGCAGTGAACTGAGGCATTGGCGATGAGACTTGTGGGGTTGAAGGGATTGCATCCGCTTCAATTTCTTCATCAAACTATTCTGACGAAGCAGCAGAAGGAATTTCTTCATCTGATTCACTTGGAATCACATATTCTTCATCAAAAGGAACAAGGTCCTTTGATGGCATGGATGAGACGGGAACATCATCAATTGGATTTTCATAAGAGCTGGTGAATGGCTTTATCTTCTTCGGAGCTGAAGAATCTGATGAAGTTGATGCCTTCCTTTTCTTCACAGCTGCCCACTATGCAGCCTTGGTCTTCTTCACATCTGATGCAGACGGAAGGATTGGAGTTGGAGTAGGTGTAGGAGGATCAGAGGAAATTGGTTCAATAACTTCAGGCACAACTGTTGCAGTTGCCCTGATTTCTTCAGTTTCTTCAGGCACAACGGTTGAAGCTTGAGCTATCCTGGCAGTTTCTTCAGGCGCAACACTAGAGGTTGCCCTGGCAATTTCATCAGCGGCTGGAATGTAGTCATCAGCCGTGGTATTATGAGTTTCTTCAGCATCCTGAATGTCATCAGCGGTGCTGGCATTTTCTTCAGTAGGCTGAGCAGATGCTTCAGCCTGAGGATTTTCGTGTTGCGTTGAGGCTGCAACATTTGAAGTGAACTTTTCAGTCAAGGTCACAAATCTGACTTTGGCTCCAGGCCAGTCAGCATAGTAGCAATCAAATTCATCACTTAATTGTTTGATCTCAGCTTGCAAGGCAACGAGTTCTTCTGGGGAAAGCTTCAGAACATTTTGCTTCAGAAATCGCTGTTTCTTGTACTGCGCTTTCTTCACTCTCCTTCCTTGCTCAAATTTCCACTTCTCTTCTTCAATGAAGGCAGTCAAGACATGACTTTGCCCAGGAGTGAGGTTCATCTCTGGCAAAGGTGTGTTGGGATCCTTGTGCCATAGGTCCATGAAGTCTAGGATCAGCTTCGGATCCAGAAACATTGGCACATTGCTGCCTTTGGCTCTAGCGGCCTTGACCTGCCTGTCTCTGACGATTTCGGCAAGTTCCTCATCAACATCTTCGCTTCATCAGACGGCACTTGGAAGGCGACCTGCTTCTTGTGAGGACTTGGGCGAGAGCCTCGTCCAGCAGTGGCCTTTTGCTTCAGCAGAGAGGGGCCAGTTGAAGAATTTGGTGGAGCTGAGGAACTAGCAGATGCTCCTGAGGCAATAGAGATGCCTGCTGTCCTTTGACACGTGGCGAGATGCAAAGGTGCAGAGGATTTGGTCGGAGCAGCTGAGGACTTTGGCGGAGGAGCTGAAGTCTTTGGAGGAACTTGGCTGTGCGGGCATTGAGGATGAAGCACTTGGCTTATGAGCAGATTTCTTTTCCATGGCCTTCTTTGGCTTGACAGCAGAGGCCTTAGCAGTGGTAGCAGCAGCAGCACAGTCTTCATTAAATTTCCTCACTGCTTCTTTTGCCTGTTTGGCCTGTTTGGCCTGGCGCTTGGCCCATTCTTCAGGATAGTCCTCACCGCGCTTGAGGCTGGTGGGATCTGCTATGGCCAGGTGCCAATGGAGGTCTTGAGCATGGAGGGGTGACAGCGAATTTCTTCATGTACTTGGGAGTGACATATCTGTACTCCCTCCATTCCCTTGCCCATCTCCTCTCAATCTTTTGAATGCGCACCTTGCGCTGATTTTTATCTTCCTTAGGGGGTGTGCAGTACCCAGCATAGATGTCATCAAGAATCTCAAATGCTGTGTTGAACTCAGGCCTCTTTCCTCCTGTCTGTGGCTTCTTTCCATCAGCCATTTTCTTCAGCTGAGGAATGTGAGCAACTGAATTTTCTGAAGATGTGTGCAACTTTTCTTCAAGGAACGCTGCAAATGAGTTTGATGAGAACCTAGTGATTCAGCAGCGGACATGAGTACCTGTGAACAGAGTATAGATGCGAGGAATTTGGAGAGGTCATATGCCTTCTCAGAAGGTTTTTCAAAAAGAACAAGTTTGAGAAATTTGACCAGATGTGTCTTGAAGAATTTCACTAAGCGTTCTTTGTCTTAGGTTCCAGACTTATACAGATTGAAAATCCACACAATTGAGGAATCTTGAAGAAAAATGTAGCTTAGAGAACGGATCAAGAACAAATGACATGCGAGGTGTTTAGTGTGTGTGAAGTTGAAGAATAAACACCTTTGAAGATTTTGTAGGAAACATTTGAATCAAGGAGGGCAGTAAAAGTAACTTTTAATTACCCTAGATGAAGAACACAAAGAACTGGGAAGTGTAGATGTGAAGTTCGTCAGTTCAGATCTTCCACGCCCTAACTCGGCAGAGGAAGACAACTACGGCGGCGGCGGAGTGAAGAAATCCGCAGCCGGCGCGAGTACGGCAGCGACGAGGTCGAGGCAGTGAAGCTCTTCCTCACCGGCGACGATGAAGGTAGCGGTGGCGCTAGGGTTTTGGGAAGCTCGAGCGGGAGAGAGATCGAGCGGAGTAAAAGTGAAGTGAGGAAGGGGAGGGGTATATATAGCCATGGTGAAAAACTGTTCGCCTAAAGAAATTGGACGAATGTGCCCCTGACCCTTCTTATTCGCTTGACATGTGTCACCCACGTACTGAGAGGTGGCGATCGTGTGAGATCATGGGTGAATAGATAAGTATTTTCGTGGGATGTGGAATGGTTTGAGCGGCAAAGCCGAAAATTTAGAGAAGTTAAGTTAAAAGTTGCGTTCGCAGATTCTTCAGCTGATAAGGACACAGTGAAGATTTTGAACGAGTTTCAAATAGAACGCACATGAAGAATTTGTGAATAGATTGGGTTAAGTATAGCATAGAGGGGGAAGGGTCCGATCACATTCACTTAGCAAAAAAAAACAACTTGAAGAATTAGCAATAAGTGAATGTTGTAGAGGACATAAACTCATATATATAGCCAATGAAGAAAAATGACGGAAATGGTGAAGACAATGCAAAGTTAAAGAAAAAGAACAACTGAGGAATTTCAAAAACTGAGGAAAAACTCAAATTGAAGATTTTCAACTTTTGGTGGCGGCGTGACCCACCGTATAAGAATGATGATTTCAGACACCGCATACAATTGTCGTAGGGCTCTGAGAATCAAATTCTTCGTTAATTTCTTCACACTTAGAGTGTTATTCTTCATTGATTGAAGAAAAACTTTTCTTCATGTGTTGCGCATCTAATTCATTAGTTTTGCATAAGTGTTAGGATGAGTTTCCTTTTCAAAGAACATTCGAAGATTATAAGATATTTAGCTCACACCGCAACTTGCTAAATCTCTTCTCATCCAAGGGCTTTGTGAAGATATCGGCTAACTGTTCTTCAGTCTTCACATGCTCAATAGAAATGTCGCCCTTCAACACATGATCGCAAAGAAAATGATGACGAATCTGAATGTGCTTTGTCTTCGAGTGCTGAACTGGTTATGAGCAATCTTGATGGCGCTCTCATTGTCACAGTAGAGAGGCACATTCTTCACGTTGACGCCGTAGTCCTTGAGAGTTTGCTTCATCCATAGCAATTGAGCACAGCAAGAACAAGCACAATGTACTCAGCTTCATGAAAGCGGTGATACATGATTCTGTTTCTTCGAGGACCAACAGACCAAAGATCGTTCGAGGAAATGACATGTGCCAGATGTTGACTTGCGGTCCACACAATCACCAGCATAGTCAGAGTCTGAATATCCAGTGAGATCAAAAGCCGAGCCCTCGGGATACCATAATCCAAGTGTTGGTGTGTGAGCTAGATATCAAAGAATATGCTTCACAGCCTTATGGTGTGATTCCTTTGGTGTAGCTTGAAATCGGGCACACATGCAAACACTAAGCATAATATTTGGCCTAGATGCACATAAATACAAAAAAGAACCAATCATGGAGCGGTATACCTTTTGATCGAAGTCAATACCATTTTCATCAGCGCATAGATGGCCATTTGTGGGCATAGGAATTTTGACCCCTTTGCAATCTTGCATGCCGAATTTTCTCAATACATCCTTGAGGTATTTCTCCTGAGATATGAATATGCCATTCTTATTTGTTGACGAATTTGAAGACCTAAAAAGAATTTCAATTCTCCAATCATAGACATTTGATATTCTTCACTCATCATATAGGCAAATTCATCACTATAACGTTGGTCAGTACAGCCAAAGATAATGTCATCAACATATATTTGGCACACAAACAGTTCACCATCATAAGATTTAGTGAAAAGAGTAGGGTCGAGTGAACCGGGTTTGAAGCCTTTCTTCATGAGGAATTCCTTCAAAGTATCATACCGTGCCCGAGGGGCCTTGTTGAGTCTGAAGACTTTGTCAGGATGCTTTGGATATTCAAAACTTGGGGGTTGAGCAACATATACTTCTTCCTCAAGCTTACCATTGAGGAATGCACTTTTCACATGCATTTGATATAAGATGATGTCATGATGGTTAGCATAAGCAAGTAATATGCAAATAGCCTCAAGTCTAGCAACAGGTGCAAAAGTTTCATCGAAATCAATTCCTTCAACCTGTGTGTAGCCTTGAGCTACAAGTTGTGCCTTATTCCTCACCACAAGGCCATTTTCATCTTGCTTGTTGCGGTAGATCCACTTTGTGCCAATGATATTGTGCTTGCGAGGATCTGGACGTTTAACCAGTTCCCAGACGTTGTTGAGCTCGAACTGATGTAATTCTTCTTGCATAGCTTGAATCCACTCAGGTTTCAGAAATGCTTCATCTACCTTAGTGGGCTCTGTGATAGAGACAAAAGCAAAGTGCCCACAAAAGTTAGATAAATGTGCTGCTCTTGAGCGTGTGAGAGGACCTGGTGCTTCAATGTCATCGATGATTCTCTCAATTTGAACTTCATTTGCCACGCGAGGATAAGCTGGTTGTCATCGAGGAATTTGATCAGCATTTTCTTCAGCACCATTTTCTTCAGGTGCATTAGCTCGACGTTCTTCACGTTCTAGAATGAATTCTTCAGCAGATTGTTCAGTAGGAATGATATCCTCAGTAGCCTTTAACTTGATGGTTTCCTCAGGTGACTGTTCATCTATCACAGAAGGTAGGTTCTCTCTTTGTGAGCCACTAGTTTAATCGAACCGCACATCTACAGTTTCAACAACTTTGTGAAGAACGTTGTTGAAGACTCTGTAGGTGCGCGAGTCCTTTCCGTAACCAAGCATGAAACCTTCATGTGCTTTCGGTGCAAATTTAGAGTTATGATGAGGATCTCTAATCTAACATTTAGCACCAAAGACTTTGAAAGAACTCACATTGGGTTTCTTGTCAGTGAGGAGTTCATAAGCAGTCTTCATGAAGAATTTGTGAAGATATACCCTGTTGATGATGTGGCAAGCAGTATCAATTGCCTCAATCCAGAAACGACGAGGCGTCTTGTATTCATAAAGCATAGTGCGAGCCATCTCAACAAGAGTCATGTTCTTGCGCTCCACGACGCCATTCTGCTGAGTAGTATAAGGAGTAGATAACTCATGAGTAATACCAAGTTCATTAAGATAGTCATTAAGACCAGAATTCTTGAACTCGGTTCCATTATCACTTCTGATGTGCTTGATCTTCAAACCAAAGTTGGTTGAAGCCCTTGAGGAAAATCGTTTGAAGACTTCCTGCACCTCATGTTTGTAAGTGACAATATGTACCCATGTGTAACGAGAGTAATCATCAACAATAACAAAGACATATAGAGATGCATCATTTGTAACTGCAGAATAATGGTTAGGACCAAAGAGATCCATATGAAGCAATTCAAATGGCTGAGTAGTAGTCATGATAGTCTTCGCTGGATGTTTGGCCTTGGTCATCTTTCCAGCTTCACAGGCTCCGCATAAGTGATCCTTGAGGAATTTGACATTCTCAATGCCAATGACATGCTTCTTCTTCGCAAGCGTGTGCAAATTCCTCATGCCAGCATGACCAAGTCGTCGATGCCATAGCCAGCCTTCTGAAGCTTTTGCAAGTAGACATACGGCTGGTTGTGGTCCTATAGAGAAATCAACAATATACAAGTCTCCTCTCCTAAAGCCTTCGAAGACTTTGGAATGATCAGCTTCCATGATCACAACACAATGATACTTGCCAAAGACAACAACCATATCAAGATCACAAAGCATTGAGACAGACATGAGGTTGTATCCTAAGGACTCGACAAACATGACTTTGTCCATGTGTCGATCCTTAGAGATCGCAACCTTACCTAGACCCAATACCTGACTTTTGCCTTTGTTAGTGAATATGATATGCTTCAGATGCGATGGAGATAAGGGAGCATCCATAAATAGATTCTTGTCACCAGTCATGTGATTTGTACATCCACTATCGAGGACCCACTCATTGGCTTTGGGTTGATCATCCTGCAGATGAATTAGTGCAGCTTACGAACTCATATACTTCATCAGTGAAGAATATGACATCAAATTCATCAAGTCAATAGATCAGATAAAACAATATGAGGACGTGAGAAATGAGAGTTCATTTCTTCATGATTAGTTTGCATCCTTTCAGGCAATTTCAGTTCTCCAGCAAATTCTTCAGACGTTTAGCACGTCTGGAGACCTGACCCTGCATAAGAGATTAGTTATTTTTCTTCACCACCCACATCTGAAGGGGTGGTAAAGAGTTCATCATTCTGCGAGCTCCATACGAGAAAGGTGGCTTAGAAGCCACTCCATTTCATTTCACATAAGAGGGGTTAGGATAAGCATATGAATAACCAGAGAAATTCTTCGAGGACTTATGAACATAATGGTTAGAAGAGTAATGCTCATATTCATAGCCCTTAGCTTTTCCCTGCGAAACAGAGAGGTTAGCACGATGATGATCATATGAGGACTTTGATCCATTTGAGGAATTTGATCCATGTGAGGAATTTGGTCCGTATGAGGACTTGGATCCACATGAAGAATTTGGTCCATATGAAGAATTTGATCTGGGGTTCCTATTCTTCACAGGTGGTGTCATGAGGACATTCACCTGAAGATTTTCAAGGTACCTTTTGGGAACCCAGATTTTCTTCATACCGGAACCATTCTTGCGGTTAGTGCCAACATATCTAGCAAATACTTCACCATTCTGATTCTTGAACAGTTTATAGTTGGAGTCAAATGACTCATCATAAGAATGAGGAGATTCACATGTAAAGCCAGATAAATTGGATGGATCAACTGGAGGTCCCTTTGTAGCAACCCATGAGGTTTTGGGGTACTGCTCAGGCTTCCAATAAGTACCATCAACATTGAGTTTCCTCTCAAAGGCAATACCCTCTTTCCTAGGGTTCATGTTGAGGATCTGCTTTTTAAGCACATCACAAAGAGTCTGATGCCATTTGAGGCTTTTGTACATGCTTGTCATGTACAATTCCTTCATCCCTGCATCATTAGTGATACTAGAAATATCCTCATATGAGGAATTAGTGATAGCAAAGACAGGTGAAGAATTTGTAGCATCAGAAGTATTTGAACATTCAGGTGAAGAATTAGCAGAATCTCGTTCAATGCACTTCAAACATGGAGGAACAAATTCTTCCTGAGCAGCGCTGATTTGTTCAGCAAGTAATGAACCGCGCTCCTTATGAAGATCTTCATAACTCACTCTTAGCTTTTCAAGATCTTGCTTTCTTTGAAGAAATTCATAAGAAAGCTTCTCATTATCAGATAAGAGAGTGTTATGATGACCTAGAAGGTTGTCAAAGTTAGACTGAAGTCTCTGAAGATTTTCAGTCAAGGTTTTAGTGCGATCCATTTCTTCACCCAACATATCATCACTTTTGTCTAGCATGTGTTGAACCTTTTACGAAGCCTTTTGTTGCTTCATAGCAATCTTAGCAAGTTTAGAGTAGCTGGGCTTGAGGTTTTCATCAGATTCATTCTCACTTGATTCAGAGGAGGTATATTTGAGTACCTTGGCACCCTTTGCCATGAAGCAATAGGTGGGAGCGTAGTCATCATTACCTTCATCAGCCTTGTTGGTGGAGCCGTTTTGTTCAGAGTTGAAGATAGACTTGCTGACGAATGCAGTAGTGAGAGCTAGACTCGCCACACCAGACTCGGACTCCTCAGATGCCTCCTCCTCCTCATGTTCCTCAGATTCAGCCTCAAGAGTCCATTTCCTTGCCAATGAATGCCCAAGCCTTCTTGGAGCTGCTCTTCTTGTGAGATGAATACTTTGAGGATTTTGATGATGAAGATTTTGATGGTTTCTTCTTCTTCTTCTTTGCGTCATCAGAACTGTAATCATTGTATTTCTTCTTCTTTGATTCCTTTTCCCACTGAGGACAATCTTGAATGTAGTGACCAGGCAGGCTTCTTGCATTTGTGGCATAGCCTCTTCTTGTAGTCACTAGATGAGGAATCATTGCTCCTTGAGGATTTTCCAAAGCGACCACGTCTTGAGAACCTTTGGAATTTCTTCACGAGCAGTGCTAGCTCCTGGCTCAATTCTTCAGGATCACCAAGGCTACTACCAGAATCTTCACCTTCAGATTCAGAGACGACCTTGGCCTTCAGGGCACGTGATCTTGCATAGCTCGAACCATAGAGATCTTTCTTTTCAGAAAGCTGGAACTCATGAGTATTTAGCCTCTCGAGGATATCACCAGGATCAAGTGACTTGTAGTCGGCACGCTCTTGTATCATCAGTGCCAGAGTGTCAAATGAGGAATCAAGCGATCTCAGCAATTTCTTCACCACCTCATGGTCGATGATGTCAGTGGCACCAAGTGCTTGAAGCTCATTTGAGATATCAGTGAGGCGATCGAAGGTTTGTTGAACATTTTCATTGTCGAGTCTTTTGAAGCGGTTGAAGAGATTACGAAGAACGTCAACTCGAGAGTTACGCTGTGTTAAGACTCCTTCATTGACTTTGGACAGCCTGTCCCAGATAAGCTTGGCAGTTTCCAAAGCACTCACTCTTCCATATTGTCCTTTGCTCAGATGGCCACATATGATATTCTTCGCTTGAGAATCGAGTTGCTTGAATCTCTTCGCACCAGCAGCATTCAGAGAAGGTGTGACTAAGGGAACACCATTTTCCATAACATACCAGAGATCATTATCAATTGCCTCAAGATGCATTCGCATCTTATTCTTGCAGTAGGGGTAGTCCGTCCCATCGAAGGTAGGACACCCAGCAGAGACCTTGATCATACCTGCGGTCGACATAACAAAAACTCCAGGCGGTTAAACCAAAATCACATAGAACAAGGGGGTACCTTGCTCTGATACCAATTGAAAGTGCGTTATATCGACTAGAGGGGGGTGAATAGGCGATTTTTATGAATTCTTCACTGAGGAATTTGCGGGTGAAGAAATTCCTTAGCGAAGAATTACTTGCATCGGAATAAGTACTCATAAGTAAACATAACAGAACACAAGCATGGTCATCATGATGAAATGAAGACAAGCACAGAGTACAGAAAGCATAAACACATGATAACACAGGATGAAGACAAACAGGCTGAAGAAATTGAACTGAGGAAATTGAGAAAGTCTTCAGTCAAAGTCTTCAAACACAGATATGAACAGGCACACAACAAGGTAATGAGGAAATGAAAGAGTTGAGGAAATAGAACCAGTAAGCTTGGTGAAGACACTGATTTGGTGACCAGTTCCAACTGTTGTCTCAGTTGTACGTCTGGTTGGAGCAGCTAGGTATTTAAACTTGAGGACACACACTCCCGGACACACAATCCTCACCGTATTCTCCTTGAGCTAAGGTCACATAGACCTCGCCCAATCACTCGTCGTAAGTCTTCAAGTGACTTCCAAACCTTCACAAACTCGGTCACTCGGCGATCCACAATTCCTCTTGGATGCTCTAGACCATGACGCCTAACCGTCTGGAAGAAGCACAGTCTTCAAAGGTAACAAGTGCCGGATCCATGCAGGATCAATCTCTTCAGTGATGCTCAATCACTTTGGGTTTGTACGTGTTTGGGTTTGGGTTTCCTCACTTGTTGATTTTCGCTCAAAGTCCTCGGAGGATGTGATGCTATCAAATGACAAGTGTCAGTTTCTCTCGGAGCAGCCAACCAGCTAGTGGTTGTAGGGGGCGGCTATTTATAGCCTAGGGAGCAGCCCGACATGATAAGACATAAATGCCCTTCAATGATATGACCGTTAGGTGGGTAGATATTTTAGGACAGCTGGCGCGTAGCACAGCAACGGTCGGAAATTTGAGTATCAAATTCCTCAGGGCTATTGATCAATTGAAAGTATAGCGGGGTTTTTACGCCCCAAACTACGGATGTCGTGTTCACCACAGGGACTAGGCGACATCGACTATACTAGGCTAAAGCGACTATACTAGGCTAAAGCTAGGTGACAATTCAGATGATGATTACAAGAAAATATAAACCTAAAATAACCAAGGACAGTGACAAATAAAAATGACAAACAGTAAGGAGAGAGTACTAGTTGTCTTTTTGATATTTTTAGTAGGCAGGAGAAATTAGAGACTAAAACAAAAGGAAAATAACATGACAAAGACACATATATAACTATCAAACATCTAACAGAGGAAAGAAACAAGATTATATGACAGGGACAAATATATATCATAGCACAAACATATATATTTTCACATGAACATAGTTGACGTAGGAACTACAGTACACACATAGCCACACATATGATCACAAGGTACTACACCAAGGTTCATGTTACACGAGTGACAACACAAACGAAATTACACAAGCCACTAAACTAGTACTCGCAGATCAGCAGAATATTACTAAACCACTTTAATACTGGACAATTCACCAATTCTTACAAGGCATCGTACAATTTTTTTGCAAGAAAAAGTGAGAGAGAAGCAGCAGTTCGGGATTCAGAGAAGTACAAGATAAGCAACAAGTAAAGAACAACAGCACGTTGTTTTCTTCAGTAAAGGAACACCAGCAAGGAAAGGGAATAGGAGCAGCGTGGGGATTGGAGAGGGAAAATAAACTGAGTGAATAGCGAGTTTTCTTATTCCTGCAGTACAGGTACAACCGCAACCACTCGGGGGTTCCATAGTTCCATTGGAAAAATTCCTTTTGATCTAAGTGGAAGGATACATCATTTTTTACTAGAAATTGCGCTTGCTATAAAATAAAAGTTAAGGAGCAGCAGGTTGAGGCAACAACAGCAAGGGGATGCAAGGAGAAGGAGCAGCAGGAGCGTTGAGAGAAGAAGAAGAAGAGCAACGACAAGGTTAGGAGAAGAAGAAGAGAAGCAGAGGAAGTGGAGACGAGGGGAGGAGCAGCGGAGAGGGAGAGAGCAGCAGTACGGGATTCAGAGAAGAGAAACAGAGAGGGAGAGAGCAGCAGCGTGGTGAGGGTTCAGAGATGAACAACAGCAAGGTTAGGAGAAGGAGAAGTGTAGTTTTCTGGTTCAGAGAAGATTAGGAGGAGCAGCGTAGAGATGAGCAGCATCGGTAGGGGAGGAAGAGAGGGAGTAGTAGCAGCAGGAGGTCGAGGGGAAGAAGAAGCAGGGCAAGGCAGGGTTGCGCGCGTTGGAGGGAGGCGCTGGATGTGGTGGTGCTGTGGCGGCGGCGCGGTGGTGTTGGAGGTGGTGATGCGGCGACTGGTAGAGAGGGCGCGGTGGATGGCTAGAAGGCGCACCGCCACGCCGGCCTGGCCGCGGCGGCGGCCTGTGGTGGAGAAGGAGATGGGGAAGGAGAGGTGTTGCCAGGCCCAATCCAAAATTGAGGCATGCTAGGGATTTTGCTCCCCTCCCTGATCTGCCATTTTGCAGTTTTGGCCCTTCTCCTTTTCTTCTTTCTTCACAAGAAGGTCCTCCCATCTTTAGTTTGGACCCTCGGTTGCTTATTTCCTTCACGCTCAGCTCCTTGACACCATCACTTGATCATCTGTAGTAGAAGAATTTTGTGCCTTGTCGCACTTTCCTGCAAAGTAAACAAGTGATAGTCAACAATCCTTTTATATGATTTTCATGCAAATATGCAACAATTCATAGCAAGAATTAAAGGTCAGATCACAATAAATGATATATTTGTATGCCAACATTATATATATGAAATGTGCTTATCAGCTACCATGTTCCTCACTGTGCAGGCAATCCGCACTGGCGAATTCCTAACTCCTCAGTCAGAACAAATTCCTCAGAGATCAGAAGAACTTCGTCTCTATCACTGAAGAATATGACTGAACTGTATGAGATTTCCAATGGCTTCACTCGAAGGGATTGGTAGGTGTAGGATTTTGAGTTGAGCACCACTTGGAAACTTTTCCTTTGTATTTCCTTGACCCCCTTTAACAGTACGGTGTTTCCTATGACTCAAGAATGAGAAAATGAAACTACGAAAACAAAAGTCTTCACGCTTCATGTTCCTCGAATGAATACCTAGTCTTCAAGGTTACACCAATTTCTTCACTTTCAAAGTCTTCAGAAATCCAAAGTCTTCAGTCGAAGAACTTCATTTTTAGGGGTCGACTTTCTCTGTAAATATCAAACTCCTCATACACTTATAGACCCGTGTACACTTAAAAACACATTAGTCCCTTAACCTATAAGTCTTCAATACACCAAAATCACTAAGGGGCACTAGATGCACTTACAGCCTGGATGTTAGAGATGTGGCAACAGTCGTTTTGTGCGAGAGAGTGTGAAGAGAGCAACCCAGCAAGCAACCGTGTAGGCTCGTCCTGGCTATGTATATAGTGGAGCGGTTTATTTTTCTCTCCATATGAACCCATTTATTTTGCATACGTGCCACTGAAGAAAAAAACTTTATTTATAAATGACGCGACATCGTTCGTGCGTGGTTCCCGACCCTCCATTAAGTGAGTAACTACTACTAGACGCGTCAAATTATCACATCGGCTGCATCATCGTACATAAATGAGATCCACCATGTCATGTGTGTAGTTGGGGAAGACGCAAAAGACGCAAAGAGTGCTACTACTAGTACTACGTGTGTGGGTGCGTGCACCTCTTCTCTTTGAGCATGGTTATTAAAAGTATAGCCCACTACTCTACCACGTGGTTATTATGTGGGCAATGAGTATATGCAGTAATAATGACTAATAAGCCGTCAAATCATGAGGCCCACCTTTCTCTATGTTTGACCGAGGAAGCAGCCATCATTTCACTCCTCGTTGAATATCCATCCGTTGCTACCTCAGCAAATAAATAGAGTAATCATGTGGTGTGCTGTGAAGATACTATACAAACGATGGTTTAACTTGACAATAATGATGATTGTAGATCTTATTAAAATAGAGAAACAAATTCAAATGGTTTAACTTGACAACAATCATGATTGTAGATCTAATTCAAATAGAGAAACGAATTCAAATTTAGTTCATATTGAAGTGGTAGTATATATGTTTGGAATGCACTAAGACGTTCATTTGAATAGTACGTTGCATGCATTATACACATAGCGAAATATTTTAATTGAACATAACATAGATTCAAAGTTTTGAATGGCATTTGTAGTGTGAATTGATTTGCTACAGTACACGGGACTAGACTCTCTTGTGTGGTGCGAATTGATTTCTTTTTGTTTTTTCGTCGAGGGAAGTGTGAATTGATTTGATATAGGGTGTGTTTGGATTGTGGCCAAAGTGCACCTTACCAAAATTTTGGTCATGACCCAAAGATTGGTCTTTGTTTGGATGGTTGCCAATTTTTTGGCATTCCAATGAACTCTAGCTAACTTTAGTTCATTTTTCTTACCAATGTTGACCAAATCATGGGCAACCAAAACCTCAACCAAAATTTTGGCTAGCCAATGCTTTGGTGGGGTAACTTTGGGTACAAACCAAATATCTTTGGGTCATGACCAAAATTTTGGTAAGGTGCACTTTGGCCACAATCCAAACACACCCCAAAACCTCAACCACAATTTTGGCTAGCCAATGCTTTGGTGGGGAAACCTTGGGCATAAACCAAACACACCCATAGTATACACGTTAGGTTTGTACGGAAATTTCAACCGGCGCCTTGTTATCCCAAAAGTTTAAGATATATCTTTTCTCGTTGTGCTCCTAAAATTCACTCCATCTCAATTCACGCCTTACTATCCCAAAATTAGAACACACGCAAAAACTCCCACCTCCTGCCAAATCCCAACATGCGAAATTCCCGTGATACCCCTGAACCAAAAGAACCACCTAGTTCAAATTGGTGGGGCTACTTTTGTAACTTACCCCACATTTCGGACAAGCGCGTCCCTAAGCCATGGTTCCCCCCTCCCACCCCCTCCGCCCCCATTCGTAGATCGAGGCCGCAAAAACCCGCGAAGCCCCACACCCTCCTCCGTCCGCCCACCCAGCCGGAGCGTCCTCCTCGACGACGTCGTCCATAGAAACACATCGACGTCCCTCATCCACCGCACCGAATGAGGATCCATCGTCGATCTCGTCGTCCCGCCGGTTCAGCCACCCCATCCTCCACCTCCAAGGAGCTGCCCCGACGTTCCCCTCGTCTTTCGCACCACCTCCATTCTCACACCATTGTCTTCACCTGCACCACTGGAAGGGCATCATCATCACCGATTCCTCGGATGAAGCTGAGTCCTAATTGGCGCCACCAAAGAGGTTCTACACTAATCACTGCATTTTCTTCTTGATTCGATCTCACAGTGCTGCCGGCACTCGGTCCCAAGTTGACATGGCGTGGCTCCATCTACGGTGGCGTCACCGGCCACTTCCTCCACGGCGTCGCTCCCTTGGCGGCGACGTCCACATCAGTAGGAGCTGCTGCTCTGCTCTTGCTCTCGATCCCCTGCCTGGTCTACTCTTGCTCTTGCTCTTGCTCGCGCTGCTGCTCTCGCTCTTGCTTGCCCTGCTGCTCTACTCTTGCTCGCGCTGCTGCTGCATGAGCAGCAGATCCTGCTCTCGCTCGAGCCCCTGCAGCTGCTACCCGAGATGCTGCTACATGACCAGTACTTGACTCTCGTACATACTCTTGCTCGGGTCTTTGCTGCTCGGGTCGCTGCTGGTACTGCTTTTCTACTACTAGTGCGTTCAGTTTCGACAGTAAAATTTAGTTTCGACAGCAAAATTTAGTTTTGACAGCAAAATTTAGTTTCAACAGTTAAATTCAGTTTTGATAGTTAAATTCAGTTTCGATAGTTAAATTCAGTTTCGACAGTTAAGTTCAGAGATGAGTAGCTGATGTATTTTACATCTAGCACTTTGTGGTTATGTATTTTACATCATCTATTGGAGATGCTATTAGAATTCCACTCAAGTTAATGTTGTCTCTCTTGTCCTGCTTCAGCCTCGACGTCGCACAACTCACTGGAGCTGCTCCAACGACGAAACCCTCCATCACAACAGAGCAGTACCCCCAGCTCCATCTCCAGACGCCTAAGATCTTCTTACCCCTCTTCCGACAGCCAAATCAGCCGGAGCATCCTCACCGACCAACCTAATCATGCTGAGATCGACATGGCTTCGCCAAAGAGGTTGTACACTTGTTGCATCGCTTTTTTACTCTACATGGTATATATATTGTCCACTGAGCACACGTAGTAACGTGAAATATGATTAGTTTCTCCTACTATATGACAAGGAGTGAGGTACCAGGCAACTTAGCTATCCACGATGGACTCTCTTGAACGCCATCATTATTTATTTATGCGCGTTTGAGCTGCGCATTTGTAGATGGGCCTGTGATTTGAGCTAGTAGGGAAGTGGCCTGGGTCCAAAGTAGTAGAAGTAGCACAAAAAGATTTTTTGAGTGTAGGCTTTCCCCTGTTCAAATCTGCCTACTAGAATCGCCAGTGCTTGAAAGGAAAGGTGAAGGAAAACATATGAATTGGAAAGTTTCCTATGGTACTACTATTCATGCATTTGGTACAAAGGAATGGAGCAAAGGAAAACAATAGGTTTTGTTCCTTTAGTGTCTCCTTGAAAGAAAAACCATAGGAATTTTAATAGCCACTTGTCCTCCTTTTCAAATTCCTATTCACGAAGCACAAGACTAAGAGATAGTAGCATAATAGCATTATAACCGTACATTTTCTTGTGGTTTGACTTAATCTCACCATGCTTCTTTGCATCCTGTGATCTTCCAATTCCAGTGAACCAAACACCAGATTGGCAGAAATCCCGTGATTTTAAATTCTGTATTTTAGACAAGCCTTCCTACCCTATTGCTGTGTATTTCCTATCCTTGCGTTGTTACAATCCTCCAATTCAAACGAGCCCTTACATAATTACTTCTCTTATAGATAGTTGTCAAAGAAAACCTTGTGTGGTTTGTCCTGCTCCTGCTGCGCCGCCGTCCACCTCAACTCAGCTGCCCCAACGATAGAAGGGTCCACCACAGCAGGGATCCACCCTCCAGACCGTCTTTGGCCGCCTTCGATCTTCTTCCCCGCCACCGGCAGCTACGACAACTGCAATACCATCATCAACTGAGTTGGTGACCTCGAGGACTACACGGGTCCGCAAGAGAGGTCGCACTCTTCCGTGTCTGCTTACGTCATGCATCGCTTAATATTACATGCTACTTTATGGTCCTGTTCACCGATTAGACTCTGAGTCAGCTCCAAACTAATGCTCAAACTTGAGTTTTTAAATGGTTGTGGGGTACGTATCGGGGCCGAAATCAATAGTATATGTCTACTATCTGGTTAATCTCTGGTGTCCACTATGAGTTTCATGTTGGGTGGGAAACAAATAGTAAAGAAGCCATTATCTGTATTTTTTAACCGAAGCCATTATCTGCCTGCTATCATTGGTTTTGGTTCTATCCACAGGTTGCTACCATCACTCTGGATTTCTGCATGCACTCCTTACATAATCACACTATGTTTTATTCCTATGCATGTCAGTTATTATACACAATGGAACCGAACATGTAGAGAAAAAGAGACGAGCCTTGCGTGGCAATAAAATTTCATGCAGACGTCGCTCCGTGGTGGGCGCAAAGGCAGCCTCCCTCCACCCATTTCAGATTGTAATCAAGAGGAAGATAACTATTCTGAGGGGGATTCAGAAGGAGAAGACCACTCCTCTTTACCCCCTGAGGTCTTCACTCTAACTTGGCATGCTGATGTTGGTCATATCATGCATATGGTGCGTTGGATTGCTTACTTTATACATCAAATATGTCATCTGCTTAGTTTGGACATGCTTTATGTGAATGCCATCTGTTTAGTTTTCTTTATCGTATATGTGAATTATGCAACGCCATCTTGTTTAGCCATGCATCATATATGTGAATTTTTCAATGCCATCCTGCTTAGCCAGTCATCTTATATGTGAATTATATCATGCCATCCTTTTTTTCATTACATATTACATTTGTCAACAATGTTAGTACATTCAACCACTCTTCGTGTGCATCAGCCATTTGACACGGTGATGGAAAATTCTGGAGTGAAAACAAGGTCTTCAGAGCAGACTATCTTTGTCACGGCGAAGCGCGTATCTCATTTGATTCTGAGATAGCTCCTCAAAGGAGGATTCAGAGACAGATGACCAGTCCTATTTCCCTCCTGAGGTGTATGCTCTAACTTGGCAGGGTTATGTTGCTCATATCGTGCGTATGGTGTCTTGCATTGCTATGTCATTTGCTTAGTTTAGACATGCTTTGTGTGAATGCCACCTGTTTAGTGTCTAATTACCATATGTGTGAATTATGCAATGCCATCTTGTTGCAAGACATTATCTATGTGAATTATGCAATGCTATCTTGTTGCAAGGCATTATATATGTGAATTATGCAATGCCATGCTGTTTAGCCAATCATCATATATGTGAATTATATCATGCTATCCTTTTTTTGTATTACATATCCCATTTGTCGACAATGTTTGTATATTCAACTACTCTTGCTATGCATCAACCATTTGAAGCGATGATGGAAGTATCTGGAGTGAAAACAAGGTCTTCAGAGCAGACAATGCTACCTGCTGAAGTAGACATCTTGCTAGTTACAGATAGCTCCTCAGAGGAGGATTCAGAGATAGATGACCAGTCCTATTTCCCCCCTGAGGTTTATGCTCAATCTTGGCAGGGTTATATTAGTCATATCATGCATATGATGTCTTGCATTTCTTAGTTTTTACATCATATATGTGATTGCCATCTGCTTACTTGCTTAGTATATAAATCATATATTTGAATTACATCATGCCATCATATTTACATAGACAACATCTATCTGAATTATGGCATGCCAACCCATTTAATAAAGACATCATATTGTTATATCATCTCATCCTGTTTAGTGTTTACAGTCATCATATTTTGAATTATGTTATTCTATCCATGAATTATATCATGCTATCATGTTTCCATAGGAGGCATGTATGTGAATTATGGCATGCCAACCTATTTAATAAACACATTATATAGTTATATCATGTCATCATGTTTACATAGTCATCATGTTTTGAACTATGTCTTTCCATCCTGTTTAGTTAGCCATCATATATGTGAAATTGTGTCATGCTATCCTGTTTAGTTAGCCATCATATATGTGAAAATTGCGTCATGCTATCCTATTTGGTTAGACAACATAAATGTGAATTATTTCATGCCCTCTTTTATTCCCCACTATCCATTGCACCTGTCTATCATACAATGTATGTACATTCAATTACTTTTCTTGTTTACCAGCCATTTGAATTGGAGAGGGTGATGGCGGTATCTAAGGGAGTAACAACACGGTCTTCAGAAAAGATAGTTCTACCAATCGATGCAGATAGAACCACGGTTGTACTTGCCCAAGAACCAGCCCCACCACACATAACCCAGACTCTCGCAGATTGTACCCTTACCCAGTTGGACAGAGAACCATATACACCCTTCTAACCCCAGCCCCATCAGATAGTAACCCAGTTCTAGTTGACACATCACTATCTCCACCACAGAGCACCCAAACATGAGCAATTAGTAAGGCAACTGCAGTGCCTAAAGCACGAGGACCACCACTCCGAACCCCAACTTAAAGCTTAAAGAAAAATAAGAATTGTTCTCAGGTCAGTTTCTATAGCTATGCTTCATACTCCTTTGCTCTTGCATCACTGTATTTACTCATATCAACTATTTTCAAATTTGAAGGATGGAATTGAAACTCCAATGGCACAACATGTATGTTTTAAACCTGTTTCTTTAACTGGTTTGCTGTTGTAACTTGCTCTATGTTGATTTCAGTTTCAATTGAATAAACAGTTATGTTCTCATGTCATGCACATTACAAGTGTTGTTATTGCTCTGTAGTTTCCCACACTTATATTCTGTCTATTCTGCTTTGTCTTAAACAGATATTATTTGAACTGTGTCTCTATCTTGATTTGGCAACAAAAACTAGAATGATATAGACCATACAGTGACCATGGTACATAGATATATGTTTGTTTCATGCTGTTATCCTATCCACTTTACTACTGAACTAATTTACCAAAATGAGTTTCATATACAACATGGTAAACCTGCGATGTGTCTGCTTGTTTCTCTTTTAGAATGCGGACAAAATATTGGAGAAGAGTACCCCGTTATGCAATGGTAAAGGAAGTAACGCAGGTAAGGTTCAAGATAGCGAGACATCCCTATTGGTCTCCAAGAAAGCTGATAAAAACTATCTTGACGACAGTGAGACAACCCAAAAGTCCTGTCTTGATGTAGTGTTCGAGTTACTGGCCACTACTGCTGGCACAAGCTCTTTGAACTCGCTGCCTGAATTAGTTCGTCTTCATGAGTCTCAACTTCAAGTTGAAAGACATCGATCAGATGTGCTACAACACGAATCTGAAGGACTGAGGAAGTCCCTGCAGAATTCAGATGCATACTTTCTGGTGCAATAGTAAGCGCTAGAGGATTTAAGCTCCAAACAAGAGAAAGTTAATAAGCTTGCTAAGCATCTTGCCAGCATGCTGGGTACCCAGGATATTGTTTCTTGAGCTCTTCTGAAGTGGTTTGAGTTCTGGACTTGTTTTGCTCTTGCGTTTGTTTGCACTGGTCACCAACTTTGACAACCAGTGTATGTGATATGCTACTTTGTTCCCTATATTTGCACTAGTGGCGAACTTTGATGCCCAGTGGATGTAATATGTGTAATAGCCGTAATAGCCTAGCGTTAGTTCCTTGCTTATTTATTTCCTCATTGTCTTGTTTAGTTGTTTGCTTGTAGTCACTACAGTTCTTTTTCCGCGTTTTTCTGGTGGCCATAATAACCTATTTTTATAACTAGGCCACAATAACCATGGGCAACATATGGACCGTTCTAACCATGGTCCTCCTACCTGCGGTAGTGACCATGGGCCTCCTACGGGCCATATGATCCATTGGCCCTCGACAGGCTGTATAGTCAATGGGACTTATACGAGCCGTATTATTCATGGATCAATAACGGTCCGCAAAATGGGCCGTAAATGGGCTAGTGGAAATCGTGTGTTTATGGCCCGACCATAACGGGCCGTTAATAGGCCGAAATGTATAACAGGCTTAATTCCATCGACATGCATCACGGGTCATTAATGGGTCGTATTTGATAACGCTATTAAAATAGCCCAACTGGTTAACGGGCCAGAAACGGGCCGACAGTAACCACGGGCTGAATTGGTCCACAAGCAGAACAGGCCAGTCATGGGCCATACATGGGCCGGAAGTTACAATGGGCTGGAATCATATTGGACGGCCCAGATAACGCTACTGGGCCCAATTCGGATAGGCCATAACGAGCCGTGAGTTAGCAGGCTGTAAATGGGCTATATGTGAACAGGCCGTTAACATGCTTTCTGTGGTCCGGTCCGCTACCTTTTGACCAAGTCAAACTGGCCGGCCTTTTCACCTGAATGGGCCTATGTTGGGCCGTGCCATGTGTCGACATATTACAGGCGCCTCCCGCCCAATGAGTGGATGAATGACATCTGTCCCAACGCTGAGCCGACACATGGTTCCTCTGGCCATTGAGAATTTTACACGTGGAAAATCCCCATTGGTCCGGGCTGTTAACGGGTTATCGGATCCAAAACAGAACCCGATAGCTTAGTGGCGACCCGTTACGGTGGAAGCCACGTGTCGGTTACCCTTGACGAAAGCACTTCCATGACGCGCCATTTATCGTCATGGAAGTGGACACTTCCATGATGATAATTTTGGTAATGTCATTGAAACACTTCTATGACAGCACAGGTATGACTATCTTGATTCTGTCATAAAATCGTCATGGATGTACATGCATGACAGAAAACGTGACCTACTGTGACAAACACGTATCATCACGGAAGTGTATTTTTTGTAGTGTGTGTGATTGGATCTTGATCAATTGAGTGTTCTTCTTGTGTTCTTCTCTTGATTTGCTCCTTTCTCCAACTCCAAGTGTGAAAAGATCACCAATTAGGGTTCCACCCTACATCACCTTCGATCGGAGCAAGGTTGATTCACATCTTGGAGCCCCATCCCCCCCCCCCCCCGCACTTTCTATCCTAATTTAGTTTTCTCCCAAATTCGAAAGTCCCCACAAAAGAGCCATACCAATTTTTTTGTTATTTCTCGGTTTTGATGATGTTTTGTTGATTTTGATCCATGGGTTCGAAGTGTTGAACATGGATCTAGGTTCCCAACACCATCTCCCACCCCCACCGTGAAATCTTCCCAAAATTTCCCCTTTCCCAAAATTTTCATGTTCATCCCAAGCGATTTTTTCCATGGTTGACCTTCCTGGACGATCGGACGAGTTCCCGAACGATCCGGACATAGCGGCCGATCTGGAACCCCTCCCAAATTATTCGGCTTCGACTGATGAAACTGAAAAAACCCAATCAACTACCCAACTCTCTTCCAGATACCTAGCCACCTTTCCCCACCAATATCCTTCCGCAAACACCCCAATAGACCCATATACACCACAATTTTTGCTACAATCAATTTTGACAAGTTTTTTCTTGAGATTTTGAGTTGCGGTTTCCGTTTCCTAGGGTGTTTCGGCTAACTAGGAACAGTTCGACATCAACACCACCGCCCCTCATCATCGCCACAGACTCAACTTCGACAATGAACGTTCACCATTTGACACCATGATCGTAAGCAAGGACGGTAACTTCATCGACATCTTAGCATACGCCCTTGCCATTGCATTGTTAACCTCGAGCCTATTGCGTCACTTTCCTACCAAGACTAGCCTTTCGAGTATTGCCGGGCCATGATGCTTAGTGATACATATTTCGCATAGCTTTCATTACGTGCATATATCATTGTATCATCTCTTGTGCCATCAATTGTCCTTGCATATACATAATTGCTATCTTGATTCGAGCGTTTTGCTTAGTGGCCAAAGTAACATCCAAGGAAAAGAGTGAAAATCTTTTAAGCAACAAGGAAAATAAAAACAAAGAGCTTGTAAGCAATAGCCATAGCATCACAACACATTACATAACATATTTGATCATCATGTGCGAGTTCACCAGAAACCACACATACATATCATACTTGGGATAGAAATTAGATACGTTTTGTCACTCATAGGTTGTCCACAAGTTTTGTATCTTTCCCTTGGAGCAATCGTGCTAGCATCTCTCTAGCATTGTGCAACATGAGTGTTTTTCATGGATTCCACATTTTGTGCCCATTCCTTAGTTGCACAATCCCATTTATCTATATGTGTGTGTGTGTTTCCGTGTGCCACTCATTGCTATTGGTCTACTTGTTTCACTTGTGAATTTGTGAATCTATTTCAACATTATTGATATCTTGCTAACAATTGCATAAATTTTGTCCGGCTTATCCTCACCAAGCTACTCGAAAAACATTGCTTGTGTAGGTCTGAGATTGACAAGATCCGTCACCATTTTTTTCTACTTCCATAATACCCTATTGGGTGATATTTATCCATCTTCAACATTGCAAAAGGTAAATTTGGTCTAGTTATTATAATTCTTGCACTCACATTTGCTTGAGCATGATGGATAGGCCAAGCACCTCTTCCAACCCACTCTTCGATGAGCAAGACACACCTAACAACTACATAAGCAAGGTTCAACTCTTCGGCGTTCGACGAGCTTTGCATCAAGAAAGTGAAGCTTTGGGAGACCGCATCGAACAACTCACCACCGATTTACGCCAATCCGAAGCAAGACCAAGAGAAAACTTTGACACCAAGCTATCCTCTCAAATGGAAGAGTTCCGTACCATGATGGTCAACCGTGCTTCTTCCACATCTTCTTCGTCAAGACGATGCCACTCAAGTCGACACTCTTCGGGCACCTCTTCCGATGCAAGCCTACCATGATCTTGTTCTCATCTTTGAGACGACCATGAAGATCATCAAGATTCACAAAATCCAGTCCATGGCAATGTTTTTGCAAGATCGTCTTCGAGAGAGAAATCAACATCATCGCCAAGAACAAGATGCCATGGACAAAGAGCAAGCTCGGCAATGCCAATGCCAAGAAGAGCAAGACAATGATGCACTATGGCAAGAACAACAACACCGTGAGGAGCAAGCACTCGAAGCACAACGAGCAATTCACGGAGCCACTCGCGCTGTCCAAGAACCTAATTGACGCGTGCGCGAAGGCGACAAGATTAAGCCGCGCATCTTGAGGAGCGCCAATAAAGAAGGAACCGGGAACGAATCCCTCACCCTCAACATCAAGCTAATCAAGCGGAGAAAGAGGTTGAAGACCCCGTCCAAGACAAGAGCGTCATCGCCATCACAACCATCATAATGAGGAGCAACACCATGGCAAGCTCAAGTTCAACATGCCAAAGTTCTTCGGAGGCACCGACCCCTGCTACTTGTGAGTTGCGTTGGGATTTCCCCAAAGAGGAGAGGATGATGCAGTACAGTAGAGATAAGTATTTCCCTCAGTTAAGAACAAGGGTTATCAATCTAGTAGGAGAACCACACAACACCTCATTAGCAGCACCTGCACACAAAATAACAAATACTTGCACCCAACACGAACAAGGGGTCGTCAATCCCTCGACGGTTAATTGCAAGGATCAAATCTTGTATAGATAGATAGATAAATAAACCACAAAATAAAATAAAGTCAAAAAAATGTAGCAAGGTATTTTTGGTTTGTGATATATGATGAAAACAGACCCGGGGGCCATAGTTTTCACTAGAGGCTTCTCTCTTGAAAATAGCATACATGGGTAAACAAATTACTATTGGGAAATTGATAGAAAAGCGAACAATCATGACGATATCTAAGGCAATGATCATGTATATAGGCATCACGTCCGAGACAAGTAAACCGACTCCTGCCTGCATCTACTACTATTACTCCATACATCGACCGCTATCCACCATGCATCTAGAGTATTAAGTTCATAAAGAACGGAGTAACGACTTAAGCAAGATGACATGATGTAGACAAAGTAAACTCACGCATGTATAAACCCCATATTTTTATCCTTAATTCCAATGATACAAATACGTGTCATGTCCCTTTCTATCACTAGGATTGAGCACCGCAAGATCGAACTCATCACAAAGCACCTCTCCCATTGCAAGAAAAATCAATTTAGTTGGCCAAACCGAATCAATAGATCGGAGAGAAATACAAAATATAATAATCATGCATAAAAGAATTCAGAGAAGACTCAAATAACATTCATAGATAATCTGATCATAAACTCACAATTCATTGGATCCCAACAAACACACCGCAAAAAGTGATTACATCGAATAGATCTCCAAGAACATCAAGGAGAACATTGTATTGAAGATCAAAGAGAGAGAAGAAGCAGTCTAGCTACTAGCTATGGACCCGTGGGCCTGTGGTAAACTACTCACACATCATGGGAAGGGCAGCAAGGTTGATGTAGAGCCCCTCTGGGATCACACAAGAACAGAAACTTGCAGCAGCGGAAAAAATTTTTCGGGTGGCTCTCTGATGTCAGGGGAATATTTGAGTATTTATAGAGGTGGAATTATGTCAAGAGGTGCCACGAGGGGCCCACAAGCCTAGGGGGCGTGGCTCCTGAGCTTGTCGCTCCCTCGTGGCTCGTCAGGTCTTCTCTCGAACCTTCTAGGGTCTCTTCTGGTCCATAAAAAATTAATCCAAAGTTCTTTCTCCATTTGGACTCTGTTTGATATTGATTTCCTGAAAAGCCAAAAACAAGCAAAAAATAGCATCTGACATTGGTCGCTAAGTTAATAGGTTAGTCCCAAATAATGATATATAATTGCATAAAGTTGCATATAAAATATCCAAGATTGATACTATAATAGCATGAAACAATCAAAATTATAGATATGTTGGACACTTAGCAAGCATCCCCAAGCTTAATTCATGCTCGTCCTCGAGTAGGTAAATCATAAAAACATTTTTTTGATGTGGAATGTTATCTATCATATTCATCATGTAATCTTTTCTTTTTGTCATGTTGAGATTCGAATGATTCAAATCAATAGTCTATAGTTTGACATAAAAGCAATAATAATAATGCATGCTAACAAACAATCATGTCCTTCAAAATATCAACGCTAAAGAAAGTTATCCCTACAAAATCATATACTCTTGTCATGCTCCATCTTCTTAACACAAAGTATTTATCATGCACAACCTGGATGACAAGCGAGCAATTGGTTCATACTTTTTAACGCGCTTCCGCTTTTTCAACTCTCAAGCAATATATGAGCGCAAGCCATGGATATAGCACTATGGGTGGAATAGAGTGTGGTGATGGGGATAATATAGAGAAGACAAAAATGGAGAAGGCCTCACATCGACGAGGCTAATCAATGGGCTAAGGAGATGCCCATCAATAGATGTCAATGCAGGATTGCCATGCAACAGATGCACTAGGGGCTATAAGTGTATGAAATCTCAAAAACAAAACTAAGTGGGTGTGCATCCAACTTGCTTGCTCATGAAGACCTAGGGCATTTGAGGAAAAGCCCATCGTTGGAATACACAAGCCAAGTTATATAATGAAAAATTCCCACTAGTTAAATGAAAACGAAAGCATAGGAGACTCTCTATATAAAAACATTGTGCTACTTTCAAGCACAAGTGTGGAAAGGGTAGTAACATTGCCCCCTCTTTTTTTTCTCTCATTTTTTGTTGGGCTCTTTTGGCCTCTTTTTTATGGGCTCTTTTCAACCTATTTTCTTATTTCCTCACTTGGGACAATGCTCTAACAATAAATACGATGATCATCACACTTCTATTTACTTACAACTCGAAAGAAAATTACAACTCGATACTAGAACAAAATATGACTCTATATGAATGCCTTCGATGGTGTACCGGGATGTGCAATGATCTAACGTAACATGTATATAAAAATTATAAACGGTGGCTGAGCCACAAATACGATGTTAGCTATATGATCATGCAAAGCAATATGACAATGATGATGTGTATCATAATAAAACAGAACGGTGGAAGTTGCATGGAAATATATCTCAGAATGGCTATGGAAATGCCATAATAGGTAGGTATGGTGGTTGTTTTGAGGAAGATATAAGGAGGCTTATGTGTGATAGAGTGTATCATATCATGGGGTTTCGATGCACTAGCGAAGTTTGCACCACATATCAAGGTGAGAAAGGGCAATTCACGATACCGAAGAGGCTAGCAAATTGCAAAAAGGTGAGAGTGCATATAATCCATGGACTCACATTAGTCATAAAGAACTCACATACTTATTGCAAAAGTTTATTATCCCTTGAAGCAAAGTACTACTATGCATGCCCCTAGGGGGATAGATTTGTAGAAAAATACCATTGCTCGTCCCCGGCCGCCACCCATAAGGAAGACAATCAATAATAAATCATGCACCAACTTCTTAGCATAACGAGACTCTATAGTTCATGCTTCGGGAATCACAAACCTTAACATCAATATTCTTACTAAACCACAATTACTCACTAGCACAACCCACATATTACCACCTTTATATCGCAAAACTATTGCAAGGAATCAAACTTATCATATTTAGTGATCCAGATGGAAGTTTTTATCATATCCCTCTTGAATACCTATCATATTAGGAACAAATTTATAACCCGTACTAATTGCCATTACTATTATCAACTCTCAAAAAAGATATTAGTGAATCATGAGGGTGCAGCTATTTCTTTAAAATATAACCACTGATACGTCTCCGTCGTTGTTCCATGCCAATATTATTCACTTTCATATACTTTTTGGCAACTTTTTATATTATTTTTGGGACTAACATATTGATTCAAAGGCTGTGCAGTTCTCGCCTGTTGCATGTTTTATGTTTCGCATAATATCCATATCAAACGGAGTCCAAATGGGATAAAAACGGACGGAGCTTATTGTTGGAAAATATGGAAAATTCCGGAAGAAAAATCCATGCGAGACTGTGCCCGAGGTGGTCACGAGGTAGGGGGCGCGCCTGGCCCCCCTGGGCGCGCCACCTACCCTCGTGAGCCCACCGTAAGGCGGTTGATGCTCTTCTTTTGCCGCAAGAAAGCTAATATTCGGAAAAAAATCACGACGAAGGTTTCAGGCCAATCGGAGTTACGGATCTCCATATATACACGAAACGGTGAAACAGAGCGGAAGGGAACGCAAAAAAGAGAGATAGATCCAATCTCGGAGGGCTCTCGCCCCTCCCAAGCCATGGGAGCCAAGGACCAGAGGGGAAACCCTTCTCCCATCTAGGGAGAAGGTCAAGGAAGAAGAAGAAGGAGGGGGGCTCTCTCCCCCTCACTTCCGGTGGCGCCGGAACGCCGCCGGGGGCCATCATCATCACCGCGATCTTCACCAACACCTCCGCCATCTTCACCAACATCTCCATCACCTTCCCCCCTCTATCTACAGCGGTCCACTCTCCATAAACACGCTGTACCCTCTACTTGAACATGGTGCTTTATGCTTCATATTATTTTCCAATGATGTGTTGCCATCTTATGATGTCTGAGTAGATTTTCGTTGTCCTATTGGTGGTTGATGAATTGCTATGATTGATTTAATTTGCTTGTGGTAATGTTGCTGTCCTTTGGTGCCCATCATATGAGCTGCTGTGTGATCACACCATAGGGTTAGTTGTATGTTGATAGGACTATGTATTGGAGGGCAAGAGTGATGAAGCTTCAACCTAGCATAGAAATTGATGCATACGGGATTGAAGGGGACCAATATATCTTAATGCTATGGTTGGGTTTTACCTTAATGAACGTTAGTAGTTGCGGATGCTTGCTAATAGTTCCAATCATAAGTGCATAGAATTCCAAGTAAGGGATGACATGCTAGCAGTGGCCTCTCCCACATAAAACTCCTCGTTGGGTTCGACACTCTTACTTATCGAAAACTGTTGCGATCCCCTATACTTGTGGGTTATCAACCACCTGTTGGTGCAACAAACCTTGGGTCTGTTTCCCAGACTGTGCCCAAGCACGGGAACATGGACAGGACACCAACCTAAGTCAGAATACAAGATACCAAGAGCTTCGAAGGACCAGCATGCCGATCAAGAAGACCAGAGTCAAGCCAGAGAAGCCAGATTCCACCAAGAGAAAAGCCTCCCCTTTGCCTGGCAGGCGAGCTCGGCAAGGACGGGGTCACCCCTGGGAAAAGACGTCCAAGACGTCCCGACAGGGCCTGTCGGGACTCGCAAAGGCAACACCACCTCACCCAAGCACTCCGCCATGACCCACGTCATCAATCAGTGCGATGTCAAGCCGCAAAGTGACTAAGTGGCTGTCGTTCGCCACATGGCAGCCTCTTTCTACAGGAAATGCCTACAGATGACACCCGTCCAGCGATGTGTCAAGCAAGCAGGGGTGGAGCTGGCGAGATAACCCAGCAAGGCTTGCTGGGCAACCAATGACGTTTCATTAAGCGATGCATTTAATGCACCCTGTCAGCCTGCAGAGTTAGGTATGATAGCACTGTTTGCTATCTTATCATTGCATAATGACTACTTTGTCATTGTGGTAACCCCTTAATCTATAAAAGGAGGCCCATGGCAACCATAGAAAGGGTTAGAAAGTTGGACAACTCACACGCCCGTACACGCATAGCCACTGCCGCCCCTGCTGGGCAAGTGCACTATGCTCCACCCCCATTCTTCCACCATCAACCCACCAAAGCAGGAGTAGGGTTTTACGCCTCATGGTGGCCCGAACCTGGGTAAAATTGCCTGTATGATCTTTGCTGTGCTGCCCCACGCTGGTCTGCTCTTTGTGCAACGCGACACCCCCTTCCAAACCAGCAAGGGGCCCTCCGGTACCATAGGTGGCCGTGTTTTCCCACGACATCTTTCGAGCGCCAGGTAGGGGGGTCGCTTGTGCGAGCCTGAAGGCGTGTGCGGGGGAACGCCCCCCTTCATCACCGTATTCACCTTCGATGGCGCCATCGACCATGGCGGCCAAGAAGATATCCGGTGCTTCGGCTCACCCATCCACCTCGAAGGCTCCGCCGCCCGCGACCTCTAATGTCGCGTGGGACGCAGAGACACACGAGGACATGCACACCGCTGGGGGCGTGGTCGGAGCAGGAGACACCGTCACCACTTTCCCCGTGGCTGACGCAGGAGCGGGAGACATTGGAGGAGAACAGCATCAGCAGTGACCCGACGGCCACGCTCCACAAGGTACGGGTGAGGGGGTTACTCCGTCCGCGCCCCCTTCTCACGCCGAAAGGCATAGTCACAGCAACAGCGCTCAGACTGGGGCAAATCACCACCCTCCTACTGCCCCCGATACAGGAGCGACCGCGGCGCGCGCGCTTCCCCCTAGCCGGGTCGACCAAGTTGCTGCGCCCGACGGAGCCGCTGCCATTCAGGTGGCCGCCCCGCAGCAGCAGGGGCGTGGTGCTGCCGTCACCAGCACTGTCAGGAGCCGAGCGACGGTGCGATCTACTTCATCATCACCTATGCCAAGAATAGCCACGGAGGCCATGGCGCGGGCTCAGATGCTGCTGAGGTTTCCGCCAGCGGCCGAGCAGATGAACGAATGGTGTGCCACCATCCAAATTCTGCTCGGTTTCACCAAAGCTGGGGGCTCGCAGCGAGCCGGCCCGCCACAGCCTCCCCAGGCGACGACAAAGGCTCGTGCTGCTAGCCGTATGGGAGGTGCCACCCCCATGGTGCAGTCCTCGCCACGGCAGCCAGCGCAAGCGCAACAGATTCAAGACCCTGACGACGCCTCGATGGCCTCCTCTAACCCCCGAGGACGTCCAGGCCGACGGCGAGCCCCAGAGAATAGGTGGAGGGGAGACACGGGCGTCATTGTTGAGCAACGCCGCGACGACCCCCGTCGGATCGACGGGTGTGATGGCCTTGACATCGACGAACCCGCGCTTGGTATTGGTGGGTGCGGCTACCTTTCGAGGTTCGGTTCCCTGCCTTTACTCGTGAGCTACGGCAAGTCCGTTGGCTGTCCGTTCACATGTTCAAGCCAGTGATACCCGAGAAGTACAATGGGAGGCTGAACCCGGTAGAGTTCCTGAGCATCTACACCATCGTTGTTCAGGATGCCGGGGGAAGAGATGAGAAGGTGTTTGCCAACTACTTCCCTTTGGCTCTCAAGTCCAATGTGAGATCTTGGCTGATGCATCTACCGGAGAACTCCATTTCATCATGGATTGACCTGTGCCATGAGTTCATTGGAGCCTTCACCAGCGGCCATCAAGAGCCCGGCAGGCCGAGCGACTCGCAGCTTCTCCAACAGAAGGAAGGAGAAACCCTCGGTAAGTATTTACAGAGATTCAACAAAGTTCATAGAAACATTCTGAATATCCATCCAGCAGCTGTAATAGCTGCCTTCCATTCCAATGTGCGCAACCGCCAAATTCGTTCCAAGATAAACGTGCAGTTGCCCAAGACTGTGAAGGAGCTTTACACCTTGGTGGATAAGTGTGCTCGGATGGAGGAGGGAAGGAAGTTGCCCAGAGAGGAAGATTGCACCAACATCGATTCAGAGGATGATGATGAGTCAACCAGTCAGAAGAAGAGAAAGAAGCGCAGTAAGAAGCAGAAGGACAAGGCAGTTGAGGGAGTCCTGGACTAGGGGGTTTCCGGATAGCCGAACTATCATCGCGGCCGGACTCCAAGACTATGAAGATACAAGATTGAAGACTTTGTCCCGTGTCCGGATGGGACTTTCCTTGGCGTGGAAGGCAAGCTTGGCGATACGGATATGTAGATCTCCTACCATTGTAATCGACTACGTGTAACCCTAACCCTATCCGGTGTCTATATAAACCGGAGGGTTTTAGTCCGTGGGGACGAACAACAATCATACCATAGGCTAGCTTCTAGGATTTAGCCTCCTTGATCTCGTGGTAGATCTACTCTTGTACTACCCATATCATCAATATTAATCAAGCGGAGTAGGGTATTACCTCCATTGAGAGGGCCCGAACACAGGTAAAAACATCGTGTCCCTTGTCTCCTGTTACCATCCGCCTAGACGCATGATTCGGGACCCCTACCCGAGATCCGCCGGTTTTGACACCGACATTGGTGCTTTCATTGAGAGTTCCTCTGTGTCGTCACCTATAGGCCCGATGGCTCCTTCGATCATCAACAATGACATGGTCCAGGGTGAGACTTTTCTCCCCGGACAGATCTTCGTATTCGGCGGCTTTGCACTGCGGGCCAATTCACTTGGCCATCCGGAGCAGATCGAAATCCACGCCCCTGACCATCAGGTCAGATTTGGAAGCTTGAATTATACGGCCGACATCCGCCGAGACTTGATCTTCGACGGATTCGAGCCACAGCCAAGCGCACCGCACTGTCTCGATGGGCATGATCTAACTCTGCCGTCGAACAGTGTCCTGGAGGCCGCACTAATGTCCGCTCCGAACATTGATTCGGAGCCGATCTCGCCGATCGAGGATGGTTGGTTGAACACCACCTCGGGGGCTGAAATCTCTACGGTGATTGAGCCGAACTCCATCCCTGTCCTTTGTGAAGACCTTGACTCCAGGGTGCCGGACTCCTCTCCGGACTCCGAACCCTCCGCGCCCCTGCCAATCGAATCCGATTGGGCGTCGGTCATGGAGTTCACTGCCGCGGACATCTTTCAGCACTCGCCCTTTGGCGACATCCTGAATTCACTAAAGTCTCTCTCTTTATCCAGAGAGCCCTGGCCGAACTACGGACATGAAGGTTGGGATACAGACGACGAAGAAATTCAACGCCCACCCACCACCCACTTTGTAGCCACTGTCGATGATTTAACCGACATGCTCGACTTCGACTCCGAAGACATCGACGGTATGGACGGCGATGCGGAGACGACCAAGACCCAAAGGCCCTCTTGGGCACCGGAAGGCCACCTCGTCATACAACATATACATGGTGGACATCCCAAAAGATGGGAACGGCGATGGAACAACGGAGGATGACCCCTCAAGAAGCAACGAAGCGCCCGGCGTCGTGGCGCCGCTCTAAATCCCGCCACAAAGAAAACGGTGATTCCGCACGGAGATAATAACACCCGGACAGTGCCAAAGACAACCCCTCCAGCAGGACTCGGCGCGGGAGGAGGGAGAAGCAAGTCCGCCGACGGTCAAGGCAGAAAAGAGGTCGAGGGCGATAATTATGCGCCTCCCTCCGAAGATGAGGCAAGCCTCAACGACAACGAATTTGTCGTGCACGAGGATCCCGCCGAACAGGAGCATTTCAAACACGGGCTTATAGCCACGACAAGCAGCCTCAAGAAAAGCAGCAACAGCTTAGAGCTGACCAAGACACGCTAGGTGACGGATGGATGAAGTCCTTGCAGCGAAGAGTATGAACTCGAATGCCCCTCCAAAAGCTACCCCAAACGCAGGCCGTTGCTTCGATCAGAGGAGGAAGCACCCAAGTCACCAGCGCACGACATGGCAGACCGGCCACCCCGTGGCCGCGACATAGAAGCCTCTTGGCCCTCCGCTCAAGCCACACCCCGACGCCGCTCAAGAAGTACCAAGGCACGGGAAAATGCGCCGGACTTGCGAGATATATTGGAGGATAAGGCAAAACATACAAGATCGATCTACGGATCGCGTGGGCGTAACGACTCGGGATGATTACCGTCGCCGGATACTGACAAACCGGCGGGCCGAACACGATGAGACAAAGCTCATATGAGCTACGCCGTGATATAGCCCAATCTGAGGCGCCACACACCCACTATGCTTCACGAGATGAAGTAATGGATCATCAAATCCCCGAGGGCTTCAAACCCGTAAACATCGAATCATACGATGGTACCACAGATCCTGCTTGATGCGGATCGAGGAATATCTCCTCCATATCCACATGGCCCTTGGTGATGATCTACATGCCATCAAATACCTCCCACTCAAGCTTAAAGGACCTGCTCGGCATTGGCTCAACAGCTTGCGGCCAGAATCAATTGGTTGTTGGGAGGACACCGGAAGCCGCATTCCTTGATAACTTCCAGGCACATATGTGCAACCACCGGGCCGATGACCTCAGCCATATAATTCAGCAGCCAGAAGAACCGGCCAGACAATTCTAGACACGGTTCCTAACAAAGAAAAATCAAATCGTTGACTGTCCGGATGCAGAGGCCCTTGCAGCCTTCAAACATAACATCCATGATTTAATGGCTTGCCCGGCACCTAGGACAGGAAAAGCCGAAATCCATGGCAGCCCTCACAACACTCATGACCCGCTTTTGTGCGGGAGAGGACAGCTGGCTAGCTCGAAGCAACAACTTGGCCAAACACCCTGATAGTTCGGATAACAAGGATAGCAATGGCAGGTCGCGTCGCAACAAGAACAAGCGCCGCATTAACCGTGATAACGCTGAAGATACGACAGTCAATGCCGGATTCAGAGGCTCTAAACCCGGACTGCGGAAGAAGCCATTCAAAAGAAATACCCAGGGCCCGTCCAACTTGGACCGAATACTCGATCGCTTGTGCCAGATACATGGCACCCCCGAAAAACCAGCCAATCACACCAACAGGGATTGTTGGGTGTTCAAGCAAGCGAGCAAGTTAAGTGCGAACTCAATGAAAAGGGGCTGCATAGCGATGACGAGGAAGAGCCCCGGCCGCCGAACAATAGAGGACAGAAGGGCTTTCCCACACAAGTGCGGACGGTGAACATGATATACGCAACCCATATACCCAAAAGGGAGAGAAAGCATGCACTAAGGGACGTATATGCGATGGAGCCAGTCGCCCCGAAGTTTAACCCATGGTCTTCCTGCCCGATCACCTTCGATCGAAGGGACCACCCCACTAGCATCTGTCACGGCGGTTTCGACGCATTGGTTCTTGACCCAATTATTGACGGATTTCACCTCACCAGAGTCCTGATGGACGGCGGTAGCAGCCTGAACCTGTTTTATCAGGACACAGTGCAAAAAATGGGCATTGACCCCTCAAGGATTAAACCTACAAAGACGACCTTTAAAGGCGTCATACCGGGTGTAGAGGCCAATTGTACGGGCTCAGTTACACTCGAAGTGGTCTTCGGATCCACAGATAACTTCCAAAGCGAAGAGTTGATCTTCGACATAGCCCCGTTCTGCAGCGGCTATCACGCACTGCTCGGACGAACCGCATTTGCAAAGTTCAATGCAGTGCCGCACTACACATACCTCAAGCTCAAGATGCCAGGCCCTCGAGGTGTAATCACGGTCAATGGAAACATCGAACGCTCTCTCTGAACGGAGTACACACGGCGGCCCTCGCGGCGGAGGTGCAAAGCAGCCTCTCACAGCAATTCTTGAGTCCGGCCACTAAGCGTCCGGACACTGTCAAGCGCGCCCAGAGTAACCTACAACAAGACCGCCTGGCACGATTCAAGCACGCGTAGCAATCCGGCCCCAACCCCATCCCTCGTGAAATTGCGAAGCCAGTACTACGCGTACATAACTACGCTCTGGAGATACCATGGGCATAAGGGGAGGGGCACGACCACGGAATGCCCAGAATGCGGCTTAACCGCACCAGGGGCTCCCGATTGTGTCATTCTTTTTCTTTTTTATTTTTTCATTTTTTCAGGACTCCGTTTTCCAGAAGTCCTGTCCGGCACTAGAATCGCCGAACTCACGATGCAACAACCAGGGAAGCAGAAAGCTACGTCGAGTGTTCAGGTGGTCTCTATTACGAGCATTATACCTGTTTTACATACCATCCCGCAGCTTACCCCTGGAGGGGGACATGTTAAATAATCTCATCCCTTGCTTATCACACTATTTGTATCGTTCTGCTTTCATTGCAGTACATTTTTGAATAAATAATACATAGCTTTTTCTTATTATTGCACTCCTTTCTTTTATCTATATATATGTTTATTTCATGACATGTTGCACCCGTACACTTTGGTACGGCCAATACACCAAGGGTTTAAGTACCCCAAAATTATGGTGTGACAAGTCCGAACACTTTCACAAGTGTGGCACCCCGAACTTATAGCATTATATGCATCGGCTCCGAATCATGTCTTGGGTCAATAGTTGGGTTTGCGGCTCCGTGTTTTGGTACCTTACGTTCCGTTATATCGGCTAAGGTATCATTGGGAGAACCATCCTGCGATTGTGCCCCAGTTGAGCTGGGTCGAGCACCTCGATGGAGAAAGCTAAAACTGACCGTCATGATAGGCGAGAGCGGTCGCTGTTCGAGAGGTTTTTCGGGTCCCTAAAGGCTTATGCCGCTTAGAGCGAGGAACTGAATTGTCCGGCCAAGGCGTGGATAGCGCCCGAACTCGGTCTTCGAATACTAGGGGCTTCGCCAAAATTTAAAATTATAGAATTCTATGGCTAAGTGAGAGTGTTCAAGCATTATAAGTCCGGTTGCCTTGTTCGTTGCGTTGAGCGCCTCCCTAGATGGACCCAAGAATGGGAACAAGAGTGCTCAAGTTTATCCTGAATACCCCAGCACTCGTGGCATGGGGGCTGAAGCCAACGACTTGCCATCTCTCAAATTTGATAAACGGCCGCATAGAAGGTAATTTTAAATTAACAAGCGTTGCTTAGTGCATATGAACAAGTTTTCAGCGTACAGGATAACAAATGCGAGTCTATTCAAAAATTACATCTTTGGAGCACTCATCCGCTATTCAGCGGGCACCCTTCAGAGGCCCTCATAGTACATTTCGGGCGCGATGCTCCTTGCCCTTCGGTGGCCCGTCCGTCACAAGCTTCTCCGCATCTAGCTTGCCCCGATTGCACTTTAGCACGGGCAAGGGCCAACGGACACCTTCAATGCAGACGAGCGCTTGATGACTTCAATTCGTGGACAAAGGCCCACCAGCCGCTACACTAAGCGAAGTAGGTCCTGTGCATGGCTTCCAATGGCCACGGCCGAACTATAAGGCCCTTCATGGCCTGTTCGGCGACCTTGTGGAGCTCGACCTGTTCGCTTAGGGGCACCAGATGTCCGGCCTCAGCATACTGAGACCAGCACACCTTCTCTGTCGAGCTCCCCTCCTTGGCGCGGTAGAACGCGGCAACATCCGATACACTACGAGGCAGATCTGCGAACGCTCCTGGAGAGCTCCGAATCCGGGTAAGTAATAGGTAATTCACTTTCACATGCTTGCTTTGCCTAAAGAATGCCTTACCCGCCGCGATCTTCTTTATTGCCTCAATCTCCTGGAGGGCTTTTTGGGCCTCGGCCTTAGCATCTTTGGCACTCTCAAGAGCCGAAGCAAGCTCGGACTCTCAGGTCTTCGAGTCACGCTCCAAACCCTCGTGTTTCTCCACGAGAGCCTGGAGCTCTTGCCGCACCTCCGCCAGCTGCGCCTCCCCCTTCTCTCGCTCGGTGCGTTCCGCAGCCGCTTTGTTTTCGGCCACGGACACCGCTTCCTTCAGGGTCGCCACCTCGATCGTGGCCCCTGCAGTACCCATGCTATTCCTGTTATTTTTTGCAACCGAAACCTTTCTATAAGGTATTTCTTTAATAAGGTATTACTTACATTCCTTGTCCTCGAGCTGCTTCTTGGCAAGGCCGAGCTCATTCTCGCACTGCTCGAGGCTCTGCTTCAATGCATTGACCTCTGCAGTCGGTCTTGGCAGAGGTCGGCGCAGCCTGCATTCCCATATTGACATACTTATGTTAGACTCCTCGTTTATCTTTTTAGATCCTTAGTCCGGCTTTTCTTTCCGAACACCGAACTAAGCATCGTGGGCTACTATCTATGCGGTAATATTTTTACATATTCTAAACTTACCTCAAAGCCTGTTAGAAGGCTGGTACAGGCTTCGGTCAGCCCGCTCTTGGCGGAATGAACTGTCCGGATCACCGCACTCATAACAGTGCGGTGCTCCTCCTCAATGGAAGCGCTGTTAAGCGCCTCCAGTAAGCTATCCAGTGCCTCCGGTTGGACGGAGGACACCGGCGTCTTACCCTTCTTACGAAGGGACCGCTTGCCGGACTCCGAAACTGCTGAAGGTTCCGGCATGGAGTCCGGACGAGGGTCGCGGTTAGAGCCCCTAGGGGTCTCGCCCCCCACGCACCTGGAGTCCGGGAGGTTGCCTTGCGGCGCCTCCTACGCCACCTCCTCTTGACCAGGCCCCCCTTGGGGCCCCACCTCGGCGTCGTCCGCAGCGTGAGATGAGGAGGCGGCCGGAAGTGAAGTACTCTCCATTTCCAACGAACCCAGGGACCCGCTCGATGAAGCGGCGAACTCGCCCTTGGGCGGGCTGCATGATTGTTCGGCATTAGAGAACACTATGCAATGATAAAAAAAGCCATGGGTATCTGGACACTTAAGATCTCGCCAGGGGCTTGGCCCTTGTTGGCCAATCCTCCTCGTCGTTGTCGACGTTGGTGGAGAAGTCCGGAGGAAGGGTTCTTCCCTTCTTGGACCCTCCGGCCTCCCCAGTTGGGGCGGCCTTCCTTTTCCTCTCCTCCCCCGCTGGGGGAGAGGCTTCTTTTTCCTCCTCCTCATTCTCAGGAGAAGATTCTGCTTCAGAATCTGACAGCACTAGGCGTCTCGAGCTCCTTCGAGTTCCCGTTGCCTCCTTCTTGGCCTTCTTCTCCGGCACCACATGAGGTGCCGGAGCCAGCATCCCCGTCAATCGGGCGTCCGCTGGGTCTTCTGGCAAAGGCGCCGGACAGTTAACCTATCCGGACGTCTTCAGCCAGTCCTGTTAAAGGTTAGGGAGTTTTAGATCCCACATAGAGTCAAACTATGAAAAAAGAGTCCCATAAAGGGTAAAATAACTCACCTCGCTGGCTTGACGCTGCGAGCTGAATCCGCGATCTTCGGTAGAGGATGTGGGAGCCTCGGCACCCTTGAACAGCACCTTCCAGGCATCCTCGTACGTAGTGTCGAAGAGCCTTTTCAGAATTGGGTGCTGTGCCGGATCGAACTCCCACAATTTGAAGGCCCGTTGTTGGCATGGGAGAATCCGGCGGATGAGCATCACCTGGATTACATTGACAAGCCTGAGATTCTTGTCCACCAGGTTCCTGACGCATGTTTGGAGTCCGGATAGCTCATCCGAATTCCCACACGGCAGGCCCATCTCTTTCCATGATGAGAGCCGTGTGGGGAAGCCAGATCTGAATTCGGGGGCCGCCGCCCATTTGGGGTCGCGCGGCTCGGTGATATAGAACCACCCCGACTGCCACCCCTTTATTGTCTCCACATAGGAGCCCTCGAGCCATAGGACTTTGGCCATCTTGCCGACCATGGTGCCTCCGCACTCCGCTTGACGGCCGCCCACTACCTTCGGCCGGACGTTGACGATCTTCAGCCATAAGCCGAAGTGAGGCTGGATGCAGAGGAAGTCCTCGCATACGATGATGAACGCTGAGATGTTGAGGATGAAATTCGGGGCCAGATCGTGGAAGTCCAGGCCGTAGTAGAACATGAGCCCCCGGACAAATGGGTGAAGTGGAAAACCTAGTCCACGGAGGAAGTGGGGGAGAAACACCACCCTCTCATGGGGCACAGGGGTTGGAATGAGCTGCCCAGCGTCCGGGCAGCCGGTCTGGCGATGTCGCCGGACAAGTATCCGGCCTCCGCAGCTTTGAGATGTGCCCCTCCGTGATGGAGGAGGCCATCCACCTGCCTCCCGCCTCGACATAGTTGGAGAAGGTTGAGGTGGGGTGTGCGGACTTGGGCGCTGGAGCTCGAGTCTTGGAAATGGATGAGCAAAGGAGGAAGAAGGCGTGGGTGAAAAGGTGGATCCTTATCCCCTTATATGGACGGACGAAGCTATGCGTCCCCCACCAGCTGGTAAAACTAAGCTTATCTCGGTAGCGCCGTAATCAATGGCGGCGGATGGGTTAACCACGTCCGTATTGATGGGAATCCCGGAATAAGGGGGCACGATCTATGCTTTGATAAGACGTGCGTGGAAACCGCCTCGCTAAACGCTACCGAGGGGAACAAAGAAAACGATTCATATAAAGGCCTGGCCGTGGTGTGATGTCACGCCGCGGAATACGTCAGCAGATCTGTGCACAAGTTATTATCTCTATGGTGGTATGTGGAACTTGTTTTGCAGAGCCGGACACTATCCTTGTGTTCAAAAACCTTCTATAAAGTATTTGGAGGAGGAACCCGCCTTGCAATGCCGAAGACAATATGCGCGCGGACTAAATCGTCATTGAAGCTTTGGTTCAGGGGAGCTACGAGGGAGTCTGGACTAGGGGGTGTCCGGATAGCCGAACTATCATCGTGGCCGGACTCCAAGACTATGAAGATACAAGATTTAAGACTTCGTCCCGTGTCCGGATGGGACTTTCCTTGGCGTGGAAGGCAAGCTTGGCGATACGGATATGTAGATCTCCTACCATTGTAACCGACTCTGTGTTACCCTAACCCTATCCGGTATCTATATAAACCAGAGGGTTTTAGTCCATAGGACGAATAACAATCATACCATAGGCTAGCTTCTAGGGTTTAGCCTCCTTGATCTCGTGGTAGATCTACTCTTGTACTACCCATATCATTAATATTAATCAAGCAGGAGTAGGGTATTACCTCCATCGAGAGGGCCGAACCTGGGTAAAAACATCGTGTCCCTTGTCTCCTGTTACCATCCGCCTAGACGCATAGTTCGGGACCCTCTACCCGAGATCCGCCGGTTTTGACACCGACAGTAGTGATGACTGTTGAAGGATCGGGTACACCTAGTACCGGCAGGAAGGCCAAAGCTGAGGTCCCAAGCAAGGAAGCTGCCGTGTGCGCTAACTGCCGGGAGGACGCGGCTGCCGAGAAAGCTGGGAAAGGTGAGGGTCCGTATTGCAAGATTCATTGGACCAAAGGCCACGAGCTTCAAGAATGTTATCAGGTTGAGTAGCTCGTCAAGAGACAGAGAGCAGAGTATGAAAAGCGTGACAAGGAAAAGGGTCAGAATGTTACTGGCGAAAAGGGTCGAGGCGGTGAAGTAAATCCCCCCGGGGAGCCCTTTCGGAACCAAGGCAAGCCCGCCAGAGGTCGAGAGAAGGAAGCTTGTGATGATGAGAGTGATGGAGGGGATGAAGAGGAAACCAGTGAGCAGGAGTTTCAGAAGGCCACTGACGCCCTGTGCATTGACGGGGGTGCATCTTTGCACACCTCTCACCGCCAGCTTAAGCAGTGGGCGCGAGAAGTCAATGCCGTGGAACTAACACCAGAGGCCCGAAAGCCGCTCAAATGGTCATGCACGCCCATCATCTTTGACGAAGAGGATCATCCTAGCTGCACCGCAGCGGTAGTATGTTTGCCATTGTTGGTCTCTCCAACAATTTGCAACCTCAAGGTCACAAAAATGTTGGTGGATGGTGGGGTCGGGTTGAATCTGATCTCCCGGGCAGTTACCAGCAAGCTTCAGATAGCGGAGGAAGAACTAGAGGTTACCGGCACGTTTCAAGGAGTTATTCCCGGTAAGAGTCATCCTAAGGGAAAGATCATGTTGCCGGTAACGTTTGGGGGAGAGCTGAACTACCGGACTGAGAAGATTGTGTTTGATATGGTTGACCTTCCCCTACCGTACAATGGGATTCTTGGATGCCTAGCCCTAGCTAAATTCATGGTGGCATCCCACTATGCTACAACACCTTGAAAATGCCTGGGCCTTTTGGAGTCATTTCCATCCCATCAGATGAGAAGGATGCAATCGTTTGTGTGGACAAGATGTACCAGGATGCGGTCGCGGCAGAGGCAGCGATAGCAATAGTTCCTGCCAAGGAAAGTAAGGGAAAGAAGAAAGGTTGTAGGGACTCCGGCAGAGATTCCGGGAAGCGTGCCCCCACCTAGTGCACGAAACCCATTGATGACTTGCCGGAGAGTTCCAAGAGCAATCGATCCAAGGTCGCTGCACCCCAAGTAAAGAAGGTCCCGGCAGGGTTGACTGGCGTTGATGGCACTTTCACTATCAGTGCCACTCTCGATGACAAATATATAAGCACGCTCGTTGCCTTCCTGTGGGTGAATATCGATGTGTTTGCCTGGCAACCATCTGATATCCCCGGTGTTCCCAGGGAGGTAATTGAGCACCACCTTGCTGTCTGCCAACATGCCCGACCTGTCAAGCAGAAAGCCCGGAAGCATGCCTTTGAGAGGCACTAGTTCATTGCAGAAGAGATTAAGAAACTTGAAGCAGCTGGTTTGGTCAGAGGAGTGTTACACCCCACGTGGTTGGCAAATCCAGTGTCGGTCCGGAAGGCTAATGGGAACAGGAGGCTTTGCATAGATTTCACAGATCTCAACAAAGCTTGCCCGAAGGACCCGTTTCCCTTGTCGCGTATCGATCAGATTGTGGATTCCACTTCAGGTTGTGATTTTCTCTCCTTTCTGGATGCATATTCTGGGCACCATCAGATCTTCATGTCCAAGGAAGCTGAAGAGAAGACGTCGTTCATCACTCCATGTGGTACGTACTGTTTGTCCGCATGCCATTCGGATTAAAGACTGCCCTGTCCACTTTTGCATAGAAAGTCCAGATTGGTTTTGAGCCACAACTACACAGAAACATAGAGGCGTATATGGATGATACTATGGTCAAGACCAAGGATAGAGCCACCCTTATTCAGGATTTAGAGGTGACATTTGCTAATCTGTGTAAGATCAACTTGAAGCTCAACCCGGAGAAGTGTGTGTTTGGCGTTCCCTCCGGCAAGATGCTTGGGTTCTTTGTGTCCCATCGGAGGATCGAAGCCAACCCCGACAAGATCAAAGCTATCGAGCAGATCCAAGCACCAAGGACAATCAAGGATGTGAGGCGTCTGACAGGGTGTGATGCCGCGCTAAGCAGATTCATCTCCAAGTCTGCCGAGCACGCCCTGCCATTCTTAAAAATCTTGAAGAAGGCATGGCCCATGAAGTGGACTTCAGAAACAGATGCAGCTTTGCAAGAGTTGAAGACCTACTTGTCCTATGTGCCTACCCTCGTTGCTCCCAAACCACAAGAACCATTGTTGCTGTACTTAGCGGCAACAAACCAAGTGGTTAGTGCAGCCTTGGTGGCGCAGCGGGAAGTGGACGAGGCGGAAGTGAGCAAGAACCGGCAGAGTCAGAAAAAGATCGAGACAGCGATAAGCATGGCAGCGAGAGCAACCCCAAGGACACGAAAAGGAAGAAAGTGGTGTAGCGCCCAGTATACTTCGTCAGCTCCTTGTTACAGGGGGCTAGATCGAGGTACTCTGGCATGCAAAAGTTGATCTTTGGTCTCATCATGGCCTCAAGGAAACTGCGCCACTACTTTCAAGGCCATGAGATCACGGATGTCACTCGTTTCCCCTTGCAAAGGATACTCAGAAACCCTGAGGCTACCGGAAGAATAGTGGAGTGGGATTTGGAGTTATCCATCTTTGGCTTGAAGTTTGAGAGCACATCGACAATCCAGAGCAGGGCATTGGCAGAGTTTATTGCAGAATGGACGCCAACCCCTGATGAGGAAGTGCTAGAGACAATTATCCCTGGCAAGGAATTACCCCAAGAATGGATTTTGTATTTTGATGGTGCCTTTTCCCTGCAAGGTGCAGGGGCTGGAGTGCTTCTGGTCGCCCCCTCCGGGGAGAACTTGAAGTATGTCGTCCAGATGCATTTTTCCCGGGAAGAGGCAACCAACAATACAACAGAGTATGAAGGGATCCTTGCCGGGCTCATGATTGCAGTAGAGTTGGGAATTAAGAAGTTGATCATTCGAGGAGATTCGCAGCTTGTGGTGAGACAAGTCAGCAAGGATTACCAAATTCCATTGATGGAGTAATATGTCGAGGAAGTGAGGAGATAGGAGGAACGCTTTGACAGATTGCAAACAGAGCACGTACCCCGTGCGGAAACAGCATAGCTGATCATCTGTTAAAGTGTGCTGCGCAGAAGCTTCCTGTGGAACCAGGGAATTTTGTTCTCCATCTTACTCAGCCCTCCGTATCCCCAGCAACAATGGCCCAGAAAATGAGGAAATTGGACTCCCGTAAGCCTCTCCCAGTAGAGCCGTCCGCTCCTGGCAGAGACCCTGTAGGAAACAACTCCTCGCCACCTGCCGAACCGCACCCTCCAGCTGGGCCTATGGACCCCGTGAACGAGGCATGTGCTCCCACAGCAAAGGAGGTGCCGCTAGTCCTCGTTGCCGAGCCCCAGGATCCAACTTGGGCAAGGCGCATTGAGGGAGTCCTGGACTAGGGGGTGTCCGGATAGCTGAACTATCATCGTGGCCGGACTCCAAGACTATGAAGATACAAGATTGAAGACTTCGTCCCGTGTCCGGATGGACTTTCCTTGGCGTGGAAGGCAAGCTTGGTGATATGGATATGTAGATCTCCTACCATTGTAACCGACTCTGTGTAACCCTAACCTATCCGGTGTCTATATAAACAGGAGGGTTTTAGTCCATAGGACGAACAACGATCATACCATAGGCTAGCTTCTAGGGTTTAGCCTCCTTGATCTCGTGGTAGATCTACTCTTGTACTACCCATATCATCAATATTAATCAAGCAGGAGTAGGGTATTACCTCCATCAAGAGGGCCCGAACCTGGGTAAAAACATCATGTCCCTTGTCTCCTGTTACCATCCACCTAGACGCACAGTTCGGGACCCCCTACCCGAGATCCGCCGGTTTTGACACCGACATTGATGCTTTCATTGAGAGTTCCTCTTTGTCGTCACCTATAGGCCAGATGGCTCCTTCGATCATCAACAACGACGCGGTCCAGGGTGAGACTTTTCTCCCCGGACAGATCTTCGTATTCGGTGGCTTCGCACTGCGGGCCAATTCACTTGGCCATCTGGAGCAGATCGAAAGCTACGCCCCTGGCCATCAGGTCAGATTTGGAGGCTTGAATTATATGGTCGACATCCGCGGAGAATTGATCTTCGGCGGATTCAAGCCACAGCCAACCACGCCGCACTGTCTCGATGGGCATGATGTAACTCTGCCGCCGAACGGTGTCCTGGAGGCCGCACTAGTGTCCGCTCCGAACATTGATTCGGAGCCGATCTCGCTGATCGAGGATGGTTGGTTGGACACTACCTCGGGGGCTGAAACCTCTACGGCGATTGAGCCGAACACAATCCCTGTCCTTTACGAAAACCGTGACTCCAAGGTGCCGGACTCCTCTCCGGACTCCGAACCCTCCGCGCCCCTGCCAATCGAATCCGATTGGGCGCCGGTCATGGAGTTCACTGCCGCGGACATCATTCAAAGCACTTTCGCCCTTTGGCGACATCACGAATTCACTAAAGTCTCTCTCTTTATCCGGAGAGCCTGGCGGACTACGGTCGGGAAGGTTGGGATGCGACGACGAAGAAATTTAACGCCCACCCACCACCCACTTTCAGAGCTAGCCCGTCGAAAGCTTACACGGCGTGCTCGATTTCGACCAAGACATCGACGGTATGGACGATGATGTAGGAGACAACCATGAACCAGCGCCTATAGGATGTTGGACAACCACCTCATCCCATGATGTATACATGGTGGATACACCTAAAGGAAGCGACGACAAGGAACAACGGGACGCTACGCAGGATAAATCCTCGGCGCCGAGCGGCAACGTAAACGCCGCACCAAGTCCCGCCTCAACAAAGACCCAGCCATAGAGCAGGGCGAACCAGTGGACGATGAACATGCTATCGAGCAACCGTCCGAACAGGACAACTTGGATAAACAACCCATCCCCAGCGAAGATAACAGTCCGGACGATCTCACGCCGGACAAATTGTTGGTGCAGAATAATCTCCACAAAAGGCTCGTCGCCACTGCGCGTAGCCTGAAAAAGCAGAAGCGGAAGCTCAAAACAGCGGAAGATGCACTCAAAATCAGATGGAGAAAAGTATTCAACACCGCAGACAAACACAGAGACAGTCGCCGAACAAAGAGCTACCCAAAGAGAAAGCTACTGCCCGAATTTGCTGAGGAGGCCGTAGAGCCCCCACAATCAAAAAGTAAGAAGGCCACCCGGTCGGATGGACGACCCCACGGCAAAAAGAGAGCATCAAATGGCGCCGCACACAAGCCGGTACGCGATCCGCATAAGGATTCATATCAAAAGGATGGCCCAGTTAGGTCCATCTATGGGCCGAGAAAGCAAGCTCTTCAAAGCAATTCAACACGTCAAATATCCGAACATCAGGACACACCCAAATACAGGGACGCCGCGCACCCCCTATTTTTCACCGATGAGGTGCTGGATCATGAATTTCCAGCGGGATTCAAGCCCGTAAACATAGAGGCATACGACAGAACAACAGACCCTGGAGTCTGGATTGAGGGCTATATCCTCCACATACACATGGCTAGAGGAGATGATCTCCACGCCATAAAAATACTTACCCCTCAAGCTCAAAGGGCCAGCCGGCATTGGCTTAAAAGCCTCCCCGAAAATACCATTGGAAGTTGGGAAGAGCTCGAGGATGCTTTTCGGGCAAATTTTCAAGGGACTTATGTCCGTCCTCCGGATGCAGACGATTTAAGTCATATAACTCAACAAACCGGAGAGTCAGCCTGCAAATTCTGGAACAGGTTCCTCACCAAAAAGAACCAAATAGTCGATGTCCAGACGCCGAAGCCTTAGCAGCTTTCAAACACAACGTCCGAGACGAATGGCTTGCCAGACACCTCGGCCAGGAGAAGCCGAGAACCATGGCCGCATTAGCAAGCCTCATGACCCGCTTTTGCGCGGGAGAGGATAGCTGGCTAGCAAGATGCAGCACCAGCGACCCAAGTACATCCGAAGTCAGGGATGGAAATGGGAAAACCACAGCGCAACAAGAACCAGCACCGGATTAAGAGGAACGGTCCAAAGAGCGCGACAGTCAACGCCGGATTCAAAAGCTCACGGCAGAACAATAAAAAACTTCCCCTTAAGGACAATTGCAATGAGCTATCCAACTTAAACAAAATCTTGGACAAGATATGTCAAATCCACAGTACTCCTGGGAAGCCTGCAAACCATACCCACAGAGATTGTTGGGTCTTCAAACAGTCCGGCAGAATCAACGCCAAACACAAGGGGCTCGACACGCCAAGTGAGGATGATGACGAACCCCACAAGCAGAGCACCGGAAAACAAAAGAATTTCCCACAAGAGGTTAAAACAGTAAACTCACTTCATGTGATAAAAGGGAAAAACAGAGCGGCGCCCATTAAGACGCGCGCCGTACACACTACCCTAGCGGAGTACCAACACTTGTTGTCAAAACCAATCACCTTCGACCATCGGGACTACTCTGAAATTATCCGGAATGCAGGATGGACTGCCTTGATATTGGATCCTATAATCGACGGATTCCAATTTAGACAAGTCCTCATGGATGGAGGCAGTGACATAAACCTGATATATCAGGACACAATCCGCAGGATGGGGATAGACCCAACCAAAATTCGCCATAGCAACACCTCCTCCAAAGGGGTAATGCCAGGCCTGTATGCCCATTGCAGGGGCTCCCTACTGCTAGAAGTTGTGTTCGGCTCATCCGACAACTTCCGCCGCAAAAATTTAACCTTCCACATCGCCCCATTTAAAAGTAGCCATCAAGCACTATTGGGACGTGAAGCTTTCGCCCGCTTTAACGCAATACCACATTATGCATCTCTTACACTTAAAATGCGCGGTCCACGCGACATCATCTCATTAAGAGTATAAAGTGTTACTCGAGCACAGAAGAATGTGAGGCTGCCTTGACAGCCCCACACCAATCCGGCTCCGCTGACCAAAGCACCTGAATAGGTAATTCGAACTCCGGACACGGCTAGACGAGTCCGGCGCCTACTAGCAGCATGCCCCCATACAAGGGGCTGCACGCATGTACAACAAGAGACAGTAAAGATCAAATTTATTCACTTTTCGAATCGTACTCTGTTTATTTAATATAAAGTACATTTTTCGCACGATCTTTTTTTTTCAACTAAGTTCCTCTCTTTTACAGATGAACAACATGCTACACCCGTCCAGGATACTTCACAACAGAGACACGGGCGCAGACGTGCAGTAGGGACCTGTTGCAAGGATTCTTTTCAGATTAAGACCCCGCGTAAACCTTTTTTACTGTCTCTTGTTGATACATATCCCCTGGTTTCTAGTTATAACCGAGGAGGAGGCTGGTGTTTTGGCATCGGCCACACCAGAATTTTTGCACGTACCTGGACACAAGGGGCTTAGGGCATTATTCTGCCCGTTTTTATAAAGACCGAATACCTTAGGGAGTGTTCGGCGTCTCGAGTTAGGCCTTATATGCATCAGCTCCGAATCATGTCTTTGGTCAAATGTTGGGTTTCCCCGGCTCCTGTGTTTTGCTGCCTTACATTCTGTTCTATCGGCTAATGCGGCACCAGGAGAACTACTGCGATTGTGCCCCGGTTCGGCCGGGCAAGCACCTCAGTAGAGAAAGCCGAAAACTGACTGTCATGATATAGCGAGAGACTGGTCAACCACTCCATGACTCACCGGAATGTTTAGAATTCCTCCGCATTAACGAAGGACCGTTTTTCGGTCAGGCACATACGCACCCCGAATTCGGGAGAGTGCGGTGCCCCCAGGGGCTATATAGTAGCCCCACCCTCGAACTTCTATGGCTAAGTGAAAGTGATAAAGCATTATAGTCCGGTTGCCTAGTTTGCTACGCTACCACCTCCTTAATAGGACCAAGACGTTGGATTAAGTGTGAAAAAGCGCCTTCTTTGCAAACACCCCGCACTATGTGCGTGGGGGCTCAAGCCAAGGACTGCCATCTTTCAGTTATATATACATATACATCAACGGCCGCGACGGGAGTAGTTTACTACTTGAACACACAAGTATAAAAAGCTCTTATATTATATTGAAACATTGCTTTCACAAATCATACATGTCATTTAAACATAATATCCTTCGAGCACTGCGTCTCTATTAAACGAGCGCCCTGCAGGACTTCCTCAAAATACTGCTTGGCAGGTACTCGGCTTCTGTCCGAATCTTGGGATGCAACATCGGTGGCCTTCATCTTCGCCCAGTATGTCTTGACACGGGCCAGAGCCATCCGCGCTCCCTCAATACACGCCGACCGCTTCATTGCGTCGTCTGGCAGTACCGCACCAAGGAACTGATGCACTAAACCAAAATAACTCTTCGGCTGGGGTCCGCCTGCCACAAATGAGTCATGACATGCTTCATGGCAAGTCCGGATAATCGATTCAGCTCGGCCCATTCGGCCAACCGATCGGTCAACGGAAGAGGACGCTCCGGACTGTGGAATTGCGACCAATATAGCTCTTCCCTTTTGTGTCCCTTCTGGCCTTGAAAGTGCTCAATCGCGTCCGCAGTGCTCGCCGCTAAGTCCAGATAAGCATCCTACGAACTCCACAACTTGTCCAACTGAGCATACTTCGGATCCGTATATTTCCTCCATAGCGAAAGCGGTTTCCGGCCGCAATAGCCCGGCCTGACTCAGCTCCTCCTTGGCAGCTCTCAAAGCGGAACGGGCATCCTTGGATTCGCCGGTGGCCTTTTTCAGGCCCTCTTCGTCCGCTTGACGTTCTTTTTCAAGAACCTCGCAGTGGTCGGTAGTATTCTTCAACTTTATGGCCATATCGGCCATTTCCTCTTTGCTTTGGCACTGAGCAGCCCATTCGGATTTTAGCTCTTCGGCCGCCCTTAAAGCGGCCGCATTACTATTTCTGGCTTGCTCTTTAGCTCGGGCGAGTTCCGCCCGCAGCTCCTCCACAGCAGCGGCACCACCTGCATTAAGCATACAAGTAGTAAGGCATGGGCGTCAAGCTCCCTTACCAGGTGACCGTGTAGAAGTCGCATAACTTGTGACTCGTCAAAACGTTTATTGACCAGCGCGATGTCCGCATCTGGCGTCGTCAAGTTGCCGCTTTAGTTCGGCATATTCATCGATCCGACCGCCACGGACGCCCGCCACCTATTTAGGAGCGGCAATATGTTATAACTGAGATTATGATCCTCAGCACTCTATCAATTTTGACAACATACCGAGTCTCAGGGGCTACTATCTATCCAGGGCACATTCTATATGCATAACTGTCAAAAGGTACATCATTTTTGCGTACCTCAAAGCCCGTCAGTAAGCTTCTGACGGCTTCATGCAATCCGCTCTCAGCGGATGCAATTCTTTCAATCACCGTACCCATTAGCACGCGGTGATCTTCTGAGATAGCCGCTCGCCCGGCAGATCCTTGGCTCCTCCGACCGCACGCCCGGTTGGCGCGGACCTTCCGGCCCGCCCGGACTTAGAAACCCTCCGCGGCGACACCTCGGGGTCGTCCGCCTCGCATGAGGGTGCGGCAGGTGGAGGCGTTTAGCTCTCCATCATCTCGGAAGAAAGATCCCCGAAGACGAGCTCTGCTGAGAAATTTGAGATCCGAACTACAAGGTACAATTTCGGTTATCTTTAGAAATAAATGCAGGGATGTTCCTTATTTACAAGACCCCTTCTTTTTTACTTACGGCTTGCTGGAGGGCTGATCCCCTTGGGGAAACAGTGCGGCTGGGTTACTTCCCGGTAGCCGGACTCTCGGCGGAGATTTCTTTCCCTCTTTGAGGCCTTGACCTCCGGATCTTTGAAGCGGTCCTCTTCTCTCCTTGGAGGGTGGGACTTTTGATCACTCCTTCCTCGAAGCCTCCTTCGTGGAGGCGATTGCTTCTGCTCCCCCTTCGCCTTCTTTAAAAGGCGCGGCCTTCAACATCTTGGTCAGCATGGGATCCGACGTGGTCTCTGGGAGGGGAGCCGGACACCTTATTAACTTTGCCTTCGCTATCCACTCCTGTTCAAGAAACAACTCCTTTAAGGGCAAGTCCATGATAAATGAACGGACAGCCTATCCGGATCTGAGGATTACTTACTTGAATATCTGGCGATTGCGGCTTAGTCCTGCGTCCTCGGTAAAGGTCACGACACTTCTCTTGTGATCCGAAGAACAGTTTATACATCTCCACAGGCGTTGTACCCATAAAATGTTGGAAGCTCGTGGTCCCTTGGATTGAATTCCCACAGAGCGGAGGGTGGCGTTTGCGAGGCAGAAGGCGCGAATCAACATAACCTGCGCCCGCTGCGACCAGATTGATCTCTCTTTCTTGGAGGTCTCGAATACGGCCCTACAATGAGGGCGTCCTTGGGCGGCCCCAGTCGAGCCCCTTGTTGACCCATGGCGCTTGGCAGCTGTGGTGGACTTGAGCGGAAGGCGGGAAGCGCCACCCATTTGGTGCCCATGGGAGGCGGTGATATAAAACCACTCCGTTGCCACAAACCAAGCTCCTCTTGAAAAGAGCCCTCGGGCCCACAGAGCATCAGCACACTTGCTTATGACCGCCCCTCCACTCTGCTTGTTGCCCTCGATCATCTTGGCTCCACCTTGAAGGTCTTGAGCCACAATCCAAAGTGAGGGGTAATATGGAGGAAAGGCCTCACATCACGACAATGAATGGCGAGATATGGAGGATGGACTCAGATTCAAGTCATGGAAATCCAGCCCATAATAAAACATGAGCCCCCACACAAAGGGATCCGTTGGGAAGCCTAAACCCCGAAGGAAGTGAGACACGAACACCACGCTCTTGCCGGGCTCGGGAGTGGGAATGACCTGCCGTGGAGCAGGCAGCCTATCACGAAATCTCGCCCGGTTAGATACTGGCGTCTCGCGGCTTTAGCACATCTTCTTCCGTGGCGGAAGAAGACATCCATCGGCCTAGCTGGTCGGAGCCGGACATCGTCGAAGGTCCGAAGCGCCTAAATCTGAAGCTTTGGGTATTATAACTCGAAGCGAGGAGCGAACTCGATGGAGGGTGGAAAAAATAAGAGGGCCTTGGTCTCATTATAAAGAGGTTGAATACCAAGAGTCCTCCCCGTGGTCGATTAGGACTCACCTTCGATAGAGGAGGCGTGCCAACGAGCACGGTTGGGTTACTGCGTCCGTATTTGATGAGAATCCCGGAATAAGGGGGCGCGATCTACGCTTTGATAAAGACGTGCCAAGGAAACCGCCTCGCTAAACGCGCTAGGGTGGAACAGTAAAAAACGATTCATATAAAGGCCTGGCCATGGTGTGATGTCACGCCACGGAATACGTCAGCAGATCTGTGCAAGAATTATTCTCTCTACGGTGGTATGTGGAACTTGTTTTGCAGAGCCGGACACTATCCTTGTGTTCAAAACCTTCGATGAAGTATTCGGAGGAGGAACCCGCCTTGCAATGCGAAGACAATATCGCGCGGACTTCGTCGTCATTGAAGCCTGGTTCGGGGCCCTCTGAGGGAGTCTGGACTAGGGGGTGTCCGGATAGCGAACTATCATCGTGGCGGACTCCAAGACTATGAAGATACAAGATTGAAGACTTCGTCCCGTGTCCGGATGGACTTTCCTTGGCGTGGAAGGCAAGCTTGGCGTCTGATCGTAGATCTCCTACCATTGTAATCGACTACTGTAACCCTAACCTATCCGGTGTCTATATAAACCGGAGGGTTTTAGTCCATAGGACGAACAACGATCATACCATAGGCTAGCTTCTAGGGTTTAGCCTCCTTGATCTCGTGGTAGATCTACTCTTGTACTACCGATATCATCAATATTAATCAAGCAAGAGTAGGGTATTACCTCCATCGAGAGGGCCCGAACCTGGGTAAAAGCATCGTGTCCCTTGTCTCCTGTTACCATCTGCCTAGACGCACAGTTCGGGACCCCCTACCCGAGATCCGCCGGTTTTGACACCAACACACATTGTCTACTTCCTCCAAATCAGAGAGCTTCCCGGCGACCAAGACGAAGCTAAAAAAGTAGCCCGGAGGGCTAGTATGTATCAGTTTGTCGATTCCACTCTATACAAAAGAAGGCCCAACGGTGCGAAATTGAAGTGCATCTGCCGAGAAGAAGGAAAGGAACTGCTGGCTGAGATACACAAAGGCATGTGCAGCTCCCACATTGGATCAAGGGCATTAGTTGGGAAAGCATTCCAGCAAGGATTCTGTTGGCCCACTGCCCTCCAAGATGCGGTCGAGGTAGTTACTAAGTGTGAAGCCTGTCAGTTCCATTCCAAGAAAACCCACCTGCCAGCCCAAGCTCTTCAGACAAACCCTCTATCATGGCCATTTTCGGTCTGGGGGCTCGATATCCTCGGCCCCTTCCCCCGAGAAATCGGGGGCTTTGAATTCTTGTTCATGGCTATCGACAAGTTTACAAAGTGGCCGGAAGTGACTGCCGTGACAAAGATGACTGATGAAGTCATGTACCTAGGGTAGGGTCATAGACCTGCCCAAAGGTACCCTCCCCACGGACACTCGCGAAAGAAGCTGCCTTCCAGTCGACATGGTAGGCTTCCACTCGACAGAATCAGAGACACTCGACCAAGAAGGCTCACTCGACCATCAGGTGCTAAGGAATCACTCTATATCCGAATGGTCTGTAATTAAGTAGTCTTTATGGTCATGATGACACTTTATGTCCGACGTTACCAGTAACGCCAGGTCTTAACGTACCTTAAACCCTCTGCTACATGGGCTGGCTGGGGTCCTGGCGCACTCTATATAAGCCACCCCCTCCACAGGCAGAAGGGTTCGCACCCACAACACATACGCATATAATCCGATCGACCGCCTCCGGGCTCCGAGGCGTGGGGCTGTTACTTCCTCCGAGAAGGGCTGAACTGGTAAATCCCTTGCGTATACAACTACTCCATAGCTAGGATCTTGCCTCTCCATTCCTACCCCCATTCTCTTGTCGGGACTTAGAACCACAACAGTTGGTGCCCACCATGGGGCGGTGTTCTAGCGATTTGTTGGAGAAGTTGGGATTCTTCGACCTCCTACATCATGGTTTGGTGGAGTTCTGGTCGAGGGCAGCGAGATCCGTCTCCGGTGCGCTCATGTTAAATGCCCGGCGACTCCGCTTAACCGGGGAGGCTCCACTCGGCGTGGGCCAGCGCTCCCGTCAGCGGAAGCGGCAGCGCTTTCAGCGTGTGTCGCGATGTCCTCCTGCGGCAACCGTCGACCCAGTATGGAGTCGGCTCTGTCACCGTCCTCGCTCGATCTCCCACCGGCGCAAAGCGTTCCGGTCGGTCGAGGCTTCAGCGGTGGGTGAGGCATGCGGTGGCTCGCCCGGTCGGCCACCCCAAGTCGCGGTGATCGAGCCCGACGAATCTCTCGGCTGACTGTTTGACACATCAAGCTGGATCCGCAGAGATCAAGCGTCCGAAGTGTGATAGCGATGACCGGCGGCGAGAGGTTACGATGGTCGATGGACCACGCGGTCCCCAGATTCCCCGCTCCAGCGGAGGTGACGGTGGAAGCGATCGGCGCAAGCCCACGAAGAGTACCTGCCGAGCCCCTCACGCCCTTGAGAGGAGGAGCCGCCATCGGAACATGGATGCACTTCACACTCCTATCGTTGGAGAAACCCCGAGGCTCGTTCCTTGGAGGATGCAGCAGCCAACCTGGTGGCGCCTTTTCGTGGAGAACCTTCAGCGAGTACTCGGCAGCGTAGCGTGACCAAGGGTTCCATGATCCGATCGGCGTCGGCTCTTCGACCACCAACTCAGGTATATCGAACTCCGATTCAGAATTTAGCATTTGCCGCCCATATAGTAAGTCAATTCAACCTTCCCATTCGGGCGGGTAGATGTTTGCTACAAATCAGAGATCTGCTCCGGGCGGCGGAGACCAAAACTTCGATCGTATCACGATCGCGGAGCAGGATTCACGGCCGATCCGTCGCTGCGAATTGATCCGATCGACCCATAGTCCGAGATCACCCCGGCGTGAGGAGCGTGGGGGCGGCGTGATGATCGGTACAAGAGCCGTGAGTAATATGAGCACCGATTCAATCGCAATGGCGGCGTCAGTGCCCTCCTCCCCAAAGGGGTGGATCATATGCTCCTCGGCGGCAGGGGCAACGAGCCTTGACAAGTGTTGGCGAAGAAGTTCGATCGACCCGAGGAACCGAGCTTTGATGCAAGATCTATTATCGTTCAAGGTTTGGTCGGCGAGCGAGCTCACCGAGAAGGCCATGTGAGAGATGTTCCCTCCGGCAGCGGTGTTCATGTCTCGGGGCGAGTGTTTCGGTGAGCCATCGAGCAGCGGTGATTCCTCCCAACTTCGGGTTGGAGGCTGGAGTCGATAAGTTCCTTTGGTGAATCCAAGCACGACACTTGGCTTGAAAGATTACCGAGTGGCTGTTCAGATCGTGGCGGCAACAATGAGGTAGCCATGAAGCATTTGCCTCTTATGTTGGAGGGTTCAGCCAGAGCATGGTTGAATCAGTTAGCACCCAGTAGTATTTACACTTGGGAAGATCTTGTCCGAGTGTTTGTCAGGACATTTGAAGGGACTTGCAAGCGACCAGCAGGGTTGACGGAGTTGCAATCGTGTGTGCAGAAGTCGAGTGAAACTTTGAGAGATTATATCCAGAGGTGGATCACTTTGCACCACACAGTTGAGAATGTATCTGATCACCAAGCAGTCTGTGCCTTCAAAGAAGGTGTCAAGAATAGAGAGTTGAGTTTCAAATTCGGTCGAACCGGAGATATGACCCTGAGTCGGATGATGGAGATTGCCACCAAGTATGCAAATGGTGAAGAGGAGGATCGGCTCCGGAGTGGTAAATATAAATCGGCCGCTAATGAGGCCGGCGGAGGAAATTCGGTCGAGCGAAGCGCATAAAGCCGAGCCAGCTGCTCCGGAGAGGCCTTGGCTGTGACCCGAGGAAAGTTCAAGGAAACCCAAGGGTCCTTGGAACCCCAAGAAGGTGAAAGACCAGGATGGAAATGACGTGTTGGATTTGCCAAGTCACATTCACACGAAGAAAGATGAAGAGGGTAAACTCATTTATCCGAAACATACCACTCGACAGTGTCGGCTCTTGATTCAACAGTTCCAAGGGAAACAGGCCAAGGATAAGGATAAGGAGACAGACAAAGTTGAGGACAAAGATGACAACGATGATGGATATCCCCAGGTCAATTCCACCCTGATGATTTTCTTGCGACGCCGAAAGCAAAAAGTCGATTGAAGGTTATCAATCGGAAGTGAACATGGTTGCTCAATGACGCCCAACTATCTAAAATGGTCCCGGACCGCCATCACATTCGGCCGATCCGATCACCCGGCGCACATTGCCACCCACAGGAGGCAAGCGTTGGTGGTCGACCAGTCGTCGAAGGCACTCGGTGACCAAAGTTACGATGGATGGTGGTAGTGGCTTGAACATATTATGCGTAGAGGCGTTGAAAGGGATGGGCATTCCGATATGCGGACTTCGATTACCGGTAACATGAGCTTCCACGGAGTCGTTCACGGAAAGAAGGCTGAGTCACTCAGCCAAATTGCTCTTGATGTTGTATTTGGTGATTCGAAGCATTTCCGGAAAGAAAAGTTGACCTTTGAGGTCGTGGATTTCCAGAGCGCTTATCATGCTATTCTGGGAAGGCCAGCATATGCACGTTTCATGGCCCCACCATGTTACGTGTATCTTAAGCGAAGATGCACGGCCCCAAGGGCGTGATCCTTTATTACGGGCAATCGGAAGAAGGCGGAAGAGTGCTTCCAGAAGGTCTCTAAGATCGCCGATGCTCAGTTGGCAGTGGTAGAGTTACAAGAGTATCAGAAAACCACAGATCCGAGTATTTGTTCCGAGCTAAGAAGCCTGCTACGGAGTCAGCATTCCAGTCGTCCGGTGAGACGAAACAGGTTCACATTCACCCGACTGATCCCAATGCTGCTCCGACCAACATCTCAACAACACTCGACTCAAAATAGGAAGAAGCGCTCATCCAGTTCCTCTGTGAGAACTGGTACATCTTTGCATGGAAGCTTCACGACATGCGGGTGTTCAGTGGGCTGGCTGAGCACCGCCTCTGAGTCGACCCAAAAGTCAAACCGGTTAAAGAACATCTTGACGGCCCGCCGTCCGGAGAAGAAAGGCCATTGGTGAAGAGGTGGCTCGGCTCTTAGTGGCGAGTTCATCCGAGATCTACCACTCCGAGTGGCTCGCCAATGTCGTCATGGTCCCCAAGAAGGACAAGTCGTTAGCATGTGCATCGATTTCAAGCATATCAATCGGGCCTGCCGAAAGATCATTCCCTCTTCCTCGCATTGACCAAATAGTCGACTCAAGCTGCGGGATGTGAGAGGTTGTCTTTTAGGCGCCTATTCCGGGTACCATCAGATGCATGCATATGGACCCGATGAGATTAAAACAACGTTCATCACTCTATTAAAGATTGTACATTATGTCACCATGCCATTCGGTCTCAAGAATGCGAGCCACATTCATGAGGATGATTGAAGTGTTTGCTCACTCAAATCGGTCCGGAATGTGGGCGTACATGGATGATATAGTGGTCAAGTCACGAAAGGGTTCCGACACATTGGTGACCTTGCTGAAACATTTGCCAATCTCAGGAGGTATGATATCAAGCTTAACCCATCAAAGTGCACACTTGGAGTTCCTGGTGGAAAGTTACTCGGTTTTCTCGTTTCTGAGCAAGGAATCGATGCTAACCCCGAAAAGGTTGGCACTATACTCTGAATGAAGTGCCCTGTGCGTGTGCACGATGTCCAGAAGCTTACTGGATGCTTGCCGCTTTAAGTCGATTCATCTCTCGCCTCGGTGAAAAGGCATTGCCTCTTTACCGGTGATGAAGAAAGTCGAGACAAGTTCGAGTGGACTTGAAGCTGATGCAGCGTTTGCGAGCTAAAAGCTCTGCTCTCCACCAACCGGTGCTTGCTACTCCTATCGGCAAGAGCCTTTGTTGCTTTACATTGTAGCCCTTTGGACAAGTCGTCGATTACCATACTTACGGTCGGCGGAAAGAAGAAGGAAAAAGCCTTCAAAGTTCAACGCCCAGTTTATTATCTTTCTGAAGTGCTGACCCCATCAAAGCAAAGATACCCTCACTATCAGAAGCTTGTTTATGGGATTTATATGACCACAAAGAAGGTTGCTCATTATTTCTCTGATCATTCCATTACAGTCATCAGCGACGCCCCATTGTCGGAAATTCTTCATAACAGAGATGCAACTGGTCGAGTGGTTAAATGGGCGATTGAACTCCTTCCCCTTGATATGAAATTTGATGCAAAGAAAGCCATCAAGTCCTAAGCAATAGCAGACTTCCTCGCCGAGTGGACTGAACAGCAGCTTCCGACTCAAGTTCACTCGAACCTTTGGACTATGTTTTTCGATGGTTCCAAGATGCTTTGAGCAGTTGCAGTGCGGGGGTTGTATTGGTTTCCCCCCGAGGAGATAAGCTCAAATATGTTCTCCAGATTCACGTTGATTCTTCCAACAACGAAGTAGAATATGAAGCACTCCTGTATGGGTTGCGTATGGACATTTCACTTTCGGCGTTAAATGCCTTGTGGTCTCTGGCGACTTCGGATCTGGTTGTTAATCAAGTGATGAAGGAGTGGGATGTCGAAGCCCGGCTATGACATATTCTTTGTAATGCGATGAGAAAATTTGGAGAAAGAAATTCGAGGGATTAGAGCTTCATCATATACCCGACTGAAAAATCAAGCTGTGGATGATTTGGAGAAGATAGGGTCCAAGAGGGAAGCCATTCCGGTAATGTATTTTGGAGCACATTCATGCACCATCGATGCAGGAAGATCCTTTATGAGAAGAAGCCCGCAGCAAAAGAGTGCCAATGATCGGCTGAAGTTGAGGTCCCAGCCATGAGTCGACCTGATTATGGAAGTTGTGGTCATCACTCCCGACTAGACAGTGCCGTACATCGCGTATATCCTAAGGAAAGAGCTCCCGGAGAACGAAGAAGAGGCTCGACAGATCGTCCGTCAATCCAAGACCTTCTGATGATCAAGGGACGGTTATACGAGAGAAAGCGCGAATGGAGTCGGCGAAGTGTATCACGCCCGGAAGAAGGTCGATAATTCTTGAGGATATCCACTCGGGGACACTGTGGCCATCATCGTCCTCTCGGACCATTGTGGCTAAAGCATACCGGCGGGATTTCTTGGCGAAAGCAAATGAAATGGCAAAAGAAATAGTCGACAAGTGTGAAGGGTGTCGGTTCTATTCCAACATGTCACACAAGCCCGCCTCAGCCTTGAAGACCATTCCACTCGTGCGGCCCTTCGCTGTTTGGGGATTAGACATGATTGGACCATCGAGAAGCTGGCGAAGCGCTTCACTCATTTGCTAGTAGCGATCGACAAGTTCACCAAGTGGATCGAAGCCAAGGCCATCAAGAACCTCGATGCATGCCTTTGCTATCGGTTTTATCGGAGAGTTGATATTCAGATATGGAGTTCCGCATAGCATCATCACCGACAATTGGTCAAGCTTCGATAATGACAAGTTCAAAGCCTATACGCACCTCTTAGAGACGCTGGTCGACTATGCTTGATTGCTCATCCTCGGTCGAATGGGCAAGCGGAGGCGTAAGCAACCTCATTCTCAAAGGGCTGAAACCACGGCTGATGCGTGATCTCAAGCACGCAGCAGGAGCTTGGGTCGACGAACTTCCATCAGTTCTCTGGGGATTGAGGACCACTCCTAATCGATTGACTGGGAGAACTCCATTCTTCCGGTTCTATGGAGCTGAAGCAGTTCTGCCGAGTGACCTGCTTCACAATGCACCTGGAGTCGAACTATACTCTGAAGAAGAAGCGGAACAAGCCCGGCAAGATGCAGTCGACCTCTTAGAAGAGGAGAGGGAGATGGCCCTGATCCGCTCGTCTATCTATCAGCAAGACTTGCGTCGATTCCATGCCAGAAATGTGAAGAGTCGAGCCTTCCAAGAGGGAGATTTGGTCCTCCGAGTGGATCAACGAAACCACACAAGCTCGCTCCCACTTGGGAAGTTCCCTTCATCGTCACGAGAGTTCTCCACAACGGCAGCATATCATCTCTACAACGTTGATTGCCAGATTGACGAGCCTCGAGCTTGGAATGCGGAGCTGCTCCGCCCCTTTTATACTTAAATACTCACTCGGTTGAGATGTAATAAAAGTACTTTTGTAGTTCGTTTATCTAAGACAAGAATGTTATAATCTTCCCAGTGATTGTTATTACTTTTTGTTGAAATTTCCCCGATGGGTGGCTTAGCTGCGAATCCGGTTCGCCTAAGTTTGTAAAAACATCCTTTCAGGAGTGGCGAGCAGGTCTCCGCTCGGGGGCTTAGCTGCGAATCCGCCCGCCTAAGTATTCAAAAATCCTACCGAGTGGAGAGCCAGCCTCCCACTCGGGGCTTAACTGCAGTCCAAGTACTCGCCTAAGTATTCAAAATCCTACCGAGTGGTGAGCCAGCCTCCCACTCGGGGCTTAGCTGCAGTCAAGTACTCGCCTAAGTATTCAAAATCCTACCGAGTGTAGAGCCAACCTCCCACTCGGGGCATAACATCAATCCAAGTACTCGCCTAAGTATTCAAAAATCCTATCGAGTGGAGAGTCGGCCTCTCACTCGGGGGCTTAACAACAGCCCAAGGATTAAGCAAACATTCAATATAATGAGCAGCTTAGCAAGGGCGACAAGGTGTAGGTCGGCTGCTACCTTCTCCTTGAGCTACACCGTAAAAATCCTACAGTGGAGAGCAAACCTCCCACTCGGGGCTTAGTGCAGCCAGTGCTGCGCCTAAGTAATAGAAATCCTACCGAGTGGAGAGGAAAACCTCCCACTCAGGGGCTTAAGCTGGAGCCAGTGCTGCGCCTAAGTAATAAAAATCCCTACCGAGTGGACAACAAACCTCCCACTCGGGGGCTTAGCTGCCGCCAGGTGCTGCGCCTAAGTAATAAAACCCTACCGAGTGGAGAGCAAACCTCCCACTCGGGGCTTAACTGCAGCCAGTGCTCGCCTAAGTGATAAAAATCATACCAGTGGAGAGCACACCTCCTGCTCGGAGGCTTAGCTGCAGTCCGATGCTACGCCTAAGTAAGAATTCATCCCAATCCATAAGAGACTGACGAGGTGCAGGTCGACTGCTACCTTCTCCTTTGGAGCTTCGCCACAAGTACAACATACGGTCCATCCCAATCCGCAAGGACGACGAGGTACAGGTCAGTCGGAGTCTATGCTCTGTCTCTACCTGCAAGATAGATGAAGTACAAGTCGACTGGAGTTTCACCTCAAGGATACTACTTACAACAATGAAATATATTCCGAATGAAGAGCAAAGTTCTCTCGAAGGCAAATAAAGCATGTTCAAGGATAGATCAAGTTCGGATAAGCGTCCTCTGGATCCGAAAGTGCTCGAGGCGTTAAGCACATTAAAATTGTCGGTTACAAAAACCACTTTCCGGGATTACGAGGCAAATTTAAGGTGGGACTTAGAAGTTTTTACTCCTCCGGTGGAGGCTGGAAGGTGCAACAAAGCGGCGAGGTCGATTCCTTGACAATCTGGTAGCAACAGCGATGAAGGTCTCCATGAAAGATCGGAAGTCGTACTTCCGGGTGTTGGCAACTTTGAGGACGCCTTGACTTTTCCTCTTGCGCTTCCTTGCGGTGGACACGAACAGAGACGAGCAACATCGGCACCACACTGGCGGAAGACTTTTTCCATTCTTGCACTTTCGACTCGGAATCTCATTCAGTCGAGTCATTAAAGATTCAAGGTCATTACGAAGCGTCGGCTCTGGCGAAGAGTTGAGTCGATCCGCGACACCGCAGCTTTCAGTCGAGCAAGATAATCCACCACGCTAGCAACGCGAGACTCCAGTCGGAGCACATTCATAGCAGTTTCGTCCTTCACAGGAGAGTTGATGGGGTCCAGGCTGGTTTCCACTCGAATGGTTTCTTCTTCGAAGTTTTGACAGAATTCTGAAAACACAGCTCAGACTCAAAACAACAATCATGCGATGAGCCGGTGATAGAACGACAGTCGGATAAAAGATATTACCTTCAAGCATGAGGAACAGCTTCTTGGCGAGCCCTCCAAGATAAACCTCCAGGTCATTTCGCTTCCCGCCCGGTTAGCCAGCCTTGTCGAACAGAGCAGTCTTGTCGTTCTTGATCGACTAACTTCCTTGTTGGCAGCGTCAAGAGGCGGCTTTCAGCTTGGCATTATCATCTTCAAGTTTGCCTACTGAGGCAAGTTTCTCTTCAGCGAGCTTTGTTTTCTCCAAAGCCGCCTTTTGTGCCTCTGCAAGGTCAAGGTCCTTCTTCTTCAGAGTCTCCTCCAGTTTATCTGCAAAGCAACAATGAGAACAGAGTTGAGAATGAACAGAAAAACAAAGATAGTCGTCAAGTTCTCACCAGCCATACCTTTTGCTTCATCCTTCACATACGCAAATTCTCTGAGCAAGCTTCAAGTCGAGGTTGAGCTGGATCTGTTTGTTCTCTAACTTTCGATTATAGCGAGCCACAAGCTCGCAAGATTTCTACAAAGAGTCAATCAACAAAAGACATCAAAAGGCAGATCACTTCCGGTGACTAAGGAAAAATCGTAGCATTTATAAGACTACGGCCGAATCAAAACATTTGTGATGGTCTCGGGGACTACACCAGCGGGTGTACTCATGCCCCTTACTTGGTTTTACCAATTTGGTTCGACGATCGACCAAAAAGAGGCAAAAAGGTTATGATTCTAAAACCATGGCTAATTGTCGTGATCGGCGCGATAAAAAACAGTTCTTTAGACTATAGCCGATCGCCGCGATCCACCATAGTCTCGGGGACTACACCCAGTGGGCGCACTCAGCGTGCCCCCACCGGTTTTACGGTTCCATTCGACTTGGTCCGACCAGGCCAAGTGAACAAGTTCAAAGTGTAAAGACTATAGTCGACTGCACGCATTCCACCATAGTCTCGGGGACTACACCCAGTGGGTGCACTTAGCGTGCCCCCACAAAAACTATATCGACACACCCACCCAGTGGGTGTATAGATATAGGAATCTTCAGAAAGAAGCAATTTCAGGTAGCATGTCCTAACAGAGCAAGCAGTTTCAGGTAGCATATCCTAACAGAGTAAGCAACGATCGACTTACTTGGACATTGCTCTGGAGAGCTGAACTAGCATCATAGGCCGCCTGGCTGGCCTCTCGGACTGCCTTCACTTGCTCCATCATGATCCCTGCACTGGCGTATAGCCTCCTTAGCGGCACTCACTTGGTCTTAGGGACGTGGTGTGTAGCAAAAAGGGATGGTGGATCAGCGATCGACGAAGTGGGTGGGGCACTTGTCGTGATACAGACAAAAGACACAGAGGCCCGGCGGGGTTGCCTCCCTCGGAAACCAGCGTCTCGGTATCGTCTGGCTGGTGCAGCCTTGCCCGGCGAGCACCTTCTTGTCCTTCCTCTTCCTCAATGGCGTTTCCTCGTCATCATCGGGGAGATCAATGACATAAGGCAGAACTACAAGAAAGATTCAAAAGTAAACATGGAAATCCAATCGACTAAAAGCGAAACTGCAGAGATCATACCAAGGTTGGAGGTGACGGCATCTTCCATTTCACGATCTTGGCGCTTGGCTGAGGTCTCGAGGTAGAAGCACTGCAGATTTCAAGAATCGGCTGATCGGTCATCGAGTCGACCAAAAGTGCACTCATGTTGAATAGGGAAATACAAGTTCTGCGATTACCGGAGATGGTGGGAATGACCATCCGCATCTTGGGCAGGGCCTTCGCCGGCTTCGACGATGTTGCTCGAGGTTGCTTCGGCGGTTTCTCAGTCGGCGCAGGGGAAGTTGTCCGAGGTCGCTTCATCGACTGCCCAGTGGGCGCAACAGCTTTACCGCGCTTCGACATGGGGTCATCGTCAACTTGGACCTTCTTTCCGGCGGGGAGGATCGGCGTCTTCCTCCTCTTCCTCCTCCTCCTCCTCTTCACGAGAGCTGTCGTCCCCTCATCCTCCTCGCCGTTGGACTCCCATTCCTCCGGCTTTCACCTCCGCTTCCTTCTTCTTCTTATTGGTTCCTGCGCCCCGTTGGGCATCGAGTACATCTCGGTGGTGGCCTAGAAGACAACAAAACAAGGCAAGCGTCGGTCGATGAATTGGCATCAAAAGCAGAATGAATGCAGCGGAATCACGGTTGGAGAAAAGTGGTTATACCTTATGCGGATCGTAAGAATGGTCGAGTGGGGGAATCCTCCTAGCTCATGAGGATTATCTTTGTTTCTGTGATGGCAGTCATCCGCTTCTCGGCGTGGCGTCATTGACCTCCTCTGGATGGACCCGAGTGGTATCATCCGTCTTTGGAATACATCCACATCGGATGGCCTCGGTATTGGAGTGGCTGAATCGCCGTCGGAGGAAAACTTCGGAAAGATCCATGCGGTCACCCCGTCGCGAATGAGCTGGACTACGCGTTCCATCAACAATTTTACTTGGGCCTTCTCCTCTGGTAGCACCTTGAGTAAGATGGCTTGTTCACTCGACTCATGCGAGAATGGAGGAGTCGATCATTTGCCGGCGTCGGCTGGTCTTGGAAAATAGAACCAGGTCGATTGCCACCCTCTAACCGAGTCGGGGAGAGTCATAGCGGAAAAGCGCTCTCCCCCTCATCCGGACCCCGAGTCCCCACACATCTGGATTACTTGGGTTCTCTCGTCATTCGGGTTCGCTTTCTTCACCGTCTGAGGCGACAAGTGAATATATGCTTGAAGAGGCCCCGGTCGGCCGACAACCCAAGAAGTTCTCGCTAGCGACACGAAAGAAGGAAGATAGGCAATGGAGTTGGGAGTGAAATGATGGAGTTGCGCTCCAAAAAGTTCGAAACCCGGAAGAAAGGATTCGATGGCGGAGAAAATCCCGATCTACGTGAGTGGCTAGGAGAACGCACTCACCCTCTTCAGCTGCGGCTGCCACTCCGTTCCGGAAGCCTCGCCGACCCATGGGGATCAGTCCCTCGTTGGCGGATCGTTGAGGTCCTTCGGTGATGGTCGGCGGATCCAATCTCCTGGTCCCAACCTTGCAGCAGTTTGGACGCTTGAAGAAGATCCGCCCGTTGGCGCTCTCCCTTCGCCTTCGCCACCACCTTCTTCACCGCTCCAAGGCTGCGGTCTTCTCCTTCACCATGGTCGTGTGAAGCAGATGCGAGTCTTGGCGCTCAGCAGGCTAAGGCGCAGCGAAGGATTTGGAGGCGGAGGGAGGGAAGATTGGGGTCTGCTTGTTCAAAATACCCGTCCGATGCCTTATATGAGGCCGGCAGAGTGGTATTTGGTAGGCCCAGGCAATCCTGTCAAATCTCACAACAGTAGCCTTGCGTCATTGGCGAAAAAAGGCGGCATGAAGATCGAGGCATCATCGCCTTATCCCATCCGAGTGCCGCAGTTTTCTCCGCTTCGCGCGCTTCCCAAAATTCAGATCCCGTGAAATCTGCTAACCGCGGAGCAACCTGTCAGACAGCAGATTTCCTCCGATTCATCGCTCGGAAATCCTCAACTTCACAAAGTTCACTCGACAAATGTGAAGAATGGATCAAGGCGACTGAAAGAGAAGTTGGCGCCATCATTGATCCAGAGTAAGACACACTCGCAACACAAAGAACGGGTCGGAAAGATTATCAACTCCTTCCTCACTCAAACCTCGATCCATTCGCGGGCTAATGATGAAGTCATGTACCTAGGGTAGGGTCATAGACCTGCCCAAAGGTACCCTCCCCAAGGACACTTTCGCGAAAGAAGCTGCCTTCCGGTCGACTGGTAGGCTTCCACTCGGCAGAATCGAGAGACACTTTCGACCAAGAAGGCTCACTCGACCATCAGGTGCTCGGGAATCACTCTGTATCCAAATGGTCTGTAATTAAGTAGTCTTTATGGTCATGATGACACTTTATGTCCGACATTACCAGTAACGCCAGGTCTTAACGTACCTTAAACCCTACGCTTTCGTGGGCTGGCTGGGGTCTGGCGCACTCTATATAAGCCACCCCTCCACAGGCAGAAGGGTTCGCACCGTGTAACACATACGCATATAATCCGATCGGCCGCCTCCGGTCTCCGAGGCGTGGGGCTGTTACTTCCTCCGAGAAGGGCCTGAACTCGTAAATCCCTTGCGTATACAACTACTCCATAGCTAGGATCTTGCCTCTCCATTCCTACCCCCATTCTACTGTCAGACTTAGAACCACGACAGTGACTGCTCAGTCAGCTATCAAGTTATTGAAAGAATTTGTGTGCCGTTTTGGAGTCCCGGCAAGGATCATTACTGACAATGGAACCCAGTTCACGAGTTGTGCCTTGATGCAATATGTTCATGCCGTCGGATGCAAGATCTCATTTGCTTCTGTGGCACACCCCCAGAGCAATGGACAAGCTGAGAGGGAGAACGCTGAAGTGCTGCGGGGACTCAAGACAAGAACCTTTGATACGCTGCAGAAGCACGGCAGGCGGTGGATTGATGAGCTGCCGATAGTTCTCTGGTCTGCTAGAACGACACCAAACCGAGCTACCAGGCAGACTCCCTTCTCCCTGGTCTACGGGGCAGAAGAAGTTATCCCCCCGGAACTCATTTATGGGTCGCTTCGAGTGCTTGCCTACGATGAAGTAGCGCAAGATCAGCACCGATGTGACGACGCTGTGCTACTCGAGGAGAACCGTCTCCGGGCTGCTACATGTGGTGCATGCTATCAGCAAGCCCTACGTCGCTATCATAGCCGCAGGGTTCATGCCTGGTGTTTTGAGGAAGGCGACCTTGTGCTTAGGCGCGTTCAGTCTGCCAGGGGTACAAACAAGTTGTCGCCCAAGTGGGAAGGCCCTTACCAGGTAGTACGAGTCACCAGACACAGCGCGATGCATGTCGGAGACCGGAGATGGCATTCAATTGCAAAACTCATGGAATATTGAGCATCTTCGCAAGTTCTACCCGTAAGGCGCGGCTGTTGGGCCCAGCCCGGCAGCCACCCTTTTGTACAGGCCTTGCCTCAGCTGCATGTAACCCCTTGTACAAAGCCAGGGCGATGACCCTTTGCAAGAGAAAATAAATGAAGAGTTGTGGGGGGCCACCGATCAAGTTGCATTCATGCATCAGCATTCCAAGATCATTGCATAAGCATTTCATGAGCATTTGCATATGCATATAGATAGGATCGCATCCTGCGTTCATTCTCATCTGCATGAAGTTGCAGGTTCCTGCCGTGAACTTGGCTTCAATAAGGAGTTGAGAAGATAGTCCGGCACTGCGATCCCCGGCAAGCCAAAACAGATAAGTTCTACCTCTTGTCCATTAGTGTTCTGTAAGCTATAACTTGTGCATAAGAAAACCTCGCCACTCTCTTGAGACTTAGGTGCTCCCATCTTTGACTAGAACGTTTCTTCGGTTAGGATGGTCGCAGTGGCCTTTGATAAAAGGAAGTTGGCGGGGGCTGGTCCCTTTATATTTTGCTCGGCAAACACAGTTCTCCAGCAAACAAAAAGGGTCCTAACAGGATAGCCTACCAGGGAAAACTCGTTTATTTACATTAAGGAGGCACCCCACCTCCGCATGGACATATACATGCACGAGCTCCAGGCAAGGTTCATCTTTTTCATTAATATGCTGATACAAGTACAAGCATTACAGAACACAAACATGGACTAGAGAGATTACATTATTTGAATTAAAATTTTAGCAAGTGCCTACAGGTTTAAGATTGAAAAAAGATAAGTGCTCCGTAAACTCCTCTCCCTCTCCCTGTCCCTCTTGTCCCAGGTAGTGCGGTGGGAAGAGAAGGGGGCATGACACGGACCGACACAATGCCACCCCGATCCCGCCGGGACCTGCCAAATGCAGCCTGACAAGATCAAGAGTGGCGGGGCTGCAAAGGAGGAAGGCAGAAGGAGCACCGCAGCTGCCCCCTAGTCACCACTTCCGGGACCAACCAGAAGACTCCAACACAAGCCCCGGCAGACGAAGACATCAGGGCCCGGCTGGAAGACCAGTGGAGGAAGCGGGAACACCAGAAGGGCAGGCCTTTCCCCGGCAGCCAGGAAAACGGTGATGACGATGTCGGGGAAAGGGGGAAGAGCCGAGAATGTGGGCAGGCGTGGTCGCCCGATCTGAGGCAGGCAGCGTCAATGCAGTCATGCTCCTACTGGATGGCCTGCCTCCCGCCTTCTCCTTCTCCCCTGGCTTCATCTTCAGCAACACCATTCCAGGGGAGGGCCAAGACTCCAGCCCGACACCTTCTTCGGAGAGACGACGAGCGACCAAGACAGCCAAGGGGCTCGAGGCACACCGCCCCCACCTTGGTGGGCAGGAAGGCGCGCCTCTCGTCGACATCATCCCCAAGACCTCCGGGAGGGGCAGTGCTGGGATTACCAGTAATCTCCGGCCATGCCTCCCAGACGAGCCCCAAAGACGCCAAGAGATTCACCTCAGCAAGGACCAGGCTCACTCCCCGGACACCAGCACCAGCATTTGGTAACACCAGCCCCAACCAAGAGCCCGGGGCCTGGCCCAGGCTCTTCTCTTCAGCATAACCAACAAGAAGCAGAAAACAGAGGAGGAGGAGCACAAGGATGGATGACTCCACCCTCCCTTCGCCCCTCCTTTTATGGGCGGGACGGGGAGGGGAGACACTCCCTCAATGGGCGGTCGCTGTCCTCCTCCGCCAATTCAAGATGGCCGGGCCCTTACCCTGAGGCTCTCTCGCGCCACGCACCCCCGTTACATACCCCGCGTGATGCATGCTGCATACGTGGCTAAGGATAAGGGCGTGGTGGGAAGAGTGAATTGGCATTTTCTACCCCATGCGTTAAAGTCATTCACGGGCTATTACCACGGCAGCCCCACCACTATTGGCTTTACGCGACGCGCGGGGAAACCGGAAACTGGCTTGGACCCAAGATTAATGAAGAAACGATTAATACCTCAAGAGGCCAACCTCTTCAGCACCCCCGCCTGTGCACTTATTAGGCCCTACCCGGCGGCCTTTCGGCAGCGTTCGGGGTAGGCCGAACTTTAATGTCGGTGCAACAAACCACGGTGCATTGCCAGAACTATGCATAGGCACGGGAACAAGGATATGACACCAACCTAAGTCAGAATACAAGAGACCAAGAGCTTCGAAGGACCAACACGCCGATCAAGAAGACCTGAGTCAAGCCAGAGAAGCCAGATGCCACCAAGATAAAAGCATCCCCTTTGCCGGGCAGGCGAGCTAGGCAAGGACGGGGTCACCCCCGGGAAAAGACGTCCAAGACGTCCCGGCAGGGCCTGCCGGGACTCGCAAAGGCAACACCACCTCACCCAAGCACTCTGCCATGACCCACGTCGTCAATCAGTGCGGTGTCAAGCCGCAATGTGACTAAGTGGCAGCCGTTCGCCACATGGCAACCTCTTTCTACAGGAAACTCCTACAGATGACATCCGTCCAGCGACATGTCAAGCAAGCAGGCATGGAGCTGGCGAGATAGCCCGGCAAGGCTTGCCGGGCAACCAATGACATGAGGTTAAGTGGTGCATTTAATGCACCCTCACTACAAAAAAAAGTCGCATCCGTGACATTTTGGGCCGAACGAATTTTTTTTCTGTCATACATATGACACTTCTATGACGATAATTGTGACAAAACCCGGTATCATCATAGATGTGATGGGCTCCTACTTCTATGTCAAAAAAATCATGACAGAAAATGGGCTTTTAAGTCACAGGCGGGCGAGAGCAGCTGCATGACATTCTTTGGGCCGTCCATGGCGGAAAAACCGTGGTAGAAGCGAGGGAGGAAAATTTCAGGGAGTTGCGGTTCACGGTGGGAGAAGCGTCGCGTTTCTCGTCACGTATGCGCATGTGTGCGGCGTTAGTTCTAACTGAAGTCGGCGAGGCGTTGGGCTCTAAGCGAACCCGGCGATTACGCTGCGAGCTACGCATTCTTGAACCCGAGCGATCGATCGATGGCTGATGGCGAACCCGATGGGCGATTCGCCGCTATCTGCTGCTAGCGAAGCCGATCGATGCTGCTGCAGGATGAGCGATGAGTGTTGCGGGGGGGTTGGATGAGCGATGGCGGTGGCGTTGCCTCTGGATGAGCGAGGAACCCGTGGTGTGGAGGGCTGGATGAGCGATAGATGGTGGAGGGTGGGTGAGGGAGTCTGGATTAGGGGTGTCCGGATGGCGGACTATAACCTTTGGCGGACTCCTGGACTATGAAGATACAAGATTGAAGACTTCGTCCCGTGTCCGGATGGGACTTTCCTTGGCGTGGAAGGCAAGCTTGGCGATACGGATATGCAGATCTCCTCCCATTTGTAACCGACTCTATGTAACCCTAACCTCCTCCGGTGTCTATATAAACCGGAGGGTTTTAGTCCGTAGGACAACAACAATCATACCATAGGCTAGCTTCTAGGGTTTAGCCTCTTTGATCTCATGGTAGATCTACTCTTGTACTACCCATATCTTCAATATTAATCAGGCCGGAGTAGGGTTTTACCTCCATCGAGAGGGCCCAAACCTGGGTAAAAACATCGTGTCTCTTGTCTCCTGTTACCATCTGCCTAGACGCATAGTTCGGGACCCCCTACCGAGATCCGCGGTTTTGACACCGACATTGGTGCTTTCATTAAGAGTTCCTACGTATGCGTCATCTTTAGGCCCAATGGCTCCTCCGATCATCAACAACGATGCGGTCCAGGGTGAGACTTTTCTCCCCGGACAGATCTTCGTATTTGGCGGCTTTGCACTGCGGCCAATTCGCTTGGCCATTTGGAGCAGATCGAAAGCTACGCCCCTAGCCATCAGGTCAGATTTGGAAGTTTGAACTACATGGCTGATGTCCGCGGAGAGTTGATCTTCGACGGGTTCAAGCCACAGCCGAGCGTGCCGCACTGTTACGATGGGCATGATCTAGCTCTGCCGCCGAACAGTGCCCTAGAGGCCGCACCCGTGTCCGCTCCGACCCTCAGCTCGGAGCCGACTACGCCAATCGAGGACGGGTGGCTGTACACCGCCTCGGGGGCTGCAATCTCTATGGCGATCAAGCCGAACACCAGCCTTGTCCTTTGCGAAGCTTGTTACTACAAGGTGCCGGACTCCCCTCCGGACTCCGAACCTTCCGCGCCCCTGCCAATTGAATCAGATTGGGCGCCGATCATGGAGTTCACCGCCGCGGACATCTTTCAGCACTCGCCCTTCGGCGACATTCTGAATTCACTAAAGTATCTCTCTTTATCAGGAGAGCCCTGGCCGGACTATGGTCAGCAAGGTTGGGATGCAGACGACGAAGAAATTCAAAGCCCTCCCACCACCCACTTCATAGCCACTGTCGATGATTTAATCGACATGCTCGACTTCGACTCCGATGACATCAACGGTATGGACGCCGATGCAGGAGAAGACCAAGAACCAACGCCTACATGGCACTAGAAGGCCACCTCGTCGTATGACATATACATGGTGGACACCCCAAAAGAAGGGAACGGCGATGGAACAATGGAGGATGACCCCTCCAAGAAGCAGCCTAAGCGCCGGCGTCAGCGGCGCCGCTCTAAATCCCGCCAAAGCAAAAACGGTGATTCCGGCACGGGAGACAATAACACCCCGGACAGCGCCGAAGACAACCCCCTCCAGCAGGATTCAGCGCAGGAGGATGGAGAAACCAGCCCTCATGAGAGAGAGGCAGACAGAGAGGTAGAGGACGATAATTACATGCCTCCCTTTGAAGACGAGGCAAGCCTCGACGATGACGAATTTGTTATGCCTGAGGATCCCGTCGAACAAGAGCGTTTCAAATGCAGGCTTATGGCCACGGCGAGCAGCCTCAAGAAAAAACAACAACAACTTAGAGCTGACCAAGACTTGCTAGCCGACAGATGGACTGAAGTCCTTTAGGCCGAAGAGTACGTACTCGAACGCCCCTCCAAGAGCTACCCAAAAAGTAGGCTGCTACCCCGATTAGAGGAGGAAGCACCTAGACCTACATCACCAGTGCATGATGCGGCCGACCGGCCACCTCGTGGCATGACGGAAGGCCTCTCGGCCCTCCACTCAAGCCGCACCCGGCGTCGCTCAAAGAATACCAAGGAGCGGGAAATCGCCGGACCTGCGAGATATATTGGAGGACAAGGCAAGGAAAACAAGATCGATCTATGGATCGGCGTGGGCATACGACCGCGTGGCGATAACCGTCATGCCGTATATGGTAAATCCGGCCGGGCCGAACAAAGTATACAAAGCTCGTTTGAGCTACGTCGTGATATAGCCCAGTACAGAGGCGCCGCACACCCACTATGCTTCACAGATGAAGTAATGGATCATCAAATCCCCGATGGTTTCAAACCCGTAAACATCGAATCATACGATGGCACAACAGATCCGGCGGTGTGGATCGAGGATTATCTCCTTCATATCCACATGGCCCGCGGTGATGATCTACACGCCATCAAATACCTCCCACTCAAGCTTAAAGGACCAGCTCGGCATTGGCTTAACAGCTTGCTAGCAGAATCAATTGGTTGTTGGGAAGAACTGGAAGCCGCATTCCTCGACAATTTCTAGGGCACCTATGTGCGACCACCAGACGCCGATGACCTAAGCCACATAATTCAGCAGCTAGAGGAATCGGCCAAACAATTCTGGACACGGTTCCTAACCAAGAAAAATCAAATAGTCGACTGTCCGGACGCAGAGGCCCTTGTAGCCTTCAAACATCACATCCGTGTGTCACACCCCTAGTTCTGGTATGACGTAGACTAGCTAGTCATGTGTGCATCATGTTTAAATTCCATTTAAATTTGAATTGGGGATTTGTGAAACCCTCAGAATCATTTCTGGAAATGACCCAAATAAAAACTGCTCCAAAAAGATCCAAGAAAATGTTCATGTTGCTCTTTGGAAATATTGGCAAGGGATAAAATTCAAACCAATATTTCTAGAATCTCAGGAACAATTATTTTGGGCCTTTGAATTAAACCAATAAATATTTGAATTGGATCTATATTTATTATATAATAAATATATGTTCAATAATTCTGGAAATTGTTGTGTAGCTTTGGATAAGTCCATTTAGTTCACACAATTGTTTTCATGAATTTTGAAAATGGTTTAGTATTTTTATTAAACCAAACAAATGTCAGAAAAATAGAAAAGAAACAGAAATGGAAAAACCTACCTGTGCTTTCACAGGCCCTTCTTGGCACAACCTTTGTCTGCCGGCCCAGCCAGCCAGCGATCACCCCCCTACCTCGCGCCAGAAGGCAGGGGCGCGTGCTCGTCGCGCGCTGGCCACATGTCGGGCCACCTCCTGCTTCCCACCGCTGCCCAGACGCGCATGTGAGCGCCACGCACCCCCGCGGACCCCTGCCACTCCTCCCCGCGTTTCCCCTCCTCTGCCTCACTCTCTCTCCCTTGAAGGCCATGCGGCCATTGGCGTGTCATACTGAACCACCACGGCCACAGCCACCCCCTCGCCCCCTCTTCATGACCACGACCTCCGCTGTACTCCTCTACGCCTCTCCATCGAGCCACGCATCGCTGGAAGCAGTGGAGCCTCGCCATCGAGCTCGACCCCGCCACCTCTGCACCGAGATCGCCGGCGACCGTACGCCGTACCCGACGCCTCCCCGAGCCATCTGAGCTTCTCTACGTGACCGATGTGAGCTCCTCCGTCGTTTGCCCCTCCTCCCCATGCCTCTCAATCACCGTAGCCGCCGTTTCGACCGAGGCCGAAGCTCGCCGCTGCCGACCATGTCGCCGTCGTGGCTGAAGACGTCGTAGCTCATGCCTGGGCGCGTCATAGTGCTCGGTTTGCTCCCAGGAGATGACCCCGACCACTAGCTGGACCTGCCGTGCACCAGAACTCCAAACCCGCGCTTGTCCGAGCTCCGGCCACCGCCTCGCTCGCCGCCCGGCGCTGCTCCGGCCACCCGCAGCCTCCGCATGATCCCCGGATGCAGCGAGGATGGGCATCCCTCTGGTGCCTCCGGTAGCGTCGATCCGACCCTCTGGCGCCATCGAGAAACTCCGGCGATCCTCCGCCGTCGGGTTTGGTCGCCGGCGTCCAACTCCGGTAGCTGGTGATGTGGCGTCATCATTAGCGCCTAACTAACCCCCACCTAGAGTCACTGACAGTGGGACCCGCATGTTTAACTCAGCATGCTAATTTTCCTGGTTAAGATTAGTTTATAACCCAGCGGGACCCACGTGCCAGAGTTAACCGTGCCGACTCGGCAGTTGACCGACCCCACACGTCAGGTTTGACCTGGTCAGCGCCGTTGACCTCTTGGCCTTGAGCATGATGCGATCTTGGCGTAATTAATCATTTTCTGGATTTTAATTTAGTTAGGAAATTCCAAAAAATGCTATAAACTTCAAAAAATCATAGGAATTCAACCGTAGCTCAGATTGAAATAAGTTATATATGAAAAATGATCAGAAAAATCCAATCCATACATCTGTACTGGTTTCATGCATGTTTAAACAAATTAACCTTGCTGTTCAGCTCAAAGCATGTTAAAGCACTTTATGAACCCATAACTTGAGTTTGCATTTCAATCTTTGATTCAAATGAGCTCAAACCACCCTGGTTGTAGTTGCACTAGCCCAACACACTCATATTGCCATGTCATATTCATGCATCATATTGTTGCATTGCATTGATTGTGTTTCTCCTTTGTTTGTCGGTGTTTGTCCCCTCTCAGTAGACGACGTACCGACGATGAGTTCGATGACACCGATGAAGAACTATATTATCTTAAGAAGTGCCAGGCAAGCAAACCCCCCTTGTTCATTCCGATACAATCCCACTCTCTCGCTCCTGCTCTCTTTTACTGCATTAGGACAACAACGATTCATCTGTTACTTGCTGCGGTAGCTGAACCCCTTTATCCTCTGCATGACCTGTCATTCCAGAGTAAATAGATGAAACCCACTAGCATGAGTAGGACTTGTTTGAGCCCTGTTGTGCCTACTCATTCATGCTTGTTTGTCATGCCTGCTATTTCTTAGAGTTGAGTCAGGTCTGATTCATTCGGGATGAATCGGAGGTGTGTGAACATGTCCTACTGTTGAGAGCTAAGTGTGTGAACACGATTTGGTAAAGGTAGCGGTGAGAGGCCATGTAGGAGTACATGGTGGGTTGTCTCATTGCAGCTTTCCTCAGGAACTAAGTTCTGTGTTTGTGATCCATGAAATAGTTACTACCACACATTGGGTTCCGGTAACTCGACCCCTCTCGGCTTATTAATCGCCTCGATCTCTGTCCAGGAGTTGCAACTAGTTTACGTGTTTGTAGGATATGTGTTGGGGGCCGTGCGTGGCGCTGACCCTAGGGGTGGGCTATGTTGCGGTAGATACACCGTGGCACGGTGTCTGGCGCCGTTTGGTGTCTCGAGAACCCTGCTCACATCGTTTGGGGCCGTGAGCGACACCCCGGCCGGATCTCCTTGCAGATGGAACCCGAATAGGCGATAAACCTGGATGAGAGACTTGTGTGGTTAATCAGGTCGTGGCCGATTCCCTCGCAAGGCTTCCGCTTGAAGGTTGCCGAGATACACGACGTGTACATGGTGGTAAGTGGCGAGAGCGTGTGTGAAGAAGTACACCCCTGCAGGGTTAATATGATCTATTCGAATAGCCGTGTCCGCGGAAAAGGACTTTTGGGTTGCCTGTACAGTTCATAGACAAGTGAAAGTGGATACTCTAAAATGCGCAAGATAAGCGTGAGTGCTATGGACGGCGTTCTCGTAGGGAGACGGGAGCGGATCCATAGTGGTGTATTGATATGGTGAATATGTGGACTCGTGTGTGCCACCTCAAAAGAGTTACTTGCAAATCGTAGTTTAGGATAGCCACCGAGTCAAAGCTGGCTTGCTGCGGTCAACTCCACCACCCCTTTATTGATAATGATGCATATGTAGCTAGTTACGATGTAAGTCTTGCTGAGTACATTTGTACTCACGTTTGCTTATTTTATGTTTTGCAGAGAGACGACAGTCTCGCTAGTAGTTCCGCGTGGACTTCGACGTTTAGCTTGTTACCTCAGCTACGATCTTGTGCCCTCGATAGGATCTGGTAGATAGTCAGACTTCTCAGCCTTTCATTTATAGTTGTCTGTACTCAGACATGTTTAGCTTCCGCATGTGTTTGACTTGTATGTTTCGATTCTTTGGGTCGAGAGACCCATGTTTGTAATATCTCGCTCCTCGGAGCCTAATGAATAAATACTTTGAGTCGTAGAGTTATGTTGTGATGCCATGTTGTATTTACACATATCGAGCATATTGTGTGTATGTTTGAAATGCTTGGTATGTGTGGGATCCGACAATCTAGTTGTTTATCCTTGACAGCCTCTCTTATGGGGAAATGTAGTCTAGTGCTTCCTTGAGCCATAGTAGTCCGCTATAGCCCGGTTCACCGGAGTCTTTGCTAACCCAGCACTCTTGCTCGGAGACCTTTGCCTTTGGCCGGGCATGTGTTTCACGCCGTTCTGTGTACATCCTTCGGGAAATGTCACGCGGTGACATCCGGAGTCTGCCTAACTGCTCAGCCCGGGTTCCCGAGTCCTCATTAGCCGATGCTACAGCCCGGATTCACACGCCAGCCGACATGCTCGATGTGCTTCATGTATGCTGTCCCCATGGGTTAGTGCCGCTTTGGGTTCACGACTAGCCATGTCAGCCGGGTTCCTTGTCATATGTATGCTAGCGACACAATCATATCGTGAGCCAAAAGGCATAAAGGTCCGGACCATGGTAAGGCGACACCGTGGGAATACCGTGCGTGAGGCCGCAAAGTGATATGAGGTGTTACCGGCTAGATCGATGTGACTTGGAATCGGGGTCTGACAGCTTTGGTATCGAGCTTTGTTGCTGTGGGATTACCAAGCCAAACTGGTCGAAGTTGTGTCTAGAAATGCTTTAGTTATGTAAGGGAATTGATTTTGGAAGGAACGTAAGGCTCTTTTTACTCCTTATACCTCATGGCCTTACGATTTGAGTCAACCTCTTCTCTTCTACAGGGATTAAGAACTAGGCCTTCTCATCTATCTATCAGGATGACGTGTTACTAATCCATAGACTTATAGGATTGTTAGCTTCAAATCTCAGTTCAGTTTTTACTACTTCCGTATGTTCATAGTTGGTCTCGGAACCTTGTTATTGTGTTGTTGAGTGGTCATGCCACTATTTTGTAGGATGTCTCAAATCAGTTTGAGCATTTACAGCCGTTATGCTGTCTGAGTCATCCCGGATTTCTAAATAGTCTGATGCGTTTGCAAATCCCTTCTCTCCGTTTCTAATGTTCATTTGGGCCAGATTAATCACACAAATTAGTGTGTTGAGGTACGCCTCTACCTCAGTATATATGTTGGAACTATTATTATGAACCTAGGTGTTTTAGGGAGTCACCTAGTAATCTAGCCATGTTTGTGTTCCGGTGTGATGATTCTGGCCATTATTCTCGAAAGCATCCTCTGATGCCATTTAATAGTAGGTATTCTATTCCTGGGCTCTTGAACCCGAGATTCACCCTACCTACCTCCTGTTGATAGTGTTTGCTAGTTCCTTTAGGATATTAGTAGCTTTGCGATAGTCCTCGAGGTCCGTGGTATTTCCTTCTTCCAAATACCATGAACTGCTTATGGCAGAAGTTCTTTTGAGCCAAAAGATCACAACCAGGGTGCTCTTGAGGAGTACTCCATTCTATATTGTGACTCTGCCAGTTCTACTTTTCTGCATAGGTTATTCGGAAGAAACCTGTTGAACTTGATTCGACATACTAACCTATGCATCCACAACTCAGGAAGTTAATTGTTCCTCGAGTTGTTCCTCCTTAGTTGTATTCTGACCCCCGTCTGTCAATTGATAGTCAAGAGTATGCGTGCATTCGTTCATCGTTGCCTTTACTCTTGCGTTCCGTCAAGCCATTCTATCTCGGAATGACTAGGAGAAACAGATTCCAGCACCTCATCCATATCCAGGATTGGGTCAAAGTAGTTGTATTCCGCAGATAAATGCCAATCCAACTTTTGACTCTGTTCTACCTCGGAGTATTACCCCCTTTATGTCAGGATCGTCATGAGGATTGCAACATTCCACATGAATTCTTGACGTAGTCATACTTCTCGCTATCATTATTCATTCCTCGGTCCCGTGTTGTTGTAACCGGAATGCCGACAAGTGAACTGTGATGTGTGAAATCTATACTCCTAGCAACCGCGTTGCTTGGTAGTTAATGGACAATATTCTCATTCTTAGCGTGTTGGTTATTAAATCATCACCCTAAGATTGATCGTGCTACCTAGTCCTTATTTCCGGTGCACTCTTAGATCAATGAGTTAGGATTATATCAATCCCTTGCTTATTGTTCATATCATCTTGCCCTGAAAAGCAAGATTGATCTCGAGCTTAGTAACATATGGGTGGTCCGTGATTTTCCGAATATCTACTCGGAAGTATTACCAGGTTGTCCCCTGACTGATATGTTGAGCTCTTGATAAGTTGGTTTTCCTCTAAACCACCCCTTCTCCAAGAATCCGTGTTGGATACCCCTGAGCTAGTTGGTTAAGCTAAACAACTTGGAGAGTTGGAAGATAAAAGCTTACCTCACTTAGTTCGTCTCCATGGGATATCCCGGTGTGTGTGTGTTGAAGAAAGATGATATCTTCATCGATTGGTCCCTGTGATCAGTTGTTGGATCTATTGCCTTGTCAAAACTTTGACTTGAGTATGGGCTATTGTCAAGTCAAATCAGAACCAACGATGTTCGTAATATTGTCTTACTCGTGGTTGATCCTTCAAGCATAAACCATTACATCTTTGGTCTGACCGATGCTATCACCGTGTTCACATGATGGTGGAAGTCTAGTGTCCACGTGGTCTCTATAACGAGTAGTATACTTGTTTCACATATCATCCCGCAGCTCGCCCCTGGAGGGGGACATGTCAAATAGTCCCATCTCTGGCTTATCGCACTATTTGTGTCGATCACGCTTTTACCGCAGCCTTTTGAATAAACAATACATAGCTTTTGTCTATTATTGCATTCCTTTTTATCTATATATGTTCATTAATGACATGTTGCACCCGTACACTTTAGTGCGGCCAAATACACCAGGGGCTTAAGTACCCCAACATACGGTGTGATAAGTCCGAACACTTTCACAAGTGCGGCACCTCGAACTTATAGCATTATATGCATCGGCTCCGAATCATGTCTTGGGTCAATAGTTGGGTTTGCCCGGCTCCCATGTTTTGGTACCTTACATTCCGTTATATCGGCTAAGGTAGCGCTGGGAGAACCACTGCGATTGTGTCCCGGTTGAGCTGGGCTAAGCACCTCACTGGAGAAAGCTAAAACTGACCGTCATGATAGGGCGAGAGCTGGTCGCTGTTCGAGAGGTTTTCGAGTCCCTAAAGACTTATGCCACTTAGAGCGAGGAGTCGGCTTTGTCCGGCCTAGGCGTGGATAGCGCCCGAACTCAGTCTTCCGAATACTAGGGGCTTCACGAAATTTAAAATTACAGAATTCTATGGCTAAGTGAGAGTGTTCAAGCATTATAGTCTGATTGCCTTGTTCGTTGTGTTGAGCGCCTCCCTCGAAGGACCCAAGAATGGGAAAAAGAGTGCTCAAGTTTATCCCGAACACCCCAACACTCGCGGCATGGGGGAAGAAGCCGATGACTCACCATCTCTCAAATTTAATATACGGCCGGACAGAAGGTAATATTTTAAATTCAAAAGCGTTGCTTAGCGCATATGAACAAGTTTTCAGCGTACATGATCACAAATGCGAGTTTACTAAGAAATTACATCTTTGGAGCATTCATCTGCTATAAGGCGGGCACCCTTCAGGATGCCCTCATAATACATCTTGGGCTTGCGATGCTCCTTGCCCGGCGGTGGTCCGTCCGACACAAGCTTCTCAGCGTCCATCTTGCCCCAGTGCACTTTAGCACGGGCAAGGGCCCTACGGGCACCTTCGATGCATACGGAGCGCTTGATGACTTCAAGCCATGGACATGCATCCACCAAATTACCACCAGCCCAGTAGCTCCCAGTGCATGGCTTCCCGAGCCACAGCCGGACTATGAGACCCTTCATGGCCTGTTCGGCCACCTTATGGAGCTCGACCAGCTGCTTCAGCTGGTCGCTCAAGGGCACCGGGTGTCCGTCCTCAGCATACTGAGACCAGAACACCTTCTCCGGCAAACTCCCCTCTTCGGCTCGGTAGAATGCGGCAGCATCGGACACACTCCGGGGAAGATCTGCGAATGCTCCTGGAGAGCTCCGGACTCGGGTAAGTAACAAGTAATTCACTTTCACGTGCTTGCTTTGCATAAAGAATGCCTTACCGCCGCTATCTTCTTCATCGCCTCAATTTCCTGGAGGGCTTTTGGGCTTCGGCCTTGGCAGATTTGGCGCTCTCAAGGGCCGAGGCGAGCTCGGACTCTCGAGTCTTTGAGTCAAGCTCCAAACTCTCGTGTTTTTCCACGAGAGCCTGGAGCTCTTGCTGCACGTCCACCACCCGCGCCTCCTGCTTCTCTCGCTCGGTGCGCTCCACGGCCGCCTTGTCTTCGGCCTTGGACATCGCTTCCTTCAGGGTCGCCACCTCGGTTGTGGCCCCTGTAATACTCACGCTGGTCCTGTCATTTTCTGCAACCACATCTTTTTATATACTTACATAAGGTATTACTTACCTTCCTTGTCTTTGAGCTGCTTCTTGGTAAGGCCGAGCTCGTTCTCGGACCGCTCAAGGCTCTGCTTCAATGCATCGACCTCCGCAGTTAGTGCGGCAGAGGTCAGCAGCGCAGCCTGCATTCCCATATGGACATAGTTATGTTAGACTCCTGCGTCCATCTTTTAGATCCTCAGTTTGGTTTTTCTTTCTGAACACCAAACTGAGCATCAGGTGCTACTGTCTATGCGGTAATATTTTTACATATCTTAAATACATACCTCAAATCATGTTAGAAGGCTGGCACAGGCTTCAGTCGGCCCGCTCTTGGCGGACTGAACCTTCTGGATCACCACACTCATAATAGTGCGGTGCTCCTCGTCGATGGAGGCGCCGTTAAGCACCTCAGCAGATTATCCGGTGCCTCCGGTTGGACGGAGGTCACCAGCGTCGTAGGCTTGACCTTCTTACTAGGGAGGCGCCTTCCGAACTCCGGAACCACTGAAGGTTCCGGTGCGGTGTCCGGCCTAGGGCCGGACTTGGAGCCCTTGGGGGTTTTGTCCCCTTTGCGCCTGGAGTCCGGGAGGTCGCCTTGCGGCGCCTCCAGGACCACCTCCTCCTGGCTTGGACCCTTTTGGGACTCCACCTCGGCATCATCCGCAGCGCGAGGAGAGGAGGCGGCCGGAAGTGAAGTGCTATTCACATCCGATGAACCCAGGGAGCCGCTCGACGAAGCATCGAGCCCGGCCTTGGGCGGACTGCATGATTATATTCGGCGTCAGAAGATACTGTGCAACAAAGGAATGCCATGAGTTATTCTGGTATCCGGATACTTACGATTTTGCCAGGGGCTTGGCCCTGGATGGCCACTCCTCTTCGCCGTCGTCGGTGTTGGTGGAGTAGTCCGGAGGAAGGGTCCTCCCCTTCTTGGACCCTCCCCCCCCCGGTTGGGGCAGCCTTCCTTTTCGTTCCTCCCCCCGCTGGAGGGGGAGAGGCCTCTTCGTCCTCCTCCTCGTCTTCGTGGGAGGAGTGCGCCTTGGGGTCATCGGACGATGAATCCGACACCACCGGGCGCCGGGAACTCTTTTGAGTTCCCGTGGCCTTCATCTTGGCCTTCTTCTCCGGAACCACGTAAGGTGCCGGAACCAGCAGCCCCGTCAAGCGGGCGTTCGCTGGGTCTTCGGGCAAGGGATCCGGACAAATAATCACTGGATGTCTTCTGCCAATCCTGTCAAAGGTAAGGGAGTTTAGATCCCGCATAGAATCAAATTATGGAAAACAAGTAACCCGTAAAGGGTAAAATTGCTTACCGCGTTGGCTTGATGCTGCGCGCTGAATCCGCGATCCTCGGTAGCGGATGCGGGAGCCTCGGCGTCCTTGAACAGCACCTTCCAGGCGTCTTCGTACGTAGTGTCGAAGAGCCTACTCAAGGTTCGGTGCTGTGCCGGATCAAACTCCCACAAACTGAAAGCCCATTGTTGGCACGGGAGGATCCGGCGAATGAGCATGACCTGGACTATGTTGACGAGTTGAGCTTCTTGCTCACCAGGTTTTGGACGCAGGTTTGGAGTCCGGTCAGCTCCTCCAAATTACCCCACGACAGACCCGTCTCTTTCCAGGAGGTGAGCCGTGTGGGGATGCCAGATCGAATTGGGGCCGCTGCCCATTCAGGGTCACGCGGCTCGGTGATGTAGAACCACCCCGATTGCCACCCCTTTATGGTCTCCACGAAGGAGCCCTCGAGCCATGTAGCGTTGGGCATCTTGCCCACCATGGCGCTTCCGCACTCCGCTTGGCGGCCGCCCACTACCTTCGGTTTGACATTGAAGGTCTTCAGCCATAAGCCGAAGTGGGACTGGGTGCAGAGGAAGGCCTCGCACACGACGATGAACGTCGAGATGTTGAGGATGAAGTTCGGGGCCAGATCATGGAAATCAAGGCCGTAGTAGAACATGAGTCCCCGAACAAATGGGTGAAGTGGGAAACCTAGTCCGCGGAGGAAATGGGTGAGGAACACCACCCTATCATGGGGCCTGAGGGTGGGGATGAGCTGTCCCTTGTCGGGGAGCCGGTGCGCGATGTCATTGGACAAGTATCCTGCTTTCCTCAGCTTCTTGATGTGTCCCTCCGTGACGGAGGAGGCCATCCACTTGCCTCCGCCCGGACATGGCTGGAGAAGATTGAGGTGGGATATATGGACTTGGGCGCTAGAGCTCGAAAGTCTTGTGAAAATGGATAAGCAAAGGAGGAAGAAGGCGTAGATGAGAAAGGTGGATCCTTATCCCCTTATATGGGAGGACGAAACTCTGTGCCCCCCAACAGCCTGGTAAAACTCGCTTATCTCCCAAGCGCCATAATTAATGGCACGGTTGGGTTACCCACGCCCGTATTGATGAGAATCCTAGAATAAGGGGACACGATCTCTGCTTCGACAAGACGTGCCAAGGAAACCGCCTCGCTAAGTCCGAGGCGGGAAGAAAACGGTTGAATAAAGGCTTGGCCGTGGTGTGATGTCCTTATTGCGGAATACGTCAATGATTGGATTTGTGTAAATATTATTCTCTCTATGGTGGTATGTGGAACTTATTTTGCGAGCCGGACACTATCCTTGTGATCAAAATCTTCTATGAAGTATTCGAGGAGGAACCCGCCTTGCAATGCCGAAGACAATCTGCGCCCGGACTCGTCGTCATTGAAGCCTGGTTCAGGGAGCTCTTGAGGAGTCTGGATTAGGGGTGTCCGGATGGCGGACTATAACCTTTGGCGGAATCCTGGACTATGAAGATACAAGATAGAAGACTTCGTCCGTGTCCGGATGGGACTTTCCTTGGCGTGGAAGGCAAGCTTGGCGTCTGGATATGCAGATCTCCTCCCATTTGTAACCGACTCTATGTAACCCTAACCTCCTCCGGTGTCTATATAAACCGGAGGGTTTTAGTCCGTAGGACAAACAACAATCATACCATAGGCTAGCTTCTTGGGTTTAGCCTCTCTGATCTCGTGGTAGATCTACTCTTCTACTACCCATATCATCAATATTAATCAAGCTGGAGTAGGGTTTTACCTCCATCAAGAGGGTCCGAATCTGGGTAAAAACATCGTGTCCCTTGTCTCCTGTTACCATCCGCCTAGACACACAGTAGACGGTGGAGGGGTGCCCGTGTGGAGGTGTGGTTGAACAGTAGCCGGTGGAGTAGCGCGCGGTGGGGGCTGGATGAACATGAGCCCGTGGAGGCTGGAGGAGGTCGACGGTAGCCCGTAGAGGCTGGAGGAGGTCGACGGTGGAGATGAACAGTATCCCATGGAGTCCTGCTTTTGGCACGCCACACCCCCGTTTCGGCCGTGGCGCTCCAACACAATTCCGTTTCGTCCCATTTGCGCACGCCACACCTCCCGATCAACAGGACCCCCGTTTCGACCGTAGGAGATCCGTTTCCTCCGTTTTGCGGTACGCCACACCCCTCCCGATCAACAGGACCCCCATTTCGACCGTAGGAGGTCCATTTCCTCCGTTTTGCGGTACGCCAGGCCCCTCCCGATCAAAAGGACCCCGTTTCAAACATGGCCGGTCAAACACAAGGCTGTTTCCTCCGTTGTGCGATACGCCAGGCCTCGTTTCCATTGCCTATTCCGTCCAAGCCCTCCCGATGAACACGACCATGCATTCCGTTCCGACCCAGCCGGTTGGCTCCCCATGAACACGACGACGACGCTGTTTCTCCGTTCCGACCCAGCCATGTACGTATGCACGATAGGCGTTAGAGACCCTGCCCGTATGTACGTACGTGGCCGTATTTTCTTTCTTGCACCCTCGCCATTGTACGTACGTGTACATGCTACGTGCGCGCCTCTACTACAACACGTGCGCGCCTCTACATCCACGAGTATATATGTACATACACGTTCGCGACCAGAATGACAACGCTACGTACGCTTCGACCAGGTGGGTCCCGACTGTCAGACACTTCCTTGCGTGAGAAGATGTAGTTGGTTGGTCCCAGCAGTCAGGGGGACGAATCGTTTTGGTTTTTTTTGCCCGGACGCACTTCCTTGCGTGTGAAGATGTAGCTGGTGGGTCCCAACCGTCAGGGGGGTGAATCGTTTTTTTTTGTCCGGACGCACTTCCTTGCGTGCGAAGATGTAGCTGGTGGGTCCCAACAGTCAGGGGGGACAATCGTTTTTTTGCCCGGACGCACTTCCTTGCGTGCAAAGGTGTAGCTGGTGGGTCCCAGCAGTCAAGGGGGAAACATTTTTTTTGCTAAATATGGTGGCCCGTCCGGTGGGTCCCCGCTGTCAGGTGGAGGAATACTTATTTTGCGCGTAATAAGGAGGAACTTCCTGTCTGACGTGTCAGGACCCACTGTCGACCTCTCCACGTCTGATCCACGTCTGATGGAAGCCGTTCCTTGACCACGTTGACCACGCGGCGCCGAGAGCACCAGGGCGGTGGACGACGGCGAGGCCCAGGAAGGGGACGACATGGAGCCGGGGAAGACGCGACAGTGGATGCCCACGTGTAGAGTAGTACGAGGGTTCACTGGTTCGCTGCGGTGTGAGGCTGCCGTCGCCGCAGAATAACAAGAGTTGTGGGTGAGTAGAGGGATGGCCTAGCCAGCGGTGGGAGTAGTAGGGGGTGGTGAGGCCTCACGATCGCAGCCGACCACGGGAGGCAGGAGCACGAGGCACGACCAAGCCTTTGGTTTGGTAGTGGAGCAAGAAGACCAGAGGTTGAAGATGCACTACGGTCGTTGGATGGACATCGTACTGTCATTGGAGCTAGAATCGTGCATATTGACTAAGTTGACAAAGCCCTTCGTCCCCGTCAACTTAGTAGGCCCACAAGTCAGCCTGCCACTATACTGGGTCCCAGCTAATAGGGGGAGTATTCATTTTTTTTGTGCGTAATAAGGAGGCACTTCCTTGCGTATGAAGATATAACTGGTGGGTCCGAGCTGTCAGAGCCGGCCGCGGGGAGGAGGGAGCAGGCAGTCCCGCCGGCGCTTGTTTGAGCGGCTGGAGCAGGAAGAGCAGAGATTGAAGAAGCACGACGGCCGTTGGATGGCCATCCAACGATCACGCTGTCGTCAACCTTTTTTTAGGAAAGCCTCAAATCTGTGGAAAACAACATACAACCCATTTGCCATTATTTTTAATAATTTACAGCCCATTTGCTAAGTCTTAAGGGTTTTTTTGGAGCCCATATTCTTTTTGTTAGCATTACAGCCCATATCGTGGCCACGGTTAAAAACTTATACGAAATTTTGCATATTTCGGTGCGGCCCGAACTGTTTTTAATCCCGAAATTTCGACTCACATTCAAACTAATTTTAAAAATAAATGTATATCAATTTAAAATCCAACAAATTCTCCTCGCATAAAAATTAATGTAATTTAAAATCTCGAAATGAAAAAAAAGATATTTGAAACTAACTGCCGGTTTGATGTGTACAGCCCACTTCTCATTACTGATGGGCCATTTTCTCGGCCAGCCGAATGAAAGCTCTCCTCGTCTTGAAAGATTTGCAGCCCAACAGGCCTGACAAAGGGACTTACTTGGCAAATCACAAAAATACTGGGATGTGGCCGTGGACCCGGTTGTCGGCCTCTACACGTCTGATACTCTCCCGATGGAATGTCGTTGACCACATTGACCATGCCGCGCCGAGAGCACCAAGGCGGTGGACGACGGCGAGGCCTAGGAAGGGGACGACGCAGAGCCGGGGAAGACGCGGCAGTGGATGCCCACGCGGAGAGGAGTACTAGGGTTCACTGGTTCGGCTGCGGTGTGAGGCTGCCGTCGCCGCAGGGCCTGGCTAGCGGTGGGAGTAGTAGGGGGCGATGAGTCCTCAACAAGACTGACCGACCACCGGAGGCGAGGAGCAAAGCGGTCTCCCGGCGCTGGTTTGGGCGGCTGGTGCAAGAAGAGTAGTGATTGAAGAAGCAGCAGGACCGCTCGATTCAAATCCAGCAGTTACTGCTAGAATCGTTTGTTGACTAAGTTGACAAGCCCTGCGTACGCGTCAACATAGTAGGCCCATAGGTCAGCCTCCCAACCGGTGCACCCCAGATGTCAGTGGGAGGAATCATTTTTTTCGCGTAATAAGGAGGCAGTTCATTGCGTGCGGCCAGGCCAGCGGAGGGAGTAGGGTGGGCCGGGGAAGCCTGCCCGACATCACAGCGGGCCACAAGAGGAGGGAGCAGGCTATCCCGCCGGCGCTAGTTTAGGCGGCTGGAGCAGGAAGATCAGAGATTGAAGAAGCACGGCGGCTAGAATCATGTGTTCACTGATAAAGCCTTGCGTAAACAACTCAGCCTCGAAATTTGTGGCGTGTACAGCCCATTTGCTATTATTTTTATAATTTTTACTAATTTTCTAATTCATATGGAATTTATTGCAGCCCGTTTTCCACTTTTAGAATTGCCGGCCATTTTCTGGCCAGTACCAGGGTCCAAAAATTAACTAAATATGTGGGAAATTTTTGCTGGGGAACGAAATATTCTTAATCCAAAAATTAATAGCCATACGAAAACAAATTTAAAAATAAGTTAGTACTATGTCATGTTAAATCCAATGAAATACGTATAAGATATCAGTGAAGAAAAAAATTCAAAAAAAACTAATATCCCATTTGCTCGTCTTGAAAGATTTGCAGCCCAGTAATTCAGAGAAAACAAATAGGCCTAGCTTGGGTATTCTTCAAAAAGAAATACTGGGCTACCTATTTCCCCAAAGAACTAGTGCATGAGCATTTAGCTTTATTTATTTATTTACTTATTTATGTTTAGGGGACCATGAGCATGTACCTGGGCCGGATTCATGTGAGAGCCTCCCTTCCAGTTAATTATGGGCTTCTCTATTGGGCCTTCATCAGTGGGCTGCATGTTATCAACAAGTGGAAAATGTGTTCCGTACAAAAAATAGTATGAGCTACGTACGGTACGGGGCACTAAAGGATCGAACCGTGCAATGACTTCCAAAACATTGTGTTTGTCGTTCTAACAACACATTTATATTCAACCAACAGACGAAATATACTACTGATTGTACATTGAAAACAGCAAAGAAAGAAAGAACCAGGGCTGGGGTGCAATGAAGTAGTAAGTAGGCGGAAGAGTGAAGACGCAGCTGTCTCTTCCAAACCAAACATCAGCCGTCATTACAAAAGGGCTACCAAAAAAGAACAAGTGTATGCATCAAACTAAATAAAGATCCTACTACACCAAGTGTACGCATCTAACTAACTGGCTCAGTTAGATGTTACTATTTGTTAAGCAATGGAGATTGGCTGACAGCTTGAACCAGATGGGTGCCTGACGGGGGAAACTCCAGCCAGCAGGTCGAAGTCTGATACCTGCGACCCTCTCTCCTACTTTGGGCTGCAGAGCGTGGCGGCACATATCAGGGTATGGTGCATGCAGAGACGCATGGTATGTTGTGTACACACAATTTTGCCTGATGAACGAAACTGCGCTGCCATCATGATCCTTGCCGTCGGTTATCTCCTGGTTAATCGGATAATTCAGTCCGACAAACAGAGAGCGTGTGCCAAGGCTACTTACCAGCCTCCAGTCAAAAATTCCCGAAGGCCGAGAGAAGCTGGGATCCTGCTCAAAGACCTTGCAGTGACTGTGATTGTATTCCACGAAACAACACGTCCGGTACGTGCGAACGATCATCAATCTTTCGTCATCGTCTGATTGAGCCAGGAACCACCTGCAACTGCCATGCCCCTTTTCTTTGAAAGGTTCTGGCATTAGGAAGGGTAGGGACACCAGGCGGCCTACAACATCATATCAAGTTGGAGTCAAATAAAAAGGGCTCTTGATTTAGTCAATCTTAAGAACAACATGTTATGAGCATGAATATTTTTTCAGTAAATGTTGACAGTAATATAAGCAAGCCATCATGATATCATAGGAAAGTAACATACTGCTGTAATAGCCGTTTGTAGCGATGACTGGAGTAGGCCAGCAATACGTCCAGCCATAGAAGGAGACGACAGCATAAATGAAGCCCTTGTGTTCAATGGCATCACAGAACCATGGAGGATGTATGATCCTGCGATGGACGTGCAGATTTATCCACTTACCGCAGTGACCTGTCAGATAGGCGAGACCGTGGTTGAAGAACGCAATTAGCCTGAAATCTTTATAATTCCCAGATCTTGTGGGCACTTGGCAGATTACAACCTTGAGCAAATCAAACTTGGTATCATGTTGGCTACTGTAAGATTCAGAGTATTCTGGGCCGCGGTGCCAAAGCAGTGCAGTGTTAATCGAAGGAAGGGGTATCAATCACCGGGTGTAGACCTCCACGAGCATCCAGTTGCCGCGACCGTCGACGAGCACCATCCAAGACGTGTTCATGCCGACCCAGTACATACCGTTAATGTAGCTGAGGCTGACGGGGATCGGATCGCAGTGAAGGGGGTTGATGCTCGCCACCCTACGATCGTTATGCTGCGTGACACGCTGTTTCTGAAGATTTGGCGGCATCAACAAGCAAGGAGCTGGCTTAAAAAGCTCCGGCCTGAGGGCTTTGAGTAAACGGTACAGCCCCGACGAGCACGCGGCGAGTGGCATGGTACTGAGATTGTCCACACGCGAAACAATGAGCTTGATTACCTTTGTGGGGAGCGAATTCCAGCCACTCTTTCGGCGGGCGCTACTCGGTTCTGCCCTTGTTAGTGCTTGGGTTTTGACGAGGGGGGAGGCGCCTTTAGCGGGGATGGAAGCTTGGACGAGATTATGCGGACAAAGATGGAGAAGCGAATATGTGCTGCGGGAAGTGGACAGGTGATGATGACTACAACACGCCGCTTGACTTATTTAGACACATACCAAAGCGTAGGGTCATATCGATGCGGACAACTTGCTTGAGTGATCACAAGATCGGTACTCCCTACAAGACCTACTACGATACTATGCCCTAGCTTGCTAGAGTAGAGTAGTAGAGTAGGACTACGCTCTACTACTAGCACCGGTGAGTAGTATATTCTAATATAAAATAGTTACAAACTTCGATGCCCGATCGTGGAACGACTACGAACCGTGCTCAAAGACCGTGTCTACGTGGTGTTTGGACTTATATGCAAAACAAATAGCAAGATGCCCGTGCATTGCACGACACACCATCATCACCAACTCGTTTTTTTCTCTACTCCTACTCCTATAAAAGACTCAGTTGGTGATGATGGAGGCGAGGAGGCGTGTTCAGCCGGGCGTGCAGCGGATGCCGCAGCACTATTCGATTTGTTATAAAAAAGTACTTGTAGAGATAGAGACATAGGGAGGAGCACGAGGTAAGGCCTTATCTGTAAAAGTGGATAGAGGTGCGGGTATCTTTTGTAAAATTGTCATAGTTGGCTTTACATCCGTCAGATATAGATCGGACGGTGTATATTACAAGATGGCAGGCAAACCATCATCACCAACTCGGTTTTCTATAAGAGTAGATATATATAGATATAGATAGATAGAGACTAGGGAGTACTAGTAAGGACACCATCTACTACTTCGTGTGCTACTCCTGCGCTCCATTCGGCGGCCGCAACGTCCCCTACAGCCACCCCTCCTGCGCTCCATTCGGCGGGCGCCATTTGTTGAAATCTGGGAGCGCACTCTTGCATGCTGGCAGCCACGACTTCACCGGGCGACTTCTTCCCCAACCTCGGCAACCTCTTCCTCAACGACATGGGCAACAACCTCAACGCCAACGGTGCTGCTCCCGTTACCTTTGTATGTGTTTCGCTGTCGTTCTGCTCGAGATCGTGGTAGAATTCATGTTTCTACTCTGTATCCTACTACTATGCTAGTCCACATGATTAGTTTCATCTCTGTTATAGCCGTCATGATTTGTTTTGTGCTTATTCGGATTAAATCTCGTAGTAACTTGCTCACATATTCAACTGGCGCAACGTCCCCTTGATCACTCCCGTTTCATGGGCGGCCTGGTCGATGCCTCCAAGGAGCCCTTCGTCCACTGCTATGAGTGCCCGATGTCGTTTTGTGGCTCGCCGGCGGACATGGTGCATCACCTCACGGATGCGTGCAACGGTCACTGCTGGCCCTTGGCGGAGAACATCAAGTACGACACGTGCTAGCGGTTCACCATGCTGGAGTCGCTGGAGGATCACTGCCGCCTGCTAGTCTCTGAGGAGGACGGCAGCGTCTTCCTCTTGATCGTGGGCACCGGCGAGGCCCACGCAGGCTGCCGCCCCGTCTTTGTAGTGTGCGTCAGGGGCGTCGCCGCTGACGCTGACACTGACACGAGGCAGATGTACGGGTGCAAGGTCAACGTTACTACCCCTCCGGATCACGTGGGCGGTGAAACCGGCCTCATCGGACAGACTTGGAATCTGAGGAGCTGGGACTATCCCCCCAATGTGAACTTGGAAAACCCATGGCATCCATTCTATCCTTTACCCGCCGACTCGGTGCACGGGGACTCCAAGGAGGTTCACCTGGACATACGCATTATCAAGTGCACTTAGAAAACATGCAGTGTGTGTGTGGGCGCTTATGGCCCGTGTCTTTGCCGCTTTTGATTCTGTAAGCTTGTCGTTAAACTTGAGTGGCTTTCGCCGCAGTCCTTCCTTTGAACTGCTCCTCTGAGTGAGCTGATGTAAGACACTTTGGGTTTCATTTGATAATGGAACCGGGGAGGAGCCTCCCTGTTCTTCTAAAAAAATACGCATTATCAAGTTAAATGTTGATCATTAGTCTTCGCTCAATGTAATCGCTGTCTAACCATGTGGAGACTTCCATGCAGGATCTTGCTCTATTGAAGTATCGCGCATGAATAAAAGTGTATCCGTTTATGGTTTAGTCTAGAATCTTCCATGTATGAATTTTTACTACTGATCGGTGAAAGACTTACGATGAACCATTTCTTACATCTCCTCTGCCCCCTTGCAAGTCATCCTGATTTAATCCCTCCGTCTAGGTGTATAAGGGCATGGTTAATATTACTTAATAGTATAGCCAACTGTTGATTATAAGAAGGTGCCATGTCATCTGTAGCCAACATGTATAACAATCAATACTCAAAAACTAATTCTTAAAGATCATTTCTTGCAAAGCACAATAAGTGTTATTTCTTCACAAGTTTTGGATGCAGGTTGAACAGTTGAACACTTTTGTTTGCAAAAGATACCTTTTTATCTATTTCACCCGGATGTTTGTGAGCTCTAGAGATGAGATAATATCCGAAGAAACCTATCGATACCCATTACACATGACATGACCCCCATATCCTTTGTCAAAATAAACAACTCCCCGATCAATGCATTTCACTCTTGATTGCAGCATACGGGCACCATACTACTATAGATTAGTAATGCGACCAAAAATTGAAATAACATTATATATAGTACGATAAATACTGGTGCATGTCACCTAAAATTATATCATTCAAAACTATGTTCAAATACGAATCCAACGATATAGTTTTTGTTGACATGCACTAACATTTTGTCGATTAAATCTTGATCAAATTCAATAGGGGACTAATAAACCACGACCGATGTAGTACAAGTGTAGAGGGCGGCGCTGCACGGAGTCTCACCTCTCACCCGCTTGTGGCACGGCGATAAAGCCATCATATCACAAAACCCAACCACTCCCGGTAATAAATGGCATGGTAAAATAAAGACAAGCAACCATCACATCCCTCCGTCTTTTTGCATTTCATCTCTCTTGCATTTACTTTCTCTAGTTCATCTCCGACGCCGATCCCTAGCTACTACTCCTAGGGCCAGTTCTTTTGGCGGCTTCCCCAGCTTTCCCACAAGACTAGTCATAGTGGAGAGTAACAATAAGGCGCCTCACTCATTTATTTGGGCTTCTAAACTACTACTCCATCCTGGTTTATCCTCACCATTGTAATTTGTGCTAAATTTTGACCAAAGATTTAACTGATAAAATGTTACTCAAAACACTTAGGCGCAGTGCATCTAGGTGTGTAAGTAATCTTACGAAAACCAAATAATCCGAAAACACTTAGGCGCGGTGCATTAACTTCTACCTCGTTTCTTGTTTCTTGACATATCAACCAATAAGAGATAAAGAGTGTGCATGCTTTTAATGACTTGAGATATCAAACACGACATGCAGTGGTTAGTTCATTGCATGCAATACTATTAATTAGCAAATAAACATTAACGTTCTCGTTTTCTCCTCTTCCTTGGTCACGGTTCACAGAGAAATAACCACAGAGAAGGAAGCTAAAAGTAAACAATCAAACGAGCATTTTTGCATTTGTTTTGCATTGAATCGTTTCACAAGCTTGACTCATTGTTTTTCCACTTTTACAAAAACCGCATCCTAATGTTCAAACGTGCATTTGCATTACATAAGTAATAGTAGTACCCCCTCCGTCTAGGTGTACAAGTCTTCCCTCCTTGGTCACCGTGCACAACCAAAGATGACTTATTGACCTAGACGGAGGGAGTAGCATAGTCTGCAAGCATATATCGAGAGAGACGTGTAGTCCGATAGTATATAGTAAAGTTTGTGCTATATGCACGTACTTGCAAAATGCGTAATAATACACAATGTTTCCAAACTTTCCCTTTTACATACTTAATTAAGGACGCTAAAAATTCCTGAACTTTCGGGATTTATCATTTGCGTCCCAAAACTAATGAGATCGCCTTACGAAACAAAAATTATACTCCTCCTAAAAGCCACGATACTCGGAACGGAGGTGATCCTCGCGCTCCCTGGTAGCTTCTCGGTCGGAATGGTGTGACCACTTCACTTTCAGGAATTTGATAGACTTGTTGCGAGTCTTGCGCTCGGTTTCTTCAAGAATAGCAACGGGTGCTCATGATAAGAGAGATCTTCTTGAAGGTCAATCTCTTGAAGTTGATAGTGCTGTTCAGGAGTCTTGAAGCACTTGCGAAGGCTGTGACACGTGAAACACATCGTGCACGTTTGCAAAGTTGGATGGAAGCTCAAGTTGATAGGCGAGATCGCCTCTTTTGCCAATTATCTTGAAAGGACCCACGTATCTAGGGGCAAGCTTCCCTTTGATACCGAAGCGACGAGTGCCTTTCATTGGAGAGACGCGAAGGTAGACATGGTCTCCGATTTCAAAAGCCACATCACGGTGCTTATCATCATAATAGCTCTTCTGGCGCGATTGCGCGGCTTTGAGATTCTCACGAATGACTTGGCAAATTTCTTACATACGTGATCAAGTCATTGCCAAGAAGTTGGCGTTCACCTGTCTCGAGACCAATTGAGAGGAGTACGGCACTTTACGCCATAGAGAATTTCGAATGGGGCCTTGCCCGAACTCGCTTGGAAGCTGTTGTTGTAGGAGAACTCGGCATAAGGAAGACAATCTTCCCACTTCATACCGAAGGAAATGACACAAGCCCTGAGCATATCTTCAAGGATTTGATTCACTCGCTCAACTTGGCCACTTGTTTGAGGATGGAAAGCTGTCTTTGAAACGAATGTTGGTGCCCATGGCCTTCTGAAAAGAATCCCAAAACTTGGAGGTAAAGATGCTGCCACGGTCTGAAGAGATCAATTGTGGAATGCCGTGCAAGGAGACAATCATGGAGGTGTATAGTTCTGCCAACTGAGCTGCTGTGATGGATTCTTTGATAGGAAGAAAATGAGCCACTTTAGTAAGCTTGTCAATGACAACGAAGATAGCATCATTTCCACGCTTGGACTTTGGAAATCCGATCCACGAAGTCCATTTCAAAATGATCAAACTTCCATTACGGAATAGCAAGAGGTTGAAGGAGACCAGCTGGTCTTTGGTGTTCTGCTTTCACTCTTCTCGCAGACATCACACTCATTCACGAATTGAGCAATTTCTCGCTTCATTCGAGTCCACCAATATGACTGCTTGAGGTCATGGTACATCTTCGTACTTCGGGATGAATGGATAGAAGCGAATTGTGAGCCTCGTTCATAATGACTTTTCTCAGATCACCCTTAGGAACCACAATCCGGTCCTCAAAGAACAGAGTGTCTTTGTCATCAACGGGGAATCACTTGTACTTTGAAATGCCCTTGTCGATACCACGTTTCACCTTTTTCACCATGGTATCCAGGAGTTGAGCCTCACGAATCTGATCTTCCAAAGTAGGAGAGACTATGAGGTTGGCAAGAAAGCCTTGAGGAACAACTTGAAGATTCAGCTGCGGAAAGCTTCACAGAGATCCGGTGAAAGGGCTTGAGGATTAGATTGCTGATAAAGAAGCCTTCCTGCTCAAGGCATCTGCAATGACATTGGCCTTGCCCGGAGTATATTCAATACTTGGGTTGTACTCTTGAATCATTTCGACCCATCGAGTCTGCCTGAGGTTGAGGTTGGGCTGAGTGAAAATGTACTTGAGACTCTTGCGATCGGTGAAAATGTCCACTTTCCTTCCCAACAAGAGATGTCTCCACGTTATCAATGCATGGACAACTGCCGCCAACTCAAGATCGTGAGTGGGGTAGTTCTTTTCGTTGGGCTTCATTGGCGAGAGGTATAAGCCACAACTCTCTTCTCTTGCATTAACACAAAGACCGAGACCTTGAAGAGAAGCATCACAGTAAAACTTCAAATGGCTTGGATTCATCAGAGGAGTCAAGACAGAGCTGTGACGAGTTTCTCTTTGAGGGTATTGAAAGCAACATCACACTCGGGAGACGGACATACTTCACATGCTTCGGAGAAGGTTGGAAAGAGGCTTTGCAATCTTGGAGAAGTTCTCAACGAATCTTGACAATAGCTTGCAAGACCAAGAAAGTCATGAGCTGCTTGACATTCCGAGGAGGTTCCCAATTCACAATTGCGGACACCTTCTCGGGATTAACTGTGATGCCCTTGGCGGAGATGATATGACCAAGATAAAGCACTTCATCGAGCCAAAATTCACATTTGGAGAACTTCGCATAGAATTGATACTCCGAGCTTGTCTAGCACCAATCGCAAATGTTTGGCATGATCCTTCTTATTCTTGGAGAAAACCAAAATATCATCAAGATAGACCAAGACGAATTCATTGGTGTAGGGGTTGAAAATGAAGTTCATCATCCGAGAGAAAGTTGGAGGAGCATTGACAAGGCCGAAAGACATGGCAGTATATTCATAAGAACCAAAGCTTGTTCTGAATGTTGTCTTGGGAATATCTTGTTCACGAATGCGAATCTGATGATAACCCATACGAAGGTCAAGCTTGGAGAACACTGTAGCACCTTTGAGTTGCTCGAAAAGCTCATTGATGTTGGGAAGTGGATACTTGTTCTTGATTGTCTTCTTATTCAATGGACGGTAATCGACGCAAAAGTCGGTCCGTGCCATCCTTCTTCTGGACAAAAAGAACACCACAACCCCAAGGAGATGAACTCGGTCTGATCAAACCCAGACGCTCTTGTTCATCGAGCTGCTTCTTCAATTCCTTCAGCTCATTAGGTCCAAGCTTGTATGGACGCTTGCAAACGGGTTCAGTGCCAGGCTCAAGATCGATGACGAACTCAACTGGCCGATGAGGAGGCATACCCGGAAGCTCTTCTGGAAAGACATCTTGGTACTCACAAACGACTGGAATCTGAGAGATAGCATTCAATTCGCCCTTCTCATTGAGAGAAAACAACCGAATGGTTTCATCACGAGCGGCATAGATGATCACATCATTAGAAGAGTGAGTCAATTGAATTTCCCTGGCAGCACAATCAAGCTGAGCTTTGTGCTGAGAAAGCCAGTCCATTCCAAGAATAAGATCAATATCCGAGTCACCAAGGACAAATGGTTTAGCCAAAAATCTATAATCGCCCATCTTGATAGAAACATCCGGAACCATGTAGCTTGCATTCATGCATTTACCCGGAGACAATCACTCTTGGTCTAGGTAGCTCTTGGAAAGACAACTCATGCTTAGATGCAAAAGGTTTAGAGATGAAACTAAGCGATGCACCAGTATCAAATAAGACTTTTGCAGGAATGTCATTAACTGGAAGATTACCCATGATCACATTAGAAGAATCCTCTGCTTGAGCTGCATTCATCATATTCACCTTTGCAAACTTGGGATTATGCTTGACCTTTGCATTCTTGGAAGATTTCACAGAGGAGGAGGCGGAAGGCGCCTTTGGTTGAAGCACTTGTTCGCATAGTGACCTTTCTGGCGACATTTGTTGCAAGTCACCTCAGACGGACGGTGGTAAGGAGCACTTGACCTTGGAGCTTGAGAATTAGACTTGTTACGATAGCTTGGGTTGGGTGGGTGGGAAGATCCACGGCCACCGAGTTCTTCTCTGATAAAGTCGGCCAGACGGAGGAGGAGGAAGGTAAAACTTCTGCTGCTTAGCTGCCACTTGAGAGGAAGAAGAAGACTGAACTGCGTCCCTGATTCTCTTCTTAGAAGCCTCACATTTGAGCTGGGCAGCTTCTTGCTTCAAGGCCATGTTGTAGAAATCATCAAACTTATCTGGCTCAAACAGCACAAGAGCTAATTGCAGATCTTCTCTCAGACCACCTCTGAATTGATAGATCATACTCTTTTCATCAGGTACGTCTTGCTTAGCAAAACGAGCGAGCCGAACTGGATATTGTATTGATAGACAGACATGTTGCCCTGCTTGAGATTGCGGAACTCCTCACGCTTGCTCTCAACAACACTTTTGAATGTGATGAGCTCTGAAATCACGGCGGAACTCATCCTGTAATGACACGACCTCCTCTGGAATCTTTGTATTCTTTGGTACCACTCAGCAGCTTGATCCTTGAGTTGAAACGATGCAAACTTGACAAAGTCCTCAGGTGCGACATTGCTACAATCAAAATGCTTGCAGATGTCCACAAGCCAATCGTCGGCGTCTGTGGCCTCGACTACGTAAACTGAAAGACTTCGGCTGATTAGCGAGGAACTGACTGAGAGTAGCAAAATGCGGCTGATTGTTGCCTTGACCTTGATTGCCTTGAGTGCCTTGCCCCTGAGTACGTTCTTGCAAGAGCTGCAAAATCATCTGAGCATTGGCATTGGTGGCTGCCATGATAGCTTGCCAGGCCTCTGGAGGCGGAGGTGGAGGTGGAGGTGGAGGTTCGGTGATCCCCATCATTGCGATCCGGATTCAGACGCGTTGGCGGAGCCATCTGAAGAGGGTGACATCCGTTAGTCCTTAGATAGACAAAAGATAAGTAGAATCAACGGATAGAAATTGCAACATATAGTCTTCACCATAAACATTCGAACAAGAATGAACGAATGAATTCCAAAGTTAATCATCATACGTCCATTAAGGTGAGAAGCCACTTAGATAAAGATATGGAAACAACATCTGTCTTAGAAACAAATCGAATATCACAACTGAAAACAAAAGGTTGGCTTCTAGAATGAGCCGGAACAAACACATGATAGAGATTTACGCCCAAAGTGTTCGTGGTGGGGCCCACACGGACACGACGATATAGCGAAATCACGAATGACTAACAAGAGGTCCCCGAATCAGCATAGCCAAGGATTCTTTAAGACGTCTCGCGACCAATCAGAATCGACCGTGAATGGGCGGACCACTAGACGTTGGACCCCAATCTCAAATCATACATCTGTCGGAAAGATATCCTGTAAGCTACTAGAATTCCCACCTATAAACTCCCGGAACTTTCTGGTTATGCAATCTGGTGTTGGGGATACAGGGGACACAAAATATATCACCCAAACTAACAATACCTAGATCCAAATTGTATCCATCCGTCAACACATAACCAAGAAATCCTCGGAAATCGTGTACCTCGACCTTGAAAAACATCCGTTATACAAGTCATGGCAATACTCCCTTTTCGCCTCGATCTTTGGGCTATCGGGGTTATCTCACCAACAACTGCACAAAAGAGATTTCGATGTCGGCAAAACTCGGTATTCGAGCTGCAACGATAAAATTGTGGCGACAACACCTCGGAGCTCAACTCCCGGGACACCGCCACAACCCCTAAATGTCGAGGCACCAAGAACAATGTTCTCGTCACAAAACCATCGGAACGATTCCAAGATACCCACGTGATCCTAAAAAATTTTTTAGTGAAATTTGAGGAGAGAAGAGTCAAAACTCTACGTCGGGATACCTCACAGAGCTGACGAAGGACTGGAAGTAAAAAGAATCCTACTCTCCGATATATATAATCCTAAGACTCAAAACATTTTTCCATTCTAGACTCAACAACGCCAGCAAACAATCAAGTAGGGGGCTCCTAAGTCGGGGAAGGCTCTGATTACCAACTTATAACGCCCCCGATGCGGCTATATCTCCCACGTGTCGAGGCACGACTTAGAGGCATAACCGCATTGAAAGCAATGTTGCAAGTGAGGTAATCTTCACACAACCCATGTAATAAATAAGGGAAAGAGATACATAGTTGGCTTACGATCGCCACTTCACACAAAGTACATAATTAAACATCCATCATTGAGTACACTCAAGGTCCGACTACGGAACCAAAATAAAAGAAGATACCCCAAATGCTACAGATCCCCGATCGTCCCAACCGGGCACCACTACCGATCATCGTGAAAAGACACATAGTAATGACCACGTTCCTCGTCGAACTCCCACTTGAGCTCGGTTGAGTCACCTGCACCGGCATCGCCGGCTGCAACTGTTTTGGAAGTATCTCGTGAGTCACGGGGACTCAAAGCAATCTCACACCCATGAGATCAAGACTATTTAAGCTTATAGGAAGGACAGAGTAGTATCGTGGAGCTGCAGCAAGCGACTAGCATATATGGTGGCTACTTCGCAAAAGAGAGCGAGAAGAGAAGCAAAGCACGGACGTGAAACTAATAGCGATCAAGAAGTGATCCCGAACTACTTACGTCAGGCATAACTCCAACACCGTGTTCACTTCCCGGACTCCGCCGAGAAGAGACCATCACGGTTACACACGCGGTTGATGCGTATTTTATTTGAGGTCAACTTCGGGTTTTCTACAACCGGACATTAACAAATTCCCATCTGCCTCATAACCGCGGCACGGCTTTCAAAAGATATTACCTGCAGGGGTGTCCCAACTTAGCCCATTATAAGCTCTCACGGTCAACGAAGGATATTCCTTCTACCGAAGACCCGATCAATCTCGGAATCCCGGACTACAAGACATCTCGACGGCAATAAAACAAGACCAGCAAAGCCGCCCGAATGTGCCGACAAATCCCGATAGGAGCTGCACATATCTCGTTCTCGTGGCACACCGGATTGTCCAAACTTCCGATAGGCCATCTCAGAGTTGCCTGATGGCCACCGGGCGGTCGATCGGTTTGGACCGGCACTCAGAGGAGAACTGGCCCGGGGTTAAAATAAAGATGACCCTCGGCTCGCGAAAACCGGGGAAAAAAGGCTTAGGCGGCAAATGGTAAAACCAAAGTTGGGCCTTCTTTGGAGGAGTCTTATTCAAAGCGAACTGTCAAGGGGTCCCATAAATCACCCAACCGTGTAAGGAACGCGAAATCAAGGAACATAACACGGTATGACGGAAACTAGGGTGGCAAGAGTGGAACAAAACACCAGGCATAGGGCCGAGTCTTCCACCCTTTACCAAGTATATAGATGTATTAATTATAGTAGATATATATTGTGATATCCCCAACAAGTAAACATGTTCCGTTTAGGAACAACATCTCCATGTTCCAACAAGGAACAAACTTCAACTTCACCTGCAACTAGCAACGCTTATAAGAGGGGCTGAGCAAAGCGGTAACATAGCCAATCAACGGTTTGCTAGGAAAAGGATGGTTAGGGGCTGACATGGCAATATGGGTGGCATGATATAGCAAGTGGTAGGCATGGCAGCATAGGCATAGCAAAAGAGCGAGCATCTAGCATAGCAAAGATAGAAGTGATTTCGAGGGTATGGTCATCTTGCTCGCAATGTTCTCCAGAGTTGTCGAAAGCTTGATCCTCGTAAGCGTTCTCAACAGGTTCCTCGTTCACGTACTCATCTCCCGGCTCTACCCAAAGCAACAACACAAACAAAGGAACCACAATAAATCACGGTGCAATGCACAATCAACATGATGCAAAACATGGCATGATATGCGGGATGTGATATGCAATGCGTATGTGCGCTCCGGAAGGAAAAATGATGAACCAGGCATCAACTTGGCAAACCAAGTATGCCCTTTGGAAAGATGAGATGATTTCGGTTGAAATCGATATAAAGATCACCGGAATCGGATGCACGGTTTGGCAATGGCAAGCAAAACAAGAATGGCGCAAATCTTCCATTACCAAAGCATGATGTACAAAGCCATGTTCGGTGTGCAAAACTACCTCATAGCATAAATGCATAAATATACCCATGAAAGACAACACAACAACATGATGCAAAAAGACATGATCATGAACTTGCTCAAATGCAGAAACTAATGCCACCACTGAGTTGGTGGGATTTTTCTACCCAAAACATATATAATATGTTAGGGTTGCGATAGAGAAATCAACACAAATGCACAAAGTCAAAACCTGCCTAAAATGGTTGTTAACGAAATGGCATTTTCCATATTTGGAAACGTCCAGAAATGGACTTGCCTGAAATGGAAAGAGAGGCTATCGAAACAGTAAAACGGGGATAAGGGAAAAAATATAAGGAGGAGGGCGCTGAGAGGCTGACTGGTGGGACCCTACTGTCATACTAACAGTGTCAGAGTAGGTAATAAAAAAGGGGGGGAGAAAATGCAGCCACGGGGGATCGAACCCGGGTCTCCCCGGTGTGGCTCTGCATCAGCAACCACTGCGCTAGGAAGGCGGATCTGTTAGAAAAAGAACACCGGCTCCTTATCTGCTGCTACTGCTAAAAGATAACTAGAAGAAATAAAAGGGGCGCGCCTGGGATTCGAACCAGTGCATTGCGATCAAGCGCGTGGGGTGCAAACCCGGCTCGGCTAGGCTAGGCTGTTGGTTGGGAAGGGGCTCGCCTACTTGACCAAGCCACAAAGCTCGACTCAAGACAGAGAAGAAAAGACGACGCCGGGCGAGGCAACGGCGGCTACTGGCGGGGCTCGTGGAGGTGCGGCGGGTGCGGAATCCGCCGGGCGGTGGTCGAACAGGCAGAGGAGGAACGATGCGGCGCATGTGTGGGTGTGCGTGTGGGCAGGGTCTTGCGGCCATGGCGACGAACACGGCGAGGCAGGCTACAGCAGATCTGCGACCTCGGGACAAGTTGGAGTGTGGCGGGAGCACACTACGGAGAACGAAGGCGAACCCGGAAGCGGGGAACACGGCACCCACGCACGGGCCAACAACACTGAACCCAAAACCTACAAGTCATGCCGGAGCACGCCGAGCACGGGAAAGACACGGATCGGAACGCGCCCTACGGTGATCTATCGACGATAGGAAGGAGCAGGGAGGAAGTTGGGTATACCTCCTTACCCAAGGACAAGTATACGGCGACGGAGTCGAGCCTGCGGCGACGGAGCCGAAGCTCGAACTTTGACGTGCTCCTGACCGAGAGGGAGGGGGAAGCCGGGGACGTCGATGGACTTGTCGATCCGGCTCACCGTAGTCGACGTCGTGGAAGGAGAAGGCGACGGGGAAGAAGATGGACACGGTCCGCAGGGTTGGGGTGGCCGGAGAGCACGCCGGCGACGACACGCGCTCCCAGCTGCGCTCGGGACGGAGTAGATGCGATGGATCTGGTGGTCCTTCTCACCTGGCGGCGGCGGCGAGAGGAAGAGGGGAAACCCTAGGGGTGTGAGGACAAGGAGAGGGGATAAGTAGGGGGGCTAGGGCGACGGGTCGAGCTCAAGGCGCCCTCGTGCTCATGATCCCCATGGCGACGGCGAGAGGAGAGGGAAAAGGTGGGTGTGGGGAGGCAGGGCAGCCGCTGCTGGACCGGTATGTCCACGTGGAGTGGAACTAGCGGGGGTGTGCGTGGGAACAGGTCTTGTGAAGACAGGGAGAGAGGAGCGAGCGGCGTTGGCGCTCTGGGCTGCGGGCTGGGCGGCTTGGAGGCCGGAGCCTGTGGAAAAGGCCTCATTGGCTCTTTGGCTGTCTTGCTTCATTTCCATTTTTTAAAAACGGAAATAGAAACAAAAGCTCAGGAAAAAAAGGAGAGGAGTTAGAGCATAAAGAAAATACTCTCCAACTCCTGGAATTATCCACTATTATAATAAATTGCATTGGGCATTTTTAGAGGTAGAAAAATAAGACAAGTTTGAAAATAGTTCAAACTTGTGTCATTTTTGAACCTGACCAAAACAACTTCAAATGAGGAGATTTTTGGCAAAGAGGTTTAAGATATGGAACAAGATTTACAGAGAGAAAATGAACATTAATTGAGAAAGGAAAAGATAGCACTTGATAAAAAAGAAGTAGAGGGAAGGAGGAGGTGGTAATGCAAGTTTTTGAGTATGGGACATGCAACAACATAACATGTAAGAGATCACAGCAAGCACATGATGAGGATGGAATGCCAGATGACAAGAGGCACAAATGCAATATGGTAAGATGAGCAAAAAACAAAGAAAAGAGAAACCCACATAACCAAACAAGATGAGGCCAAGCATGACAAAACCCACAAGAATTGGATGAGGTCAAGTTGATATATTGCCAAAAGGGACATGTTACAACTGGGGTGTTACATAGTAAGGACACCATCTACTGCTTCGTGTGCTACTCCTGCGCTCCATTCGGCGGCCGCAACGTCCCCTACAGCCACTCCCTCCTGCGCTCCATTCGGTGGGCGCTGTTGAAATCTGGGGAGCGCACTCTTGCGATCGCTGGCAGCCACGACTTCACCGACGCATTTACTTCTTCCCCAACCTCGGCAACCTCTTCCTCAACGACATGGGCAACAACCTCAACGCCAACGGTGCTGCTCCTGCTGTAATCGTATGTGTTTCGCTGTCGTTCTGTTCGAGATCGTGGTAGAATTCATGTTTCTACTCGTATCCTACTACTATGCTAGTCCACATGATTAGTTTCATCTCCGTTATAGCCGTCATGATTTGTTTTGTGCTTATTCGGATTAAATCTCGTAGTAACTTGCTCACATATTCAATCGGGCGCAACGCCCCCTGATCACTCCCGTTTCATGGACGGCCTGGTCGATGCCTCCAAGGAGCCCTTCGTCCACTGCTATGAGTGCCCGATGTCGTTTTGTGGCTCGCCGGCGGACATGGTGCATCACCTCACGGATGCGTGCAACGGTCACTGCTGGCCCTTGGCGGAGAACATCAAGTACGACACGTGCTAGCGGTTCACCATCTTTGGAGTCATTTGGAGGATCACCGCCGCCGCTAGTCTCTCGAGGAGGACAGCAGCGTCTTCCTCTTGATCGTGGGCACCGGCGAGGCCCGCGCAGGCTGCCGCCCCGTCTTTGTAGCGTGCGTCAGGGGCGTCACCGCTGACGCTAACACTGACACGAGGCAGATGTACGGGTGCAAGGTCAACGCGTTACTACCCTCCGGATCACGTGGGCGGTGAAACCGGCCTCATCGGACAGACTTGGAATCGAGGAGCTGGGACTATCCCCCAATGTGAACTTGGAAAACCCATGGCATCCATTCTATCCTTTACCCGCCGACTCGGTGCAGGGGACTCAAGGAGGTTCACTGGACATACGCATTATCAAGTGCACTTAGAAAACATGCGGTGTGTGTGGGCGCTTATGGCCCGTGTCTTTGCCGCTTTTGATTACGTAAGCTTGTCGTTAAACTTGAGTGGCTTTCGCTGCAGTCCTTCCTTTGAACTGCTCCTCCTAGTGAGCTGATGTAAGACACTTTGGGTTTCATTTGATAATGGAACCGGGGAGGAGCCTCCCTGTTCTTCTAAAAAAATACGCATTATCAAGTTAAATGTTGATCATTAGTCTTCGCTCAATGTAATCCGCTGTCTAACCATGTGGAGACTTCCATGCAGGATCTTGCTCTATTGAAGTATCGCGCATGAATAAAAGTGTATCCGTTTATGGTTTAGTCTAGAATCTTCCATGTATGAATTTTTACTACAAGATCTTGGTGAAAGACTTACGATGAACCATTTCTTACATCTCCTCTGCCCCCTTGCAAGTCATCCTGATTTAATCCCTCCGTCTAGGTGTATAAGGGCATGGTTAATATTACTTAATTGTATAGCCAACTGTTGATTATAAGAAAGTGCCATGTCATCTGTAGCCAACATGTATAGCAATCGATACTCAAAAACTAATTCTTAAAGATCATTTGTTGCAAAGCACAATAAGTGTTATTTCTTCACAAGTTTTGGATGCAGGTTGAACAGTTGAACACTTTTGTTTGCAAAAGATACCTTTTTATCTATTTCACCCGGATGTTTGTGAGCTCTAGAGATGAGATAATATCCGAAGAAACCTATCGATACCCATTACACATGACATGACCCCCACATCCTTTGTCAAAATAAACAACTCCCGATCAATGCATTTCACTCTTGATTGCAGCATACGGGCACCATACTACTATAGATTAGTACGACCAAAAATTGAAATAACATTATATATAGTACGATAAATACTGGTGCATGTCACCTAAAATTATATCATTCAAAACTATGTTCAAATACGAATCCAACGATATAGTTTTTGTTGACATGCACTAACATTTTGTCAGTTAAATCTTCAGTCAAATTCAATAGGGGACTAATAAACCACGACCGATGTAGTACAAGTGTAGAGGGCGGCGCTGCACGGGAGTCTCACCTCTCACCCCGCTCGTGGCACGGCAGTAAAGCCATCATATCACAAAACCCAACCACTCCCAGTAATAAATGGCATGGTAAAATAAACAGACAAGCAACCATCACATCCCTCCGTCTTTTTTGCATTTCATCTCTCTGCATTTACTTTCTCCGGTTCATCTCCGACGCTCGATCCCTAGCTACTACTCCTAGGGCCAGTTCTTTTGGCGGCTTCCCCAGCTTTTCCCACAAGACTAGTCATAGTGGAGAGTAACAATAAGGCGCCTCACTCATTTATTTGGGCTTCTAAACTACTACTCCATCCTGGTTTATCCCTCACCATTGTAATTTGTGCTAAATTTTCACCAAAGATTTAACTGATAAAATGTTACTCAAAACACTTAGGCGCGGTGCATCTAGGTGTGTAAGTCATCTTACGAAAACCAAATAATCCGAAAACACTTAGGCGCGGTGCATTAACTTCTACCTCGTTTCTTGTTTCTTGACATATCAACCAATAAGAGATAAAAAGTGTGCATGCTTTTAATGACTTGAGATATCAAACACGACATGCAGTGGTTAGTTCATTGCATGCAATACTATTAATTAGCAAATAAACATTAACGTTTCTCGTTTTCTCCTCTTCCTTGGTCAAGGTGCACAGAGAAATAACCACAAAGAAGGAAGCTAAAAGTAAACAATCAAACGAGCATTTTTGCATTTGTTTTGCATTGAATCGTTTCACAAGCTTGACTAGTGTTGTTTTTCCACTTTTACAAAAACCGCATCCTAATGTTCAAACGTGCATTTGCACGTACATAAGTAATAGTAGTACCCCCTCCGTCTAGGTGTACAAGTCTTCCCTCCTTGGTCACCGTGCACAACCAAAGATGACTTATTGACCTAGACGGAGGGAGTAGCACAGTCTGCAAGCATATATCGAGAGAGACGTGTAGTCCGATAGTATATAGTAAAGTTTGTGCTATATGCACGTACTTGCAAAATGCGTAATAATACACAACGTTTCCAAACTTTCCCTTTTACATACTTAATTAAGGACGCTAAAAATTCCTGAACTTTCGGGATTTATCATTTGCGTCCCAAAACTAATGAGATCGCCTTACGAAACAAAAATTATACTCCTCCTAAAAGCCACGACGCTCGCAGGAGCGCTTGCGGCGCGCCACGAGTGCCCTGGTGCGCGGCCGTTTCCCAGCGCGCCGACACAACGCCTCTTCCTCAGCCTCGCAACTCGAGAGGTGATGATTGGCGGCTTGCCGGCGGGCGAAAGTGATCTCACTGGTGTGGTGATCCGGCGCCAACAGGTACTCCTCCTGGCTGGAAGCGTGCACCCGGTCCACGTACCACCAAGCGTAGATGAGGCGCTTGGGCCCGATGCACTGTATGCGCAAGACGGGCGTCCTCCGCCACCCTCACGGCCCTCGCACGAGCCTTCTGCCAAAGAACCAATTGCTTGACTTTCTCGGACGCGACATAGATCTCCCAGAAAGCTTGTTGCGCAGGGCGCTTCTCTTCCTCAGCCTTCTTCTCCGCCTCTATTTTGGCGCGCTCTGCTGGAGGCAAAGCCTCCCACAAGGCGACATCCATTTCTTTCCAAAGCTCCTCAAGGCTGGGGGGGGGGGGCTCGGCGGGCAGCGCGACGTTCTCCTCCTAGCGGGGAGCCGATGCGTCCTCCGACGCGCGTGCCAGCGAGATTGAGAACACCGACGCGTCCACCTCGACGCGTCGCGGCGAGGAGTGGAACACCGACGCGTCCTACTCGACTAGTGGTGGCGAGGAACGGAACGGCGACGCGTCGCGTCGCGGTGAGGATCGGAACACTGACGCGTCCTCCTCGACTAGTGGTGGTGAGGAACGGCAAGGCGACACGTGACCGTCCGCGCGGTGGAGCGAGGGGCTCCTAGGGCTTGGGAGGGGAGATGCCATGGTGGTCGACGTGAGAGGGAGGGGGAGGAGATAGCGATGAACGTGAACATGAGGGGGAGGAGATAGTGATGTCGTGGGAGGCGCAGTATTTATAGCGAGCAATGGCACACCTGCGTAAGATATGGACTGAAGTTGCGGCTTAGCTGCAGGTCGGTTAAATCAGCGACATGTGGGCCAGTACACTGCTGGGCCCGTATGTCAGTGACCCAATGCACCTGAAGTTAAGTAAAAGCTACGTGGGCATATTTGTTGGAGTAAATTACGGGGGAGCGAAGGGGTGGAAATATTTCTGGTCACAACGGATTGGACGAGCGTGGGGGGAGGAGAGTCATGCATGCAGATTTTTTCACATGGGGTGGAGCGGAGACGAACGGGCTTCCTACAGGTATGGGGAACGGTGCATAATAAGTCATCTTGCATGCCAGGCTAGGTATAGTCTCAAGTCATTAAAAACATACACGCCCCACACATGTTCATATTTCAAGGTGCACTAAATTATTGCATGTGATGATTAAGGCTGGCCATCATGGTGGTATCTTAGCCAGTACACGGGAATAGCAAACATGCTAATGTGGCAAAGAATTAAAGAAGAGAGGGGGGTTAGACTAACTAGTGTTCATGCATGCATTGGTAAACACATTTTTTGTGAAGAAACGTGAGCATTAGTTGAGTACTTTTGCAGACTTCAAAAACTATTCCACTGCCTCTACTATCTTGCTAAGAGTAGGTGAAATTTTTGAGCCGAGCCCTTTAACTAGAAGGGAGGTAGTGGTACTCTAATAGCTAGGTGTGTAAGTCATCTTACGAAAACCAAATAATCCCAAAACACGTAGGCGCGGTGCATTAACTTCTACCTCGTTTCTTGTTTCTTGACATATCAACCAATAAGAGATGAGGGTGTGCATGCTTTTAATGACCTGAGACTATCAAACATGACATGCAGTGGTTAGTTCATTGCATGCAATAATATTTAATTAGCAAATAAACATTAATGTCTCTCTCGTTTTCCCCTCCTCCTTGGTCACGATGCACAACCTAATATGACTTACTCACCTAGACGGAGGGAGTATCAATATTCACAATGTCAAATCAATATTTTTACACTCATTATAAAACGTAGTTCTTATACTCATCATAATCAGTATTGTAGATATTGATATTTTTAGTATAAATTTGGTCGTGGGATTTCATTGATGCATGTCAAAGCGTGGAGGAAGCGGAGCTTAGGGCTTGCATTGCCAGCCTCTACATAGGTATTTCTCTTCATAATCTTGTAATTTTAGAGACTGGTTGCGCTTTTGTGGTAGCATCTCTTGCATCGGTGGACTATGACAGGTTTGCTATGCGTGACCTGAAGATGAAAGCATTGAGCATCTCGAAGTTGATCAACAATCTTCAATTGTCAAAGATTAGCCGTTTGGCCAATAAGGTGGCACACTTAATCGCTAAGTATAGCTTTGACAATAGATTAGATGGTATTCTTGTAAATAACGTACCACCCTGTGTGCTGAATATTGTATCGAATGAGTGTACTGGTGTGGCTGATTAATTAATATAAGGTGGTGTTTAAAAAAAGTATATATTTGGTCAAACACTTTGCAAACGGTTGACGGGAGTAAAAAGGACCAGAGGGAGTATCATGCATGCGGAGTAGGCAAAAAAAATGCTCATTTTTAGCCGGTCGAAGTCTCAAAGGGTGCGACCGCGTGGGGGAGGCGAAGGTCGTGGGAGGCACGACGGTTGACGGAATTAAGTGAAGTTACATCCACGCGCCCGGCATGGCGTGCGAAACGGCGAAGCTATACCGTCGGGCCTACGATATGGGTCTAGTAGACATGACATCTAGTGGGTCCCGCATAGTTCTCGAGAACTCTTTGGGGGCTTGCAGCCGTTTATCCACCGGGCAAGCCAGCAACCCCACGCCGTTCGCACGCCCTACTCGTCCCCGTCTTCTACATCACAACAGTATGCTCCCAGTCGTCCCGTCCTTTCACATTAGTTCGCTCCCAGTTTTTGCGGGTTACAACAGTTCAACTTCTCCTAACCCTCCTCCAAAATCCATGGCGTCCCAAATCTCCATGGTCGCACCGAGTACCAGGTTAGAGCCATCACGGGCGATCAGTTCATAAATCATCTACACACGTGGATCATGACGGTGAAAGCATGGCTTGCTCGCTTCCTACGCATGTTCAACAGTTCAACGGATGAGTGGGTCGCTGGGCTAGATGTTGAGTACCCCACAGTCTTGGGACGAGAGAAGGATCTAAAGGACGAAGAGAGGAAGAAGCCTGCCGCGATCCAGGTTTGCGTGCATAACGTTTGCTTGGTCTACCACATATGCCATGCGACGTTGAGTGCCAGGATTTTAAGAACTTCCTTAAGGACAAAAGAGTGAAATTTGTTACTGTAGGCTTTAAGAACGACAAAGAAGTCCTGCATCGGATAGGTCTCGTTGTAGGCCAGCCCTTCGATCTCCAGAAGGCAAGCCTGGTGTCCTCCTCTCAACCTTCAATGCTGACCCTGGCAGCAGCCATGATTGATCCTTCAGACGCTTAAAGCGAAGAAACCTCATCACGAAGTTTCATCATGCATGGGAGTTGAAGACATTAGATGAAGATCACATCACATGACGCAGCAATGGATGCCTACCTTTATTTAAATATCTACATGGGTTGGATGAAGAAGCGAGCCCAAAGTGTCCGGTTCAAGCAAAGAAGCATCGGCGAAGAGGAAGAGGAAGAGGGACGAGGGGCGAAGTCAAGGACGTGGACTCGGACTTGAGTAGGTAACCTTGCCGTCGCTCATGCTGGTTCTACTGCAGTGTCAAGCTGACTAGTTGCTTAGTTTATTTTCAAGGGTGTGTTGTCTGAGGCCCCACAGAACTATGTTCATGTTCTTTCTCGTTATTTGAACTGTTTAGTACGTAGAGTAGTACTAGTACTATGTCTTACTACTGTTCTTCTTGCAGTTGGTACTACTGCTCGTACCTTCGTGTTCCCACTGTACTTAATACGTTCGTACTAGTAGTATAATTTGGGTTAGTCGATTTGTGAAAGAAGTTCGACGGAGCGAAGGAAGAAGACGGCAGAAGAGGTGGAAGAAGCCCTTCTAGCCATCCATGTTGCATCAAACGGCTCACATGAGTCGACTGACCCAAGTTGCTCCTTCAGATTGCAGGATCCACGTGGAATTCCAGGTCTTGAAGTTAGATTCTGCGTCTGCACCCAGTTTGCGGGCTCGGTGCGCGCGCGACCGGTTTCCGCCGCGACAGCCACCACGCGCGCCTCCTCCGTGCGGGCGGAGACGACAATGACACGCTAGTTCCTCCTCACCGGCGTGCTGGAGCATGCGCTCGTCCTCCTCTTTGTACGCTACGTGCATAGACGCGGCTCCACCAGCTGCTCGCGTGCTTGGCAGCGCGGTGGCATGGTGAGGAGGGACTGCAGACGACGTGAGCGGGCGAGCCTTCGGCTTCATGGCACAGGGATGGCGGCGACACGGCGGTGATGGGCGAGAAATTGTTGGCGGGCGGTAGCGCCGGCATGTGCAATGGCGGCGGCGGCATATTGATGAGTGCGCGTATGGGAGCTTACTTTAGTTTTATATGAGGTTGGTCAAACTTAAAAGAAAACCGTACTAGTACACGTAAACATTAGACTTAGGCAGCGCTTTTTTGAAGTTAGTACCACAACCACGATACGGAATCCTATGCAAGTAGCGTGAACCGCTGACATGGTCGATCGATCGAACGGTGCGTCACTGTGTCGCTCTCGAAGGACATCCACCGAACCTTGTGAAAACAATCCTCGAATATTACTCAACTTTTTTTTCATGGGAAAGTTCTTGACGCTGCAATATTTCCATATATTTGAATTTAGCTCCAGTTTGTGTTTATTTGGATTTGGACATTTTAGGTGCGCCCTAGTTTTTTAATATTTATTTTGTGTGTGTGACTGAGAGAGAATGTGTGTATGTGTACATATGTGTGTTGTGGCGGAAGGGCAATGTGGAGACGGTGTGCATGTGATACAGACATAGAGAGGTGTGAATGTGCAAACGATCATGCATGAGTGAGACATAGACAGATGCGATACGTTGTGTATACATGAGAGAACAGTCTTCTAGTTTACTTGTGTGTGTGTGTGTGAGAGAGAGAGAGAGAGAGAGATAGAGAGGGAGAGAGAGAGGAGCATCCCTAACACAACAACCATCTCTCTCGATCCGTCTGGCCCCTCGTGACGATCGCATGCAACATATGCATCAACGCGCACATTTTGACACCCTCACTCGGCCCCTGCCCACCTCAAGGCCCGTGCAATCTCTTCACGAATACCCATTTCTCTCCTTAGATTTGTTTTCGCTCAATATCTGACACACACACACACACACACACAAACACGTCTTGCTGCTTGCAGTGTGTGTATACACACACACACACACACACACACACACTCCCCTGAGCACACAATTCATCCCCATACAAGGTTATACGGCGACCACTCTTGCTTGTGCTTCTTTGCACCCCCAACATGCACAACACCTCAATCTTCAAAGAGGGCATCAAGCAGATCGAAGACAGCGACCACACCGCGCTAGAGAATGCGGGGTCATTTGGAAGCACGGTGATGTGATGATGGCTGACTGACTCCTCCCCCAATCTCTCTCTCTTGCACAAAATTACCAATCCCTCTCTCCCCTTTAAAATTGTCAATCCCTCAACCCATGAGATCCTTCCCCTCTCGTCCATGTTTTTTCAGCTCTCTCATCAAACATGTTGTCTCTTCTCCTTCCACGTATACAGAATCACGTATATTACATGTCTCCATCTTTCTCACAGACCTAACTTCTTCCTCTCTCTTTCTCTCTCTCTCTCTCTCTCTCTCTCTCTCTGTGTGTGTGTGTGTGTCTCGTTAGGTTTGTCTCCTACTCTCTCGTCCACATACATACAATCTTTCCCGCCCTATCTGCTCCATCTTCAAAAGCTCTCTCTGCACGTTTCATTCACACAATGGGATATGTCAAAATGTTGCTTCTATAATGGCCGATGTAGAGTTTTGGTTGTTTTTATTGCATCCTACAAAGTAATAACTATCAAATGCATTTATATTCTCATTTGACTGGGATTATGTGAGTTTGAGCATGTTGTGAAGTACTATAGACCTTGTATACATCTTGGGATTCGACAATGATTGTAACTATTGAATTGTATAGACCATTACATTCGAAGTCAATAGCCTAATATATTTATTTCACAATTTTAACAAATGATTAGTTCACTACAAACTAAGAAAACAAATGTGTACTCCCTCCGTTTTTATTTAAGTCCGCGTATTAGCATTGGTCAAAGTCAAGTTTTGTAAACTCTCAGAAAGCTTATAACAAAAAATATTAATATATACAATAACAAATAGATACCATTAGATTCATTATTGAATGTACTTCCACATCATACATATTTGATATGGTAAATGTTTATATTTTTATATAAACTTGGTCAAACTTTAGGAAGTTTGACTTCGGTCAAACCTAATATGCAGAGTTTACTACTACTACTCGCTAGTTGCTTAGCCGAATCACTCAACACGCCACACGGGGAGTCCAGTGTCACAAAATTTTGAGGTCGGCGGAAAATCTCCCGCGACCCTGATTCGAGCAGTGGGAAGTTACCATCATAGCCTTGGAACAGGCCTACGACGACGCTTGGTAGGGGCTATTTTCGTAACCCGGGTTCACCCTACCCAGCCAACCCCACCCTGGCACCCAGAGTAGTACACCTGAATACTCCCCATTTTCTATCCCCACCGCAAAATAGACTTCTCCACGGCACCGCAGCCTTCGTGCTCCTCCCCTTTACATCAGTGCACTCGTCCACCGCAACACATCTGCCTCATCGACGACCTCCTACGCCGCACTGGAGCCGGTTCACCGTCGTCGTTGTAGACGGAGCCTCTTCCCCGGCAATATCTTCCACGGTCTCGGATCTGCTTCCCGGAAGCCGACGCCAAGCACAGAAGTACCACCGTCATGGACAATGAACTGACTCCCGTTGCCGACCATGACTCATAGAGGCCGCCGCGACCATCGTTCTCCTCCTCGATTGGTAATGTGTGTATTGAATCACTTAGCAGTACATGTGCAGTTCCAATTTTGTTCATACCTACCCTTCAATTTTCCTGGGTGCTATTGTTCCCGTAAAAGTAATTGGTCATAGCCTCCATTGTCCAACAGAATATCAGCTTGTAATTGTGTGTCGCTCCTGTATCGCGCTGTGCTTGGGTAGGTTTTTCATCTGCAACCAGCAGTGTGGCAAATGATGAAAAGGTTTTTAGAACTAGCAAGATGCCCATGCGTTGCACGCATCAAGATGCATTTGTATGAGTAGTTTATCTTGTGGGAGAAAAGGATGAACGAGGGAAGGCCTTATTTGCAAATCTGGAGAGGGGTATGGGTATCTTTTGGCAAAATTCCCATTTGTTTCTTTCCTATCATCGAGATATAAATCGGACGACCTATATTGCAAGAAAAAAGTATAGAGAAAAAAGTAGACAGTAAAGGAAGTAGAGATAAATATTAAATATTAAATATAAAATAAATATAACCGTAGAGAAGAGAGTAGAGATAGCAGAGGCGTCGGGAAAGGATCGCCTTGCTGGAAAAATCGGCCGGGCGTGCGCTAGTTTTGGCGAGCGGCGTCCGGCGCGCTTTATAAAATCCAACGCCCTCCCACCGCTCTGTGACTTGCCACCGCTCTGTGCCTCGACACTGCTCTCTCCCCGCTCTTTTTTGCCTCGCCGCCGCCGCGCCACCATGCCACCGCGTCGCCGGGAAACTTGGGGATACCGCGGCGTCCGCGCACGCCCCTCCGGCGGCTTCTTCGCCGAGATCCGGTTCCGCGGGATGTGCCTCAGCCTCGGCAATTTCGACACCGCCACCGAGGCCGCCCGCGCGTACGACGCGGCGGCGTGGCGCCTCCGGTGGCCTCATAGAACATTGAACTTCCCCAAGCGTGCCGGCGGGAAGCGGGCGAAGGAGCTTCAGCGCCTCTGCGCGGCTTAGCACCGACGAGGATCGTCGCGACAACCGGAGGCGGGAGCACCGTCTCGGCATCGCCGAGATGGACGAGGAAGCCATTGCGCTGTGGCGCCAACACTTCCCGCAGGACATTATCGACGAGCGCGAGTTCTACGAGCAAAGGAGGGCGGAGAGGGATAAGAGGTGGGCGGAGCGAGCCGCCTATCGCGAGGACAAGCGTAGGCGAAAAGCGGACGCTCAATTCAACATGAGGCTAGGAGCAGCGTCGCCATGGGAATACGACGACGATCGGTATCTTCACGCCTACAGTCAGACATCGGAGGAGGACATCACCGAGGAGCAATCGGACGACAAGGAGTAGTTGAATTATCTTTTTTGTATCTATCTATGCTGAGAACTATCCTCTACTCTCTAGTATCCACTTCTCGATCTCAAGATCAGAACGCTTTTTTAAAGCGCCAGCGTTCTTGATTCTGTTGTAGATGCTCTAACATGGCAGACGAGTGCTTTAATGTTGCCCAGAAGATGCGCGAGTATTACTAGTAGTATTTTTCTTGCCATGTTGAGATTTGAAACCACGAGTGTGAACATGCAGAGGAGCAATGAAGACCAAACACGGGATATTCGGGTCATCTTCAAGGAGCGTGGCAAGTTAAAGAGGAGCTGCACCGAACCTGTAAAACGAGCTTTGGTAAGTAACACCCTTTCAATTACTTTTGTTTACCCTCGTGTTCTTCAATGTGTATATGTTGTAGTTTCTGTTTCTCTTAAGCGTGGTGTTCTTTGATGTGTAATAAGAAGAGTCTTAATCGTCCTAATGCTTTCGTTTTTAACTTGATGTAGGAAGTGGGTGTTCTCACCGTGTAGATATTTCTTTTCCTTTTGAATTCACTTCTCTGAGTTCTGTTTATCTGGCTTCTACTAAATGGATCTAGGTTTCTCTGAGTATTGATCTAAAAAAGAAGTAACTTCATGGTAGGATGCAGTTCCTGCGAGGAGGGAAGTATGGTCAACCTCGAGATCATGTTTCCAAAATGAGGCTGGATTACACACAAGGTGCCAGTTCCCTAATGATGCTGGATTAGACACAAGGTGCAAATTCCCAGATGATGCTGGATTACACACAAGCCAGGTGGAGTCGTCAGCTGTTTGTGTCCTCGTGACATTAGTAAAGGCTGAAAGAAAGCGTGCAGCAGCCCTTGAGAATGTAGCTGAGTTCCTGAATAAGCGAAAAGAGCAATCACATGATCTCTTCACCCAAGCCAAAGAAGAGATGGAAGAAGCCAGAAATAAGCTAGCAGAGGCAGAGCAGGCTAGGCGTCTCCTGCTATCTAAAACTGTTGTTAATACAAAATTTCCTTCATAATAGCTAGGTTCAAAAGTTTATCCAGTCATCATGCCTGTTGTGATGTCTGTGCATCTACTGATGTGGCACAAAATGTTTTTTGGGTCATGTAATAACAGCAATTACTTTCCAATCAATAGCAGACGAAGCATTGGACATGGTATAGTTCACGCGCAAGCCCAACATTCCAAGTCCAACTTCCACATCAAACTCATGTTCACAGATATCTGCACATTCATACATAATGTCCACAACCATGATTCACTTCAAGGCAAAAAAAGTGAGGAGAGTTATAAATAAAGAAAAACCTCTACTAGTTCCCGCTACCGGTCTGAAAGCACAACAAGTCAAGACCATGTGTAAATTAATTATATTTTAGTCATTTTTTGTGTTCTAAAATGCCTGCCGGCTCGCGGAAGGACGTGTTGCCCGCACACGCGCGGATTCAATGAAGGCAGGCGAGCTGGTTGCACGTGGCGAGGAGGCGTGCTCAGCCGGTCCTGCAGCGAGTGCAACCCTCTTGGCCGGCGCGCCGGTTCAATGCCTGCGCTATGAGAGGTCGCGTCCGTGTCAGAGAAATCACTCCCTCCAGTCCTTTTTTGTTTGGGTATAACAAAATCTTGTTTTCCATTCACATTTTACAAGTAAAATTCGTGGACAAACTTTGACCCAAAGTACGATGGGGACTAGTAAACCAGAATGGAGGTAGTAGTTTTTTTAATCAAAGAAGGGTTTCCCCTTCCGATTACTGAAAACCAGCATCTAAATCTAAACCATAGTATTTGCCCTAGAACTACCAGGTTCAACATCTCGTAACATAAACCCATACAACCATACGCCAAGGAGGTATGTAGTACTATGAATTCCATTTTCGCTCCATACCAATCGTTCGAAAAACTATTTACTACTTATAACGTGCCTTTTAAAATCAGAACTCTTAACCCCGCTAAAAATGATATTTTAAACATGGCTACTCGGTCTGTGGCAACTGGCGAGCCACCGCGCTCCATGTCGTTCACCTGTGGTCCCGACCATCAACTCCTACAAAGGTGCTCCACCACGTACCTGGTACCCGCGAATGCAGCAATCATGCACCTAGAGTTTTAGGGTTTATTTGTTAACGTCGCCTTTACGTAACACTCATGTGTGCGAGACAGCGAGAGGCCGACTGCGTGCGTGCACCTCTTCTCTTCATATATGTACTCCACCGTTTGTCTGGTGTCCAAAAAATTATAATAACTACTAGCAATGTGCCAATGTGTTGCCACACGATCAAAGTAGATTAATACATATTCACTGATTTGATAGAAAAAAATTCTAGTTTTGAAATACATATATCACTAAAAATATGTTATGTTTCACTCAAAATATATTCCTTTGGCGGTTTTGATGAGATAAGGGAGGCATGTTGTTGGTTTCAAGATTCGAGAAGTGGTATATGTCTAATTTCTACTCTTACTAGCAAGATGCCCGTGCGTTGCACGGAACATCAAAATCTCGTGGGAGAAAAGGATGAACGAGGGAAGGCCTTATCTGCAAATGTGGTGAAGAGTGTGGGTAAATTGCCATATTTTCCTTCCTATCCGTCGAGATATAAATCGGACGACCTACATTGCAGGATGGCAGGCCCACCATCATCACCAACTCTATTTTTATCCCTACTCTTATAAAAAAGCATTGTCGGTGATGATCGTGTGCTGCCATCCTGCAATATAGGCCGTCCGATCTATATCTGATGATAGGAAGGAAACTATAACAATTTTGCAAAAGATACCCACCCCTCTCCACATTTGCAAATAAGGTCTTCCCTCGTTCATTCTTTTCCCCCACAAGATAAACTACTCATACAAATGCATCTTGATGTTCCGTGCAATGCATGGCATCTTGCTAGTTGTTGCAAAAAGCCCATGTGTGTGTGAGAGAGAAAGGGAGAGTGGAGGAGGACGGAGTGCATGTGTGACAAAGACACAAGTAGTGTGTGTGCGATAGGTATCAGCTTAAAATGAGGCGATAGTGTGTGTGTGCACGATCGAGAGGGCGTGTCTCAAGAAGGGAAGAAAAAGCTACGTAGATACAAGGAGCGAGAGAGACACATGTATGCGATGGTGGAAGCATGAGTGTGCGGGTGTATAAACCTATCTAGAGGCTAGCTAGTCGATAAATGCTTGTGAGAGAAATACGAGTCGGGGTGCGAAAGCGAGAGTTTTGTGTGTTTGAGAGAGAGACGGTAGTAGGGAAGGGGGGTGGAAGCAGGAGTTGTGTGTGTGTGTGTCGGTGAGAGAGAGAGAGGAGACGGCAGTCGGGGTTGTCTGATCGGTGTCAGTCTGGGATGGAGACGAAGAGGAGACCGCAACAAATGTTGTGTCTACAGGAGAGAGAGAGAGAGAGAGAGAGTAATTTTAGTGGTATGAGTCATATGTAGAGACATATAGGGTGTGTGAGAGAATCCCGTAGAGAGAAAGACAAAGTGAAAGACGAGTGGAGACTGTGTGTGTGGCGGTGAAAAAGAAAGCTTAGGTACCGAGTGATACCAGAGAACAGTAGAGACGTGAGAGATAATGAAAACCGTGTAATGTATAATGATAGGGAGAGTGTGACACTTCTCAAGGGAGGCGTCGAGAGACCATGTTTGTGAGGATAGGAGAAACATGAAGTGAGAGTCTTGGTGAGCTGGAGAAAAGAGAGTGATGGCTACCTGAAGGAGCATGCATGCGAGAGAGATGGGCATGAAAGGAGTGAACAAAAAGGGATTCAAATATTTGAATTCGAGATGATGATACATGTAATCCATACTCGAACCAAAATTGATCTATCAAACATGCATACTCATATGAATTCACGCACATCTATGTTATTTAATATGTAGATATTACTGATCCATATATTTTAGTAGAACATAATTTGGTTAAATTTTTCAATTCAACCTTAAGATTTCGAGATCGTTGTATTTGTAAATCATATTATACATATAAAGGAGAAAAATTCTTTGTTGTGCTTTTGAAAGTATATATGTAAAAAATGATGTATATAGAATGTAATTCCAATTGAAAATGGATCCTGAAAAAATAGTAGAATACAAACGAGACTCGAATTGAGTTGGCACGGTAATGGCGATGCACTTGTGCAAAATTTAACGAAGCGGGGAAAGTCGCGAGAATCGCTTGAAACCAAAATCTGCGAGATGGAAATCACTATCGCCTATCCTCGCCATAAAAAACCTATCTGCTGGATTTCTATAGGTTTCTATAGGGGTAGGTTTGTAATTTCACCCAAACGTGACGTAACCGCCTCTCACCCGGATTCATACACGGTGGGCGCCAAAACACAGTGTGCCCTCGGCCGAAATTGACTCCCTCCCCGATTCATATTCATACACGGTGGGCGCCAAAAACAAACTCTCGTCGGCAAATACTCGGTGTATGAGAGATTACCGTCCTATCCCCAACCGACTAATGTTGCTGTGATGTAGTAGAAATTTGAAACGGGGGCTAAGTTTGTAAATTTCCTCGCATTTGAGACAAGCGTGCCCTGACTACATGGTTCCCCCCTTCCTATCTACCTCCCTTTTCCCCATTCGTACTCCGTGGGCGCCAAAACACCCTCTCCACCCCCACCCTCCTCCGTCCGCCGCTGTCCGCCACCCCATCCACCGCCGTCCTCCTCCACCATGCCGGAGCTGATACCCTGACGCCGCCATCCATTACAAGAGATCGACCTCTCTCATCCACGCCTTCGGACTGGGATCCTTGCATCCCGTCATCTCGCTTCATCCCCGCCGTCGTGCACCTTGCTGGCGCTGCTCCTACAACCGTCTCGTCCACCGCGCCCCGCCGCCACCGTCTACCCTCCTAGATCTGCTTCCACACCGCCGACAGCCTTCGCTACCGCAACACCGTCAAATTCTCACCAGATGCGTACACGGCGCCGCACCAGAGGCGGTACTCTTTTCAGATTCTGCTCAACTTATTTATCGCAGCAAGAAAATAGATCGCCATTTCTTTACTCTGATTTCTTGTCTTGGTTGCAAAGTTTCCTTTGTCCGGTTTGCACCATCAGATCCGCCATGGCACGCTCAACACTATACTCCCAATGCTTATGGTTTTCCCCTTTTATATTCCACACTAGTTAAATCACAGTAGACTAAATTTCAAAATTGGGTCAGTCGAATTTTCAGAGCTCGCCGGAGTTTGCCGGTGCGATCCAAGGGGCTCGGGTGGTTGTGGGGCCTTGCTGAACGAAGAAAACTCGACGCGGGTGGGGGTGGGGGTGGCGGAGGAACACAGGCGATGGGGCCCGGTGGTCCGGCCGGCGGCCCGTGCGGTGTTCTGTATGGGAAGAATCACAGACGAGGAAGAAGAAGGGTTAGGAGACGTAGGATCTCCATCCAACCGCCTGAAATGGTCGAGAGACAGCTGGGAGTTGCATTCTTAATACACTCTGGTTCATCATGTGTGGGCACCGCGCAACCAACATTTTATTATCCAGAATCTGCTTGCTCTTCTTTACCATGTTCGATAGAGCTGTGACACAAAACGTAGGACCGACTCTAGCAGACTGTACCCATACTTCATTGGCCACACCACTAGCCCCACCACACAGGACCTGCACTCCAGCAAAAGGTATATCAATTTCATTTGCCATAGCACCAGCTGTACCACAAAAAAATCCCACTCAAAGAAAAAGTACAAAGAAGTCCACCGGCGAAGACCTATCCCAAGCTGCAGAGACGGCCAATTCCTGCAGATTGGAACCCCATTCCATTTATTCCCAGTTTAAAAGACAATGCTTTCAATGTTGTTAGGGACTACGTGCATATATTCCCATCATGGGAAGATTATTGTGAAGACAAACACCATTTTCACATCTTCCTGTCCAACTTACGTGTAAGTGCTATTATTCATGGTTATTATTTTCCTATTTTCGCTGATTGAACACATCAATGATTTACATTACATTGTTGTAACTAGGCGAGGGTCAATCTGGATAGTCATGACGAGGAAAGCTTGCTTGTGCTTTTCAAGGAAGCATTGCAGCAGTATCGGTGTTACCTGAGAAAATCACACTTTGGTGGCAAATCTATAAATGAATTTCCGGTGAAGTCTCATGTGCTAAATTTAGAAGACATTGAATGGAAAAACATTGTTATGCACTGGTCTCGTTCCCAGGATGAGGTGTTGTCTGTGAAATCACATGACAATTTGAACTTCTACTTTTCCGCATGTGCCTTACGGATCTTGTTTGCAGGAAATCTGCTCGAAGAAGAATTCCGGTTTGAAAAGAACGACAGGATATCGCAAGTATGCTGCCCGCTGCTTTGCTCTTGTTAGTACTTGTTGTCCTGTATCACTGTACTTGCATACATACCTGGTTCATTATGTGACAGCAGTATGCATGATAGCTTGCTTATCAATTGTTTGCTCCAAATTCTTCAGTATCCAATGCCAATGTTTTTTTAGCTCTGCGTTGTTCTTGTAAGTACATGTTGTCCTTTATCAGTGTACTTATAATCACAGGTAGTTGTTCATGTACCATCACTCTGCGGCTTATTTTCCTTTGCCCTCCATTTTCTACACATCAGATCTATATTTACTCTTACCATAAGGTTGGTACTGAAGAAGTTTAGCTGTGCGTTGCCCTTGGCTGTACCTTTTGCCTGTATCGCTGCACTTACATTTATAGGTACTTGGTTATGTAGCATCACTCTTCATCTTATCTTAAATATTCTCCATTTTTTCGTATATTATCACATCTATATTTACTCTTAACAAAACGTAGAATAAAGGCAATGCTTATGAAGAAGATTCCGTGGTAAACTTCTTGAATTGCCCCCCCATCAGCATGGACAAGGCCTTTATAGTGCCCGTCTTCACCAATAATGTAAGTTTGTCCATATCAAGCCTTCAAACTTTGTTGTATATATTTGGTTAGGCATGACTGCAACAGCTGTTTATTTTTGGTGTTTGCATCAAATTGCATGTTTAAAGTTTATTATGTACTCCCTCCGTTCCAAAATAGATGACCCAATTTTGTACTGAAGTTAGTATAAAGTTGGGTCATCTATTTTAGAACGGAGGGAGTAGTTCATAAACAAAAGTTTGTCCTTTCTCAATTTAATTTTTCAGTTGTACAACCAAGTTCCTTATTCATACCATGTAAATTAAAGTATACAGAGCAAGTGATCTTCTTTTGCACTGCATGTATGCTTCTGTTCTTCATCCATAATCCAGTGGTGTGGTGAACCTACCCACTACAGCACAATGTCATATTCTGCAATGTCTTAACTATGAACAATGTCATATCATTCTACTACTCCCTCCGTCCGAAAATACTTGTCATTGAAATGGATGTATCTAGATGTATTTTAGTTCTAGACACATCCATTTTGATGACAAGTAATTCCGGACGGAGGGAGTATTATTTAAACCGTCTCTTTATTTGCCAATCTGAAATGGGATAAATTGATAGCACACTAGCCATGAGTTCTTGATCTGTAATCTAGTGGTGTCGTGAAGCTGCCAACTCCTTCACAATGTCATTTCCTGCCATGTCTTGACTTGAACAATACCATATTGTGTTAATGCAATTTTAAACTGTGTCACCTTATTCGTCAGTAAGAAATGTGATGAATTGTCAGCACTGGTACATTTATGTGCAAAACACATCATCCTGTCACGCTTGTTTATCTTTCAGAGTGAGGAAGATTTAAGTGTTGAACAAGCGCAGTCTCATCATCTTGCTCAGCTGCTTGCGCTGCAGCTCCATGGCAGGGATAACCTTCCTTGAACTCTATTGAAGTGATGTCGGTTTTGTATTATTTTGTCTGCGTGTTTATTTGCACTGGTGCCGATCTTTGATGCCCAGTGTATGTAATCTGCTGTCTGCTTGTGCTTTATTATCATAGTGGTGAACTTTGATGCCCTGTTGATGTAATATGCTGTAATTTCTTTATTGTTTAGTCTAGGTTTTTTCTTATTCACGATGCTGCAGTTATTTTACTGTCTTCACAGTAAACCGGCCAAACCGTAAAATTACGGTACATAATCGGGCCGTCATGCAATCACGATGTAGGTTGGGCCTGAAACGTGCCGAACAGCTAATGGGCCGGCAGCAGCCCGAAATGAACTCTGGCCCATGATTGTGCGAATCAAATCACGGGCTTTTAACATGCCAAAATTGTCTCGGTCCTTGTTTGGCCCAATCGGATATCGGCTGCGGCAGGCGGATGCAAACCGGCCGTAGTTAGGCCCAACTATATGACGGGCATTTAACGGGCGAAATTAATATAGGGCCAAAATGTTAAACGGGTCCTTAAGAGGCCAAAACTAATGTCAGGCCGAATTACTAAGTGGGCCTCTAGCAAGTGGGCCCAAAAGCATAGTGTCAAGTTGACGGGCCGAATCTGATATGGGCCATAATTAAGCCCATAGCCTCTTAAAGGGTCGTGCACGATCCGGGCCGTAATTTGGCCCGTAACGTGGTAGGCTTTTAATGGGCCGGATCTCATATGGGCCACTATTAGGCTCGGGCGTGGCAGGCCATTAATGGACCAGATCAAATATGGGCCGGCATTTGGCCCAAAACATGGCAGCCAGTTAATGGGCCGGCCTACTAGGGCCCTCAAATTCTTGTGGGCCTACAGCTGGGCCGGCCCATTAATGCGGCGAAATCTCGTTGGCCTTTAGCCGGGCCGGCCCATTATTATCCGCAAGAATCTTGTGGGCCTTTACCTGGGCCGGCCCATTATGGCAAACAAAAATCTTGTGGGCCTTTACCTGGGCCGGCCCATTATGGCCGGCGAAATCTTGTGGGCCGTTAGCTGGGCCAGCCCATTATGGCCCACAAAATCTTGTGGGCTTTTAGCTAGGCCGACCCATTATGGTCCGCAAAATCTTGTGGGCCTTTAGTTGGGCCGACACATTTAAACTTGATGGGCTGGTCCACGTGTCAACATATCATAGGCGCGTCTCGCCCATTGGATGAGTGACACATGTGCGGTAGCGGACTTGACATCGTTCTCCTCCGTACCAATGATGATTTTACACGTGGAAAATCCCCATTGGTCGGGGCTGTTAACAGGTTATCGGATCCAAAACCCGACCCGATAGCTTAACGGCGTTCCGTTACGGTGGATGCCACGTGTCGGTCACCCTTGACGAAAGCACTTCTGTGGCGCACGATTTATCGTCATGGAAGTGGACACTTCCGTGATGATAATTTTGGTAATTTCATGGAACACTTCTACGAAAGCACAGGTATGACTATCTTGATTCTGTCATAAATTTTTCATGGATGTACATGCATGATAAAAAATGCGACCTGTTGTAACAAACACGTATCATCACGGAAGTGTATTTTTTTTGTAGTGCCTGTCAGCCTGCAGAGTTAGGTATGGTAGCACTGTTTGCTATCTTATCAATGCATAATGACTACTTTGCCATTGTGGTAACCCCTTAATCTATAAATGGACGCCCATGGCAACCGTAGAAAAGGTTAGAAAGTTGGACAACTCACACACCCGTACGCGTGTAGCCCCTTCCGCTCCTGCCGGGCAAGTGTACTACGCTCTACCCCCATTCTTCCACCATCAATCCAGCAAAGCAGGAGTAGGGTTTTACGCCTCACGACGGCCCGAACCTGGGTAAAATTGACTGTGTGATCTCTGTCGTGCTGCCCCACGCTAGTCTGCTGTTTGTGCAATGCGACGCCCCCATGCCGAACTAGAAAGGTCCCATAGGTGACCGTGGTTTCCCACGACACCACGGCCGTGCTCTAGAAAATATAAGGAAGCACTAGAGCAACTGCCTAGCTCAACAGATATAAGTGAAGCATATAGAGTATTCTAACAAATCATGAATAATGTGTGTCCCTCTCAGAAAGGTGCATCCAACAAAGATGATTATGACAAACTAAAAAGCAAGCAAAGCAAAAACTCATATGATACACGACGCTCCAAGCAACACTCATATCATGTGATGAATGAAAATATAGCTTGAAGTAAAATTACCAATGGTTGGTAGATGAAAGAGGGGACGCCTTCCGAGGCATCCCCAAGCTTAGTTGCTTGGGAGTCCTTGAATATTACCTTGGGGTGCCTCTGGATCCCCAAGCTTAGGTTCTTGCCACTCCTTACTCCTTCATCCATCATGATCTCACTCAAAACTTGAAAACTTCAGCACACAAAACTCAACAAAACCTTCGTGGGATCCATTAGTATAACAAAACAAACCACCACTTTAGGTACTGTTGTAAACACATTCATATTTTATTATTGCATTATACGTACTGTATTCTAACTTCTCCCTGGCTTATACCCCCTGATACCATCCAGAGTTTCATCAAAACAAGCAAACAATGCAACGAAAACAAAATCTATCAAAAACACAACAGCCTGTAGTTACCTGAATTATGATCATACTTATGTAACTCTAAAAATTCTAAAAATTTAGGACAACGTGGGAAATTTGTATATTAAATATGTGTAAAACTTTCAGATGAAAGGCACATTCCAGTGAATTTAAACAATTCTGCCACTGGGCGTAAAACTTTCTGTTGTTTCACAAAATCAAATCAACTATCATCCAAATCATCCCAAAGGCTTTAATTGGCACAAACACTAATTTAAACACAGAAACACAACTATAGCAGTGCATAATTGTGTGCACACCAAAAATTAGGAAATATAACTATTGGGTTTTCTCCTAGCAATCTCTTTCTTTATAGCCATTAAGACAGGCTTGGGATATTAATGATGCTCACATAAAAGACAAGAATTGAAGGACAAAGAGAGCATCATAAAATGTGTGAGCAACATATTTAAGTTTAACATACTTCCTATTCATAGGCATTTTAAAGGAAAACAAATTGTCAAGACAAGCAATTTCTAGCATATGCAAATAGGAAGAAGGAAGCATTAATAATGTCAACACAAAGAGAGGTGATTTAGTAACATGAAAATTTTTACAACCATATTTTACTCTCTCATAATAATTACATGTAGGATCATACTCAAATTCAACAATATAGCTATCATAAACAATATTATCTTTATGATCCACATGCATAAATTTTTTATAATCTCCCGAGATAGTGGGATTAACATTAACTAAAGTGATGACCTCTCCAAACCCACTTTTATCAACAATTTCATAAGATTTAACACTCTCCAAATATGTGGGATACTATTTTCCTAAAGTTTAGACTCTTCCAAACCCACTTTCAGTATTATTGCAAACATTATTATCAATTTCATATTCATCATGATGCTTAAATTAATTTTCAAGATCATAAGAAGCATCACCCCAATCATGATCACTACAATGAGTAGTGCACATAACAAAATCATCATCCCCAAGCTTGGGGTTTTGCATATCATTAGCACAGTTGACATTAATAGAATTTATAATAACATCTTTGCAATCATGCTTTTCATTCAAGGAGCTATCATGAATCTCTTTATAAATTTCTTCTCTTAACACTTCATCATAATTTTCAGATTCACGAATTTCAATCAAAACTTCATAAAGATAATCTAGTGCACTCAACTCACTAGCAATTGGTTCATCATAATTGGATCTTTTAAAAAGATTAGCAAGAGGATGAGGATCCATCTTATTTTTCTTATTTCTTTTCTTCTCTTTTGAGTGTTGACATGAAGACAATAAAAGCAAGCAAGCGAACAAGCAAAAAGTAAAACGTAAAATATTTTTGTGTTTTTGTAAAAAAAATTAGAAGTGGGGGAGATGAAAACGAGTGGAAAATGGCAAATAATGTAAATGAAAGGAGATGAAAGTTTATGCATAGGTACTTGATACATGTTGATGATGTCTCCCCGGCAACAACGCCAAAAATTCTTCCTTCTACTTTTGAGCTGCGTTGGGATTTCCTCGAAGAGGAGAGGATGATGTTGTACAGTAGAGATAAGTATTTCCTCAGTCAAGAACCAAGGTTACCAATCTAGTAGGAGAACCACGCAACACCTCGTTAGCAGCAGCTGCACACAAAATAACAAATACTTGCACCCAACGCGAACAATGGGTTGTTAATCCCTCGGCGGTTAATTGCAAGGATCAAATCTTGTATAGATAGATAGATAGAAAATAGTAATAAAATAGTGTAAATAAAATTGCAGCAAGGTACTTTTGGTTTTTGATATATGATGAAAATGGACCCAGGGGGCATATTTTTCACTAGAGGCTTCTGCCTTGAAAATATCATACGGTGGGTAAACAAACTACTGTTGGGCAATTGATAGAAAGGTGAATAATCATGACAATATCTAAGGCAATGATCATGTATATAGGCACCACGTCCGAGACAAGTAGACCGACTCCTGCCTGCATCTACTAATATTATTCCACACATCGACCGCTATCCAACATGCATCTAGAGTATTAAGTTAATAAAGAATGGAGTAACGCCTTAAGCAAGATGACATGATGTAGACAAAGTAAACTCACACATGAATAAACCCCATCTTTTTATCCTTAATGGAAATGATAAAAATATGTGTCATGTCCCTTTCTGTCACTGGGATTGAGCACCGCAAGATCGAGCCCATCACAAAGTGCCTCTCCCATTGCAAGAAAAATCAATCTAGTTGGCCAAAGCAAATCAATAGATCAGAGAGAAATACAAAGCTATAATAATCATGCATAAAAGAGTTCAGAGAAGACTCAAATAATATTCATAGATAATCTGATCATAAGCTCACAATCCATCGGATCCCAACAAACACAACGCAAGAAGTGATTACACCGAATATATCTCCAAGAACATCAAGGGGAACATTGTATTGAAGATCAAAGAGAGAGAAGAAGTCATCTAGCTACTAGATATGGACCCGTAGGTCTGTGGTAAACTACTCGCACATCATCGGAAGTGCAACAAGGTTGATGTAGAGCCCGTCCGTGATCGATTCCCCCTCCGGTAGAGTACCGGAGAAGGCCTCTAGATGGGATCTCATGAGAACAGAAACTTGCGGCAGTGCAAAGATGATTTCGTGTGGCTCTCTGATGCCAGGGGAATATTTGATTATTCACAGAGGTGGAATTAGATCAAGAGGTGCCATGAGGGGCCCACAAGCCTCGGGGCGCCCTCCTGGGGCTCACCTCCCGAGCTTGTCGCTCCCTCGTGGCTCGTCGGGTCTTCTCTCGAACCTTCTAGGGTCTTTTCTGGTCCAGAGAAAAATCATCCAAAGTTATTTCTCCAATTGGATTTATTTGCATGTAATGTATGAATGATTTGTGCTATTTTATATCTGAACTTTGGGGAATTTCGTCAGGTTTGCATGAATTTCGTCCACTTAGTTATAACCCAGCTTGAAATGTACGCGGGCGGTGTTGGATGGTCGGCTCCCGCATCCATATCCTCGGATGGGTCCCCCTGTCCACGGACGGAAGCGGGAGCGAATTTGCAGGTCAGCGTTGGAGATGCCTGATACGTCTCTGTCATATCTATAAATTTTTTTGTTTCATGCCTGAGGGAGTCGTAGATTAGGGGGTGTCCGGATGGCCGGACTATGACCTTTGGCCGGACTCCTGGACTATGAAGATACAAGATTGAAGACTTCGTCCCGTGTCCGGATGGGACTTTCCTTGGTGTGGAAGGCAAGCTTGGCGATACGGATATGTAGATCTCCTACCATTGTAACCGACTTTGTGTAACCCTAACCCTATTCGGTGCCTATATAAACCGGAGGGTTTTAGTCTGTAGCAGGAACTACAATCATACCATAGGCTAGCTTCTAGGGATTAGTCTCTCTTATCTCGTGGTAGATCTACTCTTGTACTACCCATATCATCAATATTAATCAAGCAGGAGTAGGGTTTTACCTCCATCGAGAGGGCTCGAACCTGGGTAAAAACATCGTGTCCCTTGTCTCCTGTTACCATCCGCCTAGACGCACAGTTCGGGACCCCCTACCCGAGATCCGCCGGTTTTGACACCGACATTGGTGATTTCATTGAGAGTTCCTCTGTGTCGTCGCTGTCGGAAGGATGCCTCATCCCGTCTTTGAAGACGGGACTGTTGCTAAAGAAGCTCTGGCTGTCGGCCAAACTCTCCGGCTAGGCGGTTTTCGTATGACCGCCTGTTCGGCCGCCGCGCCGACGATGACTTATCGGGTCATCGAAAGCAATCTTCACGTTAACTCGGGACTCGCCGAGCAGTTAGATCCGATGGAGCTCTCTTCCTTAAACGAGCTCTTGGATCGCATCGCCGCCCTGGGAGTCGCTACAGACTATGATCAGATTTGGCTTAAACCCGATCTGAGAGAGATTAACTCTCCCTAGGTTACCCACCACGTTGCTGTGGTGGAGGAACAATACGGCAACCCTTCTTCTATCTTAAGGACTAGCCACGTACGGATTCCCAATCCCTCCATGCCGGATTCCCGGGGAGGAGAGGACGTCACTCAAGCCCTGAACCTAAAGTCAGGCAACGGGCTAGATTCATTGGACAACATCCAAGAATCCAAGCTTCCAAGTTCGGAAGCTCCTGGGACCTTAAGTTTTAGATTGGGCGCGGTTCCGGATTTAATTCCACCCGCCCACCCAAACATAAGCGACCTATCTCAAATTCGGCAAGAGCCCGCAGAAACAGTACACCATTACTGGGCCAGATTCCTCCTGGTTATGGACAGGATAAAGGACTGCCGCGAGGAGGACGCAATCTCATTATTCAGCAACAATTGCACGGACAACGGGATCCTAAATGGTATAAGTCGCCGTGACATTACACGCTTTGCCGACTTGGCGACCATAGTACGAAAGTACTGTGCGATGGAAAGCGCCTGGAAAACCGAATCAAGATTTTGGGACAATCCGGCCTTGAACACAACCCCAGTCCGAAATAAAAGGGTGCATCATCGCCAGGCACCTGGGTTAAATACCAAAAAGCAAAAACCCTCTATAGGGCATGGAACCGTCTTTGGAGGGATGGCTCAATGGACCTGTACAATTCATAATACAGAGGGCGCCACTCCAACTCATAGCCTTAGAGCATGTTGGATACTACGGCGGTGGCCAAAAGTGGCGAAGAGCTTCTAGCTCTAGAGCACCAACCCAAGGATACCAGTACGGTATTAACAGTCTTCGAGACTTTCGCTTCAAATAATATGCGGAAACGAACACTCCGTAGCCTCGCCGAAGTCTACCAAGTAGCAACAATAAACCCATGGAGTGACACAGCTATCACCTTTAATGCCAGTGACGAACCTAAATTCCGAATTGCCCGAGCACCAGCCGCGTTGGTGCTCAGTCCGATAGTGGACAGCTTTCACCTTACCAAGGTACTCATGGACGGTGGCAGCAGATTGAACCTCATTTACGAGGAAACCCTCCGAAAAATGGAGATAGACTGGAGCCGCATTGAGCGAAGTAGCACAACCTTTAGAGGAATAATCCCCAGTCAGGAAGCATGCTGTACAGGAAAAATCACACTGGATGTGGTGTTCGCGCCCGGATAATTACAGGTCGAGGAAGTCACATTCCAAGTGGCCCAGTTCAGCATCTGATACCACGTTCTATTAGGGCGAGAGGCATTCACAATTTTCCAAGCTATACCCCATTATGGGTACATGAAGCTCAAAATGCCCGGGCCCAACGGAATCATTACTCTTGCTAGTGACCCGGACATAGCACTCCACGCCGAAAATAAGACAGCCGCACTGGCCCTTGAGGCACTATCCGAAGCCCTAGCGACCGAGGAACTCACTGCGCTGCGCTCCATGGTGAATAGGGACGATGTGATACTCGATAAGAGATCCAAATCCACTTCCTTCAAACCAGCGGACGAAATAGTCAAATTCCAAGTCCATCCAACGGACCCTGATGTAGACGCCATCGGGGCACAATTAAATCCTGATGTAGACGCCGCACTAAGAGAATTCCTACGCGAAAATTGGGACATTTTTGCCTGGCACCCTTTGGACATGCCAGGAATCCCATGCCGGCTGGCCGAGCACAGCCTAAACATCCTAAAAGGATTCAAGCCAGTCAAATAGGCTCTTTGACGTTTCTCCGAACCAAAGAGACAGGCCATGGGAGAGGAGCTAGCCAAACTATTGGAAGCCGGATTCATCAGAGATATAAAACATCCAGACTGGCTAGCAAACCTAGTCATGGTACCAAAGAAGGACAAATCCTGGCGCCTATGCGTCGACTTCAAGGACCTCAACAAAGCTTGCCCAAAGGATCCCTTCCCCCTCCCCCGCATCGATCAAATCATCGACGCTACCGCAGGACATGATTCATTGTGTTTCCTCGACGCATACTCCGGCTACCACCAAATTAAGATGACAGAGCCTGACCAAGCCGCAACGGCATTCATCACTCCATACGGCCCATTCTGCTTCAACACAATGCCCTTCGGGCTCAAAAATGCCGGCGCAACATATCAGCGCATGATTCAGACATGTCTGGCAAAACAGATCGGCAAAACAGTGGAGGCATACGTAGACGATGTGGTCGTCAAAAGCAAGCACGTCGAAACTCTAGTAGATGACTTGAGGCTCACATTCGATAACCTCCGAACATATGACATTAAGCTCAACCCGGAAAAATGCGTTTTCGACGTACCGGACGGAAAGCTCTTGGGCTTCATTGTATCCGGTAGAGGAATTGAAGCAAACCCAGCCAAGATCCGAGCTCTGTCACAATTGGATATCCCAAAAGACCTCAAACAAATACAAAAATTGACGGAATGCGTGGCGGCTCTAAGCCGATTTATCTCACGTTTGGGAGAAAAGGCATTACCCCTTTATCGCCTCCTCCGACGCACCGAACACTTCGAGTGGACGGACGCCGCCATGGCCGGACTCGAAGAAATAAAAGCCATATTGGCAACAAACCCGGTCCTGGCCGCGCCCAACATGGACGGACACAAGTTCCCTCTTCAAAAACCAGTTTACTACGTGTCCACTATCCTAACTCCATGGAAGTCACGGTACCCACATTATCAAAAGATAGCGTACGCGGTGTTTATGGCATCCCGGAAGCTGCGACACTACTTTCAAGAGTGTTCAATAACAGTAGCCTTCGAAGTACCCCTTAATGACATTATAAACAACTGCGACGCGACGTGCCGGATTGCCAATGGGCCATTGAGCTCCTCCCGTTCTACATAACCTATAAAGCCACTGAGAGCTATTAAGTCGCAAGTTTTGGCCGACTTCGTCGGCGAATGGACCGAAGCCGAACTCCCTAAAGAGTACGGCGCATATTCCAACTGGATAATGCACTTCGATGGCTCCAAAATGTTGGCTGGCCTAGGGGCTGGCGTCGTTCCGACGTCCCCAACCGGAGATACAGTTCAATACGTACTCCAGATAATGTATACGGACTCCAACAACGCAGCCGAATACGAGGCCCTTCTACATGGTCTCCGGATGGCAGTCTCCATGGGCATTCAACGCCTAGAGGTGCGCGGTGATTCGAACCTCGCGATATCACAAATAAATGGAGACTTTGATGCCAAGGATCCGAAAATGGCAGCCTATCGCAATGCAATCCTAAAAATATCAGCTCGGTTTGAGGGGCTCGAATTTCACCATATAGCGGGACAACAACCGGCGGCAACGTGTTAGCACGCATCGGGCGCAAAAGCGCTGGCGTCGTCCCCCCAATATCTTCCTAGAGAGGCTGTTCAAGCCATCCGTATTATGGGAGGGAGAGTCCGGAAATAACAATCCGGACCCAACTGCACTGCCCCACACCGAACATTCTGACACAGTTGGTGGTTCTACCACCGAAGTAACATCCTCAGCCCACGTAATAATGGCAGTCATTGCCCCGTGGACAGAACCATTCCTAGCGTACTTAACCAGGCAGGAACTCCCCGAGGACCAAAATGAGGCCCGCTGCATAGTGCGGCGATCTAAAGCCTACAAAGTCCATGAGGGAGAGCTTTATAAGAAAATCACAACCGGAGTCCTTCAAAGGTGTATCTCTGAAGAAGAAGGGCGGAATCTTACAGCTGAAATACATGCCGGACTCGGCGGGCACCACGCCGCAGCCCGGGCCCTTGTAGGCAAGGCCTTCCGTACATGATTTTATTGGCTGACGGCCCGGGCAGATGCTCAGGACTTAGTCCAACGATGCATCGGATGCCAGCTCTTTGCTAATCAGAGCCACATGCCACCTACCGCCCTCAAAACTATACCCATCACCTGGCCCTTCGCGGTCTAGGGGCTTGACATGGTTGGACCCCTTAAAGGGGGAACCCACAAGCAAAAATACCTACTGGTCATGGTGGATAAATTCACCAAATGGATAGAGGCCAAGCCCGTCAAGACGGCCGAATCCGGACTGGTGATAGACTTCATATCAGGGGTCGTACACCGTTACGGTGTCCCCCGCAGCATCATCAATGATAATGGCACGAACTTTAGGGCCGACGAGGTCAAACTCTAGTGCAAAAACATGGGCATTAAACTAGACAACGCCTCAGTCTATCACCCTCAAACTAACGGTCAAGTTGAGCAAGAAAATGGTCTAATTATGAGCGGCATCAAACCCAGATTAGTGCGGTCCCTCAAGGAATCTAACACGCACTAGGTAGAGGAGCTCGACTCCGTACTCTTGGGGCTGCGGACCACTCTAAATCGCACGACCGGATTCACACCATTCTTTATGGTATACGGCGCAGAGGCAGTTCTGCCCTGCGACATAATTCATGACTCACCTCGCGTGTGCATGTATGAAGAAAGAGAAGCCGAGCTCGATTGGCAGGACAGTTTGGACGCCTTGGAGGAGGAGCGTGATGTAGCAAAAGCCCGTTCCGCATTCTATCAACAGCAGGCTCGAAGATATCAAAGCAGAAAAGTACGGGCCAAAACTTACAATGTTGGCGAGCTAGTTCTACGCCTGCCGGACAAGAAAAAGGACAAACTAAAGCCCAAATGGGAAGGTCCCTTTATCATCGACCAAGTCCTGACCGGCGGAGCGTACCGTCTGCGCGATGCATCGGATAACCGACTCGAGCCGAACCCATGGAACGCAGCACATCTCCGAAGATTCTACGCCTAAGCGCGGATTCTCGAAGTTCGTCTCCTTCCTCTGTCCATATTTTACATTTTAGCTATCTTCTATTTTCTCCTTCTCCCTCCTTTTTTCATTCAAGCCTTGGCAGGCTCGTTAAGCGCATTGTTCGCACACCCTTTGACGCGCTTATCCGCGCTCATTATACCGGGGCTTCTTTCACGAAGCTTAATTATAAGGGCTTCATGCCCAATACATGTGTCACACTTCCGCATGTACCTTTTATTCGCCATTATATGCATCGATATGACTTAAGTTTTGGCCAAGCTGGGTTGCTGGCTCTCGTGCTTACCCCTACGTTCCCGATTATTCGGCTAGGTGGTAAAGGGAGCACCTCTGCGAGTATTCCCTTAAGAACGCTAGCTTTCGGCTTCACCCAGCCGGATGTGTACCTCAGACTGGGTGAAGCCGAAAGCTAGCGTTCTTAAGAGAATATTCGGTCGGTGAACTAAAATAAGATTTCTTACCTATTTATTTATCTGCCCCCAGATGTTTTCTGCTTTTTTCGCAGTCCGGACATGCACTTTAGGGCATGCCACCCAGGGAAAGGAACCCTAACGGAACTATTCTCCCTGGAAGATGTTTCTTACTAACCATGTAATATAACATAACTAGTTGGGCACTTGTCTGATAAAGCAATAATGACCCCTACGCCTGGTCTCCACGCATGCCCCAGTTTTTATATAACTGCGAGGGTATTCGGACACACTCCGGACTATAGGGTCCCGAGGTTGAAGCGAAAAGGTACGCTAAGACAAACGATTTACAATCCAGCTAGAAGGCATTTTACATGTCACTTTAAATTACATAATCAATTTGACTGATTGTATTCCTCTTCAATACCATCTAACAGGCTATCTAGTTTACAGTCCTTCTTGGAATACTTTGCGGCCAATTCCACCTGGCCGTACACTAAGCTCACAGGGATCTCCTTCCCATCTGGCCCCACAGGTCCGACCTCGGCCATGTGGTTTGGGTCAGCCTTCGTGTACCGCGTCTTCACCATGGCCCAGGCCTCCCTGGCGCCTTGACGACAGGCCGATATCTTCCATAACAGGAAGCGCCGCCACGCTCCCTGGAGCCTCTCTGCAAGTTCCCCAAGGCCTTTGAGCAGGGATATAGATGGCCACAAGGCCTGGGCGACGCCTTTCATCACCTGTTGAACTCGTTCGTGCAGTTGTAAGAGCTCGGGAAGAAGGTCACCCGTAGAACTGGGCATTTCCTCTGCAGGATGGCCTGTGAGCATACCTACAGAGATAACTCTGTTAATTGATTTCCTCGCCGAACTCTTTTCTCAAAGTTCGTTTAAGCACTTACTAAAAATGCCGCGAAGCCGCCGATTCTCCTTAATGGAGTTAGACAGCTGGGCACGAACATCCTTTAGCTCCTCGCCCAGCTGGGTGTTGGCATCTTGGAGATTATTTTTCTCCTGCCTCACCCTCGTAAGCACGTTCTCACCGGCGCAAGAGCTGTTGTTTGTCCGGATCTACCCCGGCGCCATCTGCAATATCATTGTCAGATCTACACACACGCCGCACTTCATAACATACTTATCTTTTAAAAGCGTATGTTACCAGAGGGGGTCTCCTTGGCTTCCCCTGTTGCGGCTTGAGCGGCCTCAAGTTGGGCTTTGCTCTCTTCAAGCTCCTGGGACAATTGGGTATTCTTTTCTGTAAGATCCTGCACAATAAATGATCCTTAAATCAGTTATTCTAACTATTTTAAGTCTCGGGGGCTATTGGTATATATAACCATCAATTTTTCTCACCCTTATGTCTTTCACATACTGCTCCGTGGCTCTGGCTAGACCATTTTGAGTAGCACGGAGGTGCGATCTCCCGAATTGAAGGCATCGAATGCCTCTCGGGAGAAACATGCGTCACGAAGAACAGTCCGGCGACGCCTGTGATTCATGGCACTTTCCACCTTGGAATGGGTGGCAGATAGTCCGTCGGCATCCTCTGTCGGAGGAGCGCCCGACACACGCTTTGTGTTCGCCTCCGCTTCTGGACCTGGCTTTGAAGCCTGGCTGGCGGAGGCTCGATTGGCAACCTCTCCGGATATAGTCCGGCGAGCGCTCTTTTTCCTGAATCGAGCGCGGGCGTTAGCATGCCTTCCGGAATAAAACCTAGGAATAAGGCGACACGCCATACCATTGCGCCGGCGCTTCAGTCTGGACCGCACTTCTTTTTAGCCTGCTGGGCCGTGCTGCCCCTTGTTGGCTAGCCACCGCCGGCTCAGCCTTCCGCCCCAAGGGCTCCGCCTGCAGAATGCCATTGATATACGGTGGTCAACGATAAGCACGGAGGGATCATTTCTAAGGTATTGGGACTTCGGTCTCAATTACCTGTGAGGCCTAAAAATATTCCGGGGTAATCGGCCGTAATGGCAACCAAGGCATTATCGATGCTCAATTGGTAAAATACCCCATCAATCAGCTCCACAGATATGCCCGTATCCTCTTGGGAGGCCGGATCGAGGGACCGTTCCGGATCCTCAGGTTGTGGAGGTGGGCTGTTTATATCCTTTATGGCCCGGCGCAATTCCTGCGTCAAAATCACAAGGTAAGGTACTTAACTATGGGAATATGGAGCGGATGGGCATAAAGGAGTGTCCGCTTACCCAGCTTGGAGGATCGTACATAGAAAATCCGCCCCGTGGATTGACGCAGAGGAAATCCTCCTCTTCTCCCTTGTATAATGCGGACAAGGCCTCCGGCAGAACAGTGACCGATCCCGGCCCCTTACAGCCGCAGCGGTTGGCGTCATCTTCCCCATTGAAATCCCACAAGGGGTGGCCTCTATATTGAAGCAGCTGCACCCACCGTATGATGCATATGGCCATGACTCCGATCATGGTCAGTCCAGAGTGAGCCAACAACCTTATTTGGCTCATCAGGTAAAGGACGTACCTATCATTCTCCCTCTGGGGGCTCCGTGGACGCCAGCTTAGGCGTTACTTCAAAGGAGCATTACTGAACTCCGGGAGGCCGATCCGAACAGGGTCCGGTAGGGGTACGTCTTCTATATAAAACCATTCTGAAGGCCAGTCTTCGGACGCCTTCTTCGGGGTTCCGGATAGATATCCGGTCCCGGCGTTGCGCCATAGTTCGGCTCCCCCCACTTGATATTGTCGGCGGTCTGGGAACGGGGGTCCCCAGACTTGCCTGCCTGCGGCCTACAGCGTGGCTCAAAGGAGGCCCAGGACAGCCCATCTTCATCAATGCAAACTCAAGACCCTCGCGAGGGGCCAAGCCTCGCGGGGCGGACGACCAAGAGCTTCCTCAGGCAAGACCTTGTCAGCTGGCTCATGAGGAGGCGGAGAGTTCAAGGCAGGGTACCTCGCGAGGTGCCCATGACGCAAGCCATGACGACCAAGGGCGCCCGATCGAGGCGCCAGCCCGCTGGCGTCCTTCTTTCCTCTTTGGTGCAAAGGGAGCAAGCGCAGGCAAGAGCATCAAGCAAAGGCATCCGTTTCGGTGCAACAAGACCAAGACAACCCCCAACGGCCGGAACGCAGTCATCGTGGAGCCCAAGCATGCGTCATCACCGGAGCCTTTGGCAGGCGAGGACCAACTTTAGTCAGAATAAGTGTACCCGCTGTCCACCTTCAAAATGGCCAATTGTTGGCGCCCTTCCCGCTCAATATTTGGGAAGAGGCCCAGGGCCTTCGTCTATATAAGTAGAGCTAGCCACCATAGTAGGGATTCCCCCCCCCCCCCACGATGATCGGATAGAGCGAGAAGCAACCGAAGAGAGAGAGAGAGAGAGAGAGAGAGAGAGAGAGAGACCCGATCCTCAAGCTAGAGCGGCGGGACACCACTAAGCAGTTCATCACACGCACCAAGAACAGACCCTCGCGAGGCTGTTCTCCCCTGTACTGTACTTCATCAGCCCCAGAGGCAATCCACACACCACACACTGGAGTAGGGTATTACACCACGATGGTGGCCTGAACCAGTATAAATCTTGCGTCTCTTGTGTTGTTCTTGCTAGTAGTTTAGGTTCCTGCGATTCGGCGAGGTACGAGACGGTGGAGGGTTGGATCTCCGCGCGCACCCCAGAGTTCGAACCTTAAGGGTCTGCCGGAACCCGTAATCCGACATTTGGCGCGCCAGGTAGGGGTGCGCTGGAATCTGCCTTCCGTCGCCGCGTCCTTCCCCGTCTACCGCAACCATGTCTGACACTCATCGGGCCCGTGCCGAGTGCCGAGCCGCCCTCGCCTCCCACGTCGCCCAGACGGCTCCCGTCGGCGGACGTCCTCGTCGTTCCCCGTCACTTGTCGTCAATGCCGCCATCGGCCCGGCGGGGGAACGAGCAGCAAGCGTCATCCCAGCACCCGTCCATGAGGCGGGACGGCCGCACTGCCACGCCTTCGCTCACCCCCGCTGGTTCTTCGTCGCGCGCGCCCCGTGCGGCCATGGAGGCCCGAGCTACACTCATCGCGCTAACGAAGCTCTGCGCTACCGCCTGCCGACGACAGCTTCACGAAGAATGGCTCGACCGCGTCGCCGAGCTTGTCCGCGCTGCAGGAGGCGACCCCGCGCCGTCCGTCTCGCTGCAACGCACCCCGCCCCGCACGGGCGATGAAGCTCCCGGGGCGCCTCAGCCGCCTCCTCCTCAAGACAGCGCCCTGGCACCAAGGCGCGTGGCCCCTGGGCGGAACCCGTTCCGCCAGGCACCGGCCTGGCAAGAGCAAAGCTGCCAAGAAGTTCCTCGCCCGCAAGAAGTTGCGGCGCTCCCGCTCCAAAGACGTCAAGACCTGCGCTGCCCCGACCCACGGCCGCAGGGAGGCCTGCAAGACCAAGCTCGCTGCCGTCCGAGCCCCCCCGAGGCCACGGCGGGCTGCCGCGGCTTCACCACCGAGCTGCGCAGCGTCGCGTGGCCCGCCAAGTTCAAGCCAGACCTGCCTCCACGCTACGACGGCATGGCTGACCCTACGGAGTTCCTCCACTTTCACGAGTTGGGCATCGAGGCTGCCAACAGGGATGAAAAGGTCATGGCGAACTGGTTCCCCATGGCGCTCAAGGACGGAGCCCGCACCTGGCTCCTGAATCTGGCCCCAGGCACGATCTCTTCCTGGGCCGAGATGCGCACCCGCTTCATCACCAACTTCCAAGGTACTCGCGACCGGCCACCCGCCGTGAGCGACATGCGCTGAATCAAGCAATAGCCAGGGGAAACCCTGCAAAAGTACATCCAGCGCTTCAACAACGAACGCCTCACGATCCCCAAGGCGACGGAGGAGGCCATCATCTCCGCCTTCTCCGACGGCGTGTGCGACGTCAAGATGAAGGAGGAGCTAGCGATGCATGAAGATCTGTCCACCTCCACGAGCTGTTCAACTTGGCGACCAAGTGCGCCAGGGCTGAGGAGGGGCGCCTCTCCCTCCTCGAGCCGCCTGCCGCGGATCCCGAAGAGAAGAAGTCCAAGGCCAAGGACGTGAAGCGCAAGGGGGCTGCCGTGCTCACGGCCGAACCAGACACCAAGCGAGGCAGAGATCAGCCTGAGTCCTCTAAGGGCAGCCGGTACAGTGTGTACCACGACCTCCACACCCACAACACCAACGAATGTCAAGAGCTCCGGGCCGTGCGCGAAGGAAGGGTCGGCAGACACCCCGAGCGCAGCGACCGGGGCTACGGCCGAGGAGGAGGAAGAAACGCGGGACGCTGGGAAAGCCGCGGCCCGCGCCAAGGGTGGCGCGACCAACCTCGCGAGGACCGCTGGCAAGACCCACCTCGCGAGGGGGCCTGGAGCGATCAACCTCGTGAGGATCGTCCGCAAGGGAACGCAGGCCTCCCTCCCCTACCGCCGCCACAAAGGAGAGTCGAAGACCGTCATCAGGACGAGGGGGCTGGGGGCTTCCAGGAAGCGCGCGCGATCGCCTGCATCCTGGGCGGAGCTCAAGCCCCAGCCTCTCACCGCATCTTCAAGTAGTTCGCCCGTGAAGTGAATGCAGTCCTCCCGATGCTCGAGTCCACGCGCCCTCTCAGGTGGTCGGCGTGCGCCATCACGTTCAGCTCAGCGGATCAGCTCAAGTGCGCAGCCACAGCCGGAGTTCTCCCGATGCTTTGCTCTCCAATCATCAGCAACGTGCTGGTCACCAAGACCCACATCGACGGCGGAGCAGGGCTCAACGTCCTGTCCGTGGAGACGTTCAACAATCTTCAAGTGCCCTACAGTCAGCTTCAGCCAACCAAGCCCTTCTCCGGAGTCACCGACGGCTCCACGGTCCCGATCGGGCAGGTCCGCCTTCTTGTCACCTTCGTGGCCCGCGACTACTACCTCACCTAGCTCATCGACTTCGTCGTCTCCCACATTCGCTTTGCCGTACAACGCCATCCTCGGGTACCCAGCGTTGGCCAAGTTCATGGCCGTAACCCACCATGGCTACAACATCCTCAAGATGCCGAGAAGCGGCGGGGTCATCACGGTGCCCCGTGAAGAGAGGGATGCATGTGCTCCACGGAGCGGCGTTTCAGCCGCATCATTGGAAGACCCAGACCACAAGAAGAGGATGCCTCCCGAGGCAGCACCCAAGAAAAAGAAGACATCGACCGGCCCGGCTCTTCAAGAGACAGGCCCCTCGAGAACCCGCACCGGGGGAGCCTCCTTCCATCGCATAGGAAAGCGCGCCCGGCGCCCTCCTCAGGCAGGGCTTGGGGGCTCTCCCCTGGAGTGCCGCCGACCTCGCCAAGGTCTCGAGGGAGGCGCTTGGGCACCACGTGGAGACGTGTTTCGAAGCACGTTTCCCACAAGAAGGAGTAAGACCAGGAGGACAGAACCCTCAAGAGTTCATCAGCAAGGCCATTCAGGAGCTACAGGAGTCAAGGGTCATGAGGGGCAGCCGCCGCCTACCCGCTGTGGCCCCCCATCCAGGCGAGGATGGTGGGCTGCGCGTCTGCATCGACATACCAGGGCTCAACCGAGCTGCGTCTCAAGAGTGCCTCTGGCCCTCGCAAGTGGGACGTTGCAAGGGTCCGCCCCACAGCTACGTGCGCATGCCGTATGGCCTGCCAAACGCGGCTGCAGCGTACCCACGTCTCATGAGGACCATCCTGGAGGCTCAAGAGGTCAGGCACGCCGCAGCCCTGGTGGAGATGGAGATGGCCCATGAGGAGCCGCCAGCGCCTCCGGAGCCTCCCGAGGCCCCTGGACCTGGGGGCTCGTGAGGATCGGCTCCCGCAGCCCACCGAGTCTGCTACATCAACAACCCTTCATCCTCAACATCACCAGGTGACATCTTTAAGTTTTATTTCTGACTGGAGCACCTTCAGGGCCGCATTATTCCCAGGCCGCGTGGGTCCGTCCCTGCGGCATGTATCCCTTTTATTTCATGCCTTTAGCTTATCCTGTTGGGGGCGCCGCTCGGGCCAGTCCCAGCGGCATGTATCCTTCATGCGTTTTCCTTAGGATTATGCTCTCGTTCCACCATGCTTGTTATTTGGTGCCTTCTCCTGGGTGGCGAAATCTTGCACGTTAAAGGGGGGTGCCTGAGCATCGCGACTCAGGGCTCCTACCGGCTCTCCGGCCCTCACCCTCTGGTCTTGTCCATGGTGTCGCGAACTTGCTTGCCAGCGACGGCTGAGACCAGCCCGAGAGCCGGGACCCGAGGACGTAGAGTTTCGCCATCCAATCCAGCTAGCGCGTTAAAGGGGGGTGCCTGAGCATCGCGACTCAGGGCTCCTACCGGCTCTCCGGCCCTCACCCTCTGGTCTTGTCCATGGCATCGCGACCTGGCTTGCCAGTGACGGCTGAGACCAGCCCGAGAGCCGGGACCCGAGGACGTAGAGTTGCGTCATCTAACCTAGCTTGCGCGTTAAAGGGGGGGTGCCTGAGCATCGCGACTCTGGGCTCCTACCGGCTCTCCGGCCCTCACCCTCTGGTCTTGTCCATGGCATCGCGACCTGGCTTGCCAGCGACGGATGAGACCAGCCCAAGAGCCGGGACCAAGACGTGAAACACCGCATCCGCCAATTTTGCAGGAACACACTCGGAGATAAGGCCCAGAGCCAGGCGCAACCCGCCTTGAGGTAGGGCCTCGTGAGTCCCGCGCTGGCTCACGCGTGCCCAGATACACCTCGTCTAGCCCTACCGTGCCAGCCACGTGTCAGGGTGGGGCTGTATACGCCCCGGGGGCTCCTCCCGGAGGAGAGCCCCCTCCCACGTTCCGGTGGAAGCACCATGCTTCGCTGGGCCGACGACACTTTCGAGGGAGCGGCTATGCCCAGACGCATCTTGAAGCGCTATGCTCCACGCTGGTGATAAACAAGCGAGGTGGCCTCGGGTCGCATCAACCTCGAGGAGCCCAGTGTGCAGGCCTCGTGCCACGCCTCCCCTCGGGGCGCTGCAGCGAGGCTGGGCACGGGCTGCTCTTGGGTCACGCCCAGACGCACGCCACCCAGCCAGGCCCCTCCGGCCTAGTTCGTCGCACGTCACTCCTCGAGCGGAGCCAAGGTATGCATGCCGTTCGAGCGTCAAGGGGGACTCCTGAGCATCACGACTCAGGAGCCTAACTGGTCACGTAGCCCCTCATCCCTTAGTTCCGAAAGGCTAACGGCGGTTGAGGTATGCGTGGGGCCGGGCTCTGCAGACGTAGAACGGTGGATCCGCCCGCGCCTCATCTCCCTACTTGCTGTTCGTGCGCCAAGGGGGACTCCTGAGCATCGCGACTCATGAGCCTAACTTGTCACGTAGCCCCTCACTCCTTGGTCCCGTCCTGGTTTCTGGTCGGGGCTAACGGCGGCTGAGGTATCTTGTGAGGCCGGGCTCTGCCGGCGTAGAACATAAGCAAGTAGGAAGCACAAATTTCAAGGAATTCAAAAGCAAATATTACAGTCCACACTGTTATCGCAGTACCAAACGCAAGTTTAAACGCCTCCCCGTGGCATGATACATGTGCAGGAATTAAAAGCAAGGAAGAGGCCGCAACGGAGTCACTTGTCGGCGGTGGAGCAGCGCGGAGTGGGCTCGCCTCGTGAAGCAGCAGGGCCGGCGGCGCCTCGCTTCGGCTTGTTGCTGAAGGCCTGGAACTTCCCCAACAGAGCCTCCGCGCGACCCTTCACAGCCTCGGCAGCGGCAGCTGCATGCTCGCCGCTTGCCGGCTCCAACAGGCTATCCATGTCGACGCTCGGATCGCGAAGATATATGTGGGTGAGGATCCGCGTCAGGGCCGCAGAAGACAAGACACGCGCCTCGGCCTCGGCCGTGGGGCCAAGACCAAGGGAGACATCTTCAAGAGCGTGAATCAGGAAGGGAAGCAGCTTGGCGGGGTCGTCCTCTGCGCCGGCCAGTGGGCTCTCCATGCCGCTGTCATAAAGCTCCCTCAACAGGACACGAGCCTTCACCTCCATATCCATGAAGGCCACGCGATCTTCAGCAAGAACCCGCGCCTTGGCGTCCAGCTCGACCTTCCTCGCCTCCAACTCCTACTCCAGCGCGCCTAGGTGGTCGCGGCGCTTCTTCAGCTTGGCCTCCCGGTCCTTGATGGCCGCCTCGCGAGCCTTCATGCCTTCCTCCTGCTCCTGGCGGAGGCGGGCCTCCTCGGCGAGCTGGTTTTGCAGGCCCTTCAGCTCGCCCTCCAGCGTCTCACAACGACCTCGGATGCTGGCTGCCTCCCCCAGGGCAGCATCGCGGGCTACCTCCGCCTCGCGAACAGCCTGCTCCTCCTTGTGACAAGCCCTCGAAGCCTGGACCAGCACCGCCCGAATCGAAGCGTCCGCGCGAATCCAGCCAGAGGCCAGCTCAAAGCGACCAGCCACCAAGCGAGGGTCGGCGCCCAGAAGATCCTGCCGCAGCCGGTCGATTCGGCAGCATGGTCCGGGACCGCGGGAGGAGTCGGAGACAGGCAGTTGGCGGAGTAGGAGGAGTTGGCGGCGTAACCACTGCGCTCGAGGCGGAACCAGCGGCGCCACGGCAACGGCAGAGGCAGCGCCAGCAAGGCCACCTCGAGTCGCTTTGGGACAGAAGTGGCTTCGCCCAGCGGGCTCAGCGAGCCTCGCGAGGACGCCCGGGCAGAGAGGCACAGGCGTCGGGGTCATCTTCCTTTTGGGCAAAGGCACCACCACGGATGGGGCCTCGAGGAGCCCCCGGCTTCTTCGCCATGGGCGCCGGCCTGACCAAGAGCACGGACATCGAATCTCGTCGACAAAGCAATAATCAAGGCAGGAACGAGCACTTACAGTGTCGTCCATTGGTGGACTCGAGCAGCCTCGGCCATACTTGAAGCCCGAGAGCCGGCTGAGGGATCAGCTTCAAGGGGACCAGAGGCGGAGGCGCGTCTCATGGATCGCCCGGGCAGGCGGACCATGAGGACCAGCCCAGTCCGGTCCTTCTTCGGGATCGGGGGCAGGCTTCTGCCTCCCCGCTCATCCTCATCTTCGTCATCGTCACTCTCGGGGAGGCGGAGAACGCAGGGCCTGCCCCGCAGGGAGGGAGCCCTTGACTCTGCCCCTGAGTCAACCCCCTCTCCTGGCTCCCTTTCCTCCACCTCTTCGCCGGACTCGGAAGAGGACACGTCCGCCAGGTCCTCCGGAGCCTCCGCAGGCACGAGCCCGTCCCCATTGAAGGCGGGCACGGACCCCACAACCTGCTCCCAATCCTCGCGAAGGAACAAGGGCGTGGGGGCGCCCTCCGGTCTCGCCACATCGCCCCCTACCAAGGACTGGAGGACCGCCACCAGGTCCTCGGTGGCCAGGGCCACGGGGCTTGGGTTAGGCCTCCACATCGGAAGCGAGTACTGGCAAAACGGAGCCAGTTGATGCTCCAGGAACTCCCTCGACAGCAGCCTTGCCGGTCAGCCGCCCGCGCCCGCGCATCGTCCCGGCCAGATCTGCATCCATCCTCTCGGCCACCGGCCAGCGAGGATCCCGAAGCTTTGCTCGGGACCAGTCGTCGGAACTCTCGGCGGGTTCCGTGGGCAGGATCAGCCGAGGGTGGATCCGTCCGGCATCCACCAAGACCCACTTGCTCCTGAAGCCCGCAATCCGCTTCCCAGTGTTTGAAATGGCAATGGCTCCGCCGTATCGTGACGAAGCTTCAGCGCCTTGTGAGACGGGACCACGGGAGAATCAGAGGAAGAAGTAGTGGCGCAGCAAGGCCACCGAGGGCTTCACCCCGACATGGGCCTCACAATAGTAGGCGAAGATTGCCAGAAGAAGGACGGAGTTGGGATGAAGGTGCAGAGCGTGAATGTTGTAATGGCGAAGGACGGAGAAGAAGAACTCAGAGAAGGGAGGCGACAGACCAACAATAATGGCGCCCGTGAAGAAAGGGTAGAAGGTACTCCCCCGACCCTCAGGGGTGGATGAGCCGGCCTTGAACACTGCCGTCCCGTTGACGCCCTGCGCCTCCGCCAACCGGCGCATCAGGGCAAGGCTCGCCACTGACATGTTCGGCGGGTCCAAAGCAGGAGAGTACCAGGCTCCGGCCGGGGTTTGAAAGGGAGCCATGGCTGGCTAGGGCAATAAGGCGGAGTGGATGTGAAGGCCTTGGAAGCAGGGAGGAGAGGCGCAAGCAAGGGGATCTGAGCAGCAACTTGAGAAAGTAAAGGAGGCAAGGAAAATGCCGCTCTATTATCAACATGCACGGTTGCAGAGGCGCCCACGTCCAATCAACCGCCACGCGGCGCCCAAGGCCGCAGGCTGTTAGGGCCCACAACGCTTCGCACTCTCCCTTTCGCCTCTCTGCACGGCCAAGTCCGGGCGCGCCGTGGCCCCGGGGGCTACTGTCGGCGTTCTGGGAACGGGGGTCCCCAGACTTGCCTGCTGCGACTGCGGCGAGGCTCAAAGGAGGCCCAGGGGCGGCCCATCTTCATCAACGCAAACTCAAGACCCTCGCGAGAGCCAAGCCTCATGAGGCGGGCGACCAAGAGCTTCCTCGAGCACGGCCTCGTCAGGCTGGCTCATGAGGAGGCGGAGAGTTCAAGGCAGGGTACCTGCGAGGTGCCCATGGCGCCAAGCCATGACAACCAAGAGGCGCCGATCGGGCGCGCCAGCGCTGGCGTCCTCCTTGCTCTTTGGTGCAAAGGGAGGAAGCCTTGACGAGCATCGAGCAAGGGCATCCGTTTGGTGCAACAAGACCAAGACCAGCCCCAACGGCTGGAACGCGATCATCGTGGAGCCCAAGCGGGCGTCATCACCAGAGCCTTTGGCAGGCGAGGACCAACTTTAGTCAGGATAAGTGTACCCGCTGTTCCCCTTCAAAATGGCCAATTGTTGGCGCCCTTCCCGCTCAATATTTGGGAAGAGGACCAGGGCCTTCGACTATATAAGTGGAGCTAGCCACCATGGACGAGGGGAGGAAAAAATGATCCACCACTCGGAATCCAGAGAGAGAGATAGAGACCCGATCCTCAAGCTAGAGCGACGGGACACCACTTAGCAGTTCATCGCTTCCACCAAGAACAGACCCTCGCGAGGCTGTTCTTCCCTGTACAGTTCCTCATTAGCCCAAGAGGCAATCCACACCACACCTTTGGAGTAGGGTATTACACCACGATGGTGGCCTGAACCAGTATAAATCTTGCGTCTCTTGTGTTGTTCTTGTTAGTAGTTTAGGTCCCTGAGATTCAGCGAGGTAAGAGACGGTGGAGGGTTGGATCTCCGCGCGCACCCTAGAGTTCGAACCTTAAGGGTCTGCCGGAACCCGAAATCCGACATTTGGCGCGCCAGGTAGGGGTGCGCCGGAATCCGCCTTCTGCCACCTCGTGTCCCGTCGCATCGTCATCGCCATGACCGGCGACCAAGCGGGCAACCCCGACCCTTGGGCGGCGTGGCCCGCCCACGCAGAGCCGCTCGCCTCGGGCGACCCCGTGCCCCAGGCAGTTCGTGATCCCACGAAGCGCTGCGGGCATGACGGCAGCGGACAGGTCTCGACGGCTCTCACGCGCGCGACAGCGCGATGCGACAGCAGAGCCTCCAACCACGCGCGACCACATCACCGTACACCCGCCGGGGCAGGCGAACTCGAGGTCGTGCTCACGATGGCCGAGCTGCTGCGATGCAGGCTGCTAGAGAGCGGCCGCGACGTGCCGGGTGGAAGCGTGGCGGAGCTCACGGGCTTCGCCGCCTCGGGGCTCACCCTTCGCACCCAACTCCCACCTCGGGCCGAGGCGGCCCGCAGGGGGCTCAAGGCGCTGCGGCTCCAAAGCTACTCCAACACCGCGGCTGTCGGCTGGCAAGACGTGGCGGGCTTCCCGCCCCGGCCCGCGGAGAAGAAGGACTCGACGCAACTCATGGCCCTGGTGGACCGCCGCACCACCACCCCACGGCGGGCGCATCGAGCAGAGCAGCAAGGCACGCTTATCCCTACAGCGTGACCTTCGGGATGACGGCGCCGGAAGAATACGTGCCCCACATGATGGACCCGGGGCGGCCGCATGAGGGAGAACAAGACTCGCTCCTCAGCCCAATCTGGGGGGATGAGGCGCCGGAAGCCGCGCTCTTCCAGGAGTCTCGAGATGGTCCCACTGGTCACGCCGGGGGCGACGATTATCGGGTACCACTACTTCCTCAAGAGCAAACATATGCTAACCATAGGTCGCAGGAAGTACAGGTCGCCACGACGAGCGGCTGCCCCGCTCCCAGCCTCCTACCCCTCGGGAGGGCGCGAGGGAGCTGCGGAGAAGGGGCAGATATCCGACATCACCACAGCGGCGTTGAACAAGGCGTTCTCAGGAGGTAGGCCCTCTGCTGGGGAGGTGCCTCGAGGGCCTGCCCACAGCGGAGGACCCGTGGTCGTTGGGAACTGGCGACCGCTCTACCCCACCGGGCAAGGCGTCCTGGTTTCGATCGTTGTTGGTGGCACTAGAGTGTGGCGCCAAGGCGGGGCCCTCGTCTGGCGATATGAAGCAAGGCCGGTACTGTGAAGAAGGCCTAGTGCTGGAAGCTTCGCCGCCCGTGACACTCTCACGTAATAATGAGTGGGGCCTGTACACGCCCGAGTCTCGGGGTGCCGGCCTCAGGCCCTGGGGCTCCCTCCTACGCCCAGTAGCAGCACTTAGCTCCGCGCTGGTGAGAAGACGTCCAAGAATAGAGTAGGTGCCGGACGCGGCCTTTTTCTGCTTTCATTTGGTTTTCCCTCTAGCTGTCTTTTTCCCCTGTTGGATTTAAGTTGAATTTGAGCTTGAAGATTTGCGTGTATTCGGGGAAGGGGTGCTTAGTCTCGTTCGAGCAAATCTCTCGTGTTTCGGTTACAACTCCGCCTCAGCTGCCTCCCCTCGCGAGCCCCTCGCGAGCAGACCAAACCAAGCTTCGCGCCTTGCAGCCTGTCATTGCCGTCGGGTCCTCTCCGGCCGGGTTTTTGCTGCAGTCCTCTGGATTCAATCCATAGACACTCAGATCGCTGCAGCCTCCCACAGGCTATCTCGAGGCTCGTACGAAACAAAGGTAAACCATCCAACTAGCGCATCGCTTAGCCAACCACTTGGCGCGGGCGTATGGGCATTGTGACACCTGCTAATACGAAGAACACAAGTTTTACATGAGGGCTCCCCTCCCAAAATGCTCTCACCTCCATCAGGCCAAAACACGAGTTCTATTCATGCAGGTAATGGAACAAGGACAATACCTGATCAGTCGGACAAATCCCCCAATGCATCCTCAGGAGCACCTCCCGAGCCGTTGCTGGCGTCGGTGGCCTCGCCATCACTGTCTGCGTGATCGTCGGCGGCATCTGGGCCATTCACCACGCCGCCCTCATCGGCTGCCACGACCACGCCGTCGTCGTCCGAAGTGAAGGCGCGGACGAGGGCATACACGTTGTCTTCCACCCAGTGCGCCAGGTCGCCACGGACGACCTGGGGAACTGGGGCGATAGCTGCGTCAAAATCGAAGTGAGGATCCATGTCCCGGAGATGGCTGAAGACGCGAGAGAAGGCGAGCCCGAGCAGCGCACGGCTCCTCTCCTCCACCAACTCAGCCGGCCACGACCGACCGCGCCTTCACCGGCGCCACCACGTCAGTGAAGAACTGAAGGTTGCCGGCGTAGTTAACCGCATGCGGCTGGCCTACTGCCGCCTCGCAGATGTTATCCAAGGCTACGTTAGCTCTTTCCCGGAGCGTGGCGAGCATGGCATGGTGCTCGTGCTCCAAGATTCGGCCCGACGCATCTCGTCCGCGATTCGGCGCGCAACAGCCTCGGCCTCCTCCACCCGCTGGCGAAGAAGGAGCGCCTCGGCCTGAGAGGTGGTGGACTCCCTCTGCGCCACCTCGAGGGCGGCCCAAAGAGCATCGGCCCGCCGCGTCGCCTCCTCCAGATTGGCCTTCAAGGCAGAAGTCCTGCCTCAGCCTTGGCCTTGATCAACCCCAACCGCTCCTCAAACTCGCGCTCGAGGTTTGAGCGCGCCGCTGCCACTCGGCGTCCGACCTCCTCCATGACGCGGGCTTCCCGAGCTGCAACCTCATCCTCTGCCCGCGTCGCCAAGCGCTCCCTCGTCTCCAAGCGCTTTCGTGCCATGTAGCGTTCAGCGGCTTCAAGCGTCGGCGCCTCTTCACGCTCGGAGCTCCGCCGAGTCGCCAGAGGCCACCTTCATCGACGCAGGGCTGCCTCGCGCAGCTCCGCTTGCTCCTCCAACGAGTGGCACCGGGCCCAGGGGCTTCCGTGCCCGCTCCTCCGCCGCCTCTCGCCCGCTGTCGGCTGCCGGGCCTCCTCGGCGGCCGAGAACAGCCTCAGAGAGCTGCGGCCAACACGCCTTGGCCTCTTCGTCATCAAGCTCGCGGCTGGCGGCGCAGCGCAAGGCGGCGGCAGCGCCCTCGGCTCGCGCCTCTCTGCGACCAGGCGCGGGCCCTCGGCCTCAAGCGCGTCTTCGTCGACAAGCTCTTCACCAAGAAGGCTCACAGCGTCGGCCGCCCTTGAAGAAATCCTTGGCGAAGGGCACTGGCGCTCCGGCAAGGCTTCGCGCCACGTCCTCCACACCATCAACCGCCCAGTGATGGCGGGAGCTACTGAGTAAACACTCCCCCTCCGCAAGGGGCTGGGCTGGCACCCTCGCTGACGGCCGGGTGTACGCGCCCGAGCCCGGCTGGAGCCAGCCCATCCAGCACGAGGGGCGCAGGAAGTGCCTCAGCCAATCGCCATCCACGACCAGGCGAGAAGCCCACGGCAGGCTAGCTATGCCTCGGGAAGGCTCGCGAGGAAGGATCACGAGGTGCGCAGGGCCACGACGCGCCTCGGGATGGTACACCTCCCCGGTCGCCCTCACCACAAGGGCTCCACCGCTTGGAGCACTCGAGGACTGGGGAGGGGGCGAAGCCGGGGTGGACGGCTCCTCACCTGTCTCCATGAGCTCGGCAGGAAGGGGCCTGCAGGGCAGGGATCAGTACAAGCAGCAGAGGAATCAAGAGCTGGAGAAGGAGAAGGCTTACTCGTCAGTAGCAAAGTACTTCCTGTGCTTCAGTAGGCGACAAGGGTAATCATCGCCCAGGGCCTCCCTTATCTTCCGAAGGGCCTCGAAGTTCATGCGGAAACGACCCAGGATTTGAGCGCAGGGATCAGCCTGCGGCGAGGGAGAAGCATCAAGGCGACCCGCGTCAAGGCCCGCTGACGCCGCTGATCGCCTCACCAAGAGAAGCGATAGGGGCCTCGGGGCCGTCAGGCGCTGCTGGTGGCTGCCTGCCGCCCTCGACCAGCGGCATGAGCCTCGAGGAGCTGCCCCCTCACGGCGTCGCCCGGCTGTCACCTCGGCGGGGTCCCTTGACCTCTGGCGGCTCGTGCCTCCTGCTCCGCCACTTGAGGAGGAGCCGCCTTGGCCGGCCGGAAGGGCTGTCACCACCACGGATTCTCGCGAGGCCCCACGGAGACCAGCGGGCGCAGCCCCATTCATCGAAGATATGCATCAGCTCACCAAATCACCCCTGTTCCGGCGGAGGTACAGCAAGGCCCCTTCATGCCGGGATGCCACCGGGTTAGGATCGCTTGATTAGGACCAGGAGCACTTTCCTTAGCGCTTGAGCGCCGTGTCTTCTTCCCGGAGCCTCATATGATCGCCAGGCCACCGACGGCCCACATCCGGTGGGAACGGCGCTGGAGAGGAGCCGAGCGCGGCGCAGCAGGAACTCCTTCACCACCTTGGGCCCTGTCACATCAAGCGACCTCAGGAACGCGAAGCGGCGCCAGACAAAGATGAGCCGAGGGCTCGAAAGCGTCTCCTGGCCCAAGCCTGAATTGGGGACAGCAGGCGAGGTTGGCTCAGATAGAAGGGGGCTGGGCACCCCCACAGCCACGTACAGCCACCTCTCGCGGAACTCAGCCGTGGGCGGAGGCAGGCTGAAGTCAATCCCTGAGGCCGCTGTCTCGGGCGCGGCGACGAAGCTCACGCACGCCGAGCATTGAGTGGGGTCGACAAGGCGCAGAGAGAAGAAGTGGCGCAGCAAGGCAACCGAGGGAAGGATGCCCATCATTGCCTCACAAACGAAGGCGAAGACCGAGAGGAGAGTAATGGACTCAGGACTCAGATGCATCATGTGGATCTAATAATGGGAAAGCACGGCATTGAAGAAATCAGAGAAAGGGGGATCCAGTCCCGCCCACAGGGCGTCAGCGAAATACCGGACCTCGGTGACTATCCTGTCAATGGCGAAGTGGGACGCGGGCGAACCCGTCGATCCTCCCTTTTCGTTGAAGGAGGTGGCGAGCCGAACTGACCTTGCCCAAGCCCTCCAGTTGAGTATGATCGACGGTCGACAATGGAGGTCGGCGGCGGAAGTAGCAAGGCGAAGGAGCAGGTTTCTTCCCTTTCCCATTCTTCGTCGTAGCCAAAGCGATCGAAAGGGTGAAGGGGGGATTTGAGATTGGATTGGAAATGGAAGCTGGAGTTCAAGAGAGGGAAGGACCGGAGCGCACAAGCGTGAGAGGGGAACAGATGTGTGCAGCAGCGTGTCCGCCTAGCAAGGCACGAAATAAGGAGGCGTGGGGGAACAGTGCTGCCCACGTCCAATCAACCGCCACGCGTAGCCCGAGGCCGCAGGCTGTTAGGGCCCGCGACGCTTCGCACTTTCCCTTTCGCCTCTCTGCTCGGCCAAGTTCGGGCGCACCATGGGCCCGGGGGGCTCTTTGTCGGCGTTGCAGGAGCAGGGGGTCCCAGAGACTTACTGCCTGCGGCTGCGGGCGTGGCTCAAAGGAGGCCCAGGACAGCCCATCTTCATCCACACATGCTCAAGACCCTCGCGAGGGGCCAAGCCTCGCGGGGCGGACGACCAAGAGCTTCCTCAGGCACGGCCTCGTCAGGCTAGCTCATGAGGAGGCGGAGAGTTCAAGGCGGGGTACCTCGCGAGGTGCCCATGACGTAAGCCGTGACGACCAAGGGCGCCAGTCGGGCGCCAGCCCGCGCAGCGTCCTCCTTTCATCTTTGGTGCAAAGGGAGCAAGCGCAGGCGAGAGCATCAGGCAAGGGCATCCGTTTCGGTGCAACAAGACCAAGACCAGCCCCAACGGCTGGAACGCAGTCATCGTGGAGCCCAAGCACGCGTCATCACCAGTGCCTTTGGCAGGCGAGGACCAACTTTAGTTAGGATAAGTGTACCCGCTGTTCCCCTTCAAAATGGCCAATTTTTGGCGCCCTTCCCGCTCAATATTTGGGAAGAGGCCCAGGGCCTTCGACTATATATGTGGAGCTAGCCACCATGGACGAGGGGAGGAAAAAAGGATCCACCACTCGGAATCCAGAGAGAGAGATAGAGACCCGATCCTCAAGCTAGAGCGACGGGACACCACTTAGCATTTCATCGCTTCCACCAAGAACAGACCCTCACGAGGCTGTTCTTCCCTGTACAGTTCCTCATCAGCCCAAGAGGCAATCCACACACCACACACTAGAGTAGGGTATTACACCATGATGGTGGCAACCAACGATATAAATCTTGCGTCTCTTGTGCTGTTCTTGTTAGTAGTTTAGGTCCCTGCGATTCGGCGAGGTACGAGACGGTGGAGGGTTGGATCTCCGCGCGCACCCCAGAGTTCGAACCTTAAGGATCTGCCGGAACCCGAAAATCCAACAGAAATGAAGACCATCATCAGGACGAGGGGGCTGGGGGCTTCCGGGAGCCTCGCGCGATCGCCTGCATCCTGGGCGGAGCTCAAGCCCCAGCCTTTCAACGCATCTTCAAGCAGTTCGCCCATGGTTGAATGCAGTCCTCCCAAGCTCGAAGCCACGCGCCCCTCGGGTGGTCGGGCGTGCACCATCACGTTCGATTCAGCGGATCGGCTCAAGTGTGCTGCCACAGCCGAGTCCTCCCGATGCTTTGCTCCCCAATCATCAGCAACGTGCTAGTCACCAAGACCCTCATCGATGGCGGGGCAGGGCTCAACGTCCTGTCTGTGGAAACGTTCAACAATCTCCAAGTGCCTTACAATCAGCTTCAGCCAACCAAGCCTTTCTCTGGGGTCACCGACGGCTCCACGGTCCCGATCGGGCAGGTTTGCCTCCCTGTCACTTTCGGTATGGCGACAACTACCGCGACCGAGCTCATCGACTTCGACGTCGCCCACATTCGCACGCCATACAACGCCATCCTCGGGTACCCGGTGGCCAAGTTCATGGTCGTAACTCCACCACGGCTACAATGTCCTCAAAATGCGGGAAGTGGTGGAGTCATTACGGTGCCCTGCGAAGAGAAAGACGCGGTGTGCTCCACAGGCGAGCCTTTCAGCCGCATCCTTTGGAAAGACCCGGATCGCGGAAGCAGGAGGCTTCCCGAGACCGCCCCCAAGAAGAAGAAGACATCGTCCAGCCCGGATGGTGGGCTTCACGGCTGCATCGACATACCAGGGCTCAACCGAGCCGCCTCTCAGGAGCGCCTCTGGCCCTCTCATGTGGGGCGCTGCGAAGGTCCGCCCCACAACTACGTTCGCATGCCTTACAGCTTGCTGAACGCGGCTGCCACGCGCCAGCGACTCATGAGGTGCATCCTGGAGGCTCAAGAGGCCAGGCGTTCCGCAGCCCTGGCAGAGATGGAGACGGTCCACGAGGAGCCACCAGCGCCTCCGGAGCCTCCCGAGGCCCCTGAGCCTGGGGGATCGTGAGGATCGGCTCCCGCAGCCCATCGAGTCTGCTGCGCCAACACCCTTTCGTCTTGAAAGCTGTCAGGTGACGTCTTTCAAATTTCATTTCCAGCTGGGAGCGCCCCCCAGGGCTGCATTATTCCCAAGCCGCGTGGGTCCGTCCCTGCGGCGCGTATCCCTTTTACTTCATGTTCCTAGCTTATCTTGTTGGGGGCGCCCTTCGGGCTGCATCATCCCCAAGTCGCTCGGGCCAGACCTAGCGGCATGTATCCCTCTTGCGTTTATTTCGGGTCATGCGTTCGATCCATTATGCTCGTTATTTGATGCCAATCCATGGCACCTTTTCTTCGTTCATGTCGACCGCTTGCACGTTAAAGGGGGGGTACCTGAGCATCGCGACTCAGGGCTCCTACTGGCTCTCCAGCCCTCACCCTCTGGCCTTGTCCACGGCATCGCGACCTGGCATACCAGCGACGGCTGAGACCAGCTCGAGGGCTGGGACCCGAGGACGTAGGGCGCCGGCATCTAACCAAATCTGCAGGAACACACCACAAGATAAGGCCCAGTGCCAGGCGCAACCCGCCTTGAGGTAGGGCCCGTGGAGTCCTGCTGGCTCACGGGTGCCCAGATACACCTCGTCGAGCCCTACCGTGCCCGGCCACGTGTCGCATGGGTACACGCCTGGGGCTCCTCCCGAGGGGAGCCCCCTCCCACGCACTGATGGAAGCACCATGCTCCGTCTTTGGCTGGCGACACCGCCGAGGCGGCTATGCCCGTACACATACGGAAGCACTATGCTCATGCTGGTGATAAAAATCGAGGTGGCCCCCGGGCTGCATCAACCTCAGGGAGCCCAGAGCTTAGTGTCTGGCCTCATTACAATGCCTCCCCTCGGGAGTGCCGCGCGAGGGGGCTGGGCACGGGGGCTGCGCCTGGGTCACGCCCAGACGCACGCCACCCAGCCAGGCCCCTCGGGCCTGGTTCGTCGCGCGTCCCTCCCCGAGCGGAGCCAAGGTACGAAGGCCGTTTGAGCGTCAAGGGGGACTCCTGAGCATCGCGACTCAGGAGCCTAACTGGTCATGTAGCCCCTCACTCCTTAGTTCCGAAAGGCTAACGGCAGTTGAGGTATGCGCAGGGCCGGGCTCTCAGACGAGAAACGGTAGATCCACCCACATCTCACCTCCCTACTTGTTTTTCAGATGCGCCAAGGGGACTCCTGAGCATCGCGACTCAGGAGCCTAACTTGTCACGTAGCCCCTCACTCCTTGGTCCCGTCCTGGTTTCTGGTCGGGGCTAATGGCGGCTGAGGTATCTTGTGGTCAGACTCACGGCATAGAACATAAGCAAGTAGGAAGGAAAAGCATAAATTTCAAGGAATTCAAAAGCAAATATTACAGTCCATAACTGTTATCACAACGCATAAATGCAAGTTTAAACGCCTCCCGAGGCATGATACATGTGCAGGAATTAAAAGCGAGCAGGAGCCACAACGGAGTCACTTGTCGGCGGTGGAGCTGCTGGAGCGGGTTCGCCTTGCGAACCGCAGGGTTGGCAGCGCCCTCTTGACTTAGTCTTTGAAGGACCAAAACTTCCCCAAAGCAGAGCCTCCAGACGACCCTTCACGGCCTCGGCAGCCGCATAAGCTCGCCGCTGGCTCCAAAGAAGCTGTCGAGGTTGACGTTGGGATCGCGAAGATAGACGTGGGTGAGGACCAGCGTCATCTGCGAAGACAAGACACGCAGCGCCTCGGCCTCGGCTGTGGGGCCAAGGCCAAGGCGACATCTTCAAGAGCTGCCAACCAGGAAGGGAAGCAGCTTGGCGGGGCCGTCCTCTGCGCCCGGCCAGCGGGCTCTCCAGCTGCTATCGTTAAGCTCCCTCGGCAAGGTGCGAGCCTTCACCTCCATCTCCGTGAAGGCCACGCGATCCTCCGCAAGACCACCTTGCCGTCGGCTCGACCCTCCTCGCCTCCAACTCCTGCTCCAAAGACGCCTAGGCGTTCACGGCGCTTCTTGACAGCATCCCGATCCTTGGCCAGCCACCTCGCGAGCTTTCATGCCTTCCTCCTGCTCTTGGCGAAGGCGGGCCTCCTTGGCGAGCTGGTCCCGCTGGCCCTGCAGCTCGCTCTCCAGCGCCTTGCAGCGACCTCGGACATCGGCTACCTCCCCCAAGGCAGTGTCGCGAGCAGATTTCGCCCCAAGGACGGCCTACTTCTCCTCGTCGCAAGCCGTCGAGGCCTGGACCAGCGCCGCCCGGATCGAAGCGTTGGAGTGAATCCAGCCAGAAGCCAGCTCCAAGCGACCGGCCACCAAACGAGGGTCGGCGCCCAAAAGATCTGCCCAGCCTTGATCGATTGGCGGCAAAGACGATCGAAGCGGTAGGAGGTCGGAGAGACAACAGCGGTGGGGTAGGAGGAGAAGGCGGCGTGACCATAGTATCTGGCGGCGAACTGCTGCGCTAACAGGTGTGGTGGCAGCATCAGGCAAGGGCACCTCAGGAGTCGCTTGGTCCGTGGGGGCTGAGCTTGCCCCAGCCGGCTCAGCCAGGGCTCGTGAGGACGACCGGGCATGAGAGACCCGTGCATTGCGGACACCTTCTTTCACGGGCGGAGGCGCTGCCCCAGACGGAACCTCAGGAGACCCCTTTGGCTTCTTTGCCGCGAGCGCCAGCCTAGCCAAGAGATACGGACGTCAAGCCTCAGCGACAAAACAAGAAATAAGGCAGGAATCGAGCACTTACTGATCGTCGCTCACGAGCTCGAGCAACCTCCGGCCATACTTGAAGCCCGAGAGCCGGCTACAAGGATCAGCCTCAAGGAGCTCGGGAGCAGGAGGCGCGCCTACGGATCGCCTCGGGGCCGGGGTATACCCACGGGGGATCAACCCGGTCCTGTCCTCCTTCAGGATCAGGGGCAAGCTCCCGCCGCCCTGCTCATCATCATCTTCGTCGTCGTTGTCGCTCGGTGCGAGGCGGAGAACGCGGGACTTGCGCCGAGGGAGGGGAGCCCTCGACTCTCCGTCGGTCGCATCGGAGTCGAGCCCTCCTTCCCGCTCCCCTTCTCCCTTCTCCTCACTGGAGTTGCCGGAGGACACATCTACCGGGTCCTCGGGAGCCTCCGCGGGCACGGGCCCGTCCCTGTTGAAGATGGGCATGGCCAGCACTACCTGCTCCCAGTCGTCGTGGAGGAACAGGGGCGTAGGAGCACCCTCCAACCTCGCCACGTTGCCCCCGACCAAAGATTGGAGAACCACAGCCAGGTCTTCGTCGGCCAAGACCGCGGGGCTCGGGTGGGGCCTCCACATCGGAAGTGAGTACTGACGAAGCGGAGCCAGGTGGTGCTCCAAGAATTCCCTCAGCAGCGACGCGCCAGTCAGCTTTGCCGCCGCCATGTTGGCCGGCCTCAGATCCATGTCCATCTTCTCCAACACCGTCCTCGCGCGGGTGAAAGTGCAACTATCCCTAGGTGGTTTTGGTAATTCATAACAACATATAGCTCAATGAACTAATGCTATTCCAAGACTGTTATTTCAGGAAAGCTCAATGAATGGCATGGCATGGATGATGAAAGTGGATCCCTCAAAATACTAAGGACAAAGGATTGGCTCAAGCTCAAAAGCTCAAGACTCTTCACTTTACATTTTAGTGATCCAAGATCACATTGAGTCTATAGGAAAAGCCAATACTATCGAGAAGGGATGAGGTGTTGCTTAATGAGCCTCTTGCTTCATGTGCTTAGTGATATGCTCCAAAACCCTCAACTACTTTCCCACATCCACAAATGACCTAAACCTAAAGCCAAAATCGGTCACACCGATTTTTTCTATCCGGCGCCACCGATTCCAAAAGTCAAAGCCACTGCCACAAACCCTATGCAAATCGGTCTTACCGATAGGGATCTCGGTCTCACCGAGATGGGGTTGCAATCTCTCTGTTTCCCTTCGTAACGTTTTGGTCCAACCGAAGTGAGCGATCGGTCCCACCGAGATAGCAATGTAAACTCTCTGTTTCCTTTTTGTAACATTTCGGTCTCACCGAAAAGAGCAAATCGGTCCCATCGAGTTTACCCGACCAACTCTCTGGATAGCTTATTACTAAATCGGTCTCACCGAGTTTGTGTAATCGGTCTCACCGAGATTACGTTATGCCCTAACCCTAACCGAATCGGCCTCACCGAGATGCATGTCAGTCCCACCGAAAATCACTAACGGTCACTAGGTTTACTAAATCGGTCCGACCGAGTTTAACGATTTGGTCCCACCGAGTTTGGTAAATTGTGTGTAACCGTTAGATTTTGTGTGGAGTCTATATATACCCCTCCACCTCCTCTTCATTCGTGGAGAGAGCCATCAGAACAAACCTACACTTCCAACTTACCCGATTAGAGAGAGAACCACCTACTCATGTGTTGAGGCCAAGATATTCCATTCCTACCATATGAATCTTGATCTCTAGCCTTCCCCAAGTTGCTTTCCACTCAAACCCTCTTTCCACCAGATCCAAATCCTATGAGAGAGAGTTGAGTGTTGGGAGACTATCATTTGAAGCACAAGAGCAAGGAGTTCATCATCAACGCATCATTTGTTACTTCTTGGAGAGTGGTGTCTCCTAGATTGGCTAGGGGTCACTTGGGAGCCTCCGAAAAGATTGTGGAGTTGAACCAAGGAGTTTGTAAGGGCAAGGAGATCGCCTACTTCGTGAAGATCTACCGCTAGTGAGGCAAGTCCTTCGTGGGCGACGGCCATGGTGGGATAGACAAGGTTGCTTCTTCATGGACCCATCGTGGGTGGAGCCCTCCGTGGACTCACGCAGCCATTACCCTTCGTGGGTTGAAGTCTCCATCAACGTGGATGTACGATAGCACCACCTACCTGAACCACGCCAAAAACATCCGTGTCTCCAATTGCGTTTGAATACTCCAAACCCTTCCCTTTACAATCTAGCAAGTTGCATGCTATAATATCCCCTGCATATACACTCTTTGCATGCTTGCTTGAATTTTGTGATGATTGCTTGGCTTGTCCTAAAATAGCTAAAATCTACCAAACTCTAAAATTGGGAAAAGGTTAAGTTTTTATTGGTCAAGTATTCTAATCACCCCCCCCCCTCTAGACATACTTCAAGGTCCTACAAGTGGTATCAGAGCTTTGGTCTCCATTTGCTTTGATTTCCATAGCTTTTGGTGGTCATAGCCTTGGTTTGAGAACCTAGGAGAGTATGGGCGTCTAGCGAGAAATTATCACCGTAGAGGTCCTTACTTTGATGGTACTAATTTTGCTAGTTGGAAGCATAAGATGAAAATGCATATTCTTGGACATAACCCCGCCGTTTGGGCAATTATTTGTATTGGCTTGCAAGGTGAATTCTTCGATGGGAGAGAACCGAACCGTGAAGCTAATGCGGAAGAATTGAAGATGCTGCAATACAACGCTCAAGCATGTGACATCAACTTCAACGGATTGTGCCCCGAAGAATTCAACAAAATCAGCCGTCTTGAGAATGCAAAGGAAATTTGGGATACTTTGATTGATATGCATGAAGGTACCGAGTCCGTGAAGGAATCCAAGTTGGATGTGCTCCAAAGTCAGCTTGACAAGTTCAAAATGAAGGATGGTGAAGGTGTCGCTGAAATGTACTCTAGGCTTGCTCTTATCACAAATGAGATTGCCGGCTTAGGGAGTGAAGAGATGACCGACAAATTCATCATCAAGAAAATCCTAAGAGCATCGGATGGAAAGTATGATACCGTGTGCACATTGATCCAAATAATGCCAAACTACAAAGATCTCAAGCCAACGGAAGTCATTGGAAGGATTGTTGCTCATGAGATGTCACTCAAGGATAAGGAGGAACTTCACAACAAGTCAAGTGGTGCTTACAAAGCCTCATGTGAAGCCCCACATCATCAAGTGAGAAACCAACCTTCAATGAAGAATTGAGCTTAATGGTGAAGAACTTCAACAAATTCTACAAAAGTAGAAGCAAAGAAAGAAGCTCCAAGTCAAGGTCTTACAATGACAAGAGATCTTCTAGTCGAGAGCGCAATTGCTACAATTGTGGGAGACCCGGACACTACTCAAATGAGTATACGGCACCCTACAAAAGAAGAGAAGATTCTCCAAGAAGAAGGAGCAAAAGAGAAGAATCACCACCAAGAGAGAGGAGGAGTAGAGATGATCGTTATGAGCGAAGACCCTCACGGAGAAGTAAGGATTCGAAAGAAAGGACAAGTCATCAAGGAGCTACACAAAGCGAAGACATCAAGCTCATGTTGGTGAATGGGTTTCCGGCTCGACTCGACAATCACTCCCGAGTGAAGCTATCACTCCGACTCGAATATACTCAAGATGAAGGTGTTGCCGGTCTAGCACTTGTGTAAACCAACTCCTCGACATATTTGACTCACCAAATGAAGGTGTTGGAAGATGCTTCATGGCCAAAGGTCCAAAGGTAACACATCCCGAGTATGTTGATTTTAATAGTGATGAAGATGACTTGCTTGTGGATGATGGTTTACTTGTTGACAACTCTAGTGATGAATACTATGATGAAACGTCAATTAATCATGCTAATCAAACGAATGACAATGATAAAGAGAAAATTGAGCTTCTAACTAAAGAACTAAACACTCTTAAGTTGGCTCATGAAACTATCTTCGAACATCATCGAGAACTTTTAAGGGCTCATGAGAAGTTACGCTTTGAAAAGCTCAATCTTGAGCAAGAGCATGAGTTCTTAAAGGCAATCAATGATGATCTTCGCAAGAAAAGTTCTTCTTACATTGCCAAGCATTTGCTCTTATCTACTTACATGCCTCAAGTCAAGTCTAGTAACAAGTACAAGAAAGATACTTCCTCTAGTAGTAACAATAATAATGTCAAATCCAATGTTGTTGCTTCTAGTAGCTCTCTTGATTCCACTAATGATTCTCTTAGCCAAGTTACACTTGAGCAAGAAAATAGTTTATTGAAGGGAATTATAGAGAAAAGTGTTTACAAGAGCCTTCTTAGGGAGTAAGCAATTTGAGGAAATTATGCATAAGCAAGGAAGGCACGGAAGAATCAAGGTGTTGGTTTTGAATGAAAGTTCAACGCCAATGGAGTTGAGTGGGAAGAAGATCAATACCCCAAGACAAAGTTTGTTCCTCAACAAGATAAGTATGATCCTACTTCCTTCAAGGGGACACAAGCTCAAGATGATCTTCCACCACAAAACCACAAGAACAAAGGCAAGGACAAGCTTCAAGAAGAGATTGATGCATTTGAAGAAGCACCTAAAGCCTCATTCAAGTGGGTCCCCAAGACTACGTCAAGTTCTACTTCATCAAGTACAACTACAACTCCAAGAATTCCCATCAAGATGATGTGGATCCCGAAGAAAAAGAACTAGAGAGTTCTTGAGGGTGACTCCGCCAACATTCTTCACTCATATCATTTTGGCAAGAACAAGTGCAATCAACTTTCACATCTTGCCTTTGGTTCAAGGAGTCACAAACCCTCATGTTGGTAAGGCAAGGGACAAGGTAACCTAATGTTTCCATGGACATCATCTTGTGTGTGCATCACTCTATGTCTATAGATATTCTTTTTTGTTCCTTGTGGGACTAACCCATGTAGGCAAGTTGAAAGTGCAACTCACTCCAAAGGATTGCTCCAAATGATCTACATCAACATTGAGCATCTATATCTTCAACACCTACATGAAGTCATCATCGACAAAACCCAATGTTAGTTCATCCCTCTAAGGGGGGATCTCATATCTAGGGGGAACTTAACTCTAAGAATTGAGTCAAAGCAACTCTAATGGTGTGAACACATTAATGCATTATGTAAAAGTGGTAACCCCACTTGAGCTTAAACGATGAGTATGACCTATGATCAAATGTTCTCATTTGACTCCTAAGTCAATATACTCATATATAGATGACCTAGTCATCGCCAATTGCTTGATAGATGCTAAAATTGGTTGTGCATGCTTTGCCACATATTTCAATTGCCATCTTATTGTGTGAGCATGTTGGTGCATATTTTACTCATTCAAGGACATCCACTTGTTGTTTTGTTTGTTTGGATTCTTTTCTTTGTGCCAAGTGGATGGACAAGAATGCCTAAGAACCTTCTTTAGCTATCTATGCTTTTCTCGTCTCAAACTCTATTCATGCTACATCACAAAATTTGATCAAGTCAGATTCGAACCACTTTGTGTGAGGAGCACTCGGAGTCCCCGATTCGTCATAGACTTAAACTTCCAAAACCTCTTAGTGATTATCGGTCTGACCGATCGTACCATTTCGGTCCTACCGAGATCATCAAGTTGATCTGAGTTTTCAATCTCGGTGCAACCGATATTAACATTTCGGTCTCACCGATTTGCCGTAACTGAACATAGTTATGCATCTCGGTGCCACCGAGTTGTTCCACTCGGTCACACGGACAGGGTCGAGCTATATATAGCCACGGGAAAATTTTTGGAAATTTCTCTGAAACCCTTCGCCCGCGCAATAGCTCGCTCTGCCATCGTGGTCTCCGGATCGTCTCCTCGTCGCCAGCAGCCTCCTGTCGCTGGTCTCCGCCGCCGTCAACGGATTTCGTCCCCGCCGTTGCCGCCGTAGCAAGTACACCGCCAAGTTAGGGTATGGACTTAATCTTTGTGCTATCCACGTCTGATTCCTAGCACATTGTTTTCATATTGATTCTTGCCATGATTGAAACTCTTCTATCCAGCCAAAGTAGTTCATAGATTAGATGTGATTCAAATTTTTAGGGTTAGGTTTACGCGAAACCATCTCGGACTCCACCGAGTTGAAAAACTTCGGTCTCACCGATTGGCCTATGCCATTGCACTAGTGACTCTCGATGCGGCCGAGAATTACTAATCGGTGCAACCGATTTGAGGATTCTGTGAAACCCTAGCAGTCTCGGTACCACCGCTGAAACTTCGGTCAAGCGAGATCATCGGTTTAGGTTCCAAAACTGCTTGGTATCACCGAATTCGAAAATCGGTGGATCCGAAATGCTTTACGTGGAAAACTAAGACTGAACTTTTGAGTCATTATTTTGCAAAAACCTATGCATTTTGTGATGCTCATCTTTTCTATCTCATCTATAACTCTTCACGAGGTCGTGATCAGCTTTTGCGAGAATGTCGATCAAAGTAACGACGAACAGCAGTCGGAAGAGCAGATGGACTTGAGTGAGGGCACTAGTCCCTCAACTTTAGATGAAGGGAGCAGAAGTACTCCTAGCAATTTGCCTAAGGCTGCAACTAGGCAAAGGAGGAAAAGAACTTGATTAGGAGGATGAAGATTACAAAGCTGAGGAAGATGAGGCAACTTCCAAGAAAGTGGTGCTCAAGAAGGAATATGGCTCGGCAAAGAATGCAAAGCCAGGCATGAAGACCAAAAGGCCTGCAGGAAGACAACCAATGTCCAAAGCCAGAGTGTCTACACAAGCTTCTTTGGAAACCCAACCGAAAGAACCAGCTGCTGCAGAAGGGAAGAAAAGGAAGGAAAGGGTCAAGAAGACCATGGCTAGAGTTGTTGGTCAACCTTCCATGATGGAAGAGGAAGAGCTTGTTGCACCAGCTCCAAAGGCACCAAAGCATATGGGTGATGCTATTAGATCAGGGGCTGCCACATCTAAGCCCAAGGAAGCACCCAAAGCTGCCCCCAAGGCCAAGTCTGCACCAAAGAGGAATACCAGGAGTATTCCAGTTGCTGAGAAGAACAAGGCCCCAGTGCCTGAAGATGCTGATGAGGAACATTGAAGAAGGACAAGTTCTGAGGAAGCTCAAGCCCAAGATACCAGACCACAATGATGCCCATCCTGTGGTTGAGGCCATGAGAATCAGGAAGGATTCAGGGTTGAGACTGTGGCGAATGGAAGATCCATATGCTTCGAGAAGAAGAACTGCTGTTGACTACAGGTTCCACACAAAGGAACAACAGGACTTCTATGAAACAATTACATTGGACAAGAAGCTCATAGTCCGTGACATGAGGTGGGTTGACTGGAAATTCATCAAGGAAAATGAACAACACTATCACAGAGTGCAAGACAGCTTTATTGCTTGTGGAGTTGCAGATTTTGTTGGACGAAGTTCACCAAGCTGGAATGATGAGCTTATCATGCAGTTCTACTCCACAGCACACTTTTACCCAGATGGAAGAATAATTTGGATGTCTGAAGGTACAAGGTACCAGTTCACTATTGAAGAATGGGCAAGTTTGATCAATGCCCCCAAGGAGAATGAGGATGACCTAGACATTTATGCTAAGAAGAAGATGGGTCACAATTCAATGGCTCACATGTACAAGGAAATTCCAGACAAGGCATTAGAGACTCACAAGTTTGGATCAGTTCACTTTCTGCTGTCAGGGTTGCCAACCATAAATTGGATTATGAGGCACACTTTGTTGCCCAAGTCTGGTGACCACAACATGATCAGAGGGCATGCCATCAACATTTTGCATGTGTTTGATGTGCCACAGAAGTTCAAAGTCATGAGCCTGATCATTGAAACAATCAAGAGGACTGCAGCAGATCAGAAGAGGAGTTGTGGATATGCACCTCAGATTCAAGACTTGATAAACTCAAAGATGGGCACAGGAAAATATCAGTTGGATAAGGAACACTTTCCACTTTATCCAGACTTTGAGGACAATGAGGTTGTCATGAATGAAGATGATCCACAATCAGTTCAAGCTCAGAAAAAGAAGGATAAGGCAAAGAGGGAGAAGGCTGCCAAGATGCCAACTCAAGAGGAGGCATCTAAGTATTTCTTGAAGAACAAGCAGGAGCAGCTTGGTTACTTAATAGCATCAACCCTGAGGATTGAGAAGGGATTGGCCACCCTCACTCAAAATCAGGAGAGCTTGGAGAGAATCATAGAACAAAAGTTCTATAACTTAGATGTGAAAATGGCTGAGATTAGAGTCTGCGGTGGAGGAACTACAAGATGACATGCAGGAGAGGAAGGGCAAAACAACAACTCGATGCATTTGCCAGAGTGCCTAGAGCCCAGAGGTCATCTGTTGTGCAGTTCGACACAAGAGCAACTTCATCTACACCAGCTCTGACCTCGGTGCCACCAGCTCCGGCATCTACATCAGCTCCAGCTCCATCTACTTCAACTGAAGCTTTCGTCCTCGGCGTTATCTGGACTCCACCACCAGAAGATCAAGCCTGAGAGTCGATCTAGCACTATGCATTTTCTATGAACTTTTTGGTAACTTGTTGCCAAAGGTGGAGAAAAATGTATAGATCATAGGATTCGAGAGAGAGAGAGTGTTGCTTTTGTTCTCTCTTGCTTTATTTGATGGTTTTTCAATCTTTGTTTGCTTTTGGTTGAGATACTATGCTTGTGAGACATTGATGATCATGTGTTTGATCATAAGCTACACTTATGCATGCTTGATATTATCCTATCTATCTTATGTGATCACTCACTATGCTTGGTGATGAGTGCATGTATTCATTGTTTATTATTTTGAGCGCTCCACCAAGATGTATGTGACATGGAAGAGTAACCCATGAACCTAATTCATTGTGCATTTGCAGTCCAAAGCAAATCTAAAACTATGCAAAAATTTAGGAGGAGCTCTTGCTTATCACATACTTCTCAAAGCGACGATGTTATTTAAATTTTATTATCATTTGTCAAAGCTTTGATCCATATGTTGTCATCAATTACCAAAAAGGGGGAGATTGAAAGTGCAACTATCCCTAGGTGGTTTTGGTAATTCATAACAACATATAGCTCATTGAGCTAATGCTATTCCAAGACTATTATTTCAGGAAAGCTCAATGAATGGCATGGCATGGATGATGAAAGTGGATCCCTCAAAATACTAAGGACAAAGGATTGGCTCAAGCTCAAAAGCTCAAGACTCTTCACTTTACATTTTAGTGATCCAAGATCACATTGAGTCTATAGGAAAAGCCAATACTATCAAGAAGGGATGAGGTGTTGCTTAATGAGCCTCTTGCTTCATGTGCTTAGTGATATGCTCCAAAACCCTCAACTACTTTCCCACATCCACAAATGACCTAAACCTAAAGCCAAAATCGGTCACACCGATTTTTCTATCAGCGCCACCGATTCCAAAAGTCATAGCCACTGCCACAAACCCTAAGCAAATCGGTCTTACCGATAGGGATCTCGGTTTCACCGAGATGGGGTTGCAATCTCTCTGTTTCCCTTCGTAACGTTTTGGTCCAACCGAAGTGAGCGATCTGTCCCACTGAGATTGCAATGTAAACTCTCTGTTTCCTTTTTGTAACATTTCGGTCTCACCGAAAAGAGCAAATCGGTCCCACCGAGTTGACCTGACCAACTCTCTGGAAAGCTTATTACCAAATCGGTCTCACCGAGTTTGTATGTCGGTCTCACCAAGATTATGTTATGCCCTAACCCTAACCGAATCGGCCTCACCGAGATGCATGTCAGTCCCACAGAAAATCACTAACGGTCACTAGGTTTACTAAATCGGTCCGACCGAGTTTAATGATTCGGTCCCACCGAGTTTGGTAAATTGTGTGTATAGCAGTTAGATTTTGTGTGGAGGCTATATATACCCGTCCACCTCTTCTTCATTCGTGGAGAGAGCCATCGAACAAACCTACACTTCCAACTTACCAGTTACGAGAGAGAACCACCTACTCATGTGTTGAGGCCAAGATATTCCATTCCTACCATATGAATCTTGATCTCTAGCCTTCCGCAAGTTGCTTTCCACTCAAACCCTCTTTCCACCAGATCCAAATCCTATGAGAGAGAGTTGAGTGTTGGGAGACTATCATATGAAGCACAAGAGCAAGGAGTTCATCATCAACGAACCATTTGATACTTTTAGGAGAGTGGTGTCTCCTAGATTGGCTAGGCGTCACTTGGGAGCCTCAGAGCAAGATTGTGGAGTTGAACCAAGGAGTTTGTAAGGGCAAGGAGATCGCCTACTGCGTGAAGATCTACCGCTAGTGAGGCAAGTCCTTCGTGGGCAACGGCCATGGTGGGATAGACAAGGTTGCTTCTTCGTGGAACCTTCGTGGGTGGAGCCCTCCGTGGACTCATGGCTGTTACCCTTCATGGGTTGAAGTCTCCATCAACGTGGATGTACGATAGCACCACCTATCGGAACCACGCCAAAAACATCCGTGTCTCCAATTGCGTTTGAATCCTCCAAACCCTTCCCCTTACTTTCTTGCAAGTTGCATGCTTTAATTTCCGCTGCCTATACACTCTTTGCATGCTTGCTTGAATTGTGTGATGATTGCTTGGCTTGTCCTAAAATAGCTAAAATCTACCAAACTCTAAAATTGGGAAAAGGTTAAGTTTTTATTTGTCAAGTAGTCTAATCACCCCCCTCTAGACATACTTCAAGGTCCTACAGCGGGGGTCCATGAGCTCCACTCGAGACCAATCGTCGGAGTGCGTGGGGTGCTCCGTGGGCAATATTAGCCGAGGGTGGATGCGCCCAACATCTACGAAGACCCACTTGCTCCTGAAGCCCTCAATCCTCTTCCCGGGGTTCGAAATGGCGATGGAGCTACCGTACGCAACGAAGCTCGCGCACGCAGAGAGGGAACCACGAGAGGTCCGGAGGGAGAAATAGTGGTGCAACAGGGCCACTGAGGGCTGCACCCCGACGTGAGCCTCGCAATAGTAGGCGAAGATCGCCAGAAGGAGGACATAGTTGGGGTGGAGATGGAGAGCTTGTAGCTTGTAATGGCGGAGGACAGAGAAGAAGAACTCAGAAAAGGGAGGCATCAGACCGGCAACAATGGCGCTTACAAAGACCGGATAGAAGGTGCTCCCTTGGCCCTCAGGGAGGGCGGAGCCGGCCTTGAACACCTTCGCCTCATCGATGCCCTGCGCCGCCGCCATCTGGCGCACCCGGGCAAGGCTCGCCTCCGACACGTTCGGCGAGTCCAGGGCAGGCGAGTACCAAGCTCCGGCCGGGGTCTGGCGAGGCGCCATGCCTTGCTAGGGCGTGCAGTCGGAGTGGATCTGAAGATTTCGGAGGCAGGAAGGAGAGGCGCAAGAAAGGGGATCTGGCGATAACGGAGAAAGCAAAGGAAGCAAGGCCTACGCAGACGCCGCCTTTATCAAACTTCTTGATTGCTAAGGCACCCGTGATCCAATCAACCGCCACGCTGGCGCCTGGTCAGGCGTTAGGGGCTCAAGGGCGCTCGCAGACTTGCCCTTCGCCTGCGTGCTCGGCCAAGTCGGGTGCGCCTTGGGCCGGGGGCTCTTGTCGGCGCTGGGAGCAGGGGTCCCAGACTTGCACACTGTGGCTGCGGCGTGGCTCAAAGGGGGGCCCAACATGGCCCATCTTCATCAACACGAGCTCAAGACCCTCGCGAGGGGCCAAGCCTCGCGGGGCGGACGACAGGGAGCTTCCTCAGGCACGGCCTCGTCAGGCTGGCTCGCGAGGAGGCGGAGAGATCAAGGCGGGGTACCTCGCGAGGTGCCCATGACGCAAGCCATGACGACCACGGGCGCCAGGCGGGCGCCAGCCCGCGCAGTGTCCTCCTTTCCTCTTTGGTGCAAAGGGAGCAAGCGCAGGCGAGAGCATCAGGCAAAGGCGTCCATTTCGGTGCAGCAAGACCAAGACCAGTCCAACGGCAAGAAGGAAGTCATTGTGGAGCCCAAGCCGGCGTCACCGTCAGAGCCTTTGACAGGCGAGGACCAACTTTAGTTAGGATAAGTGTACCAGATGTTCCCCTTCAAAATGGCCAATTGTTGGCGCCCTTCCCGCTCAATATTTGGGAAGAGGCCCAGGGCCCTTACATATAAATAGGACTAGCCACCCACAGGGTAGAGGCATCTGGCATCCAATCGGTAGCTGGAGGCACCTTGAATAGAGATAGAGAGAGAGAGAGCGACTGAACTCCCCCTAGGAGTTCATTGCACCAGCCAAGAACAAACCCTTGCGAGGCTGTTCTTCCTTGTATTGTTCATCACCATCAGCCCAAGAGGCAATCCACCACACCACAAACTAGAGTAGGGTATTACACCACAATGGTGGCCCAAACTAGTATAAACCTTGTGTCTCTTGTGTTGTTCCTTTCGTAGTTTAGATCCTAGCGAGGCGGCGGGGTGCAGGTAGGTAGAGGGCGAGATCTCCGCGCGCACCCCAGTGTTCGAACCTCAAGGGTCTGCCGGAACCCGAAATCTGACAACATCTCCTGAGTACTTACATGGGAGGAAGGAAGAAGGCCGGGGTAATCGGCTATAATGGCCACTTCTGTGCCGTTGTAGCTCGCTTGGTAGAAGACCCCCTCCTTGAGCTCTACGAATATATCCGGATCCTCTTCAAATACGGGATCTAGGTCCCGAATATGGTCCTCTGACTGCGGAGCGGGGCTATAGATCCCCGCGGCAACCTTTCTCCATTCCTGTTAAAAATTGTCTGATTAAGTTCAGCTGGGTACAACTCAGGAAGGGGATTGAATAAAGTCATGGAGCGGAAGCTCACCCAGCTGGGAGGGTTGTACATGGAAAAGCCCTCTCGGCACTTAAGGCGAGTAAAGTCCTCTTCCTCCCCTTTGTAAAGGTCAGCCAACATGGCAGCCAAGGCGGCAAAATTGTCCGGCCCCTTGCACCCGCAGCGTGATGCGCCGTCTTCCCCGTTGTAGTGCCACATGGGGAGCCCTCTGGATTGGGGTGGCTGAACACTTCGCGTTGTTGAAATCACCATTACCTCGATTATGGATTGTCCGGATTGGGAAAGTGTCTTTATCTTGCTCGTTAACTTTTTGACCTCCGCACTGTCTTCCTCCTCGAGGCTCCGGGGGCGCCAGCTGCGGTGCTTCTTTAACGGAGCATTGGAAAATTCGCGAAGGCCCTGTCTGATTGGGTCTGGGAGAACAACATCTTCAGTATAAAACCACTCCGAGGGCCACTCTTTGGATGCCTTCTTCGGAGTGCCGGACAGGTATCCTGTCCCGGCTATACGCCACACTTCGGTGCCGCCCACCTCAAATATGGATCCCTTTTGGGAGCGAGGGACAAGGTAGAAAAGTTTCGTCCATAACTCAAAATGGGCCTCACAGCCCTGGAACATCTCACAAAGGGCGACAAAGCCTGCGATGTGAAGAATGGAGCCCGGCGTGAGATTGTGCAGTTGGAGGCCGTAGTACTCCAGGAAGCCTCGGAGGAAGGGGTGGATTGGAAACCCAACTTCTATTAACAGGAAGGAAACGAAGCACACTCGCTCCCCCTCGGTAGGATTGGGGAAGTTTTCCGCCAGGGCTTCGCTGTTGATGGAAGTTAACCCCGCCCGAACAGGGACTAGATCCATGGGGGGAAGGTACCCCTACGTCTGAAGCTTGGTCAGCTGGGCGTGGGATACTGAGCAGCTCTCCCAATCGCCTTTTTCTGGGCCGTGGGGGCGGGAGGAAGAACTAGGAGCGCTATCCATCTTTGTGTGGTTTCTTGTGGCAAGCTCTAAAGATTTTCTGCCAGGTGTGGAATGCCATCTGAGATTCAATCTCCTTAAATAGACGCCTTCCCTTCATGGCCCAGGTGTTATGTGTAAAAATACTTGGACCCTTCGTATTCGTCTGACACGTGGAAGCCGGGCGACGATGGCACGGAAGCCGAAGGATATAACATTTAATGTAAGGCCGAGCTGTTCGAAGAACTCACTGTCGGTGTCAAAACCGGCGGATCTCGGGTAGGGGGTCCCAACCGTGCGTCTAGGCGGATGGTAACAGGAGACAAGGGACACGATGTTTTACCCAGGTTCGGGCCCTCTCGATGGAGGTAAAACCCTACATCCTGCTAGATTAATATTGATGATGTGTGTTACAAGAGTAGATCTACCACGAGATCAAAGAGGCTAAACCCTAGAAGCTAGCCTATGGTATGATTGTTGTTAGATCCTACGGACTAAAACCCTCCAGTTTATATAGACACCGGATAGGGTTAGGGTTACATAGAGTCGGTTACAATGGTAGGAGATCTACATATCCGCATCGCCAAGCTTGCCTTCCACGCCAAGGAAAGTCCCAGCCGGACACGGGACGAAGTCTTCAATCTTCTATCTGCATAGTCTTGGAGTCCGGCCGATGATGATAGTTCGGCTATCCGGACACCCCCTAGTCCGGAAGTCCCTCAGTAGCCCCTGAACCAGGCTTGAATGACGATGAGTCCGGCGCGCATGTTGTCTTCGGCATTGCAAGGCGGGTTCTCCTTCAGTCTTCATGTTCCCGTCGAATAGTGTCCGGCTTCTTTATAAATGTTGCGCTCCTCGGCTTCTACGCCCAATAATGGCCTTCTTCCACGTGTAAATGCGAATGCGAAAGGCTAGGATATTTTACATTTTAACCCCTAGCCGTATGTAACGAGCCGCCTACAAGAGAGGCGAGGATCTAGATCTAGCTCACACCATCCTCCATCCGCAAGTTCTCATCGAAGCGCCTCTGACAAAAATCCATTCCATCATGGATAGCCGACGCGGCTCCTCCTCTCGCGCTCCCAGCTCTAAGCCAGGAGATTGTGGGAGATGCTCAGTTCCACACAGCGAGCTAGTGGTGCTTCAAACCGAGGGATATCTTCCTCCAGCTTTCATGGTTCCGTTCGAGCCGGACTGGCCACCTACAAGGGTGGGAAGCAGGCGGAGAGCGTCCCCAACCCTTCCAAAGGGGAGCGGGTATGCTTTGTCCCCTATCTAATCAGGGGACTCGGATTTCCATACATCCGCTTTCTCCGGGGCTTCTAGAGTTCTACGGACTCCAACTTCACCACCTCACGCCCGCCTCCATTTTGCACATCGCGGGCTTCGTAGCTTTTTGCGAGCTGTTCTTGGGCATCGAGCCCCATTTTTCCCTGTGGAAGAGATTGTTTTGTCTCGTACCCCGTTCTCATGAGGGGTCGATATACCAAGTGGGTGGAGCCGAAATATGGCGCATCGCCGGGACCGGATATCTATCCGGCACCCCGAAGGAGGCATCTGAAGACTAGCCTTCGGAATGGTTCTACATGGAGGACGCCCCTCTGCCGGATCCAGTCCGGATCGGCCTCCCGGAGTTCAACAATGCTCCCTTGAAGAAACGCCTGAGTTGGCGCCCGCGTAGCCCTCAACGGGAAGATGACTGGGCGCCCATTATCCGATGGGCGGATTAGGTTCTTGGCCCATTCTGGATTGACCATGATTGGAGTCATGGCCACGTGCATTATCACGAGGGGTGCAGCCACTCCAATATAGGGGCCACCCTATGTGGGATTTCAACGGGAAGATGGCGCCACCCGTCATGGCCGCAAAGGGCTAGGCTCGGCAGACCCGATCGGCAAAGATCCTGTCCGGCTTGTACAAGGGAGAGGAGGAGGACTTCCTCCGCAAGAATCCGTTGAATGGATTTTTCTATGCATAACCCTCGGAGCTGGGTAAGCGGATGTTCATCTACCCGATCCATACCTTTTTTAAAGTCAAGTATCTTACTCGTGATTTTGACGCAGAGCTGCGCCGGGGCGTGGAGGGCATCTGAAGCCTAGCTCCACAGCCCGAGGATTCAAGCGATCCCTTGATCCGGCCTCCGAAGAGGATCCGGACATAAAGGTGGAGCTGATTGACGGGGTGTTCCACCAACGTAGCATAGACAATGCCCTAGTCGCCATTACGGCTGACTACCCCGGTTTGTTTTCGGCCTCCCAGGTGACTACGACCGAGGTCTTGACACCATCATTTTATCCGTGCTCAATTCTGACTATCCCATGCTGATGGTGTATCGCAGGATGTGCCTTTAAGGCGGGAAGCCGAACCCGCGGCGGCAGACCAACAAGGATCAGTCCGGCCCGGTAGGAGGAAGAGGAGCGCGGCGCGAACCGAGACGTCGCCGCAACGGTACGGAGCACCGCTATTTTTAAGGGAAGGATCCCCAGAAGGTGTATTAATGCTCATAACTTTTCTAGAAAGAGCACTCGCCGAACAGTGTCCGGAGAGGTTGCCAATCAAGCCTCCGCCGGCCATGCTCCAATGCATGGTCCGGGAGGGGAGGTGAATACAAGGCGTAAACCGGAAGCTCCTCCGACGGAGGATGCCGACAGGCTGTCCGCCACCCGGTCTGAGGTGGAGAGCGCCATGAATCACAGGCGTCGCCGGATAGTTCTTCGTGACGCGTGTTTCTCCCCGGAGGCGTTAAATGCCTTTAAAGCGGGAAACGCGCACCTCCGTGCCGCTCAAGATGGGTTAACCAGAGCCACGGAGCAGTAAGTGAAAGACATACAGGTAGGCAATTTTAATAGTTATATATGCCAGTAGCCCCCGAGACTTAAAATAGTTGAAATAACTAATTTAAGGATTGCAGGGTCTTGCGGAGAAGAATACCCAGCTATCCCAGGAGCTCCAAGAGTGCAAGGCCCAACTTGAAGCCGTACTGGCCGCCACAGAGGGAGCCACAGAGACCCCCGCTGGTAAGACGTACTTTGAAAAGATAATTATTTAGAAAAGTGTGGCGTGAATCTGACAATAATATTGCAGAGGGCGCCGGACTAGATCCGGACAAGCAACAGCTACTGCGTCAGCTAAAGGCCGGCGAGAGGGTGCTTATGAAGGTGCAGCGGAGAGAAACAAGCTCCAAGATGCCCACACCCGGCAAGGAGAAGAGCTGAAAGGTGTTCGGGCCCGGTATGCAGCTCCGTGAAGGAGAATCGGTGACTTCGATGCGGCATTTATAGTAAGTGCTTGAGCGAATTCCTTTGAAAAGAAGAATTCAGCGAGGGAGACGATTGATGAGAAATATGTCTTTAGGTGTGCTCACAGTCGCCTGCGGAGGAAATGCCTGAGTCAGCGGGTGACCAACTTCCCGAGCTAGTGCAATTGCTCGAATGTGTTCGGCAGCGATGAGTGGAGTCGTTCATGCTTTATGGCCATCCGTCTCCCTACCCGAGGGCCTTGGTGAGCTTGCTGAGAAGCTTCAGGGAGCACGGCGACGCCTCCGTTTTTGGAAGATATCGTCATGCCGTCAGGGCGCCAGGGAGGCCTGGGCCATGGTGAAGACACGTTACCCGAAGTCTGACCCAAACCACATGGCCGAGGTCGGACCTGCGGGGCCTGATGGGAAGGAGATCCATGTGAGATTGATGTACGGCCAAGTAGAACTGGCCGCGAAATATTTCCAACAGGACTAAATTAGACAGCCTGTTAGATGGGATTGAAGAGGAGTACAATCAGTCGGTTTGACGATGTAATTTGAAATGACATGTAAAATGCCTTCTAGCCGGATTGTAGATCATTTGTCTTTGCGGACCGTTTCGCTTCAACCTCGGGACCTAACAGTCCGGAGTGTGTCCGAATACCCTTACGGTTATAAAAGAACCGGGGCATGCATGGAGACAAGGCGTCGCAGTCATAATTGCTTTATCAGACAAGTTCCCAACTAGTTATGTTATATTACATGGTTAGTAAGAAACATCTTCCAGGGAGAATAGTTTCGTTAAGGGTTCCTTTCCCTCGGAGGCATGCCCTAAAGTGCAATGCCGGACTGCAAAAATAGCAGAAAAAGCATCTGGGGGCAGATAAATAAGTAAGTAATAAATCATCTTTCAAGTCACCGACCAAATAGTCTCTTAAGAACGCTAGCTTTCGGCTTCACCGGTCGAGGTACACATCCGGCTGACGGCGATGTAACAATCACAGAGGTGCTCCTTTACCTCCTAGCCGAACAATCGGGAACGTAGGGGTAAGCACAGGAGCCAGGAAACCCAGCTTGGCCAAAACTTAAGTCATATCGATGCATATAATGGTGAATAAAAGGTACATGCGGAAGTATGACACATGTATTGGGCAAGAAGCCCGTATGAATAAGCTTACATTAAAGAAGCCCCCAGGTATAATGAGTGCCAGGGGCACATCAAGTGTGTGCGAAAGCGCAAATCAGCCCATAAAAGGTAAAAAATAGTGGGAAGAAGGAGGAGGAGGAGAGACAGTAAAAAACAAGGAGTGGACGGGGGAGTGAGACGAACCCGGAGTTTGGCGTTAGGCGTAGAATCTTCGGAGACGGGCTGCATTCCATGGGTTCGGCTCGAGTCCGTTGTCCGATGTGTTACGTGGGCGATGCGCTCTGCCGGTCGGGACTTGGTCGATGATGAAGGACCTTCCCACTTGGGCTTGAGTTTGTCCTTTTTCTTGTCCGGCAGGCGTAGAACAAGTTTGCCAACATTGTAAGTTTTGGCCCGTACTTCTCTGCTTTGATATCTTTGAGCCTGCTGCTGATAAAATGCGGAACGAGCCTTTGCCACGTCCCGCTCCTCTTCTAAGGCATCCAGACTGTCCTGCCGATCTAGCTCGGCTTCACTTTCTTCGTACATGCGCACACGAGGTGAGTCATGAATTATATCGCAGGGCAGGACTGCCTCTGCGCCGTATACCATGAAAAATGGTGTGAATCCGGTAGTTCGGTTTGGCGTGGTCCGCAGCCCCCGGAGTACGGAGTCGAGCTCCTCTACCCAGTGCGTGTTAGTTACCTTGAGGGGCCGCACTAGTCTGGGTTTGATGCCGCTCATGATTAGACCATTTGCTCGCTCAACTTGACCGTTAGTTTGGGGGTGATAGACTGAAGCGTAATCGAGCTTAATGCCCATGTTTTTGCACCAGAGTTTAACCTCGTCGGCCGTGAAGTTCGTGCCATTGTCGGTGATGATGCTGTGGGGGACACCGAAACAGTGTACTACCGGATATGAAGTCTATCACCGGTCCGGATTCTGCCATTTTAACCGGCTTGGCCTCAATCCATTTGGTGAATTTGTCCACCATGACCAATAAGTATTTGTGCTTGTGGGTTCCCCATTTAAGGGGTCTGACCATGTCAAGCCCCCAGACCACAAACGGCCAGGTAATGGGTATAGTTTTGAGGGCGGTGGGTGGCATATGGCTCTGATTAGCAAAGAGGCGGCAACCGACGATCGTTGGACTAAATCCCGAGCATCTGCCGGGCTGTCACCAATAAAATCCTGTCACGGAAGGCCTTGCATACAAGGGCCCGGGCTGCGGCGTGGTGCCCGCCGAGTCCGGCGTGGATTTCAACCGGAGATTTCGCCCTTCCTCTTCGGAGATACACCTTTGAAGGACTCGGTTGTGCTTTTCTTATAAAGCTCTCCCTCATGGACCTTGTAGGCCTTAGATCGGGAACTATGCAGCGGGCCTCATTTTGGTCTTCGGGAAGTTCTGCCGCATTAAGTAGGCTAGGAATGGTTACATCCGCAGGGCAATGACTGCCATTATTTCGTGAGTGAAGGTGTTATTTCGTTGGTGAGCCGCCGATTGTGTCGAGAATGGTGCGAGTTAGGTGATGCGGTGGCTCCAGTTGTTATTTCGGACTCCTCTTCCCATAATACGGATGGCTTAAAGAGCCGTTCTACGAAGATGTTAGGAGGGACGGCGTCTCGTTTCACGCCGATGCGTGCTAACACGTCTGCTGCCTGGTTATTATCCCGGGCTACATGATGGAATTCTAGTCCTTCGAACCGAGCTGACATTTTTAGGACGGCATTGCGGTAAGCTGCCATTTTTGGATCTTTGGCGTCGAAGTCTCCATTTACTTGGGATATTGCGAGGTTTGAATCCCCGCGCACCTCTAGGCGTTGAATGCCCATGGAGATTGCCATCCGGAGGCCATGTAGGAGGGCCTCGTATTCGGCTGCGTTGTTGGAGTCCATGTACATTATTTGTAGTACGTATTGGATTGTGTCTCCCGTTGGGGACGTTAGGACGACACCAGCCCCCAAGCCAGCCAACATTTTGGATCCGTCGAAATGCATGATCCAGTTGGAGTACGCGCCGTCCTCTTTAGGGAGTTCAGCTTCGGTCCATTCGGCGATGAAGTCCGCCAGAACCTGCGACTTTATAGCTCGCCGTGGTTTGTAGGTTATGTCAAATGGTAAGATCTCGATAGCCCATTTTGCAATCCTGCCCGTTGCGTCGCGATTGTTTATAATATCGTTGAGAGGTACTTCGGAGGCCCCCGTTATTGAACACTCTTGAAAGTAGTGTCGCAGCTTCCGGGATGCCATGAACACCGCATACGCTATCTTTTGATAATGTGGGTACCGAGATTTGCATGGAGTTAGAGCGGTGGATACGTAGTACCTTTGGTTTTTGAAGAGGGAATTTGTGCCCTTCGCTTTCTCGTTCAACGACGAGTACCGCGCTAACAACTTGATGTGTTGTCGCGATATATAATAACATAGGCTCGCCCAGGTTGGGCGCGGCGTAACCGGATTTGTTGCCGTGATGGCCTTTATTTCTTCGAGTCCGGCTGTGGCAGCATCCGTCCATTCGAAATGTTCGGTATGCCGGAGGAGGCGGTAGAGGGGCAGAGCCTATTCTCCCAAACGGGAGATGAAGCGACTTAAGGCCGCTACGCATCCGGTTAGTTTTTGTATCTGCTTGAGGTCTTTTGGAATATCCAATAGTGACAGAGCTCGGATTTTGGCCGGGTTTGCTTCAATTCCTCGACCGGATACGATGAAGCCCAAGAGCTTTCCGGTGGTACGCCAAGACGCATTTTCCGGATTGAGCTTAATGTCATATGCTCGGAGGTTGTCGAATGTCACCCTCAAGTCTTCTACTAGAGTTCCGGCGTGTTTGGTCTTGACGACCACATCGTCTACATATGCCTCTCTTGTTTTGCCTATCTGGTAGCGGACATGTTTGAATCATCCGCTGATATGTTGCGCCGGCGTTTTTGAGTCCGAAGGGCATTGTGTTGGAGCAGAATGGCCCATATGGAGTAATGAATGCCGTTGCGGCCTGGTCTTTCTCCGCCATCTTGATTTGATGGTATCCGGAGTATGCGTCGAGGAAGCACAATGAATCGTGCCCTGCGGTAGCATCGATGATTTGGTCGATGCGAGGGAGGGGGAAAGGGTCCTTTGGACAGGCCTTGTTAAGGTCTTTAAAATCGACGCAGAGGCGCCAGGATTTGTCCTTTTTTGGTACCATTAGTAGATTGGCTAGCCAGTCCGGATGCTTTATATCTTTGATGAATCCGGCTTCTAAGAGTTTGGCTAGCTCTTCTCCCATTGCCTGTCTTTTGGGCTCGGAAAATCGCCGAAGAGCTTGTTTGATTGGCTTGAATCCTTTTAGAATATTTAGCCTGTGCTCTGCCAGCCTGCGTGGGATTCCTGGCATGTCTGAGGGATGCCAGGCAAAAATGTCCCAATTTTCCCGAAGGAATTCTCGTAGTGCGGCCTCGAAATCAGGACTTAATTGTGCCCCAATAGAGGCCGTCTTTGTGGGGTCCGTTGGATGGACCTGAAATTTGACTATCTCGTCTGCTAGTTTAAAAGAGGTGGATTTGGACCTCTTATCGAGTATCACATCGTCCCTATCCACCGTGGAGCGCACCGTAGCTAGTTCCTCTGCCGCTAGGGCTTCGGACAATGCCTCTAGGGCCAGTGCGGCTGTCTAATTTTAAGCGTGGAGTGCCGTATCTGGATCACTGGCGAGAGTGATTATCCCATTGGGTCTGGGCATTTTGAGCTTCATGTACCCGTAGTGGGGTATAGCTTGGAAGATTGTGAATGCCTCTCGCCCTAACAAAGCGTGATATCCGCTGCCGAATGGGGCCACTTGGAGCGTGACCTCCTCGGACTTGTAATTGTCCGGTGAGCGAACACTACATCTAGTGTGATTTTTCCCTCATGGCGTACTTCTCGACGAGGGATTATCCCTCTGAAGGTTGTGCTGCTTCGCTCAATGTGGCTCCAGTCAATTTCCATTTTTTGAAGGGTTTCCTCATAGATGAGGTTTAATCCGCTGCCGCCATCCATGAGTACCTTATTAAGACGAAAACCGTCTACTATCAGACTGAGGACCAATGCGGCTGGTGCTCTAGTTGTTCGGAATTTAGGTTCGTCGCTGGCGTTGAAGGTGATAGCCGTGTCTCTCCATGGATTTGTTGTTGCTACTTGGTAGACTTCGCGAGGCTGCGGATTGTTCGTTTCGCATGTTATTTGATGCCAAAGTCTCAAGACTGTTAATACCGTCTTGGTACTGCTGGGTTGGTTGCCGGGCGAAAAAGCCTCGCCACTTTTGGCCACTGCCGTAGTATCCAACACGCTCGAAGGCTGTGTGTTGGAGTGGCGCCCTCCATGTCGTGGATTTTGCAGGTCCGTTGAGCCAACCCTCCAAAGACGGTTCCGCACCCTTTAGGGGTTTTGGTTTTTGGTATTCAACCCGGTGCTTGATAATGATGCACCCTTTTGTTCCAGACTACGGATGTATTCGGGGCGGATTATCCCAAAATTTACTTTCGGTTTTCGAGCGCTCTCCATCGCACGATACTTTTGTACTATGGTCGCCAAGTCGAGAAGCGTGTAATTTCAGACGACTTATGGCGTTTAGGATTCCTTGTCCGTGCAATTATTGCGAAAATTGGGATTCGTCCTCCTCTCGGCGATCCTTTATCCTGTTCTTAACCAGGAGGAATCTGGCCCGATAATGATGTACTTTTTGGTGGGCTCTTGCCAATTCGAGAGAGATCGCTAATGTTTGGGTGGGCGGGTGGAACTAGATCCGGAACCTGTCCAATTCAGGACTCAAGGGCCGAGAAGTTTCGAACTTGGAAGTTTGGATTTTTAGTGTTATCCAATGAGTCCAACCCGCTACCGACTTTAAGTTCGGGGCTTGGTCGACGTCCGTCCCTCTGCGGGAATCCGGCATGGAGGATCGGGAATCCGGACACAACTAGTCTTTAAGATACAAGAAGAATCGCCGCATTGCTGCTCTATCACGGCAACATGATGGGTAGCACAGGAGAATTGATCTCTCTCGGATCGGTTTTAGGCCCGATCCGGTCGTAGTCTGTGGCGACTCCCAGGGCAGCGAGGCGATCCAAGAGCTCGTTTATGGAGGAGAGCTCGATCGGATCTAACTGTTCGGCAAGTTCCGAACTAACCTGGAGATTGGTTTCGATGAATCGAGAGGTCATCGTCGGCGCGGTGGCCGGACTGGCGGTCATAAGAAAACCACCTACTGAAGAGTCTGGCCAGCGGCCAAGGCTCCTTTGGCGATAGTATCATCTTTAAAGACGAGATGAGGCATCCTACGGCGGGGGCGACACAAAGGAACTCTCAATGAAAGCACCAATGTCGGTGTCAAAACCGGCGGATCTCGGTAGGGGGTCCCAAAGCGTGCGTCTAGGCGGATGGTAACGAGGAGACAAGGGACACGATGTTTTAACCAGGTTCGGGCCCTCTCGATGGAGGTAAAACCCACGTCCTGCTAGATTAATATTGATGATGTGTGTTACAAGAGTAGATCTACCACGAGATCAAAGAGGCTAAACCCTAGAAGCTAGCCTATGGTATGATTGTTGTTCGTCCCCACGGACTAAAACCCTCCGATTACGGATAGGGTTAGGGTTACACAGTCGGTTACAATGGTAGGAGATCTACATATCCGCATCGCCAAGCTTGCCTTCCACGCCAAGGAAAGTCCCATCCGGACACGGGACGAAGTCTTCAATCTTCTATCTTCATAGTCTTGGAGTCCGGCCGATGATGATAGTTCGGCTATCTGGACACCCCCTAGTCCGGAACTCCCTCACTCACCTTGCCAAGACCGAAGATGTAAAAGCCGAAAACGGTCCTTTGGTTCAGATGCTTTGAAGTATTCGGAGGAGGAACCCGCCTTGCAATGCCGAAGATAATCTGCTCGCCGGACACATCTTGGGATGCTTTGAAGCCGAAAACAGTCCTTTGGTTCAGATGCTTTGAAGCATGGTTCGGGGGCTACTGAGGGAGTCCTTGATTAGGGGGTCCCCGGGCGTCTTAGCTATGTGACATGGACCAAACTGATGGGCCGTGAAGGCACAAGATAGAAGACTTTCCCCCGTGTCCAGACGGGACTCTCCTTTGCGTAGATGGCAAGCTTGGCGTTCGGATATGAAGATTCCCCTCTCTGTAAACCGACTCTATATAACCCTAGGCCCCTCTGGTGTCTTTATAAACCGGAGGGTTTAGTCCGTAGAGGCAATTATAATCATATAGGCTAGACATCTAGGGTTTAGCCATTACGATCTCAAGGTAGATCAACTCTTGTAACCCCTATACTCATCAAAGTCAATCAAGCAGGAAGTAGGGTATTACCTCTGTTAAGAGGGCCCGAACTTGGGTAAACATCATGTCCCTGTCTCCTGTTACCTTTGATCCTTAGATGCACAGTTCGGGACCCCCTACCCAAGATCTGCCGGTTTTGACACCGACAGTTATGCCCATTCGTTAACCCGCAAAGGTTTTCAGTTTCCACCAACAATGAGAGGCATTTGACCAAAAGGTGGATTAATCTTGGCATGTGTGTCGTGTGGATCATGGTGATATTCCTTATCAAAGTTCGGGCATGTGCGTACACATGAGTCCCTCCCACCGGCTTGGAGTGAGGGGGCTACGCATTGTAGTGAGTTTCCGGTTTGCGAATCATGTGCCACATCAAAGTTGTGCACTGAATATTCATACATCACATAACACACGGGCACATGCACGCGGTGGTTTTTTTTCCTATGACACTCACTCGCGTCTGAGTTTCTTTGTGGGCCCACAAGGTCATCGTCGATCAGTTGAACGTACAACGAGACAGAGAGACAGAGAGAGGTTAATTTGACCACAAGGATGGTTCTTTTTTTGGTTTGTGTTACATATATGCACGGTAGGAGTATGTAGTACATGTCAAAGAGGGGGCAACATGAATACTCTATATATATGCGTACGTCATAACCTCGCTCCATGTGGGTACTTTCCGGTTCCCGAGGCAGGTGCCACATCAAAGTTGTACATTGGTATTCAAACAACACGCAATACCATGAATGCATTGGTTGCCCTATAGGAACTCACTCGCGTGTGGCACTTCCATCTGTGGGCATGCGAGGTTGTCCTCCATCACTTTGACCCAGCGAGAGAGAGGTTAATATGACCATCAAGGAATGATTCTTTTTTGGTTTGTGCTATACAGTAGAAGTACATATATAGTACACGTCGAATGGGGGCGTACATATAGCACATACCACGCATCATGAACCTCGCTCTTTGTGGGGACCTTTTGGTTTCCTATATATGTGGTGCCACATCAAAGTTGTGCATTGCGTATTCAAACATCACACAAACACCTCTTTGGGCCACATGCAAACGGTGGTACGTAGTCCTATATATGATGCTCACTTGCGTGTGATGTATGCTTCGCTTTCTATGGGCCCGTGAGTTCATCGTCCATCACTTTGACCCAACAAGAGAGAGGTACGTTTGATGAACAAGGAGGATTAATTTTTTAGGGCTGTGTTACTAGGTGTATAGTACGTGTCGAAGGGGGGTGACCAACACACACACACACACACACACACACACACACACACATATATATATATATATATATATATATATATATATATACTAGGTATCACATGAACCTCACTCTGTGTGGGACTTTGCGGTTTTTGAGGCAAATGCCACATCAAAGTGGTGCATTATAGGTATTCAAAAGATCACAACCACACACACCTTTCCATATATATGTTTTGGCACACATGCAAGTGATGGTTGTTTTCCTATATATGGAACTCACTCACGCGGTTATTGGCGATGCTTCCATCTGTTGGCCCGCTTGGTCCATCACCTTCACTGACAGCGAGAGAGGTTAATTAATTTGACTTAGGAAGGGATTAATTCTTTGTTTGTCTCATGATATAGATCATGATGTGATATTACATATATATAATAGCGCATGTGTACACATGAATCCATCCAGCTGGATCGAAGGGGGGCGAGCACACGACACGTCATGAACCTCTTGCTCTGTGTGGGGACCTCTGCAATTTTCAACGCATGCACCACATCAATGTTGTGCATTCAGCCAGGTATTCAACACATATGCATGCACCACACACCTCCATGAATATGTTTGGGACACACGCATGCAATGGTTGTCTTTGGACACACTCTCACTCGCTTGGTTATGGGCGGCAAGCCTATATTTATTCAAGTGCCCACGTGGACGTCCATCATTTCGACCAATGACGAGAAAGGTTACCAGGGTGGATTCTTCTTCTTTGCTTCGAGTTACCATATAGTAGGTCGATCATTCCAAGCCTAATTAAGTTTGAGCGCGTGCTACGCGTCGTGAACCCTCGCTCAGTGTGGGGATTTTATGGTTCCAAAGCATGGTGCCACATCAAATTTGCACATTGAGTATTCAAACACCACACACACCACTTCCATATACACCACACACACCACTTCCATATACATACTTGGGCCACATGAACAGAGTGGGTTTTTCTTCATATAGTACTCCCTCGCGAGGTTATCGGCGACAAGCTAGTTCATTTTGTGGGGTCGTGTGGACGTCCATTACTTTGACCAACAACGAGCGGGAGAGGTTGTACGAACAAGCTGGATTCTGCTTAGTCCGTGTTAGAGTACGTCTTGGTGAGATGCCCTCCCCCCGATGTGTGTGTGGGGGGGGCTACTTCGCACTACATGCAACCTTTGTGGGGTCGGGGAACTCCGGTTAATTTGCGAGGCACACGTGCCACATCAAAGTTGTGAATGGTAGTTAAATATCACACCACACCCTTTTCATACATATAGTAGGGCCACCCGCAGGTGGTTCGTATGTGGTCTCACCCATCTTGCGCCACAAACACACATTTGTGGGTTGGCACACGGTCCACCTTTGTCGGGAAGCGAAAGGGGGAATTTGACCATATATATGATGGACTCCTATAGGTTTTCTATTACGGTAGGGTGAGATTTCAAACCTAGCTATTTGGGGGCATGCATTTGTAGCTAGGATTCCCTTACCGCCAACACAAAGTTGGGTTTGTAGGGGTGGCTGACTAGCAATACTTTGCTTTTGTGCGACAGCTGCCACATCAAAGTTGTGCATTGGGTATTCGAACATCAAACCACCCTTTTCATACATATATTTGGTCCACATGCAAGTGTGTTCGTGTTCTAACCCTTTCCCACGTTATTCATTTTGCCAAATTTATAAACAGCGCACGAGTTGGATGCAGAAGCTGTGTGCGATTGGGGATGCAATAAACATGGTTCCGCTAGACTACCCATGTGCCACGCCCGTGCCCCTACTGTCACTCACATCAGCACAGTACATTGGGCTCCACGAGGCTTACCTCCCGCTCTCGAAAATATCTACTTCAGTAATCTCGAAAATATCTACCGCCTGGAAGGTTTTTATGTTTGATAGCACACGATTAGTATGTGTGGACCGTGTGCGAAGTCTATTAATCCCACTCTGCTTCAATCCCTTGACTCAAATTTTCAGTAGCCCCGCCTTGTTACTCCCGCCTCACCATCCCTCGCTATCTCAAAAATATCTGCCCGCCCTTGATCCAAATTTTTAGTAGCCCGGCATTTTACTCCCGCCTAGTAAAAATTCCACTTGACATGGTATTTCCTCAAACACCACCTTCCCCCCCTCCACACACACCCCAAAACCTCCGCTTATACAGACACACACCACCCTTCCCGCGCTCGAAACCATCGCCGCCGCCGCCTCCATCCTCAACCTCTGCCTATGTGCCGGGGAGCTCGATGAGCCAATGACCCAAAAGAGGTTTATCGCAGCCTCTTCGCCCGACGCCGGCGAGGTAGCCGCCCAGGTGTCCCCATCGTCCTCTGCGGGCTCTTTATCGATCCGCCGTCTCCGGTCGCCCAATCTGCCCGCCGCCGTGCCCCTACACCGTTTCGAGGACTTCCTCGTCCTCCCTCGAGCCCGGCCGCCGACGAGGTCCTACCTCGGGGTCCGGCAGCGGCGGTGGGGGATATGGGTCGCCGATATTATGGATCAGGAGACTCACACGCGTCGGTGGCTCGATAGTTTCCACACGGCCGAGCTCATGACCATGGAGTACGACCGCTGGCAGGTCTGCTACCGCGGCACAGCGGCTAGGCTCAGTTTACCCTTCGGCACACGTCCAGTCGACCTCATCCAGCCGGAGCCAGGGGTGGTGAGCTCGGCTATGGCACAAGAGGACCGCTAGGCATGGGAGCGCCTCGAGGCCGAGGCCGCTGATGAGTCCTACATGCAAGAGCTCCGCCGGCAGCTCCCGGAGCTCATGGAGGGGGAGCGGATGATCTTTCCCGGTGCGGAGGGCGGCGAGGTTACCATGCTCTCCTCCGATGATGAGGTCAAAGGCGGCGAGGATGGCGGCGCTGAGGGCATCGAGGTGGGCAGCGAGGATGAGCAAATCGATGTCGACGAGTGGAGGAGTGTCTTCCCCAACGACCCCGACGACGGCACCGGCCCGGACCCGACTCGCGGCACATCGTACCCGATGAGGAAGGATTGGCTCGACCTCCACTTCGACTGAAAGTAGTTTAGTTAAGTTTAATTTTTATGTTTTATGTTCGGTTATGCAAAACTATCTATGTTTATGTTTGAATGCATGCTACTTTTGGTTGAACCTGCTTTAAACTTGATCAAACTGAAGTTTACAACATTAAGTTTAGGGGATTGACTAGAAACGGCTAAAAATTGCTGGAATATAGTCCGTTAACTTTTAAAGGATTGGGTAGAGATGGCCTTATGCCTTGTTTATTTTAGTTCTTCACAGTGTGATGCTCTATATGTGCAACTATTTGCCGTGCAGTTCAATTTCATCAATAACAATTTCAACAATACCACTATGAATTATGATATTTGGTTGCTGTTAAGGATGTTACAGTTAACATACCTTTTCATTTTTTGAGAATAACTAGTGTACTTTAGACATGCACAATACCAATTTGAATGACTATATTTGCTTGTTTTTAAATGTTATGACTATTGTAGTTAGCACACCTTTCCACTTCTTGTTTTGCTTAACTAGCGTGCTTAAACCTACACACCGAAGCTATCATTTGTTGATTATGTTGTCTACCATGGATATATTTGGTTGATGTTCAGGCTGATAAGGGATTAATCGCCAAATCAGACATTTCACTGAATATATCTGTAACCCATTTATCAGTAGGTTAACTAGGGCCATATTTAATATATTTGAGGCTACATAGCAACATGCATTGTACTCAATGACTAAATATGAAATCTCAAGCTACATAGCAACAAGCAAAAGTGTTACTTTAATATTCTGCTGATGTCTAGATATACATGTAATAAGATCTTATATAATGGGATGGAGGGAGTGTTGTACTGCATCATTTTGCAATTGTTGTTTAGCTTCTAATATTAACTTGGTGCTCTTAGGTACATATGTTATTGCCAAAGATCCACACTTCGACCCTTCCTGCGTATGGGGCAATGAGATATTCATGAACCAGCATCAAGTGAGGAAACTAATAAATATCATTATTAAAATGGGATAAAAGATGTTGATCAAACTATTTGTTTACACTTTATGCAAGCCAATAGTGAACTGAAGGATGGTAAGTAAGAACTCTGTGGCCTTCTTTTTACTGCCCATAATGAGTTGCGTTAGATGACAATGTCTGAATCTTTTTCTTTGCAAAGATCCCGAAGCAGTTTACTCAGATTACCTCTCAAACTACATGATTGGCGGCCTGCCATCACAAGGGGTTGGACTAGAGTCGTGCGTGCCTTCTACATCGAGGAGAGCACAATAGGGCCATTCCGCTTCACCTTGTTCAGTAACCAGAATGTCTCTCGCCTCTTTCTTTACCATCTGTAATAGTACAAGTATACTCCCCTGGTTCATCACTCTTTATTTGGTGCTTATGTAATTCTTGAACATATGTACCTGTGAATCAAATAATGCATTGGTTGTTTGAACCTGATGGATATGAATAAAGCTATAGCCTACTTCCAAATTCAAATTAGGTACAATTTTAAATAGCAGCAATTAAATTAGGGTGAAATTATGGTTTGCGGGTCATTACGGCGCACACGGTCTATAAAGCACAGCGTGTGTGATATACATCATAATCCAACATGGTTCACGGAGAGGAAACGTGTGTAACCATGCACACAGTTCCGTTTGCAAAGCGTGTGTGATGTAAGACAATATCACAAACGGTGCGGGAAAACTAAATGTGTGTGATAGTCGACCTATCATACATGGTTTACAATCATGAACTGTTTGTGATGTGCCAGGCATCATAAACGTAGAGCCAGTTTGGTACGTGCCTGGAATGTGCCTGGACTGCACCTAGTTTTAGGTAAAACCACAGAACTCCGATTGTGTTGGCAATGCAAGCACAAAAGAGTAGCAAGGATGAAGTGTTTGGGATATTCGAGATAACAGAAACAGTTTCATAGGGACAACTGTATGCATCAAGGCTCCCTATCTCCGACGGTTTCTGGGTTGTGTTGGAAGGACCCCCCTATCGCAGTCACTCACGTGGCGACGGCTCAAAACGCCGTCGTGGAAAGGGGTTAAAAACCCTTTGTATAGCACCTCACTGTGCCAATGCTGATTGTAAGATAGCTAGCATGTTATTTTCATGGCTTAACCATTTTTTGATATCTTTGCCATGCTAGATCATTGCACATCCTGGTACACCGCCAGAGGCGTTCATAGAGAGTCATATTTTGTTCTAGTATCCAGTTGTAATTTCGAGTTGTAAGTAAATAGAAGCGGGATGATCATCATATTCATTATTAGGGCATTGTCCTAGTGAGGAAAGGATGATGGGGACCATGATTCTCCCACAAGTCGGGATGAGACTTCGGACGAAAAAAGAAAAAATGAAAAAGAAAAAGTGAGAAAGAAAAATGAAAAGAAAAATGAGAGAAAAAGAGAGAAGGGACAATGTTACTATACTTTTACCACACTTGTGCTTCAGAGTAGCACCATGTTTTTCATATAGAGAGTCTCCTATGTTGTCACTTTCATATACTAGTGGGAATTTTTCATTATAGAATTTGGCTTGTATATTACGATGATGGGCTTCCTCAATTGCCTGAGGTCTTGAGCAAGCAAGTTGGATGCACACCCACTTAGTTTTCATATTGAGCTGTCATACACTTATAGCTTTTAGTGCATATGATGCATGGCAATCCCTACTACTCGCATTGACATCGGTCGATGGGCATCTCCATAGCCTGTTGATTAGCCGCGTCGATGTGAGACTTTCTTCCTTTTTTGTCTTCTCCATATTAATCTCTGCCACTGTATTCTATTCCACCCATTGTGCTATATTCATGGCTTGCGCTTATGTATTGCGTGGGGGCTGAAAAAGCTGAAGTGTGCTAAAAAGTATGAACCAATTGCTCGTCTTGTCATCGGGGTTGTGCATGATAAATACTTTCTGTTAAGAAAATGGAGCATGACAAGACTACATGATTTTGTAGGGATAGCGTTCTTTAGCATTTTTATTCTGAAAGTCATGATTCTTTGTTGGGATGCCTGAGTATTGATGTCATTATATCAAATTATATACTATTGCTTTGAATCAATCGTGTCTTAATATTCATGCCATGATTAGATTACATGATCAAGATTCATTCCACATCAAAAATTATCTTTTTAATCATTTACCTACTCAAGGATGAGCGTGAATTAAGCTTGGGGATGCTGATACGTCTCCGTCGTATCTATAATTTTTGATTATTTCATGCCAATACTTTTGGCAACAATTTTTTTGGGACTAACATATTGATCCAGTTCCCAGTGCTAGTTCCTATTTGTTGCATGTTTTTTGTTTCGCAGAATATCCATATCAAACGAACTCTAAATGCGATAAAATATTACGGAGATTTATTTTGAAATATATGTGATTTTAGGAAGAAGAATCAACAAAAGACGGTTCTCGTGGCCCCCATGAGGTACCAGGGCGCGCCTAGGGGGGTCGGGAGCACCATGGTGCCTCATGAGCTGCTCGTAAGTCGGTCAACCCCCTTCTTTCGCCACAAGGAATACTATCTAAGGAAAAATAGTGTTAAAATTTCAGCCCGGTCGGAGTTAGGATCTCCGGGAATTTAAGAAACGGTGAAAGGCTAGAAAACAGGAACGGGAAACAGAAGAAAACATAGAGAGAGGGAGAGGGAGAGAGAGAGAGAGAGAGATCCAATCTTGGAGGGGCTCTCGCCCCTCCCGGTGCCATGGAGTCCATGGACCAGAGCGGGAATTCTGCCCCCATCTAGGGGGGAGACCAAGGAAGAAGAAGAAGGAGGGGGCTCTCTCCCCCTCTCTCCCGGTGGTGTCGGAACACCGCCGGGGCAACCATCATGACGGTGATCTACACCAACAACTTCGCCGCCGTTACCACCAACTCTCCCCCCTCTATGCAGCGGTTTAACACCTCTTCTCCCTATTGTAATCTCTAGTTAAACATGGTGCTTAATGCTACATATTATTATCCAATGATGTGTTTCCATCCTATGATGTTTGAGTAGAATCATCTTGTCCTATGGGTTGATTGATGGTTGTGATTGGTTTGAGTTGTATGTTTTATTTTGGTGATTTCCTTTGGTGCCCTCTGTGTCGCGCAAGCATGTGGGATTCCTGATGTATTGTGTTGCAATACATTCATGATTCTCTTATAATGTGTGGCGAGAGTGACAGAAGCTTATACCCGACTAAGGGGGTTGTTGTGTATGGGAGTAAAGAGGACTTGATACTTAATGCTATGGTTGGGTTTTACCTTAATGATCTTCGGTAGTTGCGTATGCTTGCTAGAGTTCCAATCATAAGTGCATATGATCCAAGTACGGAAAGTATGTTAGGTCATGCCTCTCCCTTATATAAAATTGCAATAATGATTGCCGGCCTAGTTATCGATTGCCTATGGACAAATCATTCTCTTGTGTTACAAAATTCTTTCTACTAAACAGCTAACTTTTATTATCTTGCAAATTACTCGTCGTTTTATTCTCGCTAAGTACATCTAGTTTTATTCTCGCTAACCTATCCTTACCCTACAAAATAGTTTCATACTTGTTCTAGGTAAAGCAAACGTTAAATGTGCGTAGAGTTGTATCAGTGGTTGATAGAACTTGAAGGGAATATTAATCCTACCTTTAGCTCCTCGTTGGGTTCGACACTCTTACTTATCGAGAAAGGCTACAATTGGTACCCTATACTTGTGGGTTATCAATGCCCTAAATTAATAAGCATGTACTAATTCACTGGGTATTGCTCCACTCTATATCAGGGGCAAAGTTTACTCACCATTTAAAAAGATTACACTTATTGTTTTTTACTATCTCTGAACATACGATCAGCTAAGAAGTTTAGACTTAAACTAAAATTATCTGAAGTATCACAAATAATTTCAGATATACTTATGTCTGGTATGAGGCACAGGTGGTTCATAATACGCCTAATAAAGTTTTTCATTTCAGATAGTTCACAGATATGAGAACTAGCACTACAGGAAATCACACGCTGCTGAGTATGTTTGTGTACGTTGAGTGTCAAAAAGCGGGTATTAGGCTTGCATGAATGTACGTTGAGTATGGGAGGAAGAACTCACGGCAATAAGATGACTCTTAGCTTTCACACAAAATAAGCCTAGTGTACCACCGAAAGGATCTTAGCTTACAACAGATACTCGACATTAAAGAAGGTACTCGGTTTATAGTCACATTTCGGCAAAGTTTCTGCCACTGGGTAACCATTGGCGCACTTAATGGATAGGTTGATGGCTACTGTAAGCCAAGTATGCTGCCCCGGGACACATCTTATATTTCCCATTTTATTTGTTTAAAACAGAAAACTCTTCGCCTCCCAGGTAAGCTGAGTGGCTGCAAAAGGACTCTCGACTTAATATGTAGTATAAATCGCCCGCTGCAACTTCCCCCTTCATCTTAAAATCAAGCTTGTTGGTGCTTGCGCCAGCGTCTCCTCTGTCCGCCCGCCGCCACCGCCACCATCTGCACCAACAGCTCGCCGGTACCGTTGGTGGCGCCCTCTCATCACCGACCTCTCCCACTTCACCGACTCCCTTCATCTCTCTTCATTGGCGATCTACATCCACACCGTCGCCATATTCGCCGCCCATCGTCGATGTTTGCTGCAATCCTGCCATTGGTCTTCACCGCCATTCCATCACCGGGCACCGAGGTGAGCGCACTAATCTCTATCTTTGTATTGGGGTACATTGCATGGGAAACACAAATTTTCATACGCTCACCAAGATCAATCTAGGAGATGAACATCTACGAGAGGAGAGATTGCATCTACATACCCTTATAGATCGCTAAGCGGAAGCGTTAAGAAACGCGGTTGATGTAGTCAAACGTCTGCGCAATTCAATCATGATATGTCCAGAACTCCTGATGAAGTGCCAAATGGACGGTACCTCCGCGTTCAACACACGTACGACTTGATGACGCCTTCACCTCCTCAATCTAGCGAGCGATGGTGAAGTAGTAGCTCGAGTCTTCCGACAGCACGACGGTGTGGTGGTGGTGGTGGTGGATAATTCTCAGCAGGGCTTTGCCAAGCCTCGCAGAGAAGTAGAAGGACTACGAGAGAGAGGAAGGGTAGCGCCATGGCACGAATGGTGCGGCTGCCCTCCCTCTACCCCTCTATATATAGGGGGAAGGGAGGAGGGGTGGGCACCCTAGGGTTTCCCTAGGGGGGCGACGGCCACCACAAATGGGGGCGCCCCTAGGGAAACCCTAGGGTGGCTTGGCCCCCAAGCCAAGTGGGGTGCCGACCCTAGGTAGGCTCCCCCACCCCTTGGCCGAGTGGGATGGGTGAGGAGGTGCGGCCGGCCCCTTGGGGGCTGGTGTGCCCCCTTCCCTTGCCCCACGAGCCCCCCAACACTTGTCGGGGCCCTCGAAACTCCTTTCAGCCTTCCGGCGATAACCCGGTACCCCCCGGAACACTTTCGGACTCCGATACCCTTCATCCTATATATCAATCTTCACCTCCGGACCACTCTGGAGTTCCTAGTTATGTATGGGATCTCATCCGGGACTCGGAGCAACCTTCGGTCACCACCATAACAACTCAACTGTACTTACATTATCACCAAACGTGAAGTGTGTAGACCCTGCGGGTTCGAGAACTATGCAGACATGACCGAGACACCTCTATGGTCAATAACCAATAGCTGGACCTGGATACCCATATTGGTTCCTACATATTCTACGAAGATCTTTATCGGTCGAACCTTGATGCCAAGGATCACTAGTGCAGAACAGGGCAATAGCACCGGTTCGTAACGCCCTTTAGTGTCAGGTCCACAACCGGCACTAAAGTGTGGTCACTAAACCCCCCCCCCCCCCCTTTAGTACCGGTTCGGCACGAACCGGTGCTAAAGGCCAATCACGTGGCACGAGGCAGCTCCGGGGCAGGAGTTTTTAGTACCGGTTGGTAACACCAACCGTACCATAAGGTTTGGGGGTTTTAGTTTTATGATTTCTTTTCATTTAATTTTGTGTTTCCATTTTAATTCTTTTTTGTTTGCGGTATTTTACGATACTACACATTGTACACGCATATATATATATATATATATATATATATATATATATATATATATATATATAGAATTTCTAGTAGAACCAATCATGCATATATATATATATATATCATCAATGTCTCACAAACCACCATATTAATTAATTCACACATACACACATGTATAACTATATACAATTTCTCCTACATATGCATGTTGCCTTCGGAGCCAGTGGCATTAGCCTAATTGGTGCCTTCGGAGCACGATGACAATTCGAAGTGGTTTTCATGGGGGCGGTAGCGGGTAATAGTATTCTCCCTTCGGATTTATGACCTGGTCGAGCAAAAATCCCGCTATTTCCTCTTGAAGTGCTTCTACGCGCTCCATTTCTAGGAGCTTGTCCCACACCTCTATGAACTGATAAGAAGGAGATCAATATGCATGTGTATTAGTTGTGTGAATAGATATCGATAATGGTGTAAAAATTGTGAATAGTGTTCTGACAAGCGTACCCATTCATGTCTTTGAGATCTTCTCCTTTCTGACGCCATCATGCGAATGTTCTCGCAAACGCAGAATGCACACAGATCAGTCCCCTGCGCTCGCTGCCGCAGGCCTTTTACGAGAATGGAATTTGATCTGATAATAATTAATCAAGCATGATAATTAAATAGATGGCAGCTAGCTAGCTAGCTAGCTAGTACTACTTAATTACTTACCTTGGGTCGAAACCATTTAAGCTTTTTTTTCCATTCGCCTTCCGTGACGATGATGAACCTTGCCCAAGCCCTGCCTCACGACAAAGAAAAATGAATAAAGGGTTATTAAATAGTTCATATCATGAAATGATGAACTAAATAGGCCGAGATATATAGTTAATAATGATTGAAATTACATGTTGACTATCCCAAACAAGATGTTATAGTCAGATTTGCTTTGAGTAGTGAGTCCAGATTTCAACTGTTCAAGGCCAACTTTAATGATACACAAGATCCGTTGAAATCTGCATGCACACACGTTTGCATGTCTTAATTAAACGGGCATATGTAGGCAAAAACATGTAGCTAGCTAGTAGGCAAAAACAGAGAATTTGTAGTACAAGGCGGTGTGACACCTTTGGAAGTTGTAAGGAAGTAGTATATCTTCATTGTATTTGAGGCGCTTCAAGAACTCTAGCATGTTGTCCTCACGGCCTTTTGATGATGTGGATTTATTTTCCATGTGTATTCATTAACGGTGTTTGGGTCAATGAACCCAATGCCAAAGCGCCCACCTTTTCTCATTTCATACATCTTCATCCTGCATAATACCACGTAAAAGAATATAGTGAGGATAATTACAGGTAATGATTGATCAAAAGGATCACTACAGCTAGCTTGAGACTTAAATTACAGAAAGAAATCACTTACGTATACAATAGCAACCCATTTATAGATTTGTCGAGTGCGTCTTGATTGTATAACTGAAACAGTTCAGAATACTCAATCGATGTAGCTTTCTCATGGAAGTAATGCTCCTCCTTGACATTCACCATGAGGGACAATCGATTGAAATCTTGGTAATGTTCATGTACCATTGATGCAATTCATACATTCTCGTAGGGAGGTTCTTGACCTTGTCTCAGCTTGACCAAAGGTTGGCCTGTGACATATTTCCGCTTTTATTTCATCCTCTGTAAGCATGTGCATGGGCTCGATCTCGAGGAGTTGTCCAACAGTGATGTTGGGAACTTCAACCTGCATTATATGGTCCTTGGTTATTACCACATTGCCCACCTCGAACGTAAACTGTTTGCCCACAATAATATTGGGCGCTAGCAGTCTTTATCACGTGTTGTTGGCACAACAAGCGAGGGATCGATTAGCGCTACTGTTCTCCCACCGGGGAATGGTTTTCCCGCATTTTTCGACAGCTGCTTGTTGTTTGCTCGATCCCGAGCTCGCCTCCTTACGTAGATGTGCTCGATTTAACTTCCTGGTGTGGCGCTCATAGTCTGTGTCAACAGGCTTGGGAGCTGGTGGTTGAGCCATACGAATGAAGTGGTCAATCGTTTCCTTAGGCACTTTCTCCCTTGGCGACGGTTGCGGTTTCGGTGCAAAATGGGCTTCCACCTGGGCCTTCGATATGGCTGCATTTTCCTCCTCGGACCTGTCATAAGGCCTCTGCGGAAGAGGCGTGAGGCTTGGACCATATTTATATCGCTTGCCTCACTTTGCATTTCCTGTACTACCTCGACTGCACCACTACGCACCAAAGCTGTGGGGTGTCTCTTCTGCGATTGATGAGGCGGCAGAGACGGCCGACGGGCTGAGTTGGACGAGGAGGAGTGGCTCAAGTCAGGCTTGACTTGGAGGAGGAGTGGCCTGAGGTTGTGCCGGACTTGGAGGAGGAGTGGACGTCTGACACTGTGGCGGACTTGGAGGAGGAGGAGTGGCCTGACACTTTGCCGGACTTGGAGGAGGAGTGGCCTGAGGTTGTGCCGGACTTGGAGGAGGAGTGGACGTCTGACGCTGTGGCGGACTTGGAGGAGGAGTGGCCTGACACTTTGCCGGACTTGGAGGAGGAGTGGCCTAACACTTTGCCGGACTTGGTGGACTTGCAGGAGCGGGAGTCTGCTGACTCGGTGGCGGACTTCGACGAGGAGTCGGCTGATGCGGTGTCGGTGGCCTTCGAAAGATGATGCAATCCTTTTTCCATAGGATGATATGATGTTTGTCCTCTCCGAGAAAGTGCTCGCCGTCACCTCCAGGAATGTCAAGCTGTAGCTCCGAATATAGGTCCACCACCTCATCAACCAAGACACGAGCATAGCCCGCTGGAATCGGGTTGCAATGGAAGGTTGCCTTGGGGTATTTGTAAAAGCAACGGCGTCCGCCACCTTCATGGATATGTTCTTCATTTTGACGTGTAGCTCGCGATTAGTGTTATCCGTGATGTCATCCACGGGTATCTATCCGGCATTGCATCGTCTGGCGGAACCCACGCCGCTTCTCGGCATGGATGGGGCGGTGCTATCCAATCTGGATCATTTGCTAGCTCTGCAGCCTGAGACCACCTTTGCTGGCTAAGTGAGTCGATCTGCTCGCTACCGCTAGAATTTGACCGCCAATTCCGCTTGACTTGCTTCTAGTCCTTGAAGGCGTTCATAGTCCCGCTTCCTCCGCTCCTCCTCCATCTTCCTCTTCTTCTCCTCCGCAATCTTCTTTCTCGCACGGGTTACGTAGTCGTTGTTCGATCTGAAAACCCCTCATTCCACGAAATAGCGCCTTGCCTCGTGTTCTTCCGGGTGTTCAGGATTTCCAGCACGCGTAAGCTCGTCGTTCTCTCTGTTGGGCTGGAACACCCCGATCATGCCTCTTCTATTGCAACAAGTATCGCATCGTCGGCTCCTTCAGACTTGCCCTCGTCGAAACATTGCCTGTCTTGGTCCAACTCCCCCATGCGCATAGAACCAAGTCCTGCACTGGGGGCCAGTTCTTAGTAACCGGAGTGACACCTGCATCCTCCATCTCTTTCTCGGACTTATCCCACTTAGGCATTGCCACCGCATAGCCACCGGCCCCACTTATGGAACTTATCCTTTTTTTTCGGCATTCTTCTTGTTTATTCTCGACCGTTCCTTAGCTAATTCCGAATCCTTGAATTTCAGGAAATCGTCCCAATGAGCACGTTGGTTCTCTAGTGTTCCCTCGAATCGGAGTCTTCCTTCCTCCCTTGACGAACTTGTCCCATTCACGCATTCTTGTGGTTCTTGAATGCAGCCGCCATCTTCCTAAGAGCAGCGTCCTTGACTTCTCGCACATCCGCTTCGTGAAATGATCCGGTAGGGTGAAATGTTCCATGAGAGTATCCCAAAGCAGTTCTTTTTGTCTTTTGTCGACAAAGTAACATCCGGACGTGGAGCAGCGTCCTTTTGTCTTTTTGTCTTTTGTCTTTCTGGCTCTCTCCATTCTTGAAGGGAGATCGGGAGTTGGTCCTTCACAACAACTCCGCATTGATTGACGAACGAACTTGTCCGCAATCTTCTTAGGCGCTAATGGTTCGCCATTAGGTCCGATTGCCTCGATATTGTACTTTACGCCTCCTTCAACTTTTTGTTCGGGCCTCGTTTCGTCCTTTTGCCTGAAAATTTGCTCGATCCGGATGGCTGAAAGAACAAAGATCGATTCGTTAATATATCTTCAAGTCATTTAAAACATGTGATGATCACCAGATGCATGCTTATATAAATATATATACCTCGCCGGTCTTTGTTGTTTCAAGATCAACATTTTCTTCGTCATCATCATAATCATAGTTCATGACTTCATCAATTCGATTAAATGGCGTCGAATATCATATCACCCTCTCCGGTGTTGTTTAGAAATTCGGAGCCGTCATAATCTTCTTCATTACGATCATCATCCGGCCCGTTAGGATGGCGTATCATATCGAACATGGCCTGTTCTCCTCTCTACGGTATTGTCCGCCATAGCTTTTATTTAACTAATCCAAAAGAAATATAAAACAATTTAGTATTCAAATTACATCGTCTCGAATAATAGATATAATCTCGAATACATCGTCTCGAATAATAGATATAATCTCGAAAACATCGTCTCGAATAATAGATATAATCTCGAATACATCGTCTCGAATAATAGATATAATCTCGAATACATCCTTTGGCTAGCTAGCTAATAAAGATTGAATACTACAGAAGAATCTAGGACACTCGCGATTCTGCGGCGCAGTTGTGGACACCCAAAGAGAAGGAACCTCACAGGATCATAGCTGAAGTGAGATCCTCAAGAAATCGCTGGTATTGGAGAACTCCGCCGCCCTCTAACGCAACCATGTAGCGATGGACGTGCTCGTCCTCCCCCGACACGGCGACGTACCACCTCCGGCGGGCCGGCTCCTCCGCACCGAAATCGCCAACGCGAACGCCACCAAACGAGATCAGGGTCGACGACGGGACCCGGGCCGGCTTCCTCATCAAGCGGCGCGCCTTCTCCAGCAGCACCTCCTGCCGGCCAGGCGGAGCCGATCCGGACATGGGTCACCGGGACGTCGTCAGGGACGTGTCGACGGCGAGGATGCGGGCCGGGCATCGTCGAGAACAAATACTAGCTATATGCCATAAAAAGTAACATTTTTTAATGATTGGATTTTGATAACTAAAATTTCTAACATTTCTATATAACACAAATTATGCTATCATTGCATATGTCAAAATTCTATATGCTATTTCATACTAATTAAGCATCTAACACTAAAAACAGAAAAACAACTTCTATACATCCATTAAAAACAGAAAAACAACATTATATAAAAAAATTCCATACTAATTAAACACTAATTATATCCATCTAACATGCATTCATACATATATACTAGTGAAAAAATAATAATCTAAAAATCTAAACTAATTAAACATACAAAATAATGATATACTAATATATACATGCATTCATACATATATACGTGTGTGTGTGTGTGTGTTCATCATGCTTGTGTGTGTGTATGGGCTCGGGGAGGGGCGGCGCCCATGGTGGCCGACGGGGGCGAGGGAGAGGGGTTAGAGGGGGAGACCTCACAGCGGGGCGACGGCGACGGCGAGGCGACGGCCGGGGGCAGCGACGGGCCGGGGCGTGACGCGGGGACGGCGACACTGGGATGGTGCGACGGGGACGGGCCCGGGGCGGCGAAGGAGATGAGGGCGGCGACGGGGACGGGGGCGGCGATGGGGACGGTCTGGGCGTGGCGAAGGAGACGAGGGCGCGACGGGACGGGGCGGCGATGGGGACGGGGCGGCGAGGGATGGGGCGGCGGCCGATCGATCGGGCAAGGCGGTGCTTCAATGGGGAAACAGAGGAAGAAACAGAGGGAGAATGAAATTTTTCAAAGTGTTGTATATATAGAAGGCATTTTAGTACCGGTTGGAGCCACCAACCGGTACTAAAGGTCTGTTTTGGCCAGCCCAAGCGGCGGGAAGCGACCCCCTTTAGTACCGGGTGGTGGCACAAACCGGTACTAAAGGCCCCCCTTTAGTACCGGCTTGTGCCACGACCCGGTACTAAAGGAGGTGCACAGGCACAGTCTTGCGGCAAGTTTAGTCCCACCTCGCTAGCCGAGGGGCTTAACGACTGGTTTATAAACCTCAAGGCGGTCGCTCTCTCGAGCTCCTCTCCAAAGCAGGCCTCACTGGGCCCACGTGGTCTTTGTCGCTCAGGCCCACTTGAGCCTTTGCGGGCCTGCATCCCGCCCAACAACAGGTTGGGTTTCTAGTCGTATGCACGCCGCTCTGGCCTAGTAGGCGGGCTTTTATTTATTTATTTTTGTGTTGTTTTTTTGTGTATTTAGAGTTTCTTTGTGAATATTTTTGCTTTAGTCGTATGAAAGAATTTGTTTGCACATAAAATTTCTTCGCATTTCAAATGCCAAAACACATAACTACCCTAACTATTACAGAGATTCCCCTCTGGGTGTGAAACACAGAAGAAAGTGATGATAGTGAAGTCGATCACATCCTAGATCTTTGGGTGTGAAACTTTTCTTCAAGGTGTGTCCCTTTATACTGTAACCATGGAAAATCTTCATCATTTAACGGGATGCTCGGGTCAATATTCACTGTGATTGGAGCAATTTCATCAAACTTTTCATAATCTTGACTTGTCTGTCTTGTCATCCACTCCCACGATGTTTCTCTTCCCGTAAAAGAACTATGTGCCGCTTTGGCTCATCGTATTTACGCGCTCGCTTCCTTATCTTTTCTTTTCTTGGCTTGGTAGACATGTCCTTCACATAGAAATCCTGTGCCACATCATTGGCTAGGACGAATGGTTCGTGCGCATACGCAAGATTGTTGAGATCCACTGTTGTCATTCCGCATCGCGGGTCTTCCGTTACCCGCCTCGTGTCATATTGACCCATTTGCACCAAAACAAAGGGACCTTTAAACCACGCCGATAGTCAAGTTCCCATATGTCCTGTATATAACCATAATATGTTTCCTTTCCCGTCTTGGTTTCTCGCATCAAAGCGGACACCACTGCTTTGGTTGGTGCTCTTCTTATCTTGGGCGATCGTGTAAAATGTATTACCATTTATCGCGTGCACTTTGAAAGTCATTATATTCGAAGATGGTAATCGGGACAGCAAGTACATGTCATCTTCAATAGAGGTGTCATGCATGGTACGCGGTTCGCAACCAGTGGCGAAACTCTGGTTTGTTCACGTGTAATCCGGTCATCAAACCGCTCCGGGTGTTTGGAGCGTAGCAAATTCTTGTGTTCATCCATATACGGAGCCACCAAGGCGGAATTACGTAGAACTGTGTAGTGTGCTTCAGTTGAGAGAATGTCCGTCTGCATATATTATTTGTTCCTCCTAGCGTGCCTTTTTCCATCCGATCGCCCTTATGCCGCGATTCAGGAACACCAATCGGCTTAAGGTCAGGAATAAAGTCAATACAAAACTCAATGACCTCCTCATTTTGATGGCCCTTGGAGATGCTTCCTTCCGCCTAGCACGGTTATGAACAAATTACTTTAAGACTCCCATGAACCTCTCAACGGGGAACATAATGTGTAGAAATACAGCACCCAAAACGTAAATCTCTTCAAGATAGGTGAACTAGGACGCAAGCGCCATGATGTTGAAGAAGGATGGTGGGAACACCAACTCGAAACTGACAAGACATTGCACCAAATCATTCTCAGTAACCTTGGTATGATTTCTGGATCGATTACCTTCGAGAGATTGCATTGAGAAATGCACATAGCTTCACAATGGCTAATCGAACGCTTTTTCGTAGAAGCCCCTCAATGCAACCGGAAGCTGTTGCGTCATAATCACGTGGCGATCATGAGACTTTAGGTTCGGAACTTTTCTCCGCCATGTTTATTATTCCCTTTATATTCGACGAAGCCGACGGTACCTTAACATCGAGCATGCATTCAAAGAAGATTTTCTTCTCTTCTTTGGTAAGAGCGTAGCTTGCATGACCACGATGTATGTCGCCTTCTCCGTGCATACGTTGCTGGTCCTCCCGTGCCTCAGGTGTATCTTTTGTCTTCCCATACACGCCCAAGAAGCCAAGAAGGGTCACGCAAAGATTCTTCGTCACGTGCATCACGTCGATTGCGGAGCGGACCTCTAGGTCTTTCCAATATGGCAAGTCCCAAAATATAGATTTCTTCTTCCACATGGGTGCGCGTCCGTCAGCGCCCTTCGGAACAGGTTGTCCGCCAGGACCCTTTCCAAAGATTAGCTTCAAATCCTTGACCATATCATGTACATGGCACCAAGATGGTGGCGAGGCTTCGTCCGGTGATCCGCCTCACCTTTGAAATGCTTGCCTTTCTTTCTTACGGGATGCTCGCCGGAAGAAATCGACGATGTCCTGTACACATTCTTCTTACAACTATTCAAATATATATCGTCGGTATCATCCAAACAGTGTGTGCATCCGCGGTATCCCTTGTTTGTCCGTCCCGAAGGTTACCGAGAGCAGGCCAATCATTGATGGTCACGAACAACAACGCCTTTAGGTCAAATTCTTCCCCATGTGCTCATCCCACGACGTACACCTGTTCCATTCCACGCTTGTAAGAGTTCTTCAACTAATGGCCTTAGGTACACATCAATGTCGTTGCCGGGTTGCTTAGGGCCTTGGATGAGCACTGGCATCATAATGAACTTCCGCTTCATGCACAACCAAGGAGGAAGTTATACAAACATAGAGTCACAGGCCAGGTGCTACGGTTGCTGCTCTGCTCCCCAAAAGGATTAATGCCATCTGCGCTTAGACCAAACCATACGCTCCTTGGTCATCTGCAAGCTCCTTCCCGTACTTTCTTTCGATTTTTCTCCACTGCGACCCGTCAGCGGGTACTCTCAACTTTCCGTCTTTCTTACGGTCTTCTCTGTCCCATCGCATCGCCTTGGCATGCTCTTTGTTTTGGAACAAAAATTTCAACCGTGGTATTATAGGAGAATACCACATCACCTTGGCAGGAATCTTCTTCTGGGCGCCGCCTCGACATCACCAGTGGTCATCGCGGCTGATCTTATAGCGCAATGCACCACATACCGGGCAAGCATTCAAATCCTCGTACTCACCATGTAGAGGATGCAATCATTAGGGCATGCATGTATCTTACGCACCTCTAACCCTAGAGGGCGTATAGCCTTCTTTGCTTCAGACGTACTCTCGGGCAATTCGTTGTCCTTTGGAAGCATATCCTTTATCATTACCAAAGAACTTTCCAAATCCCTTGTCGGATACACCATTCTTCGCCTTCCATTGCAGCAATTAATTCCAGCAGTGGTGTCCAGCTTTTTCTTGTCACCCACGCGAATTGGGTACAACAATTTTTGTGATCCTCTAACATGTGCTGCAACTTCTTCTTACGCAAATCACTTGCGCGGTTTCTCTTTGCATCGGCAATGGCCCGACCTAGATCATCAACGGGCTCATCCGATGCCTCTTCTTCAGCTTCTTCCCGCATTGCCGGCTCAGCTTCTTCCGCATTACCGGCTCAGCTTCTTCCCCCATTGTTGTATCATCGTATTCAGGGAACCCATGGCGGGATAGCTGCCGTCGTCCTCTTCTTCTTCATTGTCTTCCATCATAACCCCTCTTTCTCCGTGCTTGGTCCAAACATCATAGTGGGGCATGAAACCGGACTCAAACAGTGGACGTGAATGGTTCTTGACGAGAGTAATTGCGACCATTCTTACAGCCAAAGACATGGACAAGGCATAAAACCATCCGCCCGCTTGTTTGCCTCGGCCATAAGCAGAGAAGTATGCACGCCCTCAACGAATCGGGAGAGCATCGGTCATCGTACATCCATTGCCGGCTCATCTTCATTACACAACACCGAATAGACCAAATTAATACAAGTTCATACATAAAGTTCATACAACCCTTAAATGCAACAAACAAATAACTCTCTAGCTAAAGCATTTAAATGCAACAACAAATGCGATCAAGATCGCAACTAAGGTAACAATTGATCCAACAAAGCATAATGATACCAAGCCTCACTATCGATGGCATATTTTCTAATCTTTCTAATCTTCAAGCGCATTTTCTCCATCTTGATCTTGTGATCATCGATTTACATCGGCAACATGCAACTCCAATTCCATCTTCTCCCTCAATTCTTTTCAATTTTTCTTTCAAGTACTCGCTTTCTTTCAACTAAATTTAACCTCTCGACAATAGGGTCGGTTGGAATTTCCGGTTCACATACCTCCTAGATAAAAATATCTATGTCAACTTGATGGGCATAATTTGTCCTAAACACGAAATGCAACAAATAGTTTTAAAAGAGAATACACCACATCCGAATCATAACAAGGACGAGGGCCGACGGGGACAGATATCAAAACCATGGCACTATGTATAACAAACAACGTACGGGTAAGATAATTATACGAGTAAATATATATCCAAATCACACAAACATCAATTTTTTATATAAAATTTCATGAACAAGAGGCTCACCACAAGGTGGTGCATGACAGAGACGGTGCAGGCGATCGACGGAGATTTAGAAGGCACTAAGTAAAACACACCTACATATGCAAACTAAGTGTTATTTTTGACCTCAAATTGCATATAAATCAAATACTAGCACATATATATATTTCCTCCCAAATTACTAAACTCACAAATTAATCACTATATAAAGCATTGCAAGAGCTAGTCTAGCAATGAGAGATGAAAGGACAAAGTTGCTAACCTTTGTGATCATTTGAATGGATGGGGGCCTTCAAATCTTGACAAATTTTGGGCAAAATGTGTGATGAGCTCGAGAGGAAGAGGGGAAGAACAGAGAGGAGAGGGGAAAGGGGAAGAACAGAGCGAGCTCGGGTGGACGAAGGGTTTATGTAGGACGACCTTTAGTACCGGTTCGTGCCAAGAACCGGTACTAAAGGGCCTGGAGGGGCCCCAGTCTGACAACATCCTGCCACCACTCTCATTAGTACCGGTTCGTGGCACGAACCGGTGCTAAAGGTTCGCCACGAACCGGTACTAATGAAAGCGGCCCGGCTAGCCGTTGGAACCGGCACTAATGTATACATTAGTGCCGGCTCAAATTCGAACCGGCACTAATGTGCTTCACGTTTGACCCTTTTTCTACTAGTGGATTCAGATAATCCCATATGCAGTTCCCTTTGTCCATTGGTATGTTACTTGCCCGAGATTCGATCGCCGGTATCGCCATACCTAGTTCAATCTTGTTAACGGCAAGTCTCTTTACTCGTTCCGTAATACAAGATCATGTGGGCCTTGAGATACCTCTCCGTCATATGAAGTGATAAATCCCAGTCTTGATCCGTGCCAACTCAACAGCACCCTCGGAGATACCTGTAGAGCACCTTTATAGTCACCCAGTTACATTGTGACATTTGATACACACAAGGTATTCCTCCGGTGTCAGTGAGTTGCATGATCTCATGGTCATAGGAACAGATACTTGACATGCAGGAAACGATAGTAATAAACTTGATACAATCATATGGTACGCTTATAGATTGGGTCTCGTCCATCACATCATTCTCCTAATGATGTGATCCCGTTTATCAAATGACAACTCATGTCTATGACTAGGAAACCATAGCCATCTTTGATCAACAAGCTAGTCCCTTGAGGCTCACTAGGGACATGTTGTTTTCTATGTATCCACACATGTATTTGAGTTTCCAGTCAAGACAATTATAGCATGGATAATAAATGATTATCATGAACAAGTAAATATAATAATAAGCACTTTATTATTGCCTCTAGGGCATATTTCCAACAGTCTCCCACTTGCATTAGAGTCAATAATCTAGTATTACGTGGTAATGAATCTAACACCATAGAGTCCTGGTGTCGATCATGTTTTGCCCATGGAAGAGGTTTAGTCAACGGATCTGCAACATTCAGATCCGTATGTACTTTGCAAATGTTTATGTCCTCCTCATTGATGGCATCACAGATGGAATTGGAGCGTCGCTTTATGAGTCTGGTGCTCTTGTGAAACCTTAGTTCATTGGCCAGAGCAGTGGAACCACTGTTGTCATAGAACAAAGTCATTGGGTCCAGTACACGGGGCACAACACCAAGATCTGTCATGAACTGCTTCATCCAGACACCTTCCTTCGCTACCTCCGAGACAGCTATGTACTCCGCTTCACATGTAGAATCGGCCACCATGCTTTGCTTGGAACTACACAAGCTTACCGCTCCCCCATTTAGAATATATAAGTATACGGTTTGAGGCTTAGAGTCTTCCGGATCAGTGTCAAAGCTTGTATCAACGTAACCCTCTGCGAAGAGCTCTTGATCACCTCCATAAACGAGAAACATTTCCTTAGTCCTTTTCGGGTACTTAAGGATATTCTTGACCGCTGTCCAGTGTTCCATTTTTGGATTACTTTGAAACCTTCCTGCCATACTTATGGCAAGGCTGATATCTGGTCTTGTGCACAGCATCACATACATGATAGAGCCTATGGCAGAAGCATAGGGGATGATACTCATGTTTTCTCTATCCTCTATAGTCGCTGGGCATTGAGTCTTACTTAACTCCACACCTTGTAAAACAGGCAAGAACCCCTTCTTGGACTGATCCATTTTGAACTTCTTGAAAATCCTATCAATGTATGTGCTTTGTCAAACTCCTATCAAGCATCTCGATCTATCTCTATAGATCTTGATGCATAATATGAAATCTGCTTCTCCTAGGTCCTTCATTGAAAAACTCTTGTTCAAATATTCCTTCATGTTTTCCAAAAGTTCTATATTGTTTCCAATCAGCAATATGTCATCCACATATAATATTAGAAACACTATAGAGCTCCCACTCACTTTCTTGTAAATACAAGATTCTCCAAAAACTTGTATAAACCCAAACGCTTTAATCACCTCATCAAAGTGAAGATTCCAACTCCGAGATGCTTGCACCAGTCCATAAATGGATCGCTAGAGTTTGCACACCTTGTAAGCATTCTCTGGATCGATAAAACCTTCCGGTTGCATCATATACAACTCTTCCTTAAGGAAACCGTTAAGGAACGCTGTTTTGACATCCATCTGCCAGATTTCATAATTGAAAAATGCAGCTATTACTAACATGATTCTAATGGACTTAAGCATCGCTAAAGGTGAGAAAGTCTCATCATATTCAACTCCTTGAACCTGTGAAAACCCCTTTGCCACAAGTCGAGCTTTATACACAGCGAAATTACCATTCGTGTTCGTCTTCTTCTTGAAATCCATTTATTCTGAATGGCATTTTGCCCTTCAGGTAATACTTCCAAAGTCCATACTTTGTTTTCATACATGGATCACATCTCAGGTTTCATGTCCTCTAACCATTTGTCAGAATCTGGGCCCACTATCGCTCCTCCATAGCTCGTAGGTTCATCGTTGTCCAACAACATGACCTTCAAGACAGGGTTACCGTACCACTCAGGAGCAGTACGTATCCTTGTCGACCTACTGTCACAGCCTGATTTTTGGCCCTATCTTTTTCTTTTGTTTTTCTGAGATTTTTGCTTGAGTTTTCTTGTTCCGTGGCTTTGTGGTCTGGAAACGGAAGAAGATGACCTCTTCTTTGCTTCCAGAGTGGCTTGTCAACCTCAAATCCTTCCCTAGACCTTTCCATTTTTCATCCTAGCCCAAATCCCAATATTCTTTTTATTGGGGATATTCCTTTTCTATTAAAGGAATAACTCAATTTGCCCTAGGTTCTGAAGCAACCAATATTTACATCACTCATAAAATTCCGAAATAATTCTCATAAATTGTTTGGGTCATATCTTTCTCAAATATGGCAAAATATTTCATTGGCCATGTTTCCCATCATACTCAAATAATTATTTTCCTATTCTCTCCTGAATGGCAGATTGTGAAGCAAGTGCCACTTGTCTTCGCCCAATTGACACCTAACTTCTTGGACATCTTTTCATGTCCAAATAATTGCCTCATGACAAATTTCAACTTAATTTGCCTAGTAAATATTCCTGAGCAATTTTTTCGAAGTTCCTGTCTGAGGGAATTGGTTGTGAAGGAAGTACTAGCTAGGTTAATCCAATTGAGTTGAATTTTTGCATGGTCTTTCATATCATCAAATAAAAGCTCTACACAAGAATTGAGCTCATGCTCTGCATCCCTGTGAGCACAGCTTCAAATCTTTGGTTCTGTCCAAATTTTCAGTTAGTGAAGCAAGTACATTTTATCTTGCTCCATTATGGCTGTAAATTTTTCTAGGACTTCTATTATTTATATAACCTATCTCCACCCAATTTGGGCATCCATCTAGCCAATTTTTCTCTAGAATTTTTGCAAGTTTCTGGTCAGTGGAAATTCTTGTGAAGCAAGTACCATTTTGGTTTATCCAATTGGTATGAAACCTTTTGCAGCATCTTCATATGACCAAATAACTCTGCCCTGCCCAATTTTAGCTCAAGTTGATACTCCATGTGAGAGCATCATCATGATCTTCATTCTGGACTAGATTACTTAGTTGTAAAGCAACTATATTAATTAGTGGTCCAAATCCCTCCAAACTTCACAGGATTCTTGTCCTTCCTATCATAAACACACCAGACAACTCGTTTGGCTCCAAGCTCTTCACTATTGATCACTGTAATCTGATTCAGTTTGATACAGCAAACTTCAGAGGAAAAATCCCATCGATCCAGTGCACCTCTTCTTGATCTATCGCTTCCCTCGGCCTCAGTGATGCAAGGACTCATCACTAGACAACTCGCGACAGTCTCTTGCGTCCCCTCCTTGCCGGGCACAGTGGTGCCCGCGTCGTTTGCACGCGCTCTGGATGCAGCAAACGCGCTTTGGCTCCATCTTGGCGCTGTGCTCGTCAGTTCTACACTCATCTTGACCCACAACCTTGTCCAGTAGCCTCCTCGTGATCGACTGCGTCGCCCTGAGCCCTTGCCCCCTCCGTCTTCTTCCCCGGTGAGCCATCCCCGTCGCCGAACAGTGAGCGCCCACGGGAGCGCTGTAGACGACCGGCTCTGCCCGCGCCTCGGCCGCTTCCTCACCGTGCTCCCTTAGCCGCCTCTGCCCCCGTGAGCTCTCCCCTGTGCCTTCCCCGTCGTCTACCTTTGATCCATGCATGAGCACACGCATCCGCGGCGCCGGCCACGCGTCCGTGGCGACACACGCTCGGCCTCCTCCCCCTCTGCCTATATAAGTCCACCCCGAGCGCGTTTCTCTTCACCAATCGACCTCACGCACCCCTCTAGGCCTCCCCAACCACCAAAACGAGCTCGAGGCGCTCTCTGTCCCTCCCATGGCCGCTGTGTCCGTCGCCGCCCCCTCCTAAATTCGGGCAGTGCAGCCCCTTTCTCTCTGTTCCTACACCACCACAACACTCCCAGGACCTCTTGGAGCCTCCCCATGTCTTCGCCTCGTCCCCGGAGCAGCTCGTGGTGCCGCCCCCGTCTCTGGCCAAAGCAGTCTTCCGCTGCGGTTAGCGCCCTGCTCGACCGAGCATTCCTCGGCAGTCGCGCCTTGCTGGAATCGAACTGCCTCGGCCTCCTGAGTCCAGCGGTGGTCCGGGCGCCTCAAATGGTAGCCAGTGGCGCCATGATGGCCACCGGCGCCGCGCCCCTCCCTCTGGACCATGAGCGAGATGAAGACGACGTCGACCCCTGCCCCTGGGCCCTACCTGTCGGCCTCTGCGCGTTGATCGGGCCGGCCCGCAGACATGGTTAAGTGGAGACGTACTCCGCGGAGTACACTTTGCCTTAGCCGAAAGCGCATTCCGTTTCTTCTTCGGCCGTGAGTACGTTTTCCTCTCTGGAAAGCGTATTATCTCAAAACCGCTTCTGTCTTATCCACTCAGGGACTTGTTTGTGATGATATTTTTGCAGAAAAGTCCCTGATCTTCATCTCTTCACAACTTTTTACCTGTAACTCCGATTGAGGTGAATCTAACGCCCACTTCTTCGTCTCGTCGAGCCCAAACTTTTGGTACCGTTTTCACTATGGTTTGACATTATGAAAATGACCATTTTGCCCTTGCGCCTAATAAGCCCCCTCCGAGAGAGTACCCTCTTTGGCGATTCTTTCCGCGGTCGTTCCGCACTTCTCACCGGAGCCTTATTCATACCCATGCAAGCCACAACCACCATTTTCATGATAGCCATGCAGAAGCATTGGTTTCCAACTTGAATCTTTACTAACTGTTTGATTGTTTTGCTACTGTTGTCGGTATTTCGGTTATGCTTATGGATCGGTGTTTACCGTCATGCTATGTTTTCTTGCACTCTGTTATTATGTTCTTCATGCTAGTATTACTTTAATATTGGCAATGTTTGGTAGTAGTACATGTTGGTGATGGTCTTTGGTGCATGACTATCGTATGTTCCGGGTACCGCCGTTATGCATGTTTCTTTGCATCCAGTTGATTAAATACTTGCATGATAGTTTTATCGTTACGTTATTGCATGGTATTTATTATTGATGCTAGTGGTCATGTCATGCTATGGGTAGTGTGCTAGTTGTGATATTCATGCTCGTCAGTATGCCATGCTCATCTGGATAAATGGTTACATGTTGTTGCTATGCTTGTTGATTATGATGCACCCCCATGCTTATGTTTGATATCATGTTCATGCATTGTAGTTGCATCCTGTTATTTTTGTCATGGCTCAGCATATTGCATTCAAGTTTAACTGGATTAAATTGAACTTGAACAATTGTTGGCTGAGTCATGGTGCCACCATAACAATCTGACCAGTGCAACCACGCTTACCCTATGGGGGGTTCCTAACTGGGTCTATTGTCATGCCTCTCACCGGTGCCACCATGAGGGAAGGTTATCTTGTGGCGCTACCACGATCGGTAGGACGGCATAAGCCTTGTGTGCCTGTTGTTGAGTATGGATCCTTGTCCCTGTTAGGGACCGTTTTGCCACGACGGTGGCCGTTGGTGCCTTTGGTAGGCACGAGGCCACCCAAGACTTTGCCGAAAGGGGAGTTGGTCCGAGTGGCCAGGAGGGTGTCATGGCAGTAGATCGGTTTTTTCGGAACCCTTTGGTCCAACCGAATGGGAGTGCGAGGCTAGGGTTCCGTCGTGTGGGTACAGTGTGCTAACCTCTGTAGAGTGTGTGTGTGTGTGTGTGTGTGTGTGTGTGTGTGTTAAATCTATCGATAGCCGTGCTCACGGATATGGGCCCAGTTCGTAGTTGGTCACACTATGGGTCAACAGTAATAATAATGTGCTTAATAACAACCCCGGTTCGATGATGAAATAAGTTGGTTGATATTTATGTGATCGTAAGAGGATCACTGTGGTATCGTGAATACCGAATTGTTGGATACTTGTGGTGTTATGCGAGAGTCAAGGGTAAAGTTAAACCTCCATGTGGTCATGAATGATTACTACGGTATTGTGAATACCAAGCTTGATTTGATCATGAGATGATCGTGTGATGTGCGTGATGGTAAGTTGGTGCAGGTGATTGTTACGAGATAACCCGAGCAGAGTAAGTTGGTGCATGATAGTTTCATCATGTTGCATGATAGTCTTGTCATGTTCATATGTTTATGCCATGCTTGTATTGTTCTAGCTGTATCATCTTGTTCATGCTATGATTGATCTAATAGTATCATGTTAATCCTTGTTAATCTGTAATTGTCATGCTATTGTCTGTCTTGATTACTTTGGTTGATGTGAGCTTGCAAGTACATTCAATGTACTGACCTGGTGTGTCATGCCAGTTTGCAGGTCATGCCGGATATGATTGCTTGTTTGCTATGATTTCTTGTTTGCGAGCTAGGATAAGCGTTCCAGCCAGAGACCCTGCGGAGTGGAGTTCATCACCATCGTTGTTATTCCACTGCCAGTAGTCATTCCACTGTGTCGAGTTGTTCTGCTGCTTGCATGGAACAACCATGGCAGGCGTAGTGTCGCCGTACCAATGTAACCGCCCTGTACCCATATAGATTGCAATAAAGAGTTGGTTTGTTTTATGCTAAGCAGTGCCGTATTCCAGAAGACTTCTCCTTGATCTCTAGGCTGGAATACGGGACGTTCCGGTTTCTCTGAGCCGGGGTGCCACACCTACGAGGTTCGATAGTAACTTGATCCCAAGCTTCATGATCACCATCATTAGCTTCCTCTTCAACGGGCGTAGGTGCCACCAAAACTTCTTTCTACGCTGCACTATTCTCTGGCTGAAGTAAAGGTTCAACAGCCTCATCAAGTTCTATCTTCCTCCCACTCAATTCTTTCGAGTGAAACTCTTTCTCGAGAAAGGACCCGTTATTAGTGACAAACACTTTGCCTTCAGATCTGAGATAGACAGTATACCCAGCCGTCTCTTTTGGTATCCTATGAAGGCGCATTTGTCCGCTTTGGGTTTGAGTTTTTCCGGCTGAAGCCTTTTGACATAAGCATCGCAACCCCAAACCTTAAGAAACGACAACTTATGTTTCTTGCGAAACCATAGTTCATACGATGTCGTCTCCACGGACTTCGATGGTGTCCTATTTAAAGTGAATGCAACTATCTCTAATGCATAAACCCAAAACAATAGTGGCAGATCGGCAAAAGACATCATAGAATGCACCATATCCAATAAGGTACGATTACGATGTTCGGACACACCATTATGCTGTGGTGTTCCAGGTGGCGTCAACTGTGAAACAGTTCCACATTGTCTTAAGTGATTGCAAACTCATAACTCAGATACTCTTCCCCTCGATCAGATTGTAGGAATTTGATCTTCTTGTTATGATGATTCTGAACTTCACTCTAAAAATTCTTGAACTTTTCAAACGGTTCAGACTTATGCTTCATTAAGTAAATATACCCATATCTAATCAAATCATCGATGAAGGTGAGAAAGTAACGATATACACCGCGCGCGTCAACACTCATCGGACCGCACACATCAGTATGTATTTCCAACAAGTCACTTGCCCGTTCCATTGTTCTGGAAAACAGGGTTTTAGTCATCTTGCTCATGAGGCATGGTTCGCATGTGTCAAGTGATTCAAAATCAAGTGACTCCAAAAGTCCATCAGCATGGAGTTTCTTCGTGCGTTTTAGACCAATATGACCTATGCGGCAGTGCCACAAGAAAGAGGTACTATCATTATCAACTCTATATCTTTTGGCATCAATGTTATGAACATGTGTATCATCACTATCGAGATTCAATAAGAATAAACTCCTCACAATGGGTGCATGCCCATAAAATATATTACCCATATAAATAGAACAACCATTATTCTCTAATTTAATGAGTAACCGTCTCACATTAAGCAAGATCCAAATATAATTTTCATGCTCAACGCATGCACTAAATAACAATTATTCAGGTTCATCACTAATCCTAAGCGAGCGTGCCGACGGCGACCACTTCGGAGTTCCTCGTCATGTCTGGGGTCTCATCCAGGACTCCGAACAACCTTCGGTCACCACCATAACAGCTCAACTATACTTACATCGTCACCAAATGTTAAGTGTGTAGACCCTGCGGGTTCAAGAACTATGCATACATGACCGAGACACCTCTACGGGCAATAAACAATAGCAGGATCTAGATGCCCATATTGGTTCCTACATATTCTACGAAGATCGTTATCGGTCAAACCTCGATGCCAAGGATTCAGATAATCCCGTATGTAGTTCCCTTTGTCCATCAGTATGTTACTTGCCTGAGATTCGATCGTCATCATCGCCATACCTAGTTCAATCTCGTTACAGGCAAGTCTCTTTACTCATTACGTAATACAAGATCCCATGGCTAATCCATTAGTCAGATTTCTTGCAAGCTCATTGTGATGCTGTATGACCGAGTGGGCCGTGAGATACCTCTCTTTCATACGGAGTGACAAATCCCAGTCTTAATCCATGCCAACTCGACATACACCCTTGGAGATACCTGTAGAGCATGTTTATAGTCACCTAGTTACGTTGCGACATTTGATACACACAAGGTATTCCTCCGTTGTCAGTGAGTTGCATGATCTCATGGTCATAAGAACAGATGACATGCAGAAAACGATAGCAATAAACTTGATATGATCATATGCTATGCTTATAGTTTGGGTTTCGTCCATCACATCATTCTCCTAATGATGTGATCCCATTTATCAAATGACAACTCATGTCTATGAGTAGTAAACCATAGCCATCTTTGATCAACAAGCTAGTCCAGTAGAGGCTCACTAGCGACATGTTGTTGTCTATGTATCCACACATGTATTTGAGTTTCCAATAAATACAATTATAGCATGGACATTAAACGATTACCATGAAAAAGGAAATATAATAATAACTACTTTATTATTGCCTATAGGGAATATTTCCAACACTTTGACATATGCATATAGCTGTCGGTACTAAAAGCGGGAGTACTCGTGTAGGGTGTCCCGAGGTGTGGATCTCGGATCTATGGGTAATAGGAGACGAAGGGCAGTATTTACCCAGGTTTGGGCCCTCTCGAAGAGGTAATACCTACCCTATGTCCTGCTTTGATTGTAGTGATGATGATGTATTGAGTACAAGCTTGATCTACATCGAGATTATAAGTTGTGTTCTAACCCTAAGGCTAGATGGTTGTAATTGTGACCGTGGTCTCTATGTACTAAACCCCTTTGTTTATATAGACACTGGGGATACCTAGGGTTACACATGGTCGGTTGCCAATCTAGGGATACATACGCCAGCGGCTAACACAGTTCTTGGAGTACACGTCAAGTCTTTGGTGAAGTCCACCTTGATCACGTCAAAGTACGAGGCTCAGAGTCCTTCACTGTAACAACGATGGGCCATGGGCTCGGCCCATGGAGTATGGGCCAACTAGGTTGGTACCCCGTAGTACAGGACACTATCCGTAGCCCCTAAACTGATCTTCGACGCCAGGGACGACAACCTTCCTCGGACACATGACCGCCGCTTTAGGGTCTTCGTCTTAACATTCGAGTTCCTTTAAATAATTCTCCATGTATCCCTAGATTCCTTTATATTCTTAGCATTTACCAAGTTCATCCTCAAAGGGACTGCTTGCCATTCCTACATTTCCCCAACCCAAATCTTAAGCATCCAAAGACAGGGGATAACTTAGCCTCGAAGGCCAACCGCGTAGGTGGGAACAGTGCCCCCTAGTCTGACAGCTTTACCGAAGTGTCACCACTTATACCGAAACAAGTCAGTTACTATTACTCGAATCGCAGCCCGAGGTGGTTTTCCCATTGGCACGTCTCATCAAGGCAGAGATCATGCCCGTATTTTGGGGGATATCATCAAGATTTTGTTTTACCCCACACGCATAATGGCATCTTTTGTTGGGTCATGGCGATTTTTACGGTGCAACAAAGGGGGACTCTTGGCCTTTCATAGGCCTATAAGAGCAAAGAGTAGCAGTAGTACTTTTCCCATGCTCCCATTCCATCACCCTCGTACACAGCCTCCTGACCTTTAGTGCCTAGATCCAATCTCAAATTCACCCATCTCCTTCGGTGCTCACAGCTCCAACTTTCAGCAATGGCCGATGCCACCCTCAAAGGTCGCTGCATAGGCTACCACGTCACGGAGGGCATGATTCAGGAGCTCCAGAATGTGGGATACATCCCTGACAACGCCACTTTCCAGCCTCCAAAGCCAAACCAACGGATCCCTACTCCCAAGCCATAGGAGAGGGTTGTATTTGTTCCCCACCTCATCCGAGGTCTGGGATTTACCAAGCAACCCTTTGTGCGTGGGATCCTATTTTACTAGGGGCTAGATTTACATCATCTAGCCCCGGCCCAAACTTCATTCTCCACCTCACAGCCTTCATCATGGTTTGTGAGGCCTTCCTCCGCATCGCGCCACACTTTGACATATGGCTGAAGACATTTGGTATCAAGCCGAAGAGCAGCGGCGGCGATCTAGCAGAGTACGGAGGGGCGATGATTATCAAGATCCATAAGGTTACCTGGTTCAAAGGCACCTTCATGGAGACAATCAAGGAATGGCAACGAGAGTGGTTCTACATCTCCGAACCACTCGCTGGCAGCAAGGCCGAAGTCCCAGCCTTCTCAGTGGCTCCTTCGAGGAGGCTCGTCTCTTGGAAGAAGAATGGCCTAGACTGGGGCAACCTTGAAGAGGTGACCGCGCTACAAAAGCGGACCACATCCTTGGCAGATAAGAAGAAGATCAAGCTGGTGGATGTGGTGGACGTTATGTTCCATCATCGTATCACCCACTTCAGCTTCGGGCGAGCTGTGGGATTACAGGCCCGAGGACGCCTCGATAGTGCAGCACTTATTCTACACTAATCTAGCCGGGATCTAGAAGATACTGTTCAAGGCGTCCAAGAAGGAGTTCCCCAAGGCGTCAGTGGATTGCGGCTTCAATGCAGCACAGGATGCTCACGAGGTAACCACGTCTTTATAGTGTCTTTTTTTATTTTCCCATTGTTCGTGGATCCTTCTATTAGGATGATTAAATTTATCCTTTCTTCATCAGAAATGGATCCCCAAGGCACAACTAATGTTGCGCCTGGTCTTGATAAGCCATAAGTATAGGGGATCACGACAGTCTTCGAGGGTAGTATTTCACCCAAATTTATTGATTCGACACAAGGGGAGCCAAAGAATATTTGTAAGTATTAGCAGTTGAGTTGTGAATTCAACCACACCTGGGGAACTAAATATCCGTAGCAAAGTGATCAATAGCATAGTAGTATGATAGTTTGATAGCAGTGATAAGACTAGCAACAGTGACAGTAATAGTAGCAGTTTTGCAGTGATTGTAACAGCAGCAACAACGATATTAACTTAGCAAAAACCAATATGACAGAAATGTAGGCATTAGATCAGTGATGGATAATTATGTTGGATGATATTCATCATGCAACAGTCATAACCTACTACAATACACAAAGCTATTCATCAGTATACTGTAGGCATGTATTTCATATATAGTCATACATGCTTATAGTAAGAACTTGCATGACATCTTTTGTCCTATCCTCCCGTGGCAGTGGTGTCCATAAGGAAATCTAAGGGATATTAAGGCCTCCTTTTAATAGAGAATCAGAAGAAAGCATTAGCACATAATGAATACATGAACTCCCCAAACTACGGTAATCATCGGAAAGAATCCCAATTATTCTCACCTTGGGGTATGTGGATCATAACACATAATAGGTGCATACAACTTGCAAGATAGGATCAAGAACACAAAAATATTCATGAAAAAATAAAGGTCCAGATCTGAAATCATGGCACTCGAGCCCTGGTGACAAGCATTAAGGATAGCAAAGTCATAGCAACATCAATCTCAGAACATAGTGGACACTAGGGATCAAGCCCTCACAAAACTGATTTGATTACATGACAAACCTCATCCAACCCACCGTCCAGCAAGCCTATGAAGGAATTACTCACTCCCGGTGGTGAGCATCATAGAATTGTTGATGGAGGATGGTTGATGATGACGACGGCTTCGAATCCCCCTCTCTATAGCCCCGAACAGACTCCAGATCGGCCATCTTGATGAAAAACAGGAGGTGGCGGCTGCTCCGTATCGTAAAACATGATGATTCTTTCTCTCTGATTTTTTCTCCGCAATAGGTACTTAATTATGGAGATGGAGTTAGGGTTGCCGGAGCTTCCAAGGGCCCACAAGCCTGGTAGGTGCGCCCTTGGGGGGGGGGGGTAGGCGTGCCCCTTGGCTTGTGGCCCCTGGGTGGACCCCCTTTGGTAGTTCCCTTCCCCAATATTTTTAATATATTATGAAAATATTCTCCGTAAATTTTCAGATCAATCTGAGAACTTCTATTTCTGCACAAAAATAACACCATGGCAATTCTCCTGAAAAAAACGTTAGTCCGGGTTAGTTCCATTCAAATCATGCAAATTAGAGTCCAAAACAAGAGCGAAAGTTTTTGGAAAAGTAGATACGTTTGGGACGTATCACCTGGCCCATTGCCCGAGGAGGTAGGATCTCCTCAGATCGAGGCGCTCTTGGCCGAGGAGCCATATGTGGTTCCGGCCAAGAAGCAGAAGCGGCCGAAGGGGAAGGTCGGCCTGCACATCCGAGACCACTCGGAAGCCAGGTCTGAAGAATCTCATGCCTCCTCCATCGACAAGGGGGGGGAAGAGAAATAAGATGATGCGGGGGAAGAAGTATCCTCCCCGAAGTGGAAGAAGGCACCGTTTGAGGATGTCGAGGAGGAAGAGCACCCTCGGGCCGGCAGAAGACTGCGCAAGACCTCGGCCGAACCAGCCGGATAATAGCGAGCGCCCACCCAGGTCACTCTCTCTGACTCCTTGGAGGACGTCCTCACACAGCCGCTCATGATGAAGTCGGCTCCCCGGAGGTATTCTTTATAGAATGCCGACAATTCCTTTATAAACACATGTTTTGATGCATGATAGTTGACTTACATTTTCCAGCCCACAATGCGTCGTCATCGGTGACATGACCGAGGATGTTGGGCTCCCTCCACCCCTTATGGCGGAGAGCGGGTCCGCCGAGCACACAGTGCCCCCCCACCGCTCGTGACGTGCTGGGGGAAGCGACATCTCGCCCGACCCCAACCGTCGACAACCCAGGGGCGGGTGTCGAGGCTTCTTGGCTGAGGTCCAAACTTCAGACACCATGGACCAAGGGGAAGAAGTCCCCTTGGTCAAAGAAGGCGGGCTGGGCCGAACAGAATCCTCGGCTGAGGTGACTTAGCCGTCGTCACAGCAGCCGGAGGCCCCCATCCCTACTGCCACGGTGGGTGGACCCGAGGTGACTCTGTCTACCCCTCCTGCCCCAGGGCAGGTCCATAAGGGGTGGCCTGAGGATATAGAGGTGGCTTGAGCGAGCTCCTCCATCATGGAAGAACATCATAACCTCATTGTTACGACGTTGGGCAGCTTCTAGTCCGTAGAGGCTTAAATGCATGAGGTCTTCAAGGGCCTCTTTAGAGGCTACGGGGTATGTTTCAAACATCCTTGCGTACCCCCTTTTCTTTTATTTGTTATTTATATTTTAGTTTGACTTGTCCCATTTAGTTTCCCTCTTCAGACATGACTGAAAAACTGCCTGAAGACTATAAAACTGTGCATAGTACTCATAAGAACGTAAGAGGAAGTAGCCCACGAGCCCTAAGTTTGTTTTAAAAAATTGACTTGGGGGTCGATTAGTATATTTATGAAAGCAAACATGCAGTAGCCCCTGAGACTCTCATTGGATTTGAAAAACCAAACAGAGCATCAAAATCAATTTCGGGAGACTAATGTTCACTTGTGTGTAGTGGCCTCGGCTTCATCTCCGAGCTCTAATTAACTTTGAGGAGTTAGCGGAGATGAACCGGAATCTCAAGCGATCCAAAGAGGATCTCAATCTGATGCAAATGTCAATAGAACGGGCTAAAGGTAAACGAAAAGCTGACGCTTTAGCCAATGTTGTTGAGCATTTAATTTAGCTTATTCTAATGCCGAGTTGTTTGACGTCAGTTGCGACCGCGGAGCTTCAGGCCCTGAAGGCTAAGCTGAAGAAGGCTCGACAAGAGGCCGAGAAGCAAAAGGCCGCGGTGGTGAAGGCCAACAAAGAGCTGGCTGAGGAGAAGGTGGCCCGCGACAAGGACCAGGCTTGGGTCCTTGAGGTCGAGCAAAACCTGAAGGGGTTGTATGCGGAACATGGTGATAACCCACAAGTATAGAGGATCGCAACAGTTTTCCATGGTAGAGTATTCAACCAAAATTTATTGATTCGACACAAGGGGAGCCAAAGAATATAACGAGTACTAGTAGTTGAGTTGTCAATTCAACCACAACTGAAGGTCTTAACATTTGCAGCAAAGTATTTAGTAGCAAAGTAGTATGGATGTAATGGTAACAGTGACAAAAGTAACAGTGGAAAAAGTAAATGTAGCAGTTTTGTAGTGATTTTAACAGCAGTAGCAATGAAAGTAACTTAGCAAAGATCAATATGTGAAAAGCTCGTAGGCATTAGATCGGCAATGATAATTGTGTTGGATAATATTCATCATGTAGCAGTCATAAACTAGGGTGACACAGAACTAGCTCCAATTCATCAATATAATGTAGGCATGTATTCCATATATAGTCATGCGTGCTTATGGAAAAGAACTTGCATGACATCTTTTGTCCTACCCTACCGTGGCAGCGGGGTCCTAATGGAAACTAAGGGATATTAAGGCCTCCTTTTAATAGAGAACCGGACCAAAGCATTAGCACTTAGTGAATACATGAAGTCCTCAAACTACAGTAATCACTGGAAACAATCCCAATTATTGTCACCTTGGGGTATGCGGATCATAACTCGTAATAGGTGTCTACAACTTGCAAGATAGGATCAAGAACTCACATATATTCATGAAGACATAGTAGGTTCTACAACAAGAACCCCCCTTTAACAACGCATGATTTGCAACTCTTGAAGGATGTGTTGTTAAGTATCTTCTCTACCTACGCATATATGCATTGGTACTCTGTTTGTTGCTAGTGGTGTGAACAACAACGAATACTATGTGATGCTATGCGTTGCTACTCAAAATTTAGTTCAATAACGATTAGACATAATTCATATGTGCACTGTGCAGATCACATGTTATTATTCCATCACATGAATTAAAAAGGAAAAAGTGGCTCATGATACTCGAACCAGGAACCTCACGATTATTAACCAAGTTACAAACCACCTGAGACAACTACCTCATGTTGTTTCCAATAAGATTCCTTTTAAATGAACCAACGCGCACGCACCTGGGACATAGCTATTCCAGGCCTGCTTCTAAAAAAGAAAGCAAGTCCAGGCCCAGGAACATGCACACGGGGATTAGCGAAATGGGCCGCCGCTGATTTTTAAGGTTGCTCAGTTGCTACTTGCAATTTACTCACAAAAAATATCTATTTGTACAAATTCTCTAAAAAAGATTGCTACTTGTACGTTACACTCAAAATGAAGTTGCTACTTGTACGTTACACTCCAAATGAAGTTGCTACTTGTACATTACACTCAAAATGAAGTTGCTACTTGTACGTGTATGTTCACTTGAAATCCGACATTTTATCAAATAAAGAATCTATTTATAAAAATATTTGTATTTTAAAAATTTTATATAACTATGTCAAAAAACAAGTAGCGCAAATTTTGTTCATGCAAGTGAAAATTGTTCTTGTAATTTTGGAGAGTTCGTGTTTCTTAGAAAACATGGAATTTCTATTTTTTGGAAAAGAAACCTTCGTGTATTTCCATAATGTTCATCGTGCATTTTTAATTATACATGCTCCATTTCATGAAAACATATCATGTATTTAGCAATTGTCCATCATATATTTGAATAATGTTCATCATGTATTACCAAAACGTCATAGTGAATTTTAAAAATATTTATTGTGTATTCAAAATTTATTCATCATGTATTTTAAAAAATACTCACATATTTCAAAGGAAAATACGTATCTGAGGAAAAAAAAAGCACATCATGTATTTTAAACGTGTTCATTGTGTATTCCAAAATGTTCATCGTGTATTTAAAAATGTTTAATATATATTTCAAAATGTTTATCGTGTTTTAGAAATGTTCATCACATATTGAAAAATGCCATTGCGCAATTAGAAAAAGTTCATTGTATATTTTAAAAACTCATATATAAAAATATTCTAAATAAAAAACATGAAAGACACAAAAAAATCCTAGGGTTCCTTGTCACTGTCTCGGTGCCTTTCCTTTCTTTGGTCGAACGACCTCGCGTCATTGCCTTGAGGAGTGGTGACCCCTCCCTTTCCTCTGTTATTAGTTCTAGTACGTCATCATTCGCTTGGGTATTGGTTCCTTGGTGACATAGACATGGTGGTGGCAACAATGGCACATGGTGGTGGCGGCAAAGGTAATCATCCACCACAGCCTCCTTGCTCACGAACTCGCCGTAGATTTGGCCCTCCACCAACCGGTGATGCATGAGAAGGGTGATGTTTGTAGCGTTGGTCCTTCTGCGCTAGCCGAAATGCCAACACCGGTGGCGCCAGCTGCTCCTTCGCCATGATGATGTTGAAGTGTGCACTATGCCTACTCCATGGTGACGATGGCATGGACCGGCGTGGGCACGGGCACCGGCTCATCGTCGGACGCCTTCTCCATCGTAGGGTCATTGTCGCTCACCTCAGACGAATTCGCTGGCAAGCCGGCCGCAAGACCACCTAACTCGTACTTCTGCTTCGTCGAGAGGGTCTTCCACAACGAGCTAGAGCTTGCCGTCATGGCGGAGGTGGTGCACAGAGGACGAACAAAAGCGATCGGGGAGTGCGCGATCGCGTGCAGCGTGTTGTTTCAATGTGGGCAATCAGATTGGGTTTCCCAATCTCCATGACAGTTTAATGTTGGTGGGCGGATGGATGGGCGTTAGATAGTCGTCTCGTAGCCCCATGCGATCATGTTCCTCCGGCATGGAACATGCGCAGAAACCAGGACGCGACGTGGGCAGCGCTCTCGGCTGTCATGCCACTTCAATTCCAGTTCCAGTGATAGGTTGTGTCCGTGCTGGGCCATCATGATTGTGGCACGACTAGCGGAGGGCGGTTGCGTGTGAGAGGGCGAGGGCGTCAGAATTATTTTTCGATAAGACCGGGGTGTCAGACGCGTATGTGGCATCAGTCGGACGCCCACAATCCTTTCGCTTTGCGGAAAATGGACACGGACGTGCCCACATACAAATAGGGGTTCATATTAGATGAAAAATTACATCCGGACATCATGTTTCATATGTGCATTTTAAGAGTCCGCTTTGAAGATACCCTAAATATTTATGTCCTCTATATCTAAATATAAGACGGTTTTGTAGTTTAAAACTTAAAAAACATCTTATACGGACAGTATTTTGGTAAATTTGATGATATGAACAAAGTAAGTGGTATATCTAAGAATTTTCGAACCAACCAGATTAATCAAAACTAATAATAATGTAACATGGCAACCCAACAGAGAAAAACATCGTATATAAAAAAATGAGCGCACGATGCGAGATGTTTTTGGACGTGCGTGGCGGGATCTAGGAAATTTCAGGTGACCATATATAATTACTTCTAGCTCTAAAAGAAAATTTTATCTCCCTCAAACCCACTACCGCAACGCCTCCGCAACGCCGCCGGCTCTCTCGCTGCAACCGCCCCCTATACTAGCGCCGCCGCTCTCATCTGACCGCCGCTGCTCGTGCCTTCATGGCTCACCTCCCCATCGGATCTAGCCTCTCCTGTGTTTTTCCTCTCCATCCGGTTAACCCCTCCCCGTCGTTCTCTCGCCGCTCGTTTACCTTGCGCCGGCGAGACAAAGAGGAGCACCGTGAGGAAGTCGGTCGCCACCCATACCCTCACTGCCTCCGTCGTTCTCATTCATCCCCCTCCTTTCTCCTGGATAATGCGGCAATGGCAAGGTCCACGGCGCTGGGCCACCTCCGATGTGGGACGGCAAAAGTTCGGGCTCCACCCGCATCGCCTCCTCAATGGTCTCCGGCCAGCAGCCGCGCTCGTGGCACGTCCATTCGCCTCAGGTATCTCCACCTCGCCAATGCCTCCTCGTAGTCGCTTCGCTTATTTCCCGCCGCGGCAGCACCGCCGGCATGGTACGTGCACCTTCAAGGCCACTGTATGGCTCAACCCGCATTAGTCCAGATGCCTACTCCCCCTGTCGCCCGCTTGTTTGATTGCATGCTAACAACTCAAACTAATTCACCAATGGATTTTCAACTTACCTTTGTTAACTTTTTTAGGCTAACTCACCTTTGCTAACTGTCGGATTTCGGGTTCCGGCAGACCCTTGAGGTTCGAACACTGGGGTGCGCGCGGAGATCCAACCCTCCACCGTCTCGCACCTCGCCGAATCGCTGGGACCTAAACTACTAAGCGGAACAGCACAAGAGACACGAGATTTATACTGGTTCAGGCCACCATTGTGGTGTAATACCCTACTCCAGTGTGTGGTGTGGTGGATTGCCTCTTGGGCTGATGAGGAACAATACAAGGAAGAACAGCCTCGCGAGGGTCTGTTCTTGGCGGGTGTGATGATCTGCTGGGGGGGGGGGTTTAGTTGCTCTAGCTACTGGTTTCTTGATGAGGGTTCGGATCTGGATCCCCCTCCACTGGGGGTGGCTACTCCTATTTATAGGCGAAGGCCACAGGCCTCTTCCAAATATTGTGCGGGAAGGCGCCAACAATTGGCCATTTTGAAGGGGAACAGCGGGTACACTTATCTGACCAAAGTTGGTCCTCGCCGCCAAAGGCTTTGGTGATAACGCCGCTTGGGCTCCACGATGACTCCTTCCAGCCGTTGGGCTGGTCTTGGTCTTGTTGCACAAACGGATGCCTTTGCTTGATGCTCTCGCGCGCTTGCTCCTTTGCACCAAAGAGGAAAGGAGGACGCTGCAGGCTGGCGCCGACTGGCGCCCTTGGTAAATCATGGCTTGCGTCATGGGCACCTCGCGAGGTACCCTGCCTTGAACTCTCCGCCTCCTCATGAGCCAGCCTGACGAGGCCGTGCTTGAGGAAGCTCCTTGTCGTCCGCCCCGCTAGGCCTCCTTCGAGCCACGCCGCAGGCCGTAGGTAGGCAAGTCTGGGGACCCCCGTTCCCAGAACACCGACAGTAGCCCCCGGGCCCACGGCGCGCCCGAACTTGGCCGAGCAGAGAGGCGAAAGGGCAAGTGCGAAGCGTTGCGGGCCCTAACAGACTGTGACCTTGGGCGCCGCCTGGCGCTTGATTGGACGTGGGCGGCACCGTTCCCCCACGCCTCCTTATTTCGTGCCTTGCTAGGCGGACACGCTGCTGTACACATCCTTTCCCCCTTCTGCTGCTTGAGCGCTCCCTGTCCTTCCTTCCCTCGAACTCCAGCTCTTGCATCCACTCTGATCTCGAACCTTCCCCATCTCCTTCCTGCCGTCATTGCCCCGGCAAGGAAGTGAAAAGGGAAGAAACCCGTGCCGCCGCCTCGCTCGCCGTCGACGGCGGCCCCCGCCGTCGATCGGCCGGTCATAGTCAACCAAGAGGGCCTGGGCAAGGTCCGCTCGGCCCTGGCCACCATCTTCAATGAGTGCGGGAGGACGACGGCCTGGCACAATGTCTCGCTTCTCCGTTGACAGATTCCCACCGAGGTCCCAGATTACCGCCCGGCGCCCTTTAGGCGGGACTGGTTCCCCCTTCTCGATTTCTTCAATGTCGTGCTTTCCCATTACCAGATCCATATGATGCATCTGGGTCCTGAATCCATCACCCTTCTCGCGGTATTTGCATTTGTTTGTGAGGCAATGACGGGCATCATCCCTTCTGTTGCCTTGCTGCGCCACTTCTTCTCTCTGCGCCTCGTCGACTCCATTCAGTGCTCGGGGTGCGTGAGCTTCATCGCTGCGCCCGAGACAACGGCTTCCGGAATTGACTTCAGCCTTCCTCCGCCCTCGCCTTTGGGTTTCACGGCGGTGGCTGTCAGACGTGGACGTTGGGGTGCCCAGCCCCCTGCTGACGGAGCCATCTTCGCCCGCAGTCCCCAACTCAGGCTGGGGCCAAGTGACACTCGCGGCCCCCGGTTTGCCTTCGTCTGGCACCGCTTCGAGTTCCTGAGAAAGCTTGGGGTGACGGCGCCCAAGGTGGTGAAGGAGCTCCTGCTATGCCGTATCGCTCCTCTCCAACGCCACTTCCACCGGATGTGGGTCTTCAGCGGGCTTGATGATCGTATGAGGCTCGAAAAGAGGACTGGCCTTTGAAGCACCGAGGACTATGCTCCCAGTCTGTTGGTGACCCCAACCCGGTGGCATCCGGCATGGAGGGGCCTTGCTGTACTTCTGCCGTAAGCAGGCGACTTTGTGAACGGATGCCTATCTTTGACGAATGGGGCGCGCCACTGGCCAGCCTGGGGGCCTCATGAGAATCCGGTGGTGGTGATCGCCCTTCGATCGGCCAAGGCGACTCCTCCTCAAGTGGCGGGGCAGGGAGGCACGAGCCGCCAGAGGCCGAAGGGACCCCCGCCAGGGTGACGGCGCCGGGCGACGCTCATGAGGGAGCAGCTCCTGAGGCTCATGCCGCCGCGGCTGAGGGCGGCAGGCAGCCTGCGGCGCTGGGTGAGGCCCCCGAGGCCCCTGCTTCTTCTCTCGGTGAGGCGACCAGCAGCGCGCGTTAGGCGGACGCCCCTGACACAGGTCACCTTGATGCTTCTCCCTCGTCGCAGGATGACCCCTGCGCTCAAATCTTGGGTCGCCTCCGCGTGGACTTCGAGGCCCTCCGGAAGAGAAGGGAGGCCCTGGGCAATGATTACCCTTGTCGCCTGCTGAAGCATAGGAAGTACTTCGCCACTGATGAGTAAGACTTCTCCTTCTCCAGCTCCTGATCCTTCTGCTGCTTGTACTGATCCTTGCCCTGCAGGCCCCTTCCTGCCGAGCTCACGGAGACGGGTGAGGAGCCGTCCCCGGCCGCCCCTCCCGTCCTTGAGTGCTCCGGCGGTGGAGCCCTTGTGGTGAGGGCGATCAGAAGCGAACTGCCCGAGGCGTCAAGCCTGCGCGCCTCGCGACCCTACTGCGAGCCTTCTCGTGGCATAGCTAGCCTACCATGGGCTTCTCGCACAGTCGTGGGCGGCGATTGGCTAAGCGCTTCTGCGCCCGCCGTCTAGGGGTGGGCTGGCTCCGAGCCGGGCTTCTGGCGCTGGCGTGCCCGGCCGTCGCGAGTGCGGCTCGGCCCCCTGCCGGAGGGGAGTGCTGATCGTGGCTCCCGGCGCTGGGGCGGTTGATGGTGTGGAAGGGCGTGCAGCGCGCCCGGAGCGCCAGCGCTCTTCGCGAAGATTTCTTTGAAGGGCGGCCGACACGGTGAGCCTTCTTGGTGAAGAGCTCACGACGAAGACGCGCCTTGAGGCCGAGGCTGCGCTGGCCGCAGAGAGGCGTGAGCTGGAGGGCGCTGTCGCCCTTGCGCACCACCAGCGCGATCTTGATGATGAAGAGGCCAAGGCGTCGCTGGCAGCCTCTCGGGAGGCCTGTTCTCGGGCCGTCGAGGAGGCCCGGGAAGCTAACAGCGGCGAGAGGCGGCGGAGGAACGAGCACGGGAACTCCTGGCCCGGTGTCACTCCCTGGAGGAGCAAGTAGAGCTGCGCGAGGCAGCCCTCTCGTCGATGAAGGTGGCCTCCGGCGACCCGGCGGAGCTCCAGAAGCGTGAGGAGGCGTTGACGCTTGAAGCCGCCGAACGCGTCTTGTGTAGTCTGAGCGCTTGGAGACGAGGGAGCGCTTGGCGACGCGGGCAGAGGATGAGGTCGCTGCACGGGAAGCCCGCGTCCTGGAGGAGGTCGGACGCCGAGTGGCGACGGCGCGCTCGAACCTCGAGCGCGAGTTTGAGGAGAGGCTGGGGTTGATCAAGGCCGAGGCTGAGGGTAGGACTGCTGCCTTGAGGGCCAAGCTGGAGGAGGCGACGCGGCGGGCCGATGCTCTTCGGGCCGCCCTCGAGGTGGCGCAGGGGGAGTCAACCACCTCTCAGGCCGAGGCGCTCCTTCTTTGCCAACGGGTGGAGGAGGCCGAGGCCATCGCGCGACAGAATGCGGACGAGATACGTCAGCAGCGAATCCTAGAGCATGAGCATGGCCCCATGCTCGCCACGCTCCGGGAGAGAGCCAACACAGCCGTGGGTAACATCTGCGAGGCGGCTGTTGGCGAGCCGCACGCGGTTAACTACGCCGGCAACCTTCAGTTCTTCACCGACGTGGTGGCGCGGCTGGAGGCGCTGGTCGGTCAGGGGCCAATAGGTTGGTGGAGGAGAGGAGGCGCTGCTTGGCGTGCCTTTTCGTGTCTTCAGCCATCTCGAACATGGACCCCACTCGACTTTGGCGCAGCCATCGCCTTCAGTTCCTCAGCCGTCCGGGCGACTTCGGCGACCGGGTGGAAGACAATGTGGATGCTCTCGTCGTGGCCTTTGCTTCGCATAACGACGGGCGTGGTCGTGGCCGGCGATGAGGGCGGCGTGGTGAACGGCCCAGACGCCGCCGATGGCCACGCAGACAAAGGACGGTGGCGAGGCCAAGACGCCAAAGAACGGCTCGGGAGGTGCTCTGAGGGCGCATTGGGGGATTTATCCGACCGACTATGTATTGTCCCTGTTCCATTACCTGCATGAATAGAACTCGTGTTTTGGCCCGATGGCTGTGAGAGCATTTTGGGAGGAGCCCTCATGTAAAACTTGTGTTCATCGTATTAGCAGGTGTTACATCGCCCATACGCCCGCACCAAGTGGTTGGCTAAGCGACGTGCTGGTTGGATGGTTTACCTTTGTTTCGTACGAGCCCTGAGATAGCCTGTGGGAGGCTGCGGTGACTGAGTGTCTCTGATCGAATCCGTAGGATCTGCAGTAAAAACCCTCCGGAGAGGACGCGGCGGCGACAGGCTGGGCTGCGCGCAAGCTAGGCCTGGCCCGGCTCGCGAGGGGCTCGCGAGGGGAGGCAGCTGAGGCGGAGTGGTAACCGAAACGCGAGAGATTTGCTCGAACGAGACTAAGCACCCCTTCCCCGAACACACGCAAATCTCAAATTCGAATCCAACTTAAATCCAGCGGGGGAAAGCGACAACCAAATGGAAAGGCGAAGAAAGCAGAAGAAAAGCCGCGTCCGGCACCTAGTCTAGTGTTGAACGTCTTCTCACCAGCGCGGAGCTAAGTGCTGCCACTGGGCGTGGGAGGGAGCCCCAGGGCCTGAGGCCGGCACCCCTGAGACTCCAGGGCGTGTACAGCCCCACTCATTATTACGTGAGAGTGTCACGGGGCGGCGGGCTTCACAGGCAATGGGCCTTCTTCATAGGTACCGGCCTTGCTTCATAACGCCAGACGAGGGCCCCGCCTTGCGCCACACTCTAGTGCCATCAACGACGACCGGAAACCAGGACGCCGCCGATGGGGTAGAGCGGTCGCCAGCGGTTCCCCCGACGACCACGGGTCCCACGCCAGGGGCAGGCCCTGAGGCACCTCCCCAGCAGAGGGCCTACCTCCGGAGAACGCCTTGCTCCGAACGCCACGGTGGTGATGTTGGATCTCGGCCCCTCTCCTGCAGCTCCCTGCGCCCTCCTCCCGAGGGGTAGGAGACTGCAGGAGCGGGGCAGCTGCTCGCCGCGGCGACCTGCGCCTCCTGCGATCCATGATTAGCGTATGCTTGCTCTTGAGGAAGTAGCGGTACCCGATAATCGCCGCCCCCGGCGCAACCAGTGGGACAATCCCGAGGCTCGTAGAAGAGCTCAGCTTCTGGCGCCTCATCCTTCCAGCTCGGGCTGAGGAGCGAGCCTTGTTCTCCCTCATGCGGGTGCCCTTGGTCCATCATGTGGGGCACGTATTCTTCTGGCGCCGTCATCCCGAAGGCCACGCCGTAGTGCTCAGCGTGCCATGCGGCTCTGCTTGATGCGCCTACCGTGGGGTGGTGGCGCGGCGGTCCACCTGGGCCGTGGGTTACGTCGAGCCCTTCTTCTCCGCGGGCCGGGGGCGGGGGCAACCCCGCCGCCCGGCCAGTCTTGCCGACCGCCGGTGTTGGAGTAGCTTTGGAGCCAGCGGGCCCGCGCGGAGCCCCCGTGCGGGCCGCCCTGGGCCTGAGGTGGAAGCTGGGTGCAGAAGGGGTGAGCCTCGAGGCGGCGAAGCAGGAGCTCGCCACTCGCTCCAAAGAAGAAATCGCGGCCGCTCTCCGAGCCTTTGCACTGCAGCAGCTCTCGGGCCACTGTGAGCGCAGCCCTCGAGTTCGCCTGCTCCTAGCTGGTGTACGGTGAGGTGGTCGTGGCGTGATTGGAGGCCCTTGCTGCCGACCGCGCCTGCCGCGGCGTGAGAGCCGTCGGCTCGTCTGCGTCGCCGCCTGCGCCCTGCGGACCGCGAGCTGCCTGGGCACGGGTCGCCGAGGCAGCTCGCGAGCGGGCCACGCCGCCTAAGGATCTGGGTTGCCCGGCAGTGGCGGACATGGTGATGACGATGCGACGGGACACGAGGTGGCAGAAGGTGGATTCCGGCGCACCTCTACCTGGCGCGCCAAATGTCGGATTTCGGGTTCCGGCAGACCCTCGAGGTTCGAACACTGGGGTGCGCGCGAAGATCCAACCCTCCACCGTCTCGCACCTCGCCGAATCGCTGGGACCTAAACTACTAAATGGAACAGCACAAGAGACACGAGATTTATACTGGTTCAGGCCACCATTGTGGTGTAATTGAAGGAAATATGCCCTAGAGGCAATAATAAAGTTATTATTTATTTCCTTATATCATGATAAAGGTTTATTATTCATGCTAGAATTGTATTAACCGGAAACATAATACATGTGTGAATATATAGACAAACAGTATGTCACTAGTATGCCTCTACTTGACTAGCTTGTTAATCAAAGATGGTTATGTTTCCTAACCATGAACAAGGAGTTGTTATTTGATTAACAAGGTCACATCATTAGTTGAATGATCTCGATTGACATGACCCATTCCGTTAGCTTAACACTTGATCGCTTAGTATGTTAATGCTTTCTTCATGACCCATACATGTTCCTCGTAACTATGAGATTATGCAACTCCGTTTACGGAGGAACACTTTGGTACTACCAAACGTCCTGGCGAATCGGGTGATTATAAAGGAGTACTACAGTGTCTCCAAAGGTACTTGTTGGGTTGGCGATTTCGAGATTAGGTTTTGTCCTCCGATTGTCGGAGAGGTATCTCGTGCCTTCTCGGTAATGCACATCACTTAAGCCTTGCAAGCATTACAACTAATGAGTTAGTTGTGAGATGATGTATTACGAACGAGTAAAGAGACTTACGGTAACGAGATTGAACTAGGTATTGGATACCAACGATCGAATCTCGGGTAAGTAACATACCGATGACAAAGGGAACAACGTATGTCGTTATGCGGTTTGACCGATAAAGATCTTCGTAGAATATGTAGGAACCAATATGGGCATCCAGGTTCGCTATTGGTTATTGACCGAGAATAGTTCTAGGTCATGTCTACGTAGTTCTCGAACCCGTAGGGTCCCTGACGCTTAACGCTTCGATGACAGTTCATAATGAGTTTATAAGTATTGATGCAATCAAGGTTGTTCGAGTCCCGGATGTGATCACGGACATGACGAGGAGTCTCAAATGGTCGAGACATAAAGATTGATATATTGGAAGCCTATGTTTGGACTTGGAAGGGTTCCGAGTGAAAACAGGAAGTTACCGGAACACCGGGGTTACGGAACCCCGGGGGTATATGGGCCTTCATGGGCCACAAGGGAGAAGAGGAAGGGCCGGCCGGGTGGGCTGCGCCCCCTCCCCTCTAGTCCGAATAGGACAAGGAGAGGGGGCGGCGCCTCTTCCCTCTTTCCCCTCCCAATCCTACTCCAACTAGGACAAGGGGGAGTCCTACTCCCGGTGGGAGTAGGACTCCTCCAGCGCCTCCCAAGGCTGGCCGCACCCCCTTGGCTCCTTTATATCCGGGGGCAGGGGGGCACCCCAAGTGACACAAGTTGATCTACGGATCGTTCCTTAGCCGTGTGCGGTGCCCCCCTCCACCATATTCCACTTCGGTCATATCGTCGTAGAGCTTAGGCGAAGCCCTGCGCGGAGAAGTCATATCGTCAGCGGAGCTTAGGCGAAGCCCTGCGTCGGTGGAGCATCAACATCGCTACCACGCCGTCTTGACGGAACTCATCCCGACACTTTGCTTTGGATCGAGTCCGGGATCGTCATCGAGCTGAGCGTGTGCAGAACTCGGAGGTGCCGTGACGTTCGGTGCTTGGATCGGTCGGATCGTGAAGGCGTCTGACTACATCAACCGCGTTGTTATAACGCTTCGCTTTCGGTCTCACGAGTGCGTGGGCGGACACTCTTCCCTCTCGTTGCTATGCCATCACCATGGTCTTGCGTGATCGTAGGAATTTTTTGAAATTACTACGTTCCCCAACGATGGCATCCGAGCCTGGTTTTATGCGTTGATGTCATATGCACGAGTAGAACACAAGTGAGTTGTGGACGATACAAGTCATACTGCCTACCAGCATGTCATACTTTGGTTCAGCGGTATTGTTGGACGAGACGATCCGGACCAACCTTACGCTGCTCTTCTGGCGAGACCGGTTCCCTCGGCGTGCTTTGCACATAGATGGCTTGCGGAAGACCTGTCTCTCCAACTTTAGTTGAACTGAGTGTGGCTACGCCCGGTCCTTGAGAAGGTTAAAACGGAGTCTATTTGACAAACTATCGTTGTGGTTTTGATGCGTAGGTAAGAACGGTTCTTGCTCAGCCCGTAGCAGCCACGTAAAACTTGCAACAACAAAGTAGAGGACGTCTAACTTGTTTTTGCAGGGCATGTTGTGATGTGATATGGTCAAGACGTGATGCTATATTTTATTGTATGAGATGATCATGTTTTGTAACCGAGTTATCGGCAATGGCAGGAGCCATATGGTTGTCGCTTTATTGTATGAAATGCAACGCCATGTAATTGCTTTACTTTATCACTAAGGAGTAGCGATAGTCGTAGAAGCAATAGTTGACGAGACGACAACGATGCTACGATGGAGATCAAGGTGTCGCGCCCGGTGACGATGGTGATCATGACGGTGCTTGGCGATGGAGATCACAAGCACAAGATGATGATGACCATATCATATCACTTATATTGATTGCATGTGATGTTTATCCTTTATGCATCTTATCTTGCTTTGATTGACGGTAGCATTATAAGATGATCTCTCACTAAAAATTATCAAGAAGTGTTCTCCACGAGTATGCACCGTTGCCAAAGTTCGTAGTACCCGGACACCACGTGATGATCGGGTGTGATAAGTTCTACGTCCATCTACAACGGTGCAAAACAGTTGCACACGCGGAATACTCGAGTTAAACTTGACGAGCCTAACATATAACAGATATGGCCTCGGAACACGGAGACCGAAAGGTCGAACGTGAATCATATAGTAGATATGATCAACATAGTGATGTTCACCATTGAAACTACTCCGTCTCACGTGATGATCGGACATGGTTTAGTTAATATGGATCACGTGATCACTTAGATGACCGGAGAGATGTCTATCTAAGTGGGAGTTTTTAATATGATTAATTAAACTTAAATTTATCATGAACTTAGTACTGATAGTATTTTGCTTGTCTATGTTTCTTTGTAGATAGATGGCTCGTCTTGTTGTTCCATTGAATTTTAATGCGTTCCTTGAGAAAGCAAAGTTGAAAGATGATGGTAGCAATTACACGGACTGGGTCCGTAATTTGAGGATTATCCTCATTGCTGCACGAAAAATTAAATCCTGGAAGCACCGCTTGGGTGACAGAACTGCTGCAGATCTTGAGCCAGAAGTTGTGAACGTCGGCAAAGCAGAAATGATGACTACTCTATAGTTCAGTGTGCCATGCTTTACGGCTTAGAACCGGGTCTTCAACGACGCGTTTTGAGCGTCATGGAGCATATGAGATGTTCCAGAGTTGAAGTTAATATTTCAAGCAAATGCCCGGATTGAGAGATATGAAGTCTCCAATAAGTTCTATAGTTGCAAGATGGAGGAGAATAGTTACGTCGGTGAGCACATACTCAAAATGTCCGGGTATAACAATCACTTAATTCAGCTGGGAGTTAATCTTCCGGATGATAGTGTCATCGATGTAATTCTCCAATCATCGCCACCAAGCTACAAGAGCTTTGTGATGAACTATAATATGCAAGGGATGACTAAGACAATTCTGAGCTCTTCGCAATGCTAAAAGTCAGCGGAGGTAGAAATCAAGAAAGAGCATCAAGTGTTGATGGTCAACAAGACCACTAGTTTCAAGAAAAAGGGCAAAGGGAAGAAGAAGGAAACTTCAAAAGAACAGCAAGAAAGTTGCTGATCAAGAGAAGAAACCCAAGTCCGGACCTAAGCACAAGCGAAAGTGTTTTTATGCAAGCGGACCGGACCTTTGGAAGCGGAACTGCCCCAAGTATTTGGCGGATAAAAAGGATGGCAAGGTGAACAAAGGTATATGTGATATACATGTTATTGATGTGTACCTTACTAGAGCTCGTAGTAGCACCTGGTATTTGATCTGGTTACATTGCTAATATTTGCAACTCGAAACAGGGACTACGGAATAGACGAGCACCGGCAAAGGACGAGGTGACGATGCGGCGTGGGAAATAGTTCCAAAGTCAATGTGATCGCGGTCGACGCTACCTCTACATCTACCTTCGGATTAGTTTTAGACCTAAATAATTGTTATTTGGTGCGGCGTTGAGCATGAACATTATATCTGGATCTTGTTTAATGCGAGACGGTTATTCATTTAAATCAGAGAATAATGGTTGTTCTATTTATATGAGTAATATCTTTTATGGTCATGCACCCTTGAAGAATGGTCTATTCTTGTTGAATCTCGACAAGAGTGATACACATATTCATAATGTTGAAGCCAAAAGATGCAGAGTTGATAATGATAGTGCAACTTATTTGTGGCAATCGCCGTTTAGGTCATATCGGTGTAAAAGCATGAAGAAACTCCATCTTGATGGGCTTACGGAATCACTTGATTATGAATCACTTGGTACTTGCGAACCGTGCCCTCATGGGCAAGATGACAAAACGCCGCTTCTCGGAACTATGGAGCGAAAGCAAGCGATTTGTTGGAAATCATACACTGATGTTTGTGGTCCAATGAATGTTGAGGCCTTGGCGCGGTATCGTTATTTTCTCACCTTCACAGATGATTTAAGCGGATATGGGTATATCTACTTAATGAAACACAAATCTGAAACGTTTGAAAAGTTCAAAGAATTTCAGAGTGAAGTGGAAAATCATCGTAACAAGAAAATAAAGTTTCTACGATCTGATCGTGGAGGAGAATATTTGAGTTCTGAGTTTGGTTTACATTTGAAACAATGTGGAATAGTTTCAAGCAACTCACGCCACCGGAACACCACAGAGAAATGGTGTGTCCGAACGTCGTGTCGTGCTTTACTAGATATGGTGCGATCTATGATGTCTATTTACGATTTACCGCTATCGTTTTGGGGTTATGCTTTAGAGACGGCCGCATTCACGTTGAATAGGACACCGTCAAAATCCGTTGAGACGACGCCTTATGAACTGTGGTTTGGCAAGAAACCAAAGTTGTCATTTCTTAAAGTTTGGGGCTGCGATGCTTATGTAAAGAAACTTCAACCAGATAAGCTCGAACCCAAATCGGAAAAATGTGTCTTCATAGGATACCCAAAGGAGACTGTTGGGTACACCTTCTATCACAGATCTGAAGGCAAGATTTTCGTTGCTAAATTCGGGTCCTTTCTAGAGAAGGAGTTTCTCTCGAAAGAAGTGAGTGGGAGGAGAGTAGAACTTGATGAGATAATTGTATCTGCTCCCTTATTGGAAAGTAGTTCATCACAAGAAATGGTTCCTGTGACAACTACACCAATTAGTGAGGAAACTAATGATGATGATCATGAAGCTTCAGATCAAGTTGCTCTTGAACCTCGTAGGTCAACCAGAGTAAAATACGCACCGTGAGTGGTACGGTAATCCTATTCGGAAGTCATGTTACTTGACCATGGCGAACCTACAAACTATGAAGAAGCGATGGTGAGCCCAGATTCCATAAAATGGCTGGAAGCCATGAAATCTGAGATGGGATCCATGTATGAGAACAAAGTATGGACTTTGGTTGACTTGCCCGATGATCGGCAAGCCATTGAAAATAAATGGATCTTTAAGAAGAAGACTGACGCCGATGGTAATGTAACTGTCTACAAAGCTCGACTTGTTGCAAAAGGTTTTCGACAAGTTCAAGGAATTGACTACGATGAGACTTTCTCACCCGTAGCGATGCTTAAGTCTGTCCGAATCATGTTAGCAATTGCCGCATTTTATGATTATGAAATTTGGCAAATGGATGTAAAACTGCATTCTTGAATGGATTTCTAGAAGAAGAGTTGTATATGATGCAACCAGAAGGTTTTATCGATCCAAAAGGTGCTAACAAAGTGTGCAAGCTCCAGCGATCAATTTATGGTCCGGTGCAAGCCTCTCGGAGTTGGAATAAACGCTTTGATAATGTGATCAAAGCATATGGGTTTGTCTGAGACTTTTGGAGAAGCTTTGTATTTACAAGAAAGTGAGTGGGAGCTCTGTAGCATTTCTAATATTATATGTGGACGACATATTATTGATTGGAAATGATATAGAATTTCTGGATAGCATAAAAGGATACTTGAATAAAAGTTTTTCAATGAAAGACCTCGGTGAAGCTGCTTACATATTGGGCATCAAGATCTATAGAGATAGATCAAGACGCTTAATTGGACTTTCACAAAGCACATACCTTGATAAAGTTTTGAAAAAGTTCAAAATGGATCGTGCAAAGAAAGGTTTTTACCTGTGTTGCAAGGTGTAAGATTGAGTCGGACTCAATGCCCGACCACGCAGAAGATAGAGAGAAAATGAAAGATGTTCCCTATGCTTCAGCCATAGGCTCTATCATGTATGCAATGCTGTGTACGGACACCGACGTATGCTTAGTTGTAAGCTTGGCGGTAGGTACCAAAGTAATCCAGGAATGGATCACCGGACAGCGGTCAAAACATCCTGAAATACGAAAAGGACTAAGGATATGTTTCTCATATATGGAGGTGACAAAGAGCTAGTCGTAAATGGTTACGTCGATGCAAGCTTTGACACCGATCCGGACGATTCTAAATCGCAAAACCGGATACGTGTTTTTATTAAGCGGTGGAGTATCGGTTGGTGCAGTTCTAAACAAAGCGTCGTGGCGGGATCTACATGTGAAGCGGAGTACATAGCTGCTTGAAGCAGCAAATGAAGGAGTCTGGATGAAAGAGTTCATTTCCGATCTAGGTGTCATACCTAGTGCATCGGGACCGATGAAGATCTTCTGTGACAATACTGGTACAATTGCCTTGGCAAAGAAATCCAGATTTCACAAGAGGACCAAGCACATCAAGAGACGCTTCAATTCCATTAGGGACCAAGTCCAAGTGGGAGACATAGAGATTTGCAAAATACATACGGATCTGAATGTTGCAGACCCATTGACTAAGCCTCTTCCACGAGCAAAACATGATCAGCACCAAGACTCCATGGGTGTAAGGATCATTACTTTGTAATCTAGATTATTGACTCTAGTGCAAGTGGGAGACTGAAGGAAATATGCCCTAGAGGCAATAATAAAGTTATTATTTATTTCCTTATATCATGATAAAGGTTTATTATTCATGCTAGAATTGTATTAACCGAAAACATAATACATGTGTGAATATATAGACAAACAGTATGTCACTAGTATGCCTCTACTTGACTAGCTTGTTAATCAAAGATGGTTATGTTTCCTAACCATGAACAAGGAGTTGTTATTTGATTAACAAGGTCACATCATTAGTTGAATGATCTGATTGACATGACCCATTCCGTTAGCTTAACACTTGATCGTTTAGTATGTTAATGCTTTCTTCATGACCCATACATGTTCCTGTAACTATGAGATTATGCAACTCCCGTTTACCGGAGGAACACTTTGGTACTACCAAACGTCCACAACGTAATCGGGTGATTATAAAGGAGTACTACAGGTGTCTCCAAAGGTACTTGTTGGGTTGGCGATTTCGAGATTAGGTTTTGTCACTCCGATTGCTCTGGAGAGGTATCTCCGTGCCTTCTCGGTAATGCACATCACTTAAGCCTTGCAAGCATTACAACTAATGAGTTAGTTGTGAGATGATGTATTACGAACGAGTAAAGAGACTTACCTGCAACGAGATTGAACTAGGTATTGGATACCAACGATCGAATCTCGGGTAAGTAACATACCGATGACAAAGGGAACAACGTATGTCGTTATGCGGTTTGACCGATAAAGATCTTCGTAGAATATGTAGGAACCAATATGGGCATCCAGGTTCCGCTATTGGTTATTGACCGAGAATGGTTCTAGGTCATGTCTACATAGTTCTCGAACCCGTAGGGTCCGCACGCTTAACGCTTCGATGACAGTTCATAATGAGTTTATAAGTATTGATGCACCGAAGGTTGTTCTGAGTCCCGGATGTGATCACGGACATGACGAGGAGTCTCGAAATGGTCGAGACATAAAGATTGATATATTGGAAGCCTATGTTTGGACTTCGGAAGGGTTCCGAGTGAAAACAGGAAGTTACCGGAACACCGGGGGGTTACCGGAACCCCCCGGGGGGTATATGGGCCTTCATGGGCCACAAGGGAGAAGAGGAAGGGCCGGCCAGGTGGGCTGCGCGCCCCCCTCCCCCCTCTAGTCCGAATAGGACAAGGAGAGGGGGGGCGGCGCCCCCTTCCCTCTTTCCCCCTCCCCAATCCTACTCCAACTAGGACAAGGGGGGGGAGTCCTACTCCCGGTGGGAGTAGGACTCCTCCAGGCGCGCCTCCCCAAGGCTGGCCGCACCCCCCCTTGGCTCCTTTATATACGGGGGCAGGGGGCACCCCAAGTGACACAAGTTGATCTACGGATCGTTCCTTAGCCGTGTGCGGTGCCCCCCTCCACCATATTCCACTTCGGTCATATCGTCGTAGAGCTTAGGCGAAGCCCTCACGGAGAAGTCATATCGTCGCGGAGCTTAGGCGAAGCCCTGCGTCGATGGAGCATCAACATCATCACCACGCCGTCGTCTTGTGGAACTCATCCCCGACACTTTGCTGGATCGGAGTCCGGGATCGCCATCGAGCTGAACGTGTGCGTAACTCGGAGGTGCCGTCACGTTCGGTGCTTGGATCGGTCGGATCGTGAAGACGCGTGCGACTACATCAACCGCGTTGTTATAACGCTTCCGCTTTCGGTCTACGAGGGTACGTGGACGGACACTCTTCCCTCTCGTTGCTATGCCATCACCATGGTCTTGCGTGATCGTAGGAGAGGTATGGTAATTCAGCTGAAAACAGCGTCAGTCCGGGTTAGTTCCATTCAAATCATGCAAATTAGAGTCCAAAACAAGGGCAAAAGAGTTTGAAAAAGTAGATACGATGGAGACGTATGAACTCCCCCAAGTTTAACCCATTGCTTGTCCTCAAGCAATTCAGTTGACAAATTGAAAGTGACAAAGAAAAAAAATCAAACTCTGTTTGATCTTGTTGCAAATATGTCTAGCCAATATTCAAGTTTTCAACAAAGATTATGAACTAACCATATTCACAATAACACTTAGGTCTCACATTCACTCATATCAATGGCATAATCAACTAGCGAGCAATAATGATAAATATCAGATGACAACACTTTTTCAAAACAATCATGATATAATATTACATAATTGTATCTTGCTAGCCCTTTCTGAGACCGCAAAACATAAATGTAGAGCACCACTGAAGATCAAGGACCGACTAGACATTATAATTCATGGCAAAAGAGATCCAGTCATATTCATACTCAATACTGAATAAAAACAAGGCATATAAATGACAGTGGTGCTCTTCAGTTGGTGCTTTTTATGAGAAGATGATAACTCAACAATAAAAGTAAATAGATAGGCCCTTCACAGAGGGAAGCAAGGATGTGTAGAGGTGCCAGAGCTCTAAGCTTTTAAAATAGAGATGCATATAATTTTGAGCGGTATGCTTTCATTATCAACATAACAACAAAGAGATCTCACTATCTTCCATGCTAGACACATTATAGGCGGTTCCCAAACAGAATGGTAAAGTTTTTACTCCCCCTCCACCAATAATCACACTCCACGGCTAGCCGAATGCATGGGTACCGTCCATACTAACAACAGTCCTGGGGGAGTTTTGTTTAGTTATTATATTTTGATTTGATTTTGAGCATGGAACTGGGCATCCCGATTGACAGGCACTTTCTCATAAATGACAAGTAAATAAACAATCAGGCCTCATTTGGTTGCAGGGTTTCCCGGGGGGATCCCTGCTGTTTCCCTGGGCCAGAAAACCACGGGCCGAGTTGGCCCGGGGAAATTGAGTTGGTCATTTGGACCACATCGTTCTTGGGGTAACCCTGCCCGACCCACGTCCTTTCCACGGGGAGGAAACCCATGACCCTAGAGCTCAGGAAGGAAACCCACGGCTCAAGCAAGATGAGGGAAGGGCAGCGCCGTCGACCAAGATCCAGCGCCCCTGACCGCCTCCGAGCTCCTTCGTCAGCGACAGAAGCGACACCCCCAGCCCCTCCCTCCGGTGCTGAGGATCCAAGCTCCGCCCCTCTAGCGACGGCGACGGATCACGGCCGTCACCGTTCTCCTTCCCCGGATCTGCCCTTCGCCTCTAAGCTTCGATCCCCTCCGGTGACGGCGATGATGATGGTTTCGTGAACGTATTCACCTCGTATGATCAAGAGTTAGCCCCCTCGACCTTCGGCCCCCCTCCACCAGTCCACCACCACCTCGTTATGTTTCTCTGGTTCATGTCTGGTGAGTCGTGGCTCCAGATCCACAAACGTGAGCATCGCCCCTTTCCTTTTATCAGCTTGTTGAGAAATCGGGATCGCTCCCCACCACTGTTACATCCCCGGTAATATTTGGCACTATTCTTGATTGAGTTCTAGTTCCTATCCAGAAAGAAAAAGATGTAGAAAATGACATGACTCCACTAAATTATTATTACCCAGGAGTCATCTGCAATTATAATTCGCTATCTAGTGCACTGATAAAGAAGAAACTTGTGATCTCTTTCATTATTTGGGGTTAATACAACTTTGGGCTCTAATTTATGCCTCAATACAACTAAGTTCAGACCAGAATCACTACAACTAAATTCAGATCAGAATTGCATTGCTAGTATATCCAGTGATGTTGAATTGTGAGGAACCAACCTATATTGTAAAAATACCAATTCTTGAATAGAGCATGCAGTTTGATGCTATTTTTCATGTATCTTACTAAGGTTGCTACCCCTTTTATATTTGTATGCAAGTTTGATTATTGGTCATGTAGCTAAGGGATGTATCTTACAAATTTTGATTATTTGAGATAATCTTCAGTCCAACCAAATAATCCCGCGAACTGGCTGAGCCAGTCTTCTATTTTGATTCCTTTGATTTTGTTCAGTTCATCGAAGGTGATAGTTTCCTTGTACAGGGAAGCCACCGAAGAAGCTTGCTCTGTTTCTTGTGTATTTGTTCTGCATTTTCAGGCTTCAACCAATTAAGTCGTTGTCGGTGTCAAAACCGGCGGATCTCGGGTAGGGGGTCCCGAACTGTGCGTCTAGGCGGATGGTAACAGGAGACAAGGGACACGATGTTTTTACCCAGGTTCGGGCCCTCTCGATGGAGGTAATACCCTACTCCTGCTTGATTAATATTGATGATATGAGTAGTACAAGAGTAGATCTACCACGAGATCAAGGAGGCTAAACCCTAGAAGCTAGCCTATGGTATGATTGTTGTTCGTCCTACGGACTAAAACCCTCCGGTTTATATAGACACCGGATAGGTTAGGGTTACACAGTGTCGGTTACAATGGTAGGAGATCTACATATCCGTATCGCCAAGCTTGCCTTCCACGCCAAGGAAAGTCCCATCCGGACACGGGACGAAGTCTTCAATCTTGTACCTTCATAGTCCAGGAGTCCGGCCAACGGTGATAGTTCGGCTATCCGTACAACCCCTAATCCGGGACTCCCTCAGTAGCCCCCGAACCAGGCTTCAATGACGATGAGTCCGGCGCGTTAATTGTCCTCGGCATTGTGAGGCGGGTTCTTCTCCAAATTCCATATACTTGTCGAATAGTGTCCGGCTTCTGATAAATGCGGCGCTCCTTGGCTTCTTCGCCCAATAATGGCCGTCTTCCACGTGTTTGAATGAATGTGAAAAGCCAGAGTATTTTTACACTTACCCCCCTAGCTGCGCAAATGAGCTGCCTATAAGAGGGGCGAGGATCTAGATCTGAGTCACACCATCCCTCCTTCGCGAGCTTTCATCGGAGCGCCTCGACCAAAGCCCATTCCATCATGGACGATCGACGCTGCTCCTCCTCTCGCGCTCCCAGCCCTCACTGGAAATTGGGAGAGATGCTCGATCCGCATAGCGAGCTAGTTATACTCCAAACCAAGGGATTTCTTCCCCCGTCCTTCATGGTCCCGGTTCGAGCCGGACTTGCCACCTACAAGGGCGGAAAGCAAGCGGAGAGTGTCCTCGATCCCTCTAAAGGAGAGCGGGTGTGCTTTATCTCTTATCTAGTAAGAGGACTCGGATTTCCAATCCATCCGTTTCTCCGGGGGCTCTTGGAGTTCTACGGCCTCCAGTCGCACCACCTTACTCCTGCCTCCATCTTGCACATCGCGGGCTTCGAGGGCCTCGATCCGACCTCCGAAGAGGATCCGGATATAAAGGTGGAGTTGATCGACGGGGTATTCCACCAACTTAGCATCGACAATGCTTTGGTTGCCATTACGGCCGATTACCCCGAAATACTTCCAGCCTCGCAGGTAATCGAGACCAAGGCCCCAATATTACGATAATGACCCATCCGTGCTTATTTCTTGATCACCGATACCAATGATGTTTCGCAGGGGTACCTTCGACGTTAGAAGCCGAGCCCGCGGCGGCTGGATAACAAGGCGACGTCTCAGGCTAAAAAGGAGTGCAGTCCGGATCGAAACTCCGCCGCAACGGTATGGCGTGTCACCATGTTCCTAGGATTGTTTCCTGGAAGGCGTACTAACGCTGGTGCTCTTTTCAGGAAAAAGAGCGCTCGTCGGACTGAGTCCGGAGAGGTTGCCAATCGAACCTTCACCGGCCAGGCTTCAAAGCCGGGTCCGGAGGCTGAGGCGAGCACGAGACGTGCGTCGGATGCTCCTCCGACAGAGGATGCTGACTAATTCTCCGCCACCAACTCCGAGGTGGAGAGCGCCATGAATCACAGGCGCCGCCGGACAGTTCTTCGTGACGCATGTTTCTCCCAAGAGGCCTTGAATGCCTTCAATTCGGGAGATGCGCACCTCCGTGCCGCTCAAGATGGTCTAGCGAGCCACGAGCAAAGGTGTAAAGGACATACGGGAAAGGAGATTTGACAGCTTATATATGCCAGGAGCCCCTGAGACTTAAAATAGTTAGAATAACTGATTTAAGGATCATTTGTTATGCAGGATCTTACAGAAAAGAATACTCGACTGTCCCAGGAGCTTGAAGAGTGCAAGGCCCAACTTGAGGCCGCACTAGCCGCTATAGGGGGAGCCACAGAGACCCCCTCTGGTAATATACGCTTCAAAAGATAAATAGTTTATGAAGTGCGGCGGGTGTAAATCGACAAAATATTGCAAATGGCGCCGGACTAGATCCGGACAAGCAACAGCTCTTGCGCCAGCTAAAGGCCGGCGAGAGCGTTCTTACGAGGGTGCGGCAGGAGAAAAATAACCTCCAAGATGCCAACACCAAACTGGGTGAGGAACTAAAGGATGTTCGTGCCCAGTTGGCTGACTCAGAAGGAGAATCGGCGGCCGTCGCGGCATTTTCGATAAGTGCTTGAGCAAACTTTGAAAGAGTTCGGCGAGGAAGGAGACTAACATAAACATGTATGTAGGTTTGCTCACAGTCGCCCCGAGGAGGAGATGCCCAGTTCTTGGGTGATCTTCTTCCCGACGTCACCGCACAAACGAGTTCGGAGGTGATGAAAGGCATCGGCCAGGCCTTGTGGCCATCTATCTCCCTGCCCGAAGGCATTGGGGAGCTGGCAGAGCGGCTTCAAGGAGCACGGCGGCGCTTCCGACTATGGAAGATATTGGCCTGCCGTCAAGGCGCCATGGAGGCCTGGGCCATGGTAAAGATGCGGTACACGAAGGCTGACCCAAACCACATGGCCGAGGTCGGACCTGTGGGGCCTGATGGGATAGAGATCCCTGTAAGCTTAGTGTACGACCAAGTAGAATTGGCCGCCAAGTATTCCCAGCAAGATTGTAAATTAGATAGCCTATTAGATGGAATTGAGGAGGAATACAATGAGTCGAGTTGACTATGTAAAAATATGACATGAAAAAATGTCTTCTAGCCGGATTGTAGATCGTTTGTCATAGCGGTACTTTTCGCTTCGACCTCCGGACCCAATAGTCCGGAGTGTGTCCGAATACCTCGTGGTTATATAAGAACCGGGGTATGCATGGAGACAAGGCGCAGGGTCATTATTGCTGTATCGCATAAGTGCCCAACTAGTTATGTTATATTACATGGGTAGTAAGAAACATCTTCCAGGAGAATAGTTCCGTTAAGGGTTCCTTTTCGCTGGGATGCATGCCCTAAAGTGCATGTCAAAAGCTGCTATGAAAGCGTAAAATCATCTGGAGGTAGATGGGTAAATAGTTAAAATCATCTTCAGTTCACCGACCGAATATTCCCTTAAGAATGCTAGCTTTCGGCTTCACCAAGTCACGAGGTACACATCCGGTGACCCGGCAAGAATAATCGCAGAGGTGCTCCTTTACCACCTAGCCGAACAATCGGGGAGCGAGGGGTAAGCACAGGAGCCAGGCAACCCAGCTTGGCCAAAACTTAAGTCATATCGATGCATATAATGGTGAATAGAAGGTACATGCAGAAGTTTAACGCATGTGTTGGGCATGAAGCCCGTATAAATAAGCTTCTGTTAAAGAAGCCCTCAGGTATAATGAGCGCGGACAGCGCGTCAAGTATGTGCGAAAAAAGCGCAAACGAGCCTCTCGAGGCTTCAAGAAGAAGGAGGAGGAAGGAGAGAAATAAAAGACAGCAAAAATAGAAAATGTGGACGGAGGAAGGAGACAAACTTGGAGTCCGGCGCTTAGGCGTAGAATCTTCAAAGACGGGCTGCGTTCCATGGGTTCGGCTCGACTCGGTTATCCGATGCGTTTCGCAGACGGTATGCTCCGCCGGTCAGGACCTGGTCGATGATGAAGGGACCTTCCCATTTGGGCTTGAGTTTGTCCTTTTTCTTGTCCGGCAGGCGTAGATCTAGTTCGCCAATGTTATAAGCTTTGGCCCGTACTTCCGTGCTTTGATATCTTTGAGCCTGCTATTGATAGAATGCGGAACGAGCTTTTGCCACGTCGCGCTCCTCCTCCAATGCATCCAAACTGTCCTGCCGATCGAGCTCGGCTTCTCTTTCTTCATACATGCGCACGCGAGGTGAGTCATGTATTATGTCGCAGGGCAAGACTGCCACTACGCCGTACACCATAAAGAATGGTGTGAATCCGGTAGTACGATTCGGCGTGGTCCGTAGCTCCCCGTGAGTACGGAGTCGAAGCTCCTCAACCCGGCGTGTTAGATTCCTTGAGGGACCGCACTAGTCTGGGTTTAATGCCGCTCATGATTAGACCATTTGCTCGCTCGACTTGACCGTTGGTTTGAGGGTGATAGAATGAGGCGTAATCGAGCTTGATGCCCATGTTTTTGCACCATAATTTGACCTCATAGGCCGTGAAGTTGGTGCCGTTATCGATGATGAATCTTGTGGGGGACACCGTAACGGTGCACTACCCACGATATGAAGTCTATCACAGGTCCGTATTCGCCGTTTTAACGAGCTTGGCCTCTATCCATTTGGTGAATTTATCCACCATGACCAATAGGTATTTTTGCTTGTGGGTTCCTCCCTTAAGGGGTCCAACCATGTCAAGTCCCTGGACCATGAACGGCGGTGATGGGTATAGTTTTGAGGGCGGTGGGTGGCATGTGGCTTTGGTTAGCAAAAAGTCGGCAACCGACGCATCGTTGGACTAAATCCTGCAAGATTCTGCCTGTGCCGTCGGCCAATAAAATCCTGTATGGAAGGCCTTGCCTACAAGGGCCCGGCTGCGGCGTGGTGCCCACCCAGTTCGGCATGAATTTCAGCTCGGAGGTTTCGCCCTTCCTCGTCGGAGAGACACCTTTGAAGGACTCCGGTAGTGCTTTTCTTATAAAGCTCTCCCTCCTGGACTTTATAGGATTTAGAGCGCCGGACTATGCAGCGAGCCTCATTTTGGTCTTCGGGGAGTTCCTGCCTAGTTAGGTAGGCTAGGAATGGTTCCGCCCATGGGGCGATAACCGCCATTATTTCTGGCGGAGGGTGTTATCTCGGGGCAGAGCCTCCGGTTGTGTCGAGTGTTCGGGCGTCAGCAAAGGCGGTGCGGTTGGGTCCGGATTGTTATTGCGGACTCCTTCCCATAGCAAGGATGGCTTGAAAAGCCGCTCCAAAGAAGATATTGGGTGGACGGCATCGCGTTTTACACCGATGCGTGCTAATATATCCGCCACCGGTTGTTATCCGGGCTATATGATGAAATTCGAGCCCTTCAACTGCGGCCGACATTTTAGGACCGCATTGCAGTATGCTGCCATTTTCGGATCGTTGGCATCAAAGTCTCCATTTATTTGAGATATTGCGAGGTTTGAATCCCCGCGCACCTCTAGGCGTTGAATGCCCATGGAGACTGCCATCCGGAGGCCGAGCAGAAGGGCCTCGTATTTGGCTGCATTGTTGGAGTCCGTATACATTATCTGAAGGACGTATTGGACTGTGTCCCCGGTTGGGGACGTCAGGGAGACGCCAGCCCCCAGGCCGACCAACATTTTGGAGCCGTCAAAGTGCATGATCCAATTGGAGTATGCGCCGTACTCTTTAGGGAGTTCGGCTTCAGTCCATTCGGCCACGAAGTCGGCCAAAACCTGCGACTTAATAGCTCGTCCTGGCTTATAAGTTATGTCGAATGGAAGGAGCTCTATGGCCCATTTAGCAATCCGGTCCGTCGCGTCGCGGTTGTTTATAATGTCGTTAAGAGGTACTTCGGAGGCTACCGTTATCGAACACTCTTGAAAGTAGTGTCGCAGCTTCCGGTATGCCATGAACAACGCGTATGCTATCTTTTGATAGTGTGGGTACCGGGACTTGTATGGAGTTAGGACGGTGGACACATAGTAAACCGGTTTTGAAGAGGGAACCGATGTCCGTCCGTTCTCGCTCGACAACGAGCACCGCTACCGACAACTTGATGTGTTGCGGCGATATATAATAGCATTGGTTCGCATCGCGTTGGCGCGGCCAGACCGGATTTGTTGCCAAAATGGCCTTTATTTCTTCAAGTCCAGCCGTGGCGGCATCCGGCCCACTCGAAGTGTTCGGTATACGGAGGAGGCGGTAAAGGGGTAACGCTTTTCTCCCAACGGGAAATAAAGCGGCTTAGAGCCGCCACGCATCCCGGCCAATTTTTGTATTTGTTTGAGGTATTTTGGAATATCCAATTGTGACAGAGCTCGGATCTTGGCTGGGTTTGCTTCAATTCCTCTAGGACACAATGAAGCTCAGGAGCTTTCCTACCGGAAAGTCAAGACGATTTTTCGGATTGAGCTTGATGTCATATTTTCGAAGATTGTCGAGTGTGAGCCTCAAGTCGTCTACTAGAGTTTTGACGTGCTTGGTTTTGACGACCATGTCATCTACATATGCTTCCACTGTTTTGCCGATCTGGTTTGCGGACATGTACGAATCATGCTACCGATATGTTGCGCCGGCGTTTTTTAGCCCAAAGGGCATTGTGTTGAAGCAGAACGGGCCGTATGGAGTGATGAATGTTGTTGCAGCTTGGTCTGGCTCCGCCATCTTGATTTGGTGGTAGCCAGAGTACGCGTCGAGGAAGCACAATGAGTCGTGGTCGTTGTCAGAAGCGCCAATAATTTGATCAATTCGAGGGAGGGAAGGGATCCTTTGGGCAAGCCTTATTAAGGTCTTTAAAATCAACACATAGGCGCCAGGATTTATCCTTCTTTGGTACCATCACCAGGTTTGCTAGCCAGTCCGGATGTTTTATATCTCTGATGAATCCGGCTTCCAAAGGTTTGGCTAGCTCCTCTCCCATGGCCTGTCTCTTGGGTTCAGAAAAGCCAAGAGCCTGTTTGACTGGCTTGAATCCTTTTAGGATATTTAGGCTGTGCTCGGCCAGCCGGCGTGGGATTCCTGGCATGTCTGAAGGGTGCCAGGCAAAGAAGTCCTAGTTTTCTCGTAGAAATTCTCATAGTGCGGCGTCTACATTAGGGTTTAATTGTGCCCCAATGGAGGCCGTCTTTGCAGGGTCCGTTGAGTGGACTTGGAATTTGACTATTTCATCCACTGGTTTAAAAGAGGTGGACTTGGATCTTTTATCAAGTATCACGTCGTCCCTGTTCACCGTGGAGCGCATCGCGGTGAGTTCCTCGGCCGCTAGGGCTTCAGATAGTGCCTCGAGGGCTAGTGCGGCTGTCTTGTTTTCGGTGTGGAGTGCTATGTTCGGATCACTAGCGAGAGTGATGATTCCGTTAGGTCCGAGCATTTTAAGCTTCATGTACCCATAATGGGGTATAGCTTGAAAAATTGTGAATGCCTCTCGTCCTAATAAAGCATGATATCCGCTGCTGAATGGGGCCACTTGAAATGTCACCTCCTCGGACCTGTAATTGTCCGGCGAAATAACACTACGTCGATGTGATTTTTCCTATGCGGCATGCTTCCGGCTAGGGATTATTCCTCTAAACGTTGTCTTTGCTTCGCTCAATGCGGTTCGATCTATTTCCATTTTTCAAGGGTTTCCTCATAGATGAGGTTTAGTCCGCCGCCGCCATCCATAAGTACCTTAGTAAGGCGAAAGCCGTCCACTATCGGACCGAGGACCGGTCTGGTGGTGCTCGGGCTGTTCGAATTTAGGTTAAATCACTTGGCATTAAAGGTAATAGCCGTGTCACTCCATGGATTTATTGTTGCTACTTGGTAGACTTCGCAAGGTTGCGGAGTGTTCGTTGCATGTTATTTGATGCGAAAGTCTCAAGACTGCTGACACCGTCTTTGGTGTTCTGGGCTGGGATTACGAAGCTAGAAGCTCTTCGCCACTTTTGGCCACTCGCCGTAGTCTCCAACATGCTCAAGGCTATGAGTTGGAGTGGCGCCCTCGTATGCTATGAATTTTGCGAGTCTGCTTTAGCCAACCCTCCAAAGACGGTTCCGTACCCTTTAGGGGGTTTTGGTTTTTTGGTATTTAACCCAGGTGATTGATAATGATGCACCATTTTATTTCGGACTAGGGATGTATTCGGGGCCGGATTATCCCAAAATTTACTTTCGGTTTTCCAGACGATCTCCATCGCACAGTACTTTTGTACTATGGTCACCAATTCAGCAAAGCGTGTAATTTCGCAATGACTTATGGCGTTTAGGATTCCCTTGTCCGTGCAATTATTGCAGAAAACTGGGATTGCGTCCTCCTTTCGGCAGTCCTTTATCCTGTCCATAACCAGGAGGAATCTGCCCAAGAATGATGTCTTTCAGCGGGCTCTTGCCGAATTCGGGATAGATCGCTAATGTTTGGGTGGGCGGGTGGAACTGGATCCGGAACCCCGTCCAATTTAATACTCAGGGGCCGGGAAGTTTCCGAACTCGAAAGTTTGGATTTTTGAATGCTATCCAATGAATCCATCCCGTCGCATGACTTTAAGTTCAGGGCTTGATCGACATCCATCCCTCTTCGGGAATCCGGCATGGAGGGATCGGGAATCCGGACGAATCGCGGTCCTTAAGATAGAAGAAGAATCACCGCATTGCTCCTCTACCACAACAACATGATGGGTAGCCCGGGAGAGTTGATCTCTCTCAGATCGGTTTTAGGCCCAATCCGTCGTGTCTGTGGCGACTCCTGGCGGCGATGCGATCCAAGAGCTCGTTCACGGAGGAGAGCTCGATCGGATCTAACTGCTCGGCAAGTTCCGAATTAACGTGAAGATTGGTTTCGATGACTCGAGAAGTCATCGTCAAGGCACCCGAACTAGTGGTCATGAGAAAACCACCTAGTCAAGAGTTCGACCCGGTGGCCAAGGCTTCTTTGGCGATAGTATCGTCTTTAAAGACGAGATGAGGCATCCTACCTGATAACGACGGCATAGAGGAACTCTCAATGAAAGCACCAATGTCGGTGTCAAAACCGGCGGATCTCGGGTAGGGGGTCCCGAACTGTGCGTCTAGGCGGATGGTAACAGGAGACAAGGGACACGATGTTTTTACCCAGGTTCGGGCCCTCTCGATGGAGGTAATACCCTACTCCGCTTGATTAATATTGATGATATGGGTAGTACAAGAGTAGATCTACCATGAGATCAAGGAGGCTAAACCCTAGAAGCTAGCCTATGGTATGATTGTTGTTCGTCCTACGGACTAAAACCCTCTGGTTTATATAGACACCGGATAGGTTAGGGTTACACAGAGTCGGTTATAATGGTAGGAGATCTACATATCCGTATCGCCAAGCTTGCCTTCCACGCCAAGGAAAGTCCCATCCGGACACGAGAAGAAGTCTTCAATCTTGTATCTTCATAGTCCAGGAGTCCGGCCAACGGTGATAGTTCGGCTATCCGGACACCCCCTAATCCGGGACTCCCTCGGTCGCTCTTGTTTTGTTAGTGTTGGTAGTGAAGCTCAACCAAACATGGTTTTGAAATGGGCTTAAAGACTTGATCCTCACACAAATTTTAGACTTGATCATTAACCTAATATATATTCCTCTATTTGTTTTATTAAATAAATGGTCCAAAGGACAGTGCAGCTTGCGTTGAAGATTGGGATAAACAATGTTACTACTACATGCATGAGAGGCAAGGTGTGTTTCTTGATAAATGAGTGAAAATACCTATAGAAAATATCTGTAGGTGTTGGCGTTGGCGGTGGTGATGTGCTATTAAGGTTCTCTTCCAACTTATGCCCAACAAAAGAATCCATATAGCTTCTTCCAAAATATATAGTCAAGGTTTGTCATAATAATAATATAGTGTATATATATGCTCCTCGTGACATTATCACATAGTAGTAGTAGTAATATCATGTTCATCTTATTATTTTGTTGTTGTTCTGCTCCACTGACCAAATTCCTCCCTATCTTTTCTTCTTCTTTAACTGCCTAAGTTTATCCCAGATTGCATCATTTTCCTTACCTATGGAAATGAAATTTAACTTGTTGCTCGAGTGCTTGACTAATTTGGAGCTTATTAGTTTTCTTATAGCCAACTGTAGGAGAGGTACAATCTCATGCATGTGCAGTGCAGGTACTACTTCCTTGTAATCCCTTTATTGGAGATGCGTGTTCTGTTACCACTGCAATAGATTAAAGATCATACATAGTATCAATGTTTTCTTCTCGGTCTTTATAAAGTATAATTCTACATTCTACAGTGGAAAAACCTACCTTGCCTATTGTGTCGAAAAGTCTGCCTAGTGATGCTTTATTTACTAACTTACATGAGTCCATTTTCACCATTTGGTTTATGTTAATTAATATGCAATGACAGATCTAATCTAAAAAGGTTGGGTTGAACTGTAGGTAGATCGGTGATGTCCATAACCAATTGGACATTTCCATGCTTGACTTATCTTGTGTAGATGATATGTGTGCCTTCCTTTTCATATAGTAGAGATATAGAGGTTTCAGCTTTGTGTAAAAAAATCATGCTTTTTAAGTGAAATTGTACAATGATTATGTTATTAAGAAGTGAAAAAACCATGCTTAAAAATCATGATTATTTTTTCTCTGCAGGTTCCTTGCTGCAAGTCGATGGAAATGTTCGAGAAGTTGATGATCAAAGTTTCCAAGTTTAGTATGGAGAATTTACGTAGCTAATTTTTTAAAAATGGAACAAAATATTGTATCTTTTTTGGACATGTAACTATAATTACCATTTTCACTTGTGAAGCATGATCAACATACTATGCTTGTCCTTGATGATACATAATTTGTTTGACATGATATGTAAGTGATACACATGTGTTGATGTGAGTTGAATGTTTTGTTGTTTTCTAATTATATGTGTATTCTGATTATCCTGCAAATTTCTATATTAATTTTTATTCTCAAAATCCTCAAATTCTGAGAAATTTGGCATATTCTGGGATAGGCATTATTATTAAAAAAATGGAGTTACTTATGGTCAGTTTTGATGATAATGGTCCATTTTCGAATTCTGCAAATTCCCTCCCTTTTCCCTTAGTGCCCAAACAGTACAGGGTGATTTCCCGTGGTGGTCCTCGGGGTTCCCAGATGAGCAGGGAAAACCCCCGTGGGGGTCTACTTCCCAGGATTTATTATCCTCAACAACCAAATGAGGCCTCATCGTGAGAATAACCCACCTAGCATGGAAGATACTGATAGCCCCCAGTCGCTACATGAGCGATTCGGGCATACAAAATAGATTATTATTTGAAGGTTTAGAGTTTGGCACATGCAAATTTACTTGGAACGGCAAGTAAATGCCGCATATAGGTAGGTATGGTGGACTCATATGGAACAACTTTGGGTTTAAGGAAGTGGATGCACAAGCAGTACTCCCGCTTAGTACAAGTGAAGGCTAGCAAAAAGATCGAGGAGCGACCAACTAGAGAGCGACAACGGTAATAAGCATGAATTGGGATTAATCAACATTGAATGCAAGCATGAGTAGGGTATAAATCACCATGAACATAAATATCGTGGAGGCTATGTTGTGTTTTGATTTCAACCACATGCATGAACGTGTGCCAAGTCAAGCCACTTGAATCATTCAAAGGATGATACCATCCTATAATACTACATCATAACCATTTTAAATGCAAGTTAGCACACAAGACAAACCATTATCCACTCCTAGATAATTAAGCATGGCATGAGTAACTATAATATCTAATTTCCACTGCAAACATGTTTCATCCATAATGGGTTGAATCAGGAACGATGAGCTAATCATATTTACAGAAACAAAATAGGTCGAGTTCATACCAGCTTTTCTTAATCTCAATCATTTCATCAAATATCGTCATTATTGCCTTTCACTTACACGACCGAACGATGTTAATAATAATAAGAGTGCACGTGCATTGGACTAAGCTAGAATCTGCAAATATTTATTCAAAGGAGAAGACAAGGTAATATGGGCTCTTTGCTAGATCAATAATAATGCATATGAGAGATACTCAACATTTTCATTGTAGTCTTCTCCTTACAACCCAAAGAAAAGAAAAAGAATTTCAAAGAAACATACTGAAATATTTTTGGGATTTTTTGTTTTTCTAAAGCAAGTAAAATGAAAATGAGAAAAACTATTTACACGGGAAAGCTCCCAACAAGCATAAGAAGAACGAGAAATCTTTTTGGGTTTCTTTTAATAATACTAATAATTAAACTAGAAGGAAAAACTGAAAAGAAACGAGAAATATTTTTGGATTTTATCAAAGTTTTTCAAACAACAAGAAGAAGGCAAGAAAAATAAGCTAACATGGATTATACAATGAAAAAGGATGAACACCGACAACTGGAATGAATGTGTGAATATGAATGGAATGTCGGTGAGAAATATGTACTCCTCCAAGATTAGGCTTTTGGCCTAAGTTGGTCTATGGCCATGGCTCGAAATAACCCTCTCCTCGATACTGCAAAGGGTCCTGAGGGTTCCACTGGTCAACGAGCTCCTATGGCTCCCACTGGTAAACAGGCTCCTGATACGGATCAGGAACTGGTGCTGGCTCAGGTGCTGGAGGTTGCGTTAAGTTCCAGTACGCATAAATGTCGTCGGGCATAATAGTGTACCTTCCTGAATGAAATATCAAACAAAGAAGGTGCAGACAAAGTAATAATCTCACAAGTACCCTGGCTGAATACCAAGTTGTACTGGAGTCGCTTATGCTTATCATTTTTAATAAAATCGTGTGCTACCATGCTAGCATAATCTAAATATTTAGTGGGTAGCAACATCTCCTCCTCCTCATCATGCCTAATAGGTATCTCAAAATATTTAGCAAGGCGGGAGGCATAGATATCACCAAATATACTACCCTTCGTACGGTTTGAGTTTAACCACTGAGCAAACATAGCGCCCAAACTAAAGGTTCTATCAAAATATAAAGCATGGCGCAAAATAGCAAGGTCAGGTGAACTGAGAGTTCCACTCCCCCCGACCAGTCAGACATCCCCCGGCAAATAATGCATAGTAACGTAAAACAAGGAAATGTAAACTAGCAACTCTAGCTTCTGACACTCCTCTCTCTTCCCCCACAGTAGTGTCAGTGATGAAATATGCCATGTCCCTAGGACGTGGCTCACTGATGCGGCCATCATAAGGTATTTTGCAAACATTGAAAAAATCATATAGTGTCATTTCATTAGTCTCATCATATAAGTGGAATTCTACCATGGGAGGCACTACAAAAAAATATATTTCCGTGATGATACGTGTTTGTCACAGTAGGTCATGTCTTCTGTCATGCATGTACATCCATGAAAATTTTATGACAGAATCAAGATAGTCATACATGTGCTGTCGTATAAGTGTTCCATGACATTACCAAAATTATCGGACGAAGTGTCCACTTCCATGACGATAAATCGTAGCGTCACGAAGTGCTTTTCGTCAAGGGTGACCGACCGCGTGGCATCCACCGTAATCGAACGCCGTTAAGCTATCGAGCCCGGTTTTGGATCCGATAACCCGTTAATGACCCGACCAATGGGGGATTTTCCACGTGTAAAATCATCATTGGTCGGAGGAAACACGCGTGTCAGCTCACCGTTGGGACAGACGTCATCCCCTCACTGGACCCACAGCGCCTATGATATGTCGACCCGTGGCACGGCCCACCAGAGGCCCATTCCTGTGAAAAGGCCGGCACATTTGACTTGGTCAAAAGGTGGCGGGTCGACCGACCCGACAAGCCCGTTAACTACTGCTCGCATATAGCCCATTTACGTTTCACTAACCCAGGCCTGCTTACTACTTATCCGAATTAGGCCCGGCAGTCATTATCCGGGCCATCCAATATAATTCCATCCCGTTTTAACTTCTGGCCCATGTATGGCCCATGACGTCTTTCGGCCCATATGAGGCCCTTATTACTCTCGGCCCATTAAAGGCCCATGGTAGAACTGTCCCGTAATGAATAGTGTATTACTTTATACCCATTAATCTATTACCTAAATCAATTCGTAATGAACAGTGTATCACTTTATACCCATTAACGGCCCATTATTCCGTTGGGCCGTTTCCAACCCATGTTATCTTTCGGCCTTCTCGGGGCCCATTTATTCTTGGGCTCATTTCTACATTCGTTTACTTACGGTATGTTACTGTCATTTTCTGCTTGTGGGCCAAATTCAGCCCGTGGTTACAGTCGGCCCGTTTGTGGCCCGTTAATACGATGGGCCATTTTCATAGCACCATCAAAATACGGCCGATTAACGACGATCCGTTATGGTCAGCCCATGAACGGACGATTTCAACTCTAGCCCATTTACGGCCATAATGTGGTCTGTTATTGGCGAGTAAATTACACAGAACTACCACAATTCGGGCATTGGAAGCAAATTGGTACCAAGATTGGTAATTTTTACGTGTCAGTACGAACTTTGGGGCGAGAGGTTGCAAAAAAGGCTAAAACTGCTGTTTGTACGTATTAACAGGGAAACTGACCGGTTGGGCCCGCCTATCAGGTGCTGACGTGGCATTTTTTTTTACAAAAAACCCCCTTGCTTTTTACGTAATCCCATAAATGCCCAATTATTTCGGAAAAAAAAGCACCTATAAGAGCCTTTTTTTCGTTCGTAGTTTCCACCACCGATTTGGACTCGTTTGAAAATTTGCGTCGGTTTGAACGAACAAAATAAAACAAATGAAAATTAAATCCCTCGCAGGATTCGAACTGCCGACCTGCTGTTCCGCAACGACGCGTGCTAGCCACCCCGCCAGAGCATCGCTCGCGACATAAAGCAGGCGAAGCTATTTTTATACTAGCTCAGGAACGCTGGGCCGGCCCACCCAGGCCTGCAATTTTTTTCGTTTCACACTTACCTGGCGCGCGTGTTGCGGCTCATTCATGGGAGCTCCTAGTCGGCGCTGTTAGCGCCGATTAGAGAAACTGGCGCTCGCAGGGGCACGTAATGGGCCGGCCCATTTGTTTTTCCCTTTCTGCCAGAAACTGCAAAAATTATACTCGGGTAACAAGACTTGAACACTAGACCTCACGAACTAATTCCGGGTGCGCCAACCACTACGCCATGGTAAGACAAATGCTTACTATCTTCGTCGGCTTCCTTTTATTCTTTCTGCAGCTCGCGAACCTCAGACCCTTCCGCCAACTATTTTCTTAATCTTTTTTTCTCTTTTTATGTAACGGTTGTGTTCTCCTTCTTTCTTTCCTTTTTTTGCTAAATACGTGCACCATTTGAAAAAAAATCAAAGACATTTTTTTTTTCAAAATGCACGAGATTTTTAAAAATTTTAAAAAAAATCATTGGTTTTTTTAAAAGTTCATCAAACTTGAAGAAAGTTCATCGCATCTAAAAAACTGTTCATCAAATTTGAGAAAAAAATCATCAAAACTGGAAAAGCTTCATCGAATCTGAGAAAAAGTTCATCGAATCTGAAAAAAAATCATCAATTTTGAAAAAAAACATCGGATTTGAAAAAATAGTTCAACGGATTCCAAAATAAGTTCATCAAATTTGGAGAAGTTCATCAGATTTCAAAAAAAGTTGGTCAAACTGATTACATAATTTCTTAATTTATAGTGAACATTTTTAATGCATGATGAACTTTTCTTTAGAAAATGGTGAACATTTTTCTTATAATATGAATGTTGAACATATTTTGAATGCAAATTGAATAGTTTTGTAATATATGTTGAAATATTTTCTTAAGATATGAAGAAAAGTTTACTTAATGCGCGGTGAGTTTTTTTTTTGTAATTTATGGTGAGCATTTTCTTAATACACGATGAGTTTCAAGAGCATTATGGTGAACATTTTTTTAATACATGGTAAATTATTTGTATTTCAAGAAATGTTCAGCATGTGTTAGAAACTTATTATGTAAATCATTCTTGCAATTCAAGAGACAGGTCGATTTTTTAATAAAAGTTGAACAGTTTTAATGCATTTCTAAAATTTATTATGATTACACATTTATTTTTAATACATATTGTCAACTTTTTAAGTAACAGTGCATTTAAAAAAATACAATCAATATGCGAGTAACTCAAATAAAAATATATGTGTTGGGCATATTTTTTTTTAAGTTGTGTATTTGAATAATATAATTAGGATACAAATACATAGTAATTGTGCATGGTTGTGGTCCTCAGCGCAGACACATTAAATTTGGGCCATGCTTCTGTTCTAGTCTGGTGCTTGACACTTAATAATACTAATATGTAATCGCAAAAAATATATGTATTAATATTCATGATTAAAAAAACAGTAAACCAGTGTGCAGCCTCGCTGGGCCCAACGTCTTCGGGCTAGTATAAAATAGGTCTAGCCTGCAGTAGGTCGCAAGCGCCGCCATGTCTGGGTGGCTAGCGCAATGCGCTGCTGAGCCACGGGTCGGCGGTTCGAAGCCTGCGCGGGATTCAATTTTGTTTTGTTTTATTTATTCGTTCAAACCGACGGAAATATTCAAACGAGTCCAAATCGGTGGTGAATATTACGAACGAAAAAAAAGGCTCTTGTAGGAGCATTTTTTCCTGAAATAATTGGGCATTTATGTGATTGCGTACAAAGAAAGGGGGTTTTCTAAAAAAACATGCCACGTCGGCACCCCACAGGCGGGAGTCCAAATCGGTGGTGAATATTACGAACGAAAAAAAAGGCTCTTGTAGGAGCATTTTTTCCCGAAATAATTGGGCATTTATGTGATTGCGTACAAAGAAAGGGGGTTTTCTAAAAAAACATGCCACGTCGGCACCCCACAGGCGGGTCCAACCTGTCAGTTTCCCCGTCCATACGTATAAACAACAGTTTAGCCTTTTTGCAACGTCTCGCCCCAAAGTTGGTAATCGACACGTAAAAATTACCAATCTTGATACCAATCTACTTCCAATGCCCCAATTTTGTTTTGTTTTATTTATTCGTTCAAACCGACGGAAATATTCAAACGAGTCCAAATCGGTGGTGAATATTACGAACGAAAAAAAAGGCTCTTGTAGGAGCATTTTTTCCCGAAATAATTGGGCATTTATGTGATTGCGTACAAAGAAAGGGGGTTTTCTAAAAAAACATGCCACGTCGGCACCCCACAGGCGGGTCCAACCTGTCAGTTTCCCCGTCCATACGTATAAACAACAGTTTTAGCCTTTTTTGCAACGTCTCGCCCCAAAGTTGGTACTGACACGTAAAAATTACCAATCTTGATACCAATCTACTTCCAATGCCCCAATTTTGTTTTGTTTTATTTATTCGTTCAAACCGACGGAAATATTCAAACGAGTCCAAATCGGTGGTGAATATTACGAACGAAAAAAAGGCTCTTGTAGGAGCATTTTTTCTGAAATAATTGGGCATTTATGTGATTGCGTACAAAGAAAGGGGGTTTTCTAAAAAAACATGCCACGTCGGCACCCCACAGGCGGGAGTCCAAATCGGTGGTGAATATTACGAACGAAAAAAAAGGCTCTTGTAGGAGCATTTTTTCCCGAAATAATTGGGCATTTATGTGATTGCGTACAAAGAAAGGGGGTTTTCTAAAAAAACATGCCACGTCGGCACCCCACAGGCGGGTCCAACCTGTCAGTTTCCCCGTCCATACGTATAAACAACAGTTTTAGCCTTTTTTGCAACGTCTCGCCCCAAAGTTGGTACTGACACGTAAAAATTACCAATCTTGATACCAATCTACTTCCAATGCCCCAATTGTGGTACTTTTGTGCAATTTACTCGTTATTGGCCCATGTTTGGCCAATCGATCATAAGCCCGTAGATGGCCCATTGATGATATGGCCCATAGAAGGCCCATTGTCTCTACGGCCCGTATAAAGCCCATTGTTTCTACGCCACGTAGAAGGCCCATTGTTTCTACGGCCCTTAGAAGGCCCATTGTTTCTACGGCCCTTAGGAGGCCCACGTTAACTACGGCCGGTGGGCATCAAAGTTCGCCACCAGTGCAAATATAGGGAACACCCTACACTATACAAAAATGGCTTCTTTGTTTTCTTGACGGTGGTACTGCGTTAAGAACAAATTTTGTATCGCACCAAAACAAATTACAACTATAAAACAAAAGGAAGGTTGGCATAAAAGTTAACAGTCTAGCAGATAAATGCACCACCAGAAGTTCAGAATCTCGGTTCATTTGACCTGACTGTCACGTTTTCATGCTGTATTGTGCGATGGAGCACCATAACCTTCGCCTTCACTTCTCCTAGGCTCCTAAACAACATAGCAAATGTCTGATAGTCTGGTTTCAAAACCATGCATATCTTGACAACATCGAACAATGTCTCTCCTTGTTTCACAAAGGGTCTCTGTTAGGGAATGGACTTGTGTTTGGAGCGCAAATAAAACATTGTTTTGAGCTTGCATATCTTGATCATGAGGCAGTTTGGACGAGATTGCCTTAACAACCAAGCCAGTATTACGCAGGAACATGCTTTTGGCACTGTTAGCGGATAGGTACTGACCCACTGTAGCAAGAGCTGACATTGCGGTTATAGTTGCCTCGCCACCTTTAGAAGATGGCGGTTCCAGCATTTTTTCCATAGCTCGCTAAAAAGTTGTGGTTTTACATTAGTAGTATTAGAACAGAAGATATTAAGGAGGCAGCAAAACCAAACAAAATAGCTTTGGCCTATATACAGAACTTATTCTGGTGAACCCATGTATTATAATAGTTGTATTTTATTGCAAAGTACATAATAAAACCAGGTTCCAAACATATGACCATGTACCATCGCTAATGTGTTGTCTATTTCTTCACATTGTATTAAGGGCTAAGGATAAAGAGAAGAAGTTTATAATACGGTAAGCATAGTATGACATCATTCATATCACAAAACAAGCGAGAATGCAGACAAAAGGCAATTGTAACGTTGTGTGGGCAAGTCCAAGACGGAACTAGATTACAGGTCAAGATCAAAGGAACATCACTCCTCTCTTTTAAACCTTGTAAGGTGCAATGATACGCTAAGACAATTGTGTATAAAATTGAAAAGAGTAATAGACATTGGCTGCAAAACATGCAGTTCAAGGCACAAGTTAGAGTAAGTAGTAGTTAAAAGGCATGAAGATTAAGGACTTACAATAGCGGCTTTGGCTGGTGTAGTCATGCCCTTCTTCTTCTTTGGTGTGTGAGTCCTTGAAGATTTCCACAACATTTGGTTCAGTACTTTTTGGTCCTTGCGGGCTTTCCTCTACATTTGGAACAAGTCAATATAGATCGATAATATGGTACAGTGAAAAGAGTGAAACAACAACTAATTACAAGAGCCTTGCGATTGTGCAATATAGCTACGAGATCACGTAAATGCATTGGAATTTCACTTTAAATGCAGTTGGCCTTGTTCTTTGAACAGTTCACCTACAAGAAGATAGATTTGTGTGGCACATGCGTAAATATGACTTCAACATGTGATCTGATGACATATATATAATGTACACGATACTTGGATCGGACCCGGTGTTTAACGAGGCCTCTCCGATTTCATCGGATATATTTTCCACTAGAGATGTTTGGGCAAGTTCACTGTTAGCCTTGCCTTCAAAGTGAGTTTTCCTCAAGTTATACCGGAAATCGTCATGAGAAGACTTGAAAAAATGGGTGCAAGCTTGTCTGGTTGCATCATCTTGTCTATCCAACTTGAACCTCATCTGTTGAAAATTATGGGACTCTCATTATCAGCAACCTAGAAAGTATTGGACAGAGCAAGACGATATTAATAGTTTCCATACATAACCATACTTACAAATAAATGGTCGAGTAAGGTGTTGAACTGGGTTTCGTCTTTGTCATTCTGTCTTGAATCCATGTTGGGAGGATACGTACATGACATCTAACGACAACCGCTGCCTCTGATACTAACTTGGCTGACTACTGTAGCATCACGTGGCCTTTTAAACCTCGCCTCAAAACGGATCTCCATTCTTCCTCCTCTAGATTTAGTAAACCTATCGAGCATTATCACGATGTTTGTTTCCTCTTGCGCCTAGGTGCTAGTCCAACAACAAACATAGGAAGTGTTAGTGTACATCAAACTGTGAGACTACATATAAAGAAGCATGCAACTGTAACTTGACTCCAGCAACTACCTTCTTGCTGTTGAAGCTCACAAAGTGCCAACTCATCTTATGTCAAGAGTGCTTCAGATGTAGTGTCAGGTGGCAAGGGAGCTTGGGAACATGCTGCTAGATGAGTTGACCAACGAGTAAATCGTGCAGCTGGTGGTACTGTGGAAGGTGTTGCAACAACTAGGGTTGTCTCTGCTTGTTTGGTGGCAGCTATTTGTTTCCATTTGGCTTGTTCTGCAGCTCGTGTAGCACGGGATACCCTGTCGGTACAATTTTCTGCTGGACCTTGACCTTCTATTGCACCATCAGTACCAGCAGAATCTGCAGGATTGTTCCGCTTCCCTTTCCCTGTCGTTCTGTCTTGCTTCCTCTTTCTCTGTGCTATGTTAAGTCAAGATGACAAGAAAAACAAATAACAATTTAGTTATTTAGAACAAATGTACTTTGATGTAAGAACATGGTGTGATAGACATATATTGTATGTTCTAGAAACAGGAACACGTGTCTTAGTCACAAGTATAATGTGTAAAGTAAGCAGATGAAATTCAACAAAATTAGAAGAAATACAAGCTAGACATCATACATAACATGCAACCACATATAACAGTGCCAAGTTAGAGGGAGCACCTGTGATGGTGCACTAGGGGAGACGTGCTCATCACCAACCCAACTACGTTGAGTGTTTATGCATGTGTTGTCTTGGAAATCATCTTGGCGGGATGGAGGAGTAGAATCTGTAGAGGCCCTCCATTTGGAAGGAGCACCTTCATCCGTTGCCTTGCTAACTTCCTTCCACTTTATTGATTTTGAATTGTCAAGTAAAACCGACAAGAAAAAGCAATAAAATTCACTCTTCAGAACTCATTCGTGCATGATACTGACAATCACTACTTTGATGTAAGGCAAACACATGATTCCAGGATGGAATAATACGAAAAACAGGACGACATGGCATATTCACAATTGTTTGTGTAAACTAAGCATAAACCATTTCACCAAATAAGAAGCAATGCAAGCTAGACACCATGTGAAAGATGCAACCAATATGACTCTGCCAAGTTAAAAGTGTCCCATCATAAATGGCATTTCAACAAATTAGAAGCAGCGCATGCTATAAATCATATCAAAGATGCAACTAATATCACACTACATATACTGAAGGTGTCTCGTCATATTGATTTATGCGGGATACAAAATAAATAGTTTTATGTGAGGACATGCTTAATAGACAGATGTACTATGTATTAAATACAGGAAGGCATGTCACATTAACAGGTATGATGTATAAGCTAAGCTGAATAGCACATGCAGTTTAACCAGATTTGAAGAATTACAATCTAGACATCATATGCAACATGCAACCACATATCACGCTGCCAAGTTAGAGCAAGCACCTGCGATGCTAGTGTAGGGGAAATGAGGTAATCAACTACAGAGCTACGTTCACTATCTTCATCTAGCCTTGCTGTTTCTTGAGAATCATGCCGGGAGGTTGACGCTGCATTCTTTAAATAAGGAGTAATCCACTTTCCTGACTGCCTCATCATAAGTGATTGATGAGGGATACACAAGAACATTAGTTTCATGTAAGCACATGGTTAATACATAGATGTACTAGTATGTACCAAACACAGAAAGGCATGTCATATTCAAAGGTATAATATGTAAGCTAAGCAGATGCAATTTAACCAAATTGGAAACAATACAAGCTAGACATCCGGCTGGAGTGGTGAGCATGATCATGTAGGACCTGAGAGCCTGGTGGGAGGCGGGCTGCTTCGCCACCATCGCGGCTTTTTACTTTGCTTCCAAGTCATGCCTCTCTTTGCTGGGCTTATCAGTGGCTCGGCCAGTGCCCTGACTAGCTATTTGTCTTCTGGTGCTCACGGGATGGTGGTTCATGTAAAAAATATCTTTCCTTATCTTAATAAAGACCGACTTCGGCCTTTCGAATACAAGCTAGACACCATATGGAACATGCAACCACATATGACACGGCGAAGTTAACGCAAGCACCTGGGATGGTGGTTCATTGCGAGCGAGGTCATCAACTCCAGAGCTACGTTTACCATCTCCATCTGCTGACACTACACCTATTATAAGGCTGAAACATGTCTGGCCTATCCGCGTACGACGATGGAGCGACTTCTCTCTTTTCTTTTTTTCTTCTCTCATAGCAGCAGAGTCTGAAATACCCTTGCATAAAAACACAATAGTGAGAGTATGGGTGAAGTGTGTGCAGAACTAGTCTTGTTGTAAAAAGTAGCAGATAGCAGGTGGGTGAAAAATAAATGACAGGAGACATATGATAGCTCTACAACATTGCATGGCAAACAAAATTAGATTCTACTCCGTATGATTTTGTAATATATGAGCACAGGAAATGCAGGTACTCCTCCAACACACCACCACATGTGGTCATATCAAGATAACAGTCGACTGAAAATAAATAGGCCAGTCAATTTTTTTAATGAACCGTGCGATCTATAAGGAACGAGCATATGGCCTTCGTCTACCTCCCGCCAGTCACTGTTGATGATCTTTCTCGAACCGCCAGCGACCACCGGCCCAGACCCCTGCCTCCGCCGCCCCGCCCTCCCCTCGACCTCACACCACCGCCGTGCTTGGTAGCGCCCCCAGGCCATCCCTTTAATCCCGGCCGACCTCCAGATTGGGCGCCAGTAGCTCTAGGCCCCACACACCCCTAAGATAAACACCGAGGCGCTGCTTCCCCGGTGTCATAGGCGTACTAGCGCCTGTTACGCCGGGGAATGCTTCTGTTAATTGGGAGTCAACATACTAGGAATTAAAATTCAGGGGGGCGACGGACCTCTAGCTAAGGTGAAATAGTATATGAGGAGAAACCTTGTGCATCGGGAGTTACTAGGAACATCTAGTATCAAGAAGCGGCCAACTAGTTTCTTCTATGGGATGAATACCGTGCAAGCAGACACGTAAGATTTGCACGAATAAGGGAAGAGGAGTACCATTTTCGGTTGCCGGTGTGGTCGCCTCCACATGTCACGCCGATCTTCTTCTTTTTGCTGGAGAAACCGATGTTCTGAAGGGTGCAGGCTTGGACGAACCCATGGCCAAATTGTTGACTGTGTTTCCGTGGCCGTATGTCGGTGGAGGGGAAGCAGATCCGAGGCAGCGAAGGACGGCGTAGCAGGAACAGCTCCGGTGCGGTGGAGGGTGGCGTAGTTGGAGCGGCAGCGGTGACGCGCAGGACGGCGTGGTTGAACTGGGCTCTGCACGGGACGGCTCGGCCTCGTCTTCAACTACTAGCCGTGGAGGGCGTTGCGGTTGAGGTTGCGATGGACAATGATGTCAGGGTATCGGCTCCGGCGTGATGGAGGAGGGCGGCGGTTGATGGGTGGAATGGGGTGGTCGACGGAGGACGCCAGGGTTTCGCGGCTGGTGGAGAGGTAGTTTTTGCGCCCATGGAGTACGAATGGGGAATCGGACGGGTGGGCGGGGGGGAGGGGGGAGAACCATGTTTCGGTCTGGGACGCGCTTGTTTTTGGCTTTTTTGAACAGAAGATGGGACACGCTTGTTTGAAATTTGGGGAAAGTACAAACTTTGCCCCCCTCTTAAATTTCGAACCTACTGCGGGTCGGGGTAGATGGTAATCCCAGGTGTCCCAAATAGTGGGCGGGAGCAATTTCGGCCGCGCGCATGTTTGCTTAGGCGGCCATTGTGTATGAATGTTTTTTGGAGGCGGTTGCGTGGCGTCTAGATGAAGCTACAAACTTACCCCATGTTTAGACCTTTGGACGTCGGGCCGGTAGGTTTCACGGGTCGGAGTTATTAGAAAAGTAATTTCCTTGTACACCAAACATTGGTCTCATGCAGTTTCGGGCGAGTAGAGGCTCTTTTGGCGCTTCGTTCGAAATTTTGACACACAAGCATTCACGTTTAGAGTACTCTTGAAATTTGAGGATTGACCTAAATAGACAACGTTAAATTTGACTTTGTATGTTTGAAAACCTCATTAAATTATCCGCTTCTTTTTGAAATTTTGACACTTGAAAATCCTATATGTTGGCGTCCTGGGAACGGGGGTCCCCAGACTTGCCTGCCTGCGGCCCACGGCGTGGTTGTGCTAGCAAGCCTGTATGGCCCATATTCATCAATAAGGCACTCAAGACCCTCGCGAGGGGCCAAGCCTCGCGAGGCGGATGATGCAAGACCTCCTCAGGAGCGGCCTTGCCAGGCAGGCTCGCGAGGGGCGGAGAGATCAAGGCACGGCAATCCTCGCGAGGTTATCATGACGTGAGCCATGACGATCGAGACCAGGCGGGCACCAGCGCGCGCAGCGTCCTTGTTTCCTCTTTGGTGCTAAGGAGGCAAGCGCAAGCGCGGAGTACCGAGGCATCAAGCAAAGGTTTCCTCATCGGTGCAACGAGACCAAGACCAGCAGGACGGCAAGACGAAGGTCACCATGGAGCCCAAGGCGGCGTCACCACCAGAGCCTTTTGCAGGCGAAGACTACTTTTGTCAGGATAAGCTGTACTAGCTGTCCCCTTTCAAATTGGCCGTTGTTGGCTCCCTTCCCGCTCAATATTTGGGGGGAGGACTAGGGCCTCTATAAATAGACTAGCCACCACAGTAGAAGGGACGGACCGATTCGGAGGCATCTGATCTTTAGCCACACACAAAGCACAAGAACACCTCATCCTCAGGAGGCTATTCTTCCCCCTTGTACTGTTCATTATCAGCCCAAGAGGCAATCCACCACCACACTGGAGTAGGGTATTACACTACAATGGTGGCCCGAACCAGTATAAATCTTGTGTCCCTTGTGTTGTGAGTTCGTTGAGTTCGTTCTTTAGATCTTAGCCAGTTAGGACGTGGATCGGTAGGGAGGAAATCTCCACACGCACCCCAGTGTTCGAACCTTGAGGGTTTTGCTGGAACCCGTGATCCGACATTTGGCGTGCCAGGTAAGGGTGTGCCGTAGCCTTCCTTCCGTCGATCCGCGCTCCACCCTCATGGCAGGCGTCCCGCTCGTGGCTCTGACGGCTGACGCAGTTGACGGGGCCAGGGGGCTCCGAGTCCTGGCCCCCGCCTTGCGGCAGGTGTAGTGGCCACCCAAGTTCAAGTCGGAGATGCCGCCCGACGGGCGCTGCTGGCGGTTGCCACTTTTCTGGCTGGCATACGAGGAGGCCGTCCTCGAGGCCAGGGGCGACGACAGCGTCATGGCCAACTGGTTCCCCATGGCCCTCACCGGCGCGCCGCGCGCCTGGCTGCTAACCCTCCCCGGATCCATGGTGGCATCTTGGGAGGAGCTGCGTGACATCTTCACCGCGCGCTACGAGGCACCAGCGCACCACGCGGTCGCGGCCATACTAGGCGGCTCTCAAGCACCGCCTTCAGATCTTCATGTCAAGTCATTCCTTCGCCAGATCGGCGCCGCTTCCAAACGCTCGGGGGCTCCGCCGGGCTGGGCACGCCCGAATCCGACCTCACCTTCGACTCAGAGGACCACCCTGTCACCACCGCCGGCTCGGGTATGCTCTCGATGCTCTGCACGCCCACTATCTGCAACGTGGCCGTCACCAAGACCCTCATCAATGGCGGCGCCGACCTCAACGTGCTCCCCATGGAGGCCTTCAGCCTTCTTCACGTGCCGCTCGAGCGGCTCAGCCTCAGCAAGCCTTTCTCAGGAGTTGGCGGCGGCGCCGCCCACTCCCTGGGGCAGATCTGCCTCCCCGTCACCTTCGGCACGCGCGACAACTACCGCACCGAGCTGGTTGATTTCTTCATCGCCCGCATCGGCGTCCCGTACAATGCCATCCTCGGGTACCCAGCTATAGCCCAGTTCATGGCAGCAACCCACCTGGCATACAACCTCATGAAGATGCCTGGAAGCAAGGGTGTCCTCACTATCAAGGGGGACACCAAGGAGGCTGTGGCGGCGCTCAGACTTACTTCCAAGACCACCGCGGCGGCGCAGCCCGTCGGCACCAATGCCCAAAAATCCAAGGAGGCCGCACCGACCAAGAAGAAGTAGTTGTTCACCCAAGACAAGGTGGAAACCAAGCAGGTGCCGGTTGATGAAGACGGGTCCTCGGGAGCCGCCTTTACCATAGGTGCCGACCTCGACCGGGTCAAGAGGAAGCGTTGGTGAAGTTCTTGCGTGCAAACAAGGAGATATTCGCGTGGGAGCCCAAGCAGCTGGTGGGGGTCCCGAGAGAAGTGATTCGACATCACCTGAGGGTGTGCCCCAACGTGCGCCCGGTGAAGCAGCGGGCGAGACGACATCCACGGAGAAGCAGGCCTTCATCATCCAAGAGACCCTCAAGCTGGATGCGGCAGGTACCGTTCGCGAGGTTCGGTACCCCGAATGGCTGGAGAACCCCGTCGTAGTGCCGAAGAAAGGTGGGAAGGAGCGAATGTGCGTCGACTTCACCAAGCTCAACAAGGCCTGCCCCCAAGATCCGTTCCCGCTCCCAAGCATCGACCAGATCATCGACTCCACCGCCGAGTGCGACCTGCTGTGCTTCCTGGATGAGTTCTCAGAGTATCACCAGATCAAGATGGCGGTAGAAGATGTAGAGAAGACAGCCTTCCTGACCCCGTGTGGGGTGTACTGCTACACCTGCATGCCTTTCGGGCTGCGCAATGCGGGTGCAACCTTTCAGCGATGGATGCACATCGCCTTAGGGCGGCAGCTCAGGAGAAACGCGGAGGCCTACGTCGACAACACTGTGGTTAAATCTTGGGAGGCTAGAACCTTGATCGAGGATCTTGAGGAGACCTTCGCGAGTCTACGCCAAGTGAACTTACGATTTAACCCGGAGAAGTGCGTGTTTGGTGTCCCTTCCGGCAAGCTGCTGGGTTTCCTCATATCACACAGAGGGATTGAGGCAAACCCAAAAAAGATCAAGGCCATCGAAGACATGAGCCCACCTCAGACCCTCAAGGAAATGCAGAAGCTGGCTGGATGGGAGACTGCATTGGGGCACTTCATCTCCAAGCTGGGGGAGCGCTCCCTACCCTTCTTCAAGCTTATGGAGAAGAAGGGCCCGTTCGAGTGGTCCCCGGAGGCTGACCGAGTTTTTCAAGACCTCAAGAGCTAACTGACCAGCCCTCAAGTGATGGTGGCGCCGTGACCTCTCGAGCCCCTAGTGCTCTACCTTGTCGCCACTCCGTACTCCGCCAGTGCAGCACTAGTGGTGGTTCGGGAAGGGCACCAAGCCCAAGGCGCGTCGCGCCGACCTAAAACCGGGGTGACGCAAGATCAGGAAGGCACAACAAGAGCCATAGCGGCATCAGCAGGGGACCAAGCTCGGCAGGACGGTGCCGCCAAGGTCCTGACAAGCGAACAAGCGTCGGAGGTTCCATCACCTCAGGAGACATATCAGCTTCCGCAAGACACGAGCCTCGCTAACGTGCCAGCCCTCGTCGAGCACCCAGTGTATTTCATCAGCACGGTGTTGCGGGACGCAAGGGCGCGATACCCCATGCCCCAGAAGCTTTTGCTCGCGCTCTTGGTGGACTCACGGAAGTTGCGGCACTACTTCCAGGGCCACCCCATCAAGGTCGTCTCGGCCTACCCATTGGAGAGAGTGCTCAGGAGCCCCAACTCAGCTAGAAGGGTCGCTGAGTGGAACATCGAGCTGCAGGCATTCCAGTTGGAGTTCAGCACTACCAGGGTCATCAAGGGAGCCGCACTTGCTGATTTTGTGGGAGAATGGACGGATGCCCCGACGCTCGGAGTAGGCGAGGACTGATCCACCTCACCAGGAAGTGAGGCGCCCGACGGTTGTGTCATATATTTTGATGGGGCCTTCATGCACCAGGGCGCGGGGCTGGAGCAGTACTCATCTCACCCACTCAAGACAAGCTCTACTATGTTGTACAGCTCTGCTTTCAGCAGGGCGAGAAGGCCTCCAACAACATTGTAGAATACGAAGGCCTTATAGCCGGCCTGAAAGCTGCGGCAGCCCTGGGGGTGAGGCGCCTCACCATCAGGGGCGACTCGCAGCTTCTCCAACAAAGTATACGAGCCGAAGGACGAGCACATGGAGGCATACCTCACGGAAGTGCGCAAGATGGAGAAGCAGTTCCTGGGCCTGGAGCTGCAGCACGTGCCTTGTGGCACCAACAAGGAAGCTGACGACATCGCCAAGAGGGCATCCAAGCAGCAGCCCCAAGAGCCTAGCGTCCTCGTGGAGCAGCTCTTCAAGCCTTCAGGAATGCCACCACTTTCAAGGACAGCTCAGCCTCGGGAGGAGCTCCCGCAGCCGCCTGCCACAGGAGCCCCAGCCTGTGGCCCGACTTCAGGAGCGCGCCTACTCTTGGCGCTCGAGCCCCAGGAGGGATGCTGGACCAAGGAATTCAAGGAATACCTGATGCAAGGGACGCTGCCAGAGAAGGAGGAGGACGCAGAGCGCGTGGCACGGCAGGCCACGGCATACTGCATCCAGGACGGTGAGTTGTACAGGAAGCGACCAAATGATGTTTCACTCTGTTGCATTTCCAGAGACCAAGGGAAAGAGTTGTTGTCTGACATACACGGTGGGGACTGCTGGCACCACTCGTCATCACGGAACCTCATCGCCAAGGTATTCCACAGCGGATTCTACTGGCCCACGGCGCTCAACGATGCAGCCGAGCTGGTGAAGTCCTGTGAAGCCTGCCAGTTCCATGTCAAGCAGATCGATCAGCTAGTTCAGGGCCTCCAGACTATCCCACTCACATGGCCGTTCACGGTCTAGGGGCTGGATATCTTGGGCCCATTTCCTCGAGTGCCAGGGCGCTACCATTACCTCTACGTCGCCATCGATAAGTTCACCAAGTGGGCGGAAGTGGAAGCCGTCCGCACCATCCCAGCTGGTTCTGCGGTCAAGTTCATCAAGGGACTCGTGAGCCGTTTCGGGGTCCCCAACCGCATCATCACCGACAACGGCTCGCAGTTCACTAGTAACCTCTTCAAAACATACTGTGCTAACCTTGGAACGCAGATCTGCTACGCTTCGGCGGCGCACCACAGGAGCAATGGTCGGGCCGAACGCGCCAACGCAGAGGTCTTGAGAGGCCTCAAGACCAGGACCTTCAAGAAGAAGCTCGAGGCCTGTGGCAGGGGCTGGCATGACGAGCTCCAGTCCCTGTTGTGGTCCATCCGCACCACCCGCCACCAAGCCAACGGGCGAAACCCCGTTCTTCCTCGTCTACGGAGCTGAAGCGGTCCTCCCTCACGAAGTCAAGCATCGCTCCGCACGGGTCCTCGCGTTTGATGAAACGCACGAGGACGCCATGCGGGGGATGGACCTCGTGCTGGGGGAGGAACGTCGCTGTGAAGCTGCACTAAGGGCGGCAAGGTACCAGCAGGCGCTGCGGCGATACCACTGCCGCAACATCCGCTCCAGGATGCTCGAGACGGGCGACCTCGTCCTGAGGCGGGTCCTCTCTAGGGAAGGGCTTCATAAGCTCTCACCCATGTGGGAAGGCCCGTTCAGGGTCGTCCATGTCTCCAGGACTGGCGCCGCACGCCTGGAGACACAGGACGGGGTGCCCATCCAGAATGCCTGGAACATCCAGCACCTCCGGAAGTTCTACCCATGAAGCAAGGCCCAGTGCCTGTGAAGAAAGGCCCAGTGCCTGTGAAGAAGGCCCAGTGCCTGTGAAGAATTGCCGCTCGTGACACTCTCACGTAATAATGAGTGGGGCTGTACACGCCCCGGAGTCTCAGGATTGCCGCCCTCGGGCCTCGGGGGCCCCTCCCACGTCTTAGTGGCAGCACTTAGCTTCGTGCTGGTGAGAAGACTTGAAGACTAGACTAGGTGCCGGACGAGGCTTTTCATTTGCTTTCCATAGTTGGCTCGCCTCCTTTTAATTGAAAGTTTTCTTCTGAAGTTCCTTGCTGGTTTGGTTTCGTCGCTTTTTGCTGCAATTTTCGGTTACAGTTTAACCTGTTTTCTCTCTCACGCGTACCTCGCGAGGGGGCTAGGCAGGTACCCTCGCGAGCCTTTTTGCCTTTCCTCTGCCCTTCGTTTGTTTTTCGCAAGGCCCTTCGTTGTGTCTCTTTGCGAGGCACTCTTGTTTGAGCCAACAAGCTGGCGCACCTCTCCTGGTCTGTGCCCCTCGGGTCTCGTGATATGAAGCGCTGGGTCTAGGCTCAGATGAACAATAAGCCTCCGGGCGACGCTCCTAACAAGTTTTTTGCAGTTCCCTAAAACCTGCCAAGTCGAGAAAGGCCTCGACAGGCATCAGGAAGCAAGTCCATCGCAAGAAGGAGGCTATCCTAAGAGTGTCAAGCTAAGTTACCTCTACACAAAATAACGACACAGCACGAAAACGACAAACATAGCATAATGATTGGGAAATCATAGTTCGAGACACGCCCTCCAGGGCCCATACTGGTTTTTCTTTTGATGCAGGAAGGAAAGGAAGAGTAAAAGAAAAGCAGTGCTTGCCTCTACAGCGGTCCACGGGGCAGGCCCTAAGCGTCACCCTGAGCTCAGCCGGACCCCTCCTCGCGCTTCATGGAGGCACGTCGATGAATCGACCCACTTCCACCTTTGAAGCGGATGCGGCGGTGTGGTGGCTGGTCGTAGCCACCACCGCTGGAGCCGTCACCGAGGGAAGAGCCACCGTAGCTGGACGAGATGCGGTCGCTGCCAAGGGCGGGTTCACCCTCCCCCTTATCCCGACCATCGCCAAGGCCGAGCACCTCCTCGCCGTCGTTCACCATGGGGCAGCACCCGGCGCGGCGACCATCTTCTCCAAACACCCTCACGTAGAGGGTCGCGTCGCCATCATACTTGAAATGGAGGGTGCACCGCCTGCCCAGGCTGCGCGCCCGGGCGAACGTCTGCCAGCCGCGGGCCAGGGCTATGTTGCCCGCGGCAGAGACCTCGACCACGACCCAATAAGCCCTGCTGCAGCAACCGTCCGCCTGCAGCCAGACCCCGCCTGGACCAGAGGCTGGCAGCTCATTGGTGATGAAGCGCGGGAGTTGAAGCCAGTTGCCGGCCGGATTCTCCGACCAAACGACAAACTCTGGCAGCACCTCCGCCGAGTGGAAGCGCGGCTGCGGAGGCCGCGCAACCACGGTGCGTCTTCCTTCATCAACGGGGCTACCACGACCGGAGCGACCTCCGCTGCGCGCAGCGGCGCCACCCCGGGATCGGGGGGCCGTGGCAGGGGTCGCGGTGTGCTTACGAGGACAACCGCGCCCGCGCTTGGGCGCCAGGGAGCCCGGCCCCTCGCGAGGGGCCTTTCCCTTCTCCGAGGTGGAGAACCTCTTCGATGGCGCCATTGGAGTCGATGCTGGAGCAGAAGAAGAAACAAGCGGAAGGGGAAGAAATGGGCGACGGGAGCTCTGCCCCCTCCTCATTTATAGCAGGAGAAGGCCAACCAGCGCCCCCCACGATCACAGGTAATGATGGTTTTCCTTGCATGTCACAGGGACTTGTCAAGTCAGGCAGTTGCCGAGGCAGCACGGGGAAGCGGAGACGCCCACGTCCACTCAACCGCCACGCGTCGACCAAGGCCGCAGGCTTTTGGGGCCATGGCTCCAGCGCTTGACCTTTAACCGCCTCAAAGCCAAGCCAGCGCGCCATGGTCCGAGGCTCTTGTCGGCGTCACAGGGAATGGGGTCCCAGACTTGCTGCACTGCGGCCCATCGCGTGGCTGTGCTAGCACGCCTGTACGGCCCATCTTCATCAACAAGGCACTCAAGACCCTCGCGAGGGGCCAAGCCTCGCGAGGCAGAAGACGCAAGACCTCCTCAGGAGCGGCCTCGCCAGGCAGGCTCGCGAGGGGCAGAGTGATCAAGGCACGACAAACCTCGTGTGGTTCTCATGACATGAGCCATGATGATCGAGACCAGGCAGGCGCCAGGTGGGCGCCAGCGCGTGCAGCGTCCTTGTTTCCTCTTTGGTTCTAAGGAGGCAAGCGCAGGCGCGGAGTACCGAGGCATCAAGCAAAGGTTTCCACATTGGTGCAATGAGACCATGACCAGCAGGACGGCAAGACGAAGGTCACCATGGAGCCCAAGGCGGTGTCACCACCAGAGCCTTTTGCAGGCGAAGACTACTTTTGTCAGGATAAGTTGTACTAGCTGTCCCCTTTCAAATTGGCCGTTCTTGGCTCCCTTCCCGCTCAATATTTGGGGAGAGGACCAGGGCCTCTTTTAAATAGGACTAGCCACCACAGTAGAAGGGATGGACCAATTCGGAGGCATCTGATCTTTAGCCACACACAAAGCACAAGAACACCTCATCCTCAGGAGGTTGTTCTTCTCCTTGTACTGTTCATCATCAGCCCAAGAGGCAATCCAGCACCACACTGGAGTAGGGTAATAAACCACAACGGTGGCCCAAAACCAGTATAAATCTTGTGTCCCATGTGTTGTGAGTTCGTTGAGTTCGTTCTTGAGATCGTAGCCAGTTAGGACGTGGATCGGTAGGGAGGAAATCTCCCCCCGCACCCGAGTGTTCGAACCTTGTGGGTTTTGCCGGAACCCGTGATCCGACACTATAACTACGCTTATTTTGGAATGGAGGAGCTAAATTAGAATCTATTTTGTACACGACTACATATGCTATTATGTACAAAATCAGAGCAAAGATTGGTGCCCCCATAATTTAGGTATGATTTACAAATGCCATGATATCAAATTCAAATAATTGAATGGACTTCATGTTGAATTCGATTTTCAAAACCACCTTAAGTTGAATTCAAATGTATGCTAGTTCATAGGTAGCTATTTATAATGTTCATTGTGTAACTTTCGTATGTATAATGAGCTTTACACACACAACATGAACTATACTCACGTTTATATTCGATTGCTAAAGCGATGCATTGTCTGGAGTTCGAAGTACTAACTATGTGGATCAATTGTGTCAAATAATAACATAGACATGCTCAAATTCAATAGAATCTAGATGTCTGATGGATCAATGACCGTTCCTTATGCGAATTGCAAATATCATGATCCCATCCTAATATTTGGATACAATTTATATCTTTAATCAATGTGTACAGCAGTCTTATGCGTGTAGTTTCACTCTCCATCGGTGGTCTCTCACACATGCTCACACACTCTCTCCCGATGTGTCTTTCTCGCACACATGCTCTCGATATAACCCTCCCTCCCTCTCGTAACCATTTATGACTGTTTTCACTAACCTTTATCACAAGCACTCGTCCTCTACTTAAGCATACACACGCACAATCCCCATCGACCCTTTCTATATACATAGACATGCCTACGTGTCTCTGACGCACATTATATTTAGGCCTGTCTCTCACGCATTGTCTCACACCTCTCTTCCTAATCGACGAGTATGATTCTAGCAGAGCATTCTATAGGATGCCCCTTAAAGTTAGGTTGGATGAATAGTAATATCAGAACCAAGGGTTACAAATCTTAGCCGGCTTTGTCAGTGGACATAGAGTCCTTCACAATTATGCTATCTTTGTCTTGTACGAATAGTCATCCATGGGTCTCCCTAAATGCGTCACGGGCCGACCAATGTGGCGCAGGGCAGAACCGAACGAAGGGCCTCACCTCGACCCACCGGACCTCACGCGGTGACACACCCTCTGCCCCCACATCTCATTATCTTTTCACACCCACACATACCAACACCGACACCACAGACACAAAAAATCCTCCTGGTGCATATATCCACTCCCCCCTTGCATATACACACTCAAGGGAATCTCTCGCCGTGACATCATATTCGTCTCTCTATCTCTCTAGACCCTACCAAATGCATCAACTACACGCCCGCCCTGTCGGCCCCTCTATCCATGCCTCTCTCGAATACGTAATACACAAACATACCTCTCTAGGCCCTACCAAATGCATCAACTACACATTCACACATGTTACATCACGTACCCCATTGATTTAAAAAGCTCTCTCTTCACGTTTATTTCGCATACAACATTCCTTTTGAATAAAGTGTGGCCAAAAAAATATTTTAGAATTTCTACATATATACAACATTACAAAGTTATATGGAGGAGTATGAACGCTTGCATTGCATGGTGCCCACAATGACATTTGTTCCGCACTGTGAATTTGAATATTTTTATACTATATATAAAGTTAGTCATAATAAAGAGAAACGAAAAGCATCTCTCTCTCCATCGCATACCCCCCTGTACGCCCCTTTCACGTACGCACACAAACTATCTCCAGGTCCTCTAAAAGTAAGCCCCCAGCACATTCACGCATGTTTCATCTTTCTCTCGCAATATATACAGTGACGATCATTGTATTTGAAGCGAAAGCACGATATGTCCATTGGACTTAAGAATCCACTCATTACGGTCACCATTTACGTTTTGTGGTTATTATACAGTCAAGGGCTCACCGTACAACTCTGTATTTGCTCAAGACACTACTAGTTGACGATTAAGCGCTCCCACGTGGCACCTCTAGTGTTGCATCACATTATCTCACTACCATCGGGCCCACCCGCCGGCTTGTATCTACTCTACATCTACACTCTTATAAAATACTAGCAAGATGCCCATGCGTTGCACGGAACATCGAGATGCATTTGTATGAGTAGTTTATCTTGTGGGAGAAAAGGATGAACAAGGGAAGGCCTTATTTGCAAGTGTGGAGAAGGGGTTTGGGTATATTTTTGCAAAATTGCCATAGTTTCCTTCCTATCCGTCAGATATAGATCGGACGGCCTATATTGCAGGATGGCAGGCACATGATCATCGCCGACTATGCTTTTTATAAGACTTTTTATAAGAGTAGGGATAAAATACACTCTTATAAAAAACAGAGTTGGTGATGATGGTGTGCCTGCCATCCTGCAATATAGGCCGTCCGATTTATATCTGACGGATAGGAAAGAAACTATGACAATTATGCAAAAAGGTACCCACACCTCTCCACATATGAAAATAAGGCCTTCCCTCGTTCATCCTTTTCTCTCACAAGATAAACAAGTCATACAAATGCATCTTGATGTTACGTGCAGCGCACGGGCATCTTGCTAGTAAGAATGAAAACAAACAACAAAAAAATATTGGACGGTGTTTCGAAGTCATGACCGCGGGCACAGCGGACAAGGTGGCTGTCAGATTTCGGGTTCCGGCAGATCCTTGAGGTTTGAACACTGGGGTGCGCGCGGAATCTCGCCCTCTACCTACCTGCACCCTGCCGCCTCGCTAGGATCTAAACTACGAAAGGAACAGCACAAGAGACACATGGTTTATACTAGTTAGGGCCACCATTGTGGTGTAATACCCTACTCTAGTTTGTGGTGTGGTGGATTGCCTCTTGGGCTGACGGTTATGAACAATACAAAGAAGAACAACCTCGTGAGGGCCTGTTCTTGGCTGGTGCGATGAACTGCTAGGGGGAGTTCAGTCGCCTCTCTCTATCTCTCTTGCTTGTTCTCTTGCTATCTTTCTGCATACCCTACCCTGTGGGTGGCTAGTCCTATTTATAGGCAGAGGCTCTGGGCCTCTTCCCAAATATTAATGGCCGGGAAGGCGCCAACAATTAGCCATTTGAAGAGGGAACATATGGTACACTTATCTTGACTAAAGTTGGTCCTCGCTTTGTCAAAGGCTCTGGTGGTGGCCTTGACTTGGGCTCCACAATGACTTCCTTCCTGTCGTTGGACTGGTCTTGGTCTTGTTGCACCGAAATGGACGCCTTTGCTTGATGCCCTCACCTGCGCTTGCTCCCTTTGCACCAAAGAGGAAAGGAGGACACTACGTGGGCTGGCGCCCGCCTGGCGCCCTTGGTCGTCATGGCTTGCGTCATGGGCACCTCGTGAGGTACCCCGCCTTGATCTCTCCGCCACCTCGCGAGCCAGCCTGATGAGGCCGCGCCTGAGGAAGCTCCATGTCGTCCGCCACGCGAGGCTTGGCCCCTCGCAAGGGTCTTGAGCTCGTGTTGATGAAGATGGGCCGTGATGGGCCCCCCTTTGAGCATATACTCAATCGAGAGGGCCTGGGCAAGGTCAGCTCGGCCTTGGCCACCATCTTCAACGAATGCGGGCGGACGACGGCCTGGCCCGCGTCCCACTTCGCCATCGACAGGATAATCACTGAGGTCCAAGATTTTGCCCGGCCAGCGTGGGCGGGGCTGGTTCCCCCCTTCTCTGATTTCTTCAATGCTGTACTCTCCCACTATCAGATCCATATGATGCACTTGGGTCCGGAATCCATCACTCTTCTTGCGGTCTTCACCTTTGTTTGTGAGGTGATGATGGGCATCCTTCCCTCGGTTGCCTTGCTGCGCCACTTCTTCTCTCTGCGCCTTGTTGACCCCACCCAATGTTCGGGGTGCGTGAGCTTCATTGCTGCATCTGAAACAGCGGCTTGAGGATTGACTTCACCCTTCCTCCCCAGCACTGGGTTCATGGCGGTGGCTGTACGTGGACGTGGGGGTGCCCAGCCCCCTGCTGTCGGAGCCAACATCACCAGCTGTCCCCAATTCAGGCTGCGTCCATGAGACGCTCACGAGCCCCCGGCTCGCCTTCGTCTGGCATTGCTTCGCGTTCCTGAGGGAGCTTGAGGTGACGGCGCCCAAGGTGGTGAAGGAGTTCCTGTTGTGCCGCATTGCCCCTCTCCAGCGCCATTCCTGCCGGATGTGGGCCTTCAGCGGGCGCGAAGACCTCATGAGGCTCCAGGAGGAGGACTTGACGCCTGAAGCGCTGAGGAAGGTGCTCTCTGGGGATCCCAACCCTGGCAGCGTCCGGCAAGGGGGTGCTTTGTTGTACTTTTGCTCAAGCAGGGGTGACTTTGTGAAGCAGATGCCCAGCTTTGACGAGTGGGGGATGCGCCCCGTATGCCTCATGGGGTCTCGCGAGAACCCGGTGGTGGTGACTGCCCTTCCAGTCGGCCGTGGCGGCTCTTCCTCGAGTGGCGGTGCAGGGAGGCACGAGCCGCTGGAGGCGGAAGGGGCCTCCGCAGGGGCGATGGTCCCAGGCGGCGCTCTTGAGGGAGCAGCTCCTGAGGCCCAGGCTGTCGCGGTTGGGGGAGGCGAGCAGCTGCCCGTGGTGCCTGTGGCTGAGGCCCCTGGGGCCGCAGCTACCCTCCTTGGTGAGGCGACTGGCGGCTAGCTCCAGGACGACGCCCCTGACGCCGGTCGTCTCGACGCTCCTTCCTCGTCGCAGGTTGACCTCTGCGCTCAACTCTTGGGTCGATTCTGCGTGGATTTTGAGGCTCTTGGGAAGAGAAGGGAAGCCCTGGGCGACGATTACCCTTGTCGCATGTTGAAGCGCAGGAAGTACTTCGCCACCGATGAGTAAGCTTTCCCCTTTTCTGGCTCCTGATTCTTCTGTTGTTTTTACTGATCCTTGCTCCGCAGGGCCCTTCCTGCCGAGCTCACGGAGATGTCTGAGGAGCCATCCCCCTTGGCTCCGCCCTCTCCACCGTCTTTGAGCACTCCCAGCTGCAGGGCCCTGGTGGTGAGGTTGGCCAGAGATACGAGCCATCCTGAGGCGCATTGCGTCCCCGCACGCCTCGCGACCCTCCTTCGCGAGCCCTCTCGAGGCATAGCTGGCCTGCCGTGGGCTTCTCGTCTGGTCGTCGACCGTGATTGGCTGAGGCATTCCCTGCGCTCTTCTTTGGGGGATGGGCTGGCTCCTGGCCGGGCTCCTGGCGAGGCGTGCCCGGCCGTGGCGAGGGCGCCAGCCCCCAGCCCCCTTCCCGGAGGGGAAGTGCTAATTTGTGGCCCTCGGCGCTCGCCCGGGGCGGATGATGGTGTGGAAGACGTACTTGAGCGCGCCCGGGAGCGTCGCGCTCTTCGCCAAGGGTTTCTTCGGAGGGCGGCTGATGCGGTGAGCCTGCTCGGTGAAGAGCTCGCTGATGAAGACGCGCGCCTCGAGGCCGAAGGCCTGCGCCTGGCCGCGGAGAGGCACGAGCTGAAGGCGGCTGTCGCCCAAGCGCGCCACCAGCGTGATATTGACGATGAGGAGGAGAAGGCGTCGCTGGTGGCCTCTCGGGAGGTCCGTTCTCGGGCCGTTGAAGAGGCTCGGGAAGCTGACCGGCAGCAAGAGACGGCGGAGGAGCGGGCGTGGGAACTCCTGGCCCATTGCCGCTCACTGGAGGAGCAGGTGGAGCTGCGCGAGACGGCCCTTGCGTCGATGAGGGTGGCATCAGGCGACCCAGCAGAGCTCCAGAAGCGGGAGGAGGCGCTGACGCTGGAAGCCGCTGGCGCTGCCGTAATCTGAACGCTCGGAAACAAGGGAGCGCTTGGTGACGAGGGCGGATGATGATGTCGCTGCGCGGGAGGCCCGCGTCCTGGAGGAGATCGGGCGTCGGGTGGCGACGACGCGCTTGAACCTCGAGCGCGAGTTCGAGGAAAGGCTAGGGTTGATCCGGGCTGAGGCCGAAGGTAGGACCGCTGCCTTGAGGACCAAGCGGGAGGAAGCGACGAGGCGGGCCGATGCTTTTCGGCCGCCCTTGAGGTAGCGCGGGAGGAGTTAACTACCTCCCGTGCCGAGGTGCTTCTTCTTCGCCAACGCGTGCACGAGGCTGAGGCCGTTGCGCGACAGAATGCGGACGAGATGCGCCAGTGGCGGGTCCTGGAGCATGAGCACGGCCCCATGCTCACGACGCTCCGGGAGAGAGCCAACACAGCCTTGGGTAACATCTGCGAGGCGGCTGTTGGCGAGCCGCACGCAATTAATTCACGCCCGGCAACCTTGAGTTCTTCACCGATGTGGTGACTCGGCTCGAGGAGCGGTCGGTCAGAGCCGATAGGTTGGTGGAGGAGAGAAGCCGCGCCCTGCGCGGGCGCGCCATTTCTCGCGTCATCAGCCCACTCCGGAATATTGACCCACACGTTGACTTAGACGCAGTTATCGCTTAATACTGCAGCCGTCCGGACGACTGGCGACCGGGTGGAGGACAACGTGGACGCCCTTGTCAGGGCCTTTGCTTCAGACAATGATGGCGTGATCGTGGCTGCTGATGAAGGCGGCGTGGTGGACAGCCCTGACGCCGCTGGCGACGACGTAGGGAGTGACGGCGAGGCCAGCGACGCCAGCGACGATTCAGGAGGTGCCCCTGAGGATGCATTGGGGGATTTCTCCGACTAACTGCGCACCATTCACGTTTCCTGCACGAATAGAACTCAGGTTTTGCCCTGACGGTCGTGAGAGCATTTTGGGAGAGGGAGCCCCTCATGTAAAACTTGTGTTCTGCGTATTAGTAGATGCTATACCACCCGTACGCCTATGCCTAGTGGCTGGCTAGTTTACCTTTGTCCCGCGCGGGCCCCGAGATAGCCACGGGAGGGCGTGGCTTCGAGCGTCTCCTGATTGAGCCCATAGGATCTGCAGTAAAAGCCTCCTGAGAGGATGCGGCGGCGGCAGTCTGGGCTGCACGCAAGCTAGGCCCAACCCAGCTCGCGAGGGGCTCACGAGGGGAGGCAGCTGAGGCAAAGCGGCAACTGGAACGCTAGAGATTGCTCGAACGAGACTGAAAGCACAAGTGCTCCCTAGGTGGTTTTGGTAATTAATGACAACATATCTCTTGTTGGACTAACACTTTTATCTAGTATGTTTCAGATAAGTTCAACAATGGAGTGACATGGACTAAAGGATGTGGGAACTCCTTCAAGATGCTAAGGACAAAGGATTGGCTAAAGCTTCAAGCTCAAGACTCTTCATTTTACATTTTAGTGATCCAAGATCACATTGAGTCTATAGGAAAAGCCAATACTATCGAGGAGGGATGAGGTGTTGCTTAATGAGCCTCTTGCTTCAAAGTGCTTAGTGATATGCTCCAAATACCCTCAACTACTTTCCCACTTCCACACATATGTCCTAAACCTAAAGTCAAACTTCATTGCTTGATTCTTTCTATCCGCGCCACCGAGTTTGGATGTCTTAACCATACCACAAACCCTAGGCAAATCGGTCTCACCGATAGGGATCTCGGTCTCCCGAGATGGGATTGTAATCTCTCTGTGTATGTCCATTATCAAAATCGGTCTCACCGAAGTTTGAGCAATCGGTACTACCGAGATTACAATGCAAACTCTCTGGTTAACTTATTATCAAAATCGGTCCCACCGAGTTTGATAATCGGTCAAACCGAGTTTGCCTGACCAACTCTCTGGAAAGCTTATTACCAAAATCGGCCCCATCGAGTTTGTGTAATCGGTCTTACCGAGATCCGTTATGCCCTAACCCTAACCGAACCGGTCCCACCGAGTTGCATTCCGGTCCCACCGAAAACCCTAACGGTCACATTATTTACTAAAATCGGTCTGGCCGAGTTTGTTGATTCGGTCCCACCGAGATTGGTAAATTGTGTGTAACGGTTAGATTTTGTGTGGAGGCTATATATACCCCTCCACCTCCTCTTCATTCGTGGAGAGAGCCATCAGACTGAACCTACACTTCCAGCATCCTATTTCTGAGAGAGAACTACCTACTCATGTGTTGAGGTCAAGATATTCCATTCCTACCATATGAATCTTTATCTCTAGCCTTCCCCAAGTTGCTTTCCACTCAAATCCTCTTTCCACCAGATCCAAAACCTATGAGAGAGAGTTGAGTGTTGGGGAGACTATCATTTGAAGCACAAGAGCAAGGAGTTCATCATCAACGCACCATTTGTTACTTCTTGGAGAGTGGTGTCTCCTAGATTGGCTAGGCGTCACTTGGGAGCCTCCGACAAGATTGTGGAGTTGAACCAAGGAGGTTGTAAGGGCAAGTAGATCGCCTACTTCGTGAAGATCTACCGCTAGTGAGGCAAGTCCTTAAGTGGGCGGACACCATGGTGGGATAGACAAGGTTGCTTCTTCGTGGACCCTTCGTGGGTGGAGCCCTCCGTGGACTCGCGCAACCGTTACCCTTCGTGGGTTGAAGTCTCCATCAACGTGGCTGTACGATAGCACCACCTATCGGAACCACGCCAAAAACATCCGTGTCTCCAAATTGCGTTTGAATCCTCCAATCCCTTCCCTTTACATTCTTGCAAGTTGCATGCTTTATTTTCCGCTGCTCATATACTTTTTCCATGCTTTCTTGCTATATGTTGTGAATGTTAAACATGTGCCTAAACTCCACTCAAACTTTAAAGAAACTTAAAAACTGCAACTTTGGTACTTAGTGTCTAATCACCCCCCCCTCTAGACACCTCTTCTCAAGGTCCTACAAGTGGTATCAGAGCTTTGGTCTCCATTGCCTTGGTTTAATCACCATTGGAGGAAGATGGATGAGTCTACTTTGGGAGTCTTAGACATAGAGTACCTATTCTTGATGGAGAGTATTTTCATGAGTGGAAAAATGAGATGCTTGTTATTTTCAATCAATATCATTTTAACAAGTACATTGCTAGCCCTTGTGCACCTTATGTTGATCCTATGCATCCAACCCATGATGAGTCAATTGACATGGTTAGGAATCTTAGAAGCGCGAACTTATCATTAGAGGATTGCCTAGAAACTTGATTAGAATCTTGCCTACTTTTGAGTGTGCCTACACTATATGGAAATTTCTTGAGGAACGATTTCCAGATTATTCCTTGGAAAATCTAGATGAAATTCTCTATAAGTCTATTGCTTTGAGTAAGATGAATACTAGTGATCCTATGTTTGCTGATCGTCTATTTGAGCTTACAAACCTTATGCGTGCCAAAGGGAATGTTGGTATTGTTAGTGACATTATTTCCGAAGCTATAAGAATTCATAGACAAGATTATTGTCAAACTCATTCTAATGAATCACCCTCTTCAAGATTTGATCCACCACATGACGATGTTGAACATGGATACTATGATGAGGATGATGATAGTGACTTCGATCTTGATGATGCAATGAGACATTTTGGTCTTATGGCAAATCTTGAGGATATATGTCGGGGAGGAAAGGAATGGGTTCTTGATAGTGGATGTACCGATCACATGACCGGAGATAAAGACATGTTTCGTGTGAGCTTGCTGATAATGATAGTCCTCGAAAGTATGTCACTTTCGGTGACAACTCAAAGGGTAAGGTGGTTGGCCTCGGTAAGGTGGCCATATCATATGATAGCTCCATACAAAATGTTATGCTCATTGAATCTCTTGGTTACAACTTACTTTCAGTATCTAGACTTGATGATTTCGGTTTCAATGTTCTACTTACTGAAGTAGATTTCCAAGTGTTTCGTCGAGATAATCATAAAATGGTCTTTACTGGTGTGCGTAGAGGTGATCTATACATTGTTGATTTCACTAAAAAGGCTCACCCTAAAACTTGCTTCATTGCTAAATCCTCAAAAGGCTGGTTATGGCTGTCGGATTTCGGGTTCCGGCAGACCCTTAAGGTTCAAACTCTGGGGTGCGCGCGGAGATCCAACCCTCCACCGTCTTGTACCTCGCCGAATCGCAGGGACCTAAACTACTAGCAAGAACAACACAAGAGGCATAAGATTTATACTAGTTCGGGCCACCGTTGTGGTGTAATACCCTACTCTAGTTTGTGGTGTGGTGGATTGCCTGCAGTGCTGATGAAGAGCGATGCAGGGAAGAACAGCCTCATGAGGGTGCATTCTTGGTGGAAGCGATGAACTGCTAAGTGGTGTCCCGTCGCTCTAGCTTGAAGATCGGGTCTCTATCTCTCTCTCTCTGGATTCCGAATGGTGGATCCTCTGTCCTCTTCCTATGGTGGCTAGCTCTACTTATATAGACGAAGGCCCTGGGCCTCTTCCCAAATATTGAGCGGGAAGTGCACCAACAATTGGCCATTTCGAAGGGGAACAGCGGGTACACTTATCCTGACTAAAGTTGGTCCTCGCTTTGCCAAAGGCTCTGGTGATGACACTGCTTGGGCTCCACGATGACCCCTTTCCGGCCGTTGGGGCTGGTCTTGGTCTTGTTGCACCGAGACGGATGCCTTTGCTTGATGCTCTTGCTGCGCTTGCTCCCTTTGCACCAAAGAGGAAAGGAGGGCGCTGCGTGGAGTTGGCGCCAGCCCGGCGCCCTTGGTAAATCATGGCTTGCGTCATGGGCACCTCGCGAGGTACCCTGCCTTGAACTCTCCGCCTCCTCGTGAGCCAGCCTGACGAGGCTGTGCCTGAGGAAGCTCCTTGTCGTCCGCCCCGCGAGGCTTGGCCCCGCGCGAGGGTCTTGAGCTTGTGTTGACGAAGATGGGCTGTCCTGGGCCTCCTTTGAGCCACGCGCCTTGAGGCAGTGAGCGAGCAAGTTTGGGGACCCCGTTCCTAGAACGCCGACAGTAGCGGGGCCCGCAGCGCGCCCGACCTTAGCCATGCGAGAGAGGCAAAGGGCAAGTGCGAGCGTCGTGGGCCCCTAACAGCCTCTATGACCTTGGGCGCCGCGTGGCGGTTGATTGGGCGTGGGAGCCTGCTCCCCACGATGCCTTAGTAACCGCCCGGATTCGACAAGTCCTTGCATGCATGGTCGATCATGATTACCGGTGATCGTGGAGGTCGACGGTTGGCCTTCGCCGGCTATAAGTCTGAGCAGCGTGCACCCTTCGATCCATCCTTTCCTGTCTCTCCTTCTTCTCCATGGCTCCACTAAGGAAGTTCTCGGCCACGAGAGAAGGGAAGGGCCGCCAGTCGAATCTTCCTCTCCTCCGCCTAAGCATGGTCGAGGTCGCCCTCAAGCACCCGTGGCCTCCACGGGCGGTCTCCTTGATCGTGGGGAGGCTCTCGGCGTGGTGATGGCGGCTGGCCATGGTCGGAGGTGTGCCCGGTTGCTCGTCCCCGAGGTCGCGCCTCCATGCGGCTGAAGCGCTGCGGAGTTCATGGTGAGGCGGAGGAGCCGTCCAGCGTCCGGCTTCAGCTCGTGCTTCCTCTGGGTGAGCTCCCGGATGGCGCCTGAGTGGCCTCTAGCTCAGGCAGATGGGCATTGCTGACCGGGCCGTGGGCTTCTCTAGAGGTCTCTGCTGCGAGGAACCTATTCACGGCCAGCGGTGGCGGGAGACGTTCAGCAGCGTGGTCTCCGCCGCTGGTGCTCCCTGCACTTCAAGTATGATGGCAACGCCACCCTCTACGTGAGGGTGTTCGGGAAGACGGCCGCGCATGGGTGCTGCCTTGAGGGCAGCGACCACGGCCGAGGACTCAGCCCGGCCAGGCGGAGAGGGCAGCAGCAGGGCGGCTAGCGATGCCAGCGACTCCTCACGCTTCACCAGCTCTTCTTGGTGGCGATTCTTCCAGCGGCTGGCCAGCCCCCACGCCTTGGCGCTTGGGGGGTGGCAGCTGGTCCGCTTCGCCACGCCCGGTGAAGCGCGAGATGGAGTCCGACCGAGCTCGAGGCGGCTCGGGCCCCCAAAGAGCCGCACGCAGGCGTGCTTCACCTGCTTTTGTCCTTTTCTTTCCTTTTCTCCTGCGTAAAAAGGGAACAATGTGTGGCCCCGTGGGGGCGTGTGTAGGGCAATGCTGTTAATTATTGTATTGCTTTTGTTATCCTGATACTGTTCCCTTCTGTCGTGCACCCATTCGCAAGTGAACCCCGGTCGTGGCCGCGGGGGCGACCGACCCTGGCCCCGTGCTCGCGTTGTGCTGCCCGTGAGGCATGGTCAGGAGGGGTGCTCCAGCTATGGACCAGGGCCGTGAAAACTTGAGCGATAGGGGTAGGAACACTCGCGAGGGCTCCCGAGGCTTCCGCCTCGCGAGTCCCCGCGCAAGAGAAATCGAGGCAGAAGGGCGAAAAAGATCGAAGAACCACTGACCAAAAAAGGGCGATAGTTTCGATAAAAACTTCAAATGGGAATAACCAGTCAACTGTAGAAAGCAAATGAAAAAGCCGCGTCCGGCACCTAGTCTAGTCTTCGACGTCTTCTCACCAGCGCGGAGCTAAGTGCTACCACTGGGCGTGGGAGGGAGCCCCAGAGCCTGAGGCCGGCACTCCTGAGACTCCGGGGCGTGTACAGCCCCAACTCATTATTACGTGAGAGTGTCACGGGCGGCTAGCTTCACAGGCGTTCGCCTTCTTCACAGGCTCCGGGCCTTTCTTCTGGTAAGCAAGCTTCACGGGCGTTTGCCCACTTCACGAGCTCGGGCCTTTCGAGCAGCAGCTTCACAGGCATTCGCCTTCTTCACAGGCTTTGGGCCTTTTCCCAGGAGGGGAGCTTCACAGGCATTCGCCTTCTTCACAGGCTCTGGGCCTTTTGTCACGGCAGATGTCCTCATGAAAGGACTTAGTCGTGGAGCCATCGCTACGGGTTAACTTGAAGGGGTTAAAGCGGACGCAAAGACATGAGAGTTATACTAGTTCGGCCCCTTCGATGAAGGTAAAAGCCTACGTCTAGTTTGTGATGGGATTTATGTGGTCTCGATGACTAGGGAGCAGATAAGCTTCGCCTAGGCCTCGAGTTGTTGTTGTCTGTCCCTTGAACCGCCTCGGGTCGTCCCCTTATATACACGGGTGACTCCCGTCGGTTCAGAGAGTCCCAATCTCCGGTTCATATTCGTATCCGGGTTGGTCTCTCTATATTCCTAACTTACAATACAAGTTTACATATTAGGCCGGTTTACGGCTACATGTTCTAAACCGACTACAGGCCTTGGGCCCTTACTTTCATGCCTCTTGGGCTTTTACACCGTTGGACTACTGATGAAGTTAACCCGGCCCGGATAGGCCGGTTTACGCCCAGTAGTAATATCCCCAACGTTAGGCCCCAGATTGATTTGAACAGGTTCATGTCAATCCTTGATAAAAAACCTTCATCTTCAATACCTTCTTGAAATCATTGAACCGCCGTGATGTCACCTTCTCCGGTTGTTGTAAACCGGCATGACGTCCTCATAAAGATAGAATTCACGATATCTTCTCTGTTTAATAGATCCGCAATAATCGAGGCGACAGCTCCGCTTCCTAGGTTTGTGGATCCTTGATTCCCGTGCCTGACACATGTATCTTGCCTTATAAATAGGACCGAAGGGTCATTCCTTTTCTCCCCTCTGTCCTTTCTCTTCGTCTTCCTCGTCGCTTGACCTCGGAGCTCCGCCGCCGCCGTCGACCTCTGCACCGTCTTGGGCCGCTGCATCGACCTGAACGCACCAGAGAAACGCAGATTCTTCCGCATCTCCTCGACTCAGGTAGGCCCTCGGTTCCCTTTTGACCTAGATCCGTTCTAGGGTTTCCTGTTCTTGTCGTGCTCCATGAACTGTTCCTGCTCATACCAGACTGTTGGATAGATCTGTGACACCTTGCACTGATTAGTAGTAGCTTTTAGCATCCGCCTGTAGTCTCGTGCTTGCATCCATGGATCTCGCACAACATCTCTGCTCATTTCATCAATACTGCTCTGCTGTCTTCCTTTTTGGATATTTTTTTCTTTTACGATCCGGCTTCAGATCCTTTATGAGAGAACTCTTGCGAAACTTGTTTACGCACATAGCCGTTCGCAACTTCAATTGTTTTCAATCTTTAAACCTTAGACCGAGCGGTTTAACTTAACATAGAAAAATTAGATAAACCGGTATACACCATTAGTCCCCTCGTTGAACCGCCAAAGACTCCTTAACGGACCTTTGTCACTTCATAGCACTCCGGTTTAGACGTATTTGTCTCCGATTTAGCATTGTACACCGGTTCTCTCTTTGTCCCAACATAATTTTTGAACCTAATTTATATATTTTTTGTAGATGGCCAAACAAGTGTATGAGTGCAACTGGGCTCCTTCCCATGTCACCGAAACTCAATTAAACAACCTGGTCCTGACTGGCGCTTTAGCCAGTAAAAATAGTATCCATTGGAGGGTTCCTGGCAAAGAATGTCCACCCACACCTCAAGAAGGAGAGGTTGTAGTTTTCGCAGATCACCTAGCCCGGGGTTTCAATCCGCCCGGTTCAAAATTTTATCGAGATGTGCTAGCCAACTTTCAACTCCGTTCACAAGATACAGGCCCCAATTACATTACCAATATCTGTCACTTCCAAGTGCTCTGTGAGGCATACTTTCAAGAAGAACCTACAGTTGAACTGTTTAGAGACTGCTTCCATCTAAACCACCGCACAGAATTCACTGACGGGCCCAACACAGAATTGGGCGGTGTGGCGATTCAAAAAGAAAAGAGGTCACTTATCCTCATGTCAAACTGCATAGCCACACCAAGGAATGGAATCAAACATGGTTTTATTGCAGAGACACTTCTCCTGCCAATGAGAATCATTTGCCCGGTTTTCATCCCGAGCGACTCAGCAACACACATCCCTTTCTGCAAAGATTAACTGCCAACGAGAGAAGCAAATATGCTCCTCAACTCTCCAAGCTCAGAGCCTTCATGGCCAACGGTTTAACCGGCATTGATATCGCACGCTGTTGGATATCATGGAGAATACTGCCTCTCTCGGTAGCTCCGGTTTAATGTGTGAGTACACTGGTAGTGTCGACGACCCCCTCCGACATATTAATATCCAGCTTACCGATGATGAGGTCACCGAGGCGGTGAAGAAGATGTTGAACGAACCGGAAAACCTCTGTGCCCGGACCGGTCTGCTCCCCTTACGTGCTACCAACCAACCGCCATCTGTAAGACTTCGATTATTTCTTCTTGAATATATTATTGCCATCCGGTATAACTTTTAACATCAACTGCTTCTTAACCAGGGTGATGATCCATTACGGAGCAAGAAACGCCCACAAGAGAAACCGGAGAAGCCGGACAAACCGGAAAAACCACTTAGGCAAAAGACCAAAGCTGTCAAGAAGACTACTCATAAGAGGAAAACCATTGCATCTTACGATCCGGTGCGCGGATGATGATGTGGGTAATCCAGACCTTGAGGTAGAACTTGATTCACTTGGCTTACTTTTCACACGCCTAATTAATGATGATGTTTGTCGGGATGATCTTGAAGCGATAATCTTGATGTTGTAGAGGTAACTATTCTCTCCTCGACTCAAATCCTTTGCCTTCACTAAAAAACCGTCAGGCAAACCAGAAAATTAAATTTTCTCATCCCCTTGCTTACTTGGATCCCAAATTTCTTATGAAGACTCAACAACATGAAGCTCGCTGCACAACTTGGCATAGCGGCCAGGTAGTTACCTCCACCGGTTTACCGAACAGTCCGGTTCGGAAACGTCGTTCAGAGGTCTCTAATTTGCTTGTCAGTGCTTATCCTAAAGCAGGCTGGTTTCGTCAACCCCTTAATCCGTCTGATTCCGATTATCAGGTCACTTCCCACTCCTCATCTGGCGAGTCATCAGCCACTTTCGGTACGCCGCTAAAAACGGTGCTTGTGTAAGTTATACCTTTCATATTGTTTCTACTGCATCATTGTGTAGTATATGCCGTATTTAACTGTTGTTGTGCCTTTTCAGGGCCAAGCCTAGGCCGAGCAAAAAGGCTCGTCTGGATAAAGCGGCCGACGAAGAGACTGCCCCTGAACCGGGCAGCACCCCAAATCTTGAAGTGGCCATCTGTGAAGACACGCCCAATGATCCGCCACAGCAAGATGACGATTTTGTTGCTGAAGAAAGGCCTGTTGACACCGCCATTCCTACTGATCAGCCCAGAAGCCCGACCCGGATTGAAAAATCCACCAGTCCAATCCGGGCTGCTGACAAACCGACGGCCCCTGGTCAAACCGGTGACTCCAAGGATGATGACGTCGTAAATATTGGTTTTGGCCACAGCGAACCGGGTAATCCAGTCGCTTTATCCAAACATTCTGCCAAAGAAGAGTTTGCCACTATGAGCAAGGGCAAGTGGGATGTTGATCTGGCAACTTATGCCGCTCTAAACCCCCAAGACCTTCATTACGGCTACTTGAACCGGTTGTATACCGGTAGTGACTATGAAGCTGGCCTGGTGAAGATGATGAAAGAGAAATTCGAGGTAACCTCCATGTTCTTCTCTCGCCTGAATATTTCAATTTTTGTTAACTCTCCTAGTCCCCAAGGGCCGGTTCAACTCAGCATAGTTAAACCGGGACTTAGTATAAACTCAATGCTTCAGAATCGACTGATGTAGCCCCCAAGGGCCGGTTCAACTTAGCATAGTTAAACCAGGACTGTGTTTTTTATCGCCGCATCAGAACATGTTCGAGCAAATAGCCATTAGTCCCCAAGTGCCAAGTTGAATACTTGTATTGAGCTTGGGACTTTGTGATTTTATTGATAGATGAAGATCAAATATGCATTAGCCCCCAAGTGCCAAGTGTATAACTGGTTATGCACTGGGGACTTTGAAATGATGATATTTAACATACTCCCCTTTTGTTGCAGAGTGAAATACGTCAACAAGCCTCACAAATCCATGACCTCCAAGAAAATCTGAAATCTCAACAAGCATAAACCTCCAAGGCCAAGGATGAACTGAAAACCGCTTTAACTACTATGGAGCAACTCAAAGAGTGGTTCAAGTCTGCGGGCCGGCTGGGATACTGAAAAGGCCGCTTTAACCAAAAAGGTTGAAAATGCTGAGGCTGCCCTTAAACCGGTGGTAGATGAGCTGACCAGCGTGAAGCGGCAAGTGCATTCCATGACTGCTGCCATCTTCGGTAAGTTTCCTTTGGCTTCTATGATAATCTTGACCTTCTTATGATAAGTCTGGTTTGTGATTTCTCATGCAATGCTGTAGGCACACGCATTGGTCACTTGGGGTCAGATGTTCGGAAGAAATTGAAGGCTTCCTATACCTTAATAGAGGAGCTGTACACTGGAGCGCAGCGGATCATCTCCACCGCATCTCATAACAATCCGGCACCTTCCTTAATTCAAGATACCCTTAGGAGGTTGTCCATGCTTCCCGCCCGGATTGAAGAGCTGAAGAAATCTGCTGGTCGAACCGGCGCCATCAATGCCTTAATCCGGGCCAAAGCATGGGTGCCAGATTTCGATCCCGTTGAAGAGGCTCAAGGCTATCCCAGCCTGAAGGAAGACGGCTCAGAGTTCAACGAAGATGACCTGAGAGCGATAAACGGGCAAGGCGCCCTCGGCTTGCCGATTAGTGAAGAGGCAAACTTGTCGCATTATCAAGCTTCGATTATAACGATCGAGAACAAGCGAGTAGCTGCCCCTATTCCTGAAGCGGAGAATCTGATCCCTCCGATCCGTGAAGCATACTTACGCTCGATATTGACCCAACTTCCACGATCCATGAGGAGGCTGTCTTTCAAGATTTAATGGGAATCTTGGACCACTATTGACTTCCAGCAGCTGGGTAGACATGAAGAGGTCAAGCGGCGCAGACGACTCCACAACCATCAAACCGGGCGGTGAGCAAGCATGAACCGGAAGCGGTTTGAAGAGCTGCTTCATTACATTCCGCCAAGAAACAATGATCTTATTTGGGCACCATGTTGCCTTGTAATAGGATAGCCAATACTCTTGCTTTGAATATGCCTTCGTGCATTGGTGCTGATACTTTTGCTTGAATGATCGAAACTTTCAATCTTATATCGCCTGCAGTCATAAAATCTTAAACTGCCACGGCGGTTTGTGCCGCCAGCCGGCTTGTGACATTCATATATATATGAGATGAAATATTAAGGTATATAATCAAAATTTTATGATACCAAATACCTGCCATCGTTGGGCATAAAGTTGGCTTAGCCAATCTTGAAGCGGAGGTCGTATAAACCCTTACCGTCAAAGGAGAAAAAACAGCTCCTGTTATTTGTAATGCTGGTTCACCACGTAAACCGTGCCGGGTCATGATAAGCCCCCTGTTACTCCATAATAGGATGTTAACAGAAAAAACATCAAACCGGTGAAATTATCTCCGGATTAAAAAATTGACCGAATTCCGTCAACTGACAGTTTTGAAACCGGTTTAAAAATGTTGTCGGTTTAAGAAACGCAACAAAAATCAAATAATAGTTATGACAAACATGGAAGCAAAGGCAATGATAAACCGTTTGCAAAAATTAAGGCTTTACTGAGCCGATCAGATGGTGTTACCATGGTCGGACACGACCAAGCTCCCTATAAGGTGTAGCCATGGTTCAAGTCAGCCAGGTCCCCAACTGAAACCGTGGCATTATGTCGATCAAGTGGCGTGGCAATGGTTCGGGTTCGACCAAGCCCCCAAGTGACTCTATGGCCTTAGGCCGATCAAGAGGCATGACTGGTTCAGACTTGACCATGTCCCCAAATGATCTGGTGGCTTTCGCCTATCAAAAGGTGTTGCATTGGTTCAGATACGACCAAGCCCCCAAGTGATATCACAAAGCTTTTGAAAAGCAAAATCAGGGGGTAAACCGGAGGCCGCTTTAAGACAGAACAACTCCATGTAACCACGCATGAGGCTCCGGTTTATTACTTTATTCATAATATATACACTGTCATAATATGTACATAAGTAGAGCCGATGGCTCAGGTATAATAAGGCCGAAGATGAGCTATGTTCCACGGCCTGTTGGTCTCCTCCTCGGCGTGCGTGAGTCTTTATGCTCTCGAATATCGATCGAGATAATGCGACCAGTTGTGCAGATTCTTGCTGACCACAAAAGGTCCCTCCCAAGGTGGGGATAGCTTGTGCATATCAGTCTGGTCTTGGATGAGCGAAGCACCAAATCTCCTTCTTGAAAAGTTACGGTTACGACCCGGCGACTATGATAACGCATTTAAGATCCTGTTGGTAAATCGCCCGGCGGGCAGCTGCTATGTCACGCTCTTCATCCAACCAATCCAAAGCATCCTTGTCGTGTCATCTCGTTGTCCGCTTCAACATAAGCTGCCACACGAGGTGAGTCATAGCCGGATGTCATCAGAGAACCGCCTCCGCTCCATAAACCATAAAGAACAGCGTATATCCCGTGGATCTGTTAGGCGTAGTATTTATACTCCATAACGCAGACGGTAGCTCTTATACCCAACAAGCCAATGTCCTCTGCAAAGGGACCATAAGCCGGGGCTTGATGCCTCTCAAGATCTCTTGATTGGCTCTTTCCGCTTGACCATTGGACTGTGGGTGAGCTATCAAGAAAGCGATCAAGCCGGATGTGCTCACGTTCGCAGAACTCCTTCATGGCACCTTTGGACAAATTGGTACCATTATCCGTGATGATACTTGTGTGGAAAGCCAAACCGGAAAATCACCTTTTTGATGAACTGAACCACCGTGGCCGCATCACACTTGCTAACAGGTTCTGCCTCTACCCACTTTGTAAATTTGTCGACCGCCACCAGCAGGTGGGTCTTCTTGTCCTTGGACTTTTTGAAAGGTCCAACCATATCCGGCCCCCATGTCGCAAACGGCCAAGTAATTGGAATCATTCTCAATTCTTGGGCCGGTACATGAGCACATCTGGAAAACTTTTGGCAACCATCACATCGTCGACCCGGATCTTCCGCATCAGCATGGGCAGTCAACCAATAGAAACCATGGCGGAACGCTTTAGCCACCAAGGATTTTGAACTGGCGTGGTGACCACAATCTCCTTCGTGGATCTCACGCAATATTTCATAGCCTTCCTCAGGGGACACACAGCGTTGAAACGCCCCTGACACACTGCAATGATGCAATTCGCCATTAACAATGGTCATAAACTTAGATCGCCGAACTATCTGCCGGGCCAACGTCTCATCTTCTGGTAACTCGCCCCGGTTCATGTACGCCAGATAAGGAAGCGTCCAATCCAGAGTGACGTGCAGAGCTGCCACCAATTGAGCCTCCGGATCAGGAATGGCCAAATCCGCTTCACCAGGGAGCTTGACTGACGGGTTGTGCAGCACGTCCAGAAAAACATTGGGCGGGACTGGTTTGCGTTGAGAACCCAACCGGCTTAAGGCGTCCGCCACTTCATTCTTCCGACGGTCCATGTGGTCCACCTGATAGCCCTTGAAATGACCTGCAACAATATCCACCTCACGACGATATGCAGCCATGAGTGGGTCCTTTTAATCCCAAGTGCGGACACTGTTGAGCCACTAGGTCCGAGTCACCGAAGCACTTAACCCGGCTTAGATTCATCTCCTTAGCCATCCGAAGACCATGGATCAAGGCTTCATACTCAGCTGCATTGTTAGTACAAGGGAACAATAAGCGGAGAACGTAACAAAACTTGTCACCTCGTGGGGAAGTTAATACGACTCCAGCCCCCGAGCCCTCGAATTGCCTGGATCCATCAAAATGGATGGTCCAATATGTGTGATCTGGCTTTTCTTCAGGTGCTTGCAATTCGGTCCAATCATTAATGAAATCCACAAGTGCTTGAGACTTCACCACCGTCCGAGGCACGTACTTCAAACCGTGCGGCCCAACCTCTATAGCCCACTTGGCAATCCGCCGATCGCTTCCGGTTACATGTGATATCACCTAAGGGAGCTGAATCGACCACCGTGATGGGGTGCACTTGGAAATCGCTTCAGCTTCCAGCTTGCCATAAAAACTCCATACACCAGCTTCTGCCAATGCGGATACCTTTGCTTAGATTCAATAAGCACCTCGCTTATATAATAAACCGGACTTGAACCGGATGCTCCTTCCCTGCCTCCTTCCGCTCCACCACAATGGCCACACTGACCGCCCTGGCATTAGCAGCAACATATAGCAGAAGCGGCTCCTTGTCAATGGGAGCGGCGAGCACAGGCGGGTTGGCCAATTGCCGCTTTAAGTCCTCCAACGCTTCATCGGCGGCTGGACTCCAAATAAACTGATCTGTCTTTTTCAGCATCTGATACAAAGGGATGGCCTTCTCTCCGAGGCGGCTGATAAACCGGCTCACGCGGCAATCCGGCCTGCCAAACGCTGGACATCATTAATACACTTCGGCTTAGCCAGGGAGGTGATAGCCGTAATCTTCTCGGATTAGCTTCAATTCCCTGTTGGACACGAGAAAACCCAATAACACTGCCGGATCACCAAATACACATTTGGACGGTTTGAGCATCATCTTGTAAACCCGCAGGTTGTCAAAGGTTTCCTTCAAATCGTCAATCAGCGTTTCCTTTTTCCTTGACTTGACCACAATATCATCCACATAGGCGTGCACATTACGGCCGATCTGTTTATGCAAGCAATTACATACCTGCAGTGATAAGTTGCTTACGCTCTTGAGACCAAAAGGCATAGACACATAGCAGAAGGCTCCAAAGGGAGTGATAAACGCTGTCTTCTCCTGGTCCTTAACTGCCATCTTGATCTGATGATACCCAGAATACGCATCCAAAAAGCTCAAACGCTCACAACCTGAAATGGCATCAATAATCTGGTCAATGCGGGGGAGGGCAAAAGGATCTGCTGGGCAAGCCTTGTTAAGATCTGTGTAATCCACACACATGCGCCAAGTGCCGTTTTTCTTAAGAACCAGCACGGATTAGCAAGCCACTCTGGATGGAAAACTTCAACGATAAAGCCAGCTGCTAAAAGCACGGCCACCTCCTCTCAATGGCCTTACGCCTTTCTTCGTTAAACCGGGCGGAGAAACCGCTTCACCGGTTTGTACTTGGGATCAACATTAAGAGTGTGCTCGGCGAGTTCCTCGGTACACCGGCATGTCGGAAGGCTTCCATGCAAAATGTCCCGGTTCTCACGGATGAACTTCGATGAGCGCTTTCCTATTTCGGATCCAAGTTGGCTTGATGTCGAACTGCTTGGACGAATCGCCAGGCTCGAAGTCAACAAGCTTAGTCTCAGCTGCCGATTTGAATTTCAGGGACGGATCATGCTCTGTAGTTGCCTTCTTCAACGGAGTCATGTCCGCCGGATCAACATTGTCCTTATAATACTTCAGCTCCTTGGTAGCACAAACCAACTCTGCGTAAGCCGCATCACCTTCCTCACATTCCAAAGCGATCTTGCGGCTCCCATGAACCGTTATTGTCCCCTTGTGACCCGGCATCTTGAGCTGCAAATATATATAACAAGGCCGTGCCATGAACTTGGCATAAGCCGGCCGCCCAAACAGGGCGTGATATGGACTTTGGATTTTCACCACTTCGAATGTCAATGTTTCCGATCTGGAGTCATATTCATCTCCAAAGGCCACTTCCAGAGCTATTTTACCAACCGGATATGCTGACTTGCCAGGCACCACACCATGGAACACTGTATTGGACAGTTTGAGATGTTTATTTGTTAACCCCATACGACGGAGGTCTCGTAATACAGGATGTTAATGCTGCTCCCTCCATCCATGAGCACCTTGGTGAACTTATAACCTCCCACCTGAGGTGCCACCACCAGGGCTAGTTGACCCGGATTGTCAACCCGGGGAGGATGATCCTCTCTACTCCATACAATGGGCTGCTCGACCAGCGTAAGTAATGAGGCACGGCCGGTTCAGCGATGTTATTTGCCGCTTACGAAGCTTCCGGTCTCGCTTGTCTAAGCTAGTGGTGAAGACATGGTACTGCCCACTATTCAACTGCTTTGGTTTGCTCTGATAACCCGATTGTTGTTGCTGCTGATTGTAACCACCTTGGTTATTCTGATTGTTCTGATTGTTATGTCCGCCCGGATTACCATTAAATCCTGAACCGTAATTTCCTCCACCGTAACCCGGCCCGGATCCTGAACCGCTGCCGGAACCTTGATCATACCGGAAAGCATTAGAACTCTTGAACTCCCCGTGATAATGTAACAATCCTTCCAGAGGTGATTTGCTGGTGCCTCCTTCGTCCCATGCTTCGGACAGGGTTGATTCAACAGATAGTTCAAGCGGTCCGGATTAGGATTAGGTGCACCACCTCGATTCGGTTGTTTACCCTTGCGCCGCTGGCCCTTGTCCTGCGCATTGGTGTTGGCTACGAAGTCAATGTTGCCATTCGCTTTACGCTTGCCTCCACCATTACCTGCCGAGTGATGTTGCTGGCCTTTGGAGTTACTGTTCTTCTTTCCCTTCCCTGTCTCGTCATCATCAAACTTGGGATCCTTGGTACTATCAGAATCAGCATACTTCACTAAAGCGCCCATCAGAGTGCCCATGTCATTACAAAACCGCTTCATACGTCCCAACTTCAACTTCAAAGGCTTAAACCGGCAGTTGCCCTCCAGGGTCAAGATCGCCGAATCCGCGTTGATCCGGTCTGACGAGTGCAAGATCTCCGAAACGCGGCGTACCCAATGGGTTGTTGACTCCCCTTCACCCTGGTCACAAGCCGCCAAGTCCATCACAGACATGGGCTTCTTACAGGTATCTTTGAAATTCTGGATAAACCGGGTCCGCAACTGGGCCCATGAACTGATAGAATTGGGTGGCAAGCTCTTCAACCAAGTACGGGTCGTGCCTTCAAGCATCATGGTGAAGTATTTTGCACATGCGGCCTCATCCACATCCAGCATCTCCATGGCCATCTCATAACTCTCTATCCACGCTTCTGGAGCCAAATCGGCGGTGTAATTTGGCACCTTGCGCGACCCTTGAAATCCTTGGGCAAGCGCACATTGCGTAAAGCGGGGATGAGGCAAGGCACCCCCAAAGAGCTAGAGGTAACCCCAGGCTCGACCGAGATGGTCGGACGAACCGGCGTAAGCTGATAATCCTGATGTTGTGCTGCTAACTCGGCCTCCCTGCGGGCTCGGGCCCGGTCCACCACCTCCTGAGCGTTGTCGAAGCCACCTGCGGATTGTTGCCACGGGGCGCACCACGCCGTGCATTACTTGATACGGCCGGTTCATCCACGTGCCTACTATAGCTCCGGCTTGGGCGGGGGGTAGAGTGGATGACCAAAGCTGTCCTAAGGAGCTCCTTGACCCGGCGCGTCTCTACTGCCTGTGGTGAATCGCCTTCAATTGGAATAGCGTCCAGCCGTGCTGCAGCTGCAACAAGGTTATCCATCGGATTGGAGTAGTGAGCCGTGTGTGTCTGTACAGCCCGAGGCGCACCGGTGTTATGGCGAGGTAGATCTATTAAGCGGGGCTGAACCGGCGCGCCCGTCCCAGGTGCGTCCGCCCGGTTTACCACCGGCGTATTGCTGGTTCCCGCTCCTGGGGTGTTGAAGAGATCTCTTCCCTCGAAGACTGAAGGCAAAAGGGATCTGTATTTCCTCTTCATGACTTCATGCAACGCAGCGCTCGATCCAAAGATGAGCCTATAAGCCTGCGCATCCAAAGCGGCCCTCTCTTCCGCCATCCCAAGGCGTCTCGCAATGCCAGATCCGCTTTAGCCTGAGTGATTTGTTCCTTCACCTTCGCAATCTCCGCGTTATGAGCGTCCTGGTCCGCCGGATTAACCTCTGCCATGAGCACAGCCAATGCATTGAACAGTTCTGATAAAACTTGAGCCGGCGGGCGCACAGGGCCTCTTGCCCCGGCAGCCGTTGCCGCTGTTGAACCGGCAACCATTGTCGCATCGGTCGAAGAGTGAAGCATTGCTTGTGTACCGGCCATGAATATTCCAACCCGGTTGGCCAGATTTGAGGGGTCCGGAATACTGTCACCATCGGAACAGCCCCCAATCCGGCCATCTTGTAGCTGATATAGAGACTCAGTTTCTCCGGTCGACGACTCGTCATCAGAGTAGAGGACGGTATCGCCACCAGATTCCGATCCGCCCTCATAACTTCCTCCGTGGATGACTCCCACAAAGGCACGCTTTACGGCCGGTTTAGCACAGGCAGGTCTCGTGACGCCGAGCCGTCTCGACGAGGTCGGTGCGGATGTCCCGGCCAGCCCCTGCTCACCGATCTTGCCGATGAAAAGCGTGTATGCCACCAAAGGGGACCCGGTACCAGACTCAATCGATCCGCCTCGGGACCCTAGCCTGCATCGTCGATGTAGAGCTTGCCATGACGACTCTTGGTCATCCGCCCACAAAGATAGCCTTCGAGTCCTTCGAACTTGCCCTCCAAGATCATCAAACCATCGTGCGATAGCCCCACGGTGGGCGCCAACTGTCGTGATTTTGTCACGGCAGATGTCCTCATGAAAGGACTTTGTCGTGGAGCCATCGCTACGGGTCAACTTGTAGGGGTAAAGCGGACGCAAAGACACGAGAGTTATACTAGTTCGGCCCCTTCGATGAAGGTAAAAGCCTACGTCTAGTTTGTGATGGGATTGATGTGGTCTCGATGACTAGGGAGCAGATAAGCTTCGCCTAGGCCTCGAGTTGTTGTTGTCTGTCCCTTGAACCGCCCCGGGTCGTCCCCTTATATACACAGGTGACTCTCGTCGGTTCAGAGAGTCCCAATCTCTGGTTCATATTCATATCCGGGTTGGTCTCTCTCTATTCCTAACTTACAATACAAGTGTACATATCAGGCCGGTTTACGGCTACAGGTTCTAAACCGACTACAGGCCTTGGGCCCTTACTTTCATGCCTCTTTGGCTTTTACACCGTTGAACTACTGATGAAGTTAACCCGGCCCGGATAGGCCGGTTTACGCTTAGTAGTAATATCCCCAACAGGCGGCGAGCTTCACAGGCGTTCGCTTTCTTCACAGGCTCTGGGCCTTTCTTCTGGTAAGCAAGCTTCACGGGCGTTTGCCCTCTTCACAGGCTCCGGGCCTTTCCAGAACGCGACAGCTTCACAGGCGTTCGCCTTCTTCATAGGCTCTGGGCCTTTTCCTGTGAGGTGAGCTTCACGGGCATTCGCCTTCTTCACGTGCTCTGGCCTTTTCCTGTGAGGTGAGCTTCACAGTGCATTCGCCTTCTTCATGTGCCCGGGCCTTTCCAAAAAGATGAACTTCATGCATTCGCCTTCTTCATGTGCTCCGGGCCTTTTTCCAAAAGATGAACTTCACAGGCATTCGCCTTCTTCACGTGCTCCGGCCTTTTAGGGGTAAAACCTCGGAGGTCTTTGGATGTTCCACGCGTTGCAGATAGGCACTCCTCTTGAGTCTCCAAGCGCATGGATCTGTGCCCGGAAACATGAACAACCTTGAAGGGGCCCTCCCACATGGGAGAGAGCTTATGCAGTCCCTCCCTGGAGAGGACCCGTCGGAGCACGAGGTCCCCTACCTCAAGAGTTCTGGGGCGGATGTTGCGGCAGTGGTATCGCCGGAGTGCCTGATGGTACCTCGCCGCTCGCAGCGCAGCTTCTCGACGGCGCTCCTCCCCCAGCACAAGGGTCGTCCCCCGCATGGCGTCCTGCAGTGTTTCATCGAACGCCAGGACCCGCGCGGATTGACGCTTGACCTCGTGAGGGAGGACCGCCCGCTCCGTGAGACCGGGAAGAAGGGGTCTCCCGATTGGCTTGGTTGCGGTTGTGCGGATGGACCACAACACAGGGCGGAAGCTCGTCGTACCAGCCTCTGCTGCAGGCCTCCGCTTCTTCTTGAACGCCCTGGTCTTGAGGCCTCTCTAGACCTCTGCATTGGCCCGCTTCGGCTGTCCGTTCTTCTGAAGGTGCGCCACCGGCGTAGCATATCTAGCGCCCCAAGGTTAGCGCAGAGACGTTTTAAAAGGTTCTTGGTGAACTGCAAACCGTTGTCGGTGATGATGCGGTTCGGCACTCAACCGCTAACGATGCCCTTGATGAACTTGACCACGTAACCAGCGGGGATGGCGCGGACGGCCTCGACCCGGCCCACTTGGTGAATTTGTCCTGGCGGCGTAGAGGTAGCGATAGCCCTGGCGCCCGAGGGAAAGGGCCTAGAATGTCCAGCCCCGGACCGCGAATGGCCAAGTGAGGGGAATGGTTTGCGTGCCTCCTGCTGGTTGGTGGATCTGTTTGGCATGGATTTGGCAAGCCTCGCAAGCCTTCACGAGGTCGATGGCGTCATTGAGCGCTGATGGGCCAATAGAAACCGCTATGAACGCCTTTCCCGACAAGGGTCCGTGACGATGAATGGTGCCCACAATCTCCGCCATGTATATTCGCCAACAATTCCTTCCCTGTTCCCTGGTGATGCAGCAGGGATACGTCGTTTGGTCGCTCTCAGAGAGCTCTCCACCCAGGATGTTGTATGTCGTGGCTTGCCGCGCCACACGCTCTGCCTCCTCCTCCTTCTCTGGCAAAGTCCCACGCGTTAAGTAACCCTTGAGCTCCATGATCCAGCACTCCTCTTGAGGTTCCATCGTTAGGAGCAGGCGTGCTCCCGAGGCCGGGCCACAGTGCCGGGCTCCCGAGGCTGGTGGCTGAGGGAGCTCCTCGAGGCTGTCTTGTGCTTGATAACGGCGGCAGGGCTGAGGGCTTGAAGAGCCGTTCCTCAAAGACACTTTCGGCTCTGGGGTAACCTCCTGGAGGCTCGTTTGGCGATGTCGTCGGCCTCTTGATTGGTGCCGCGGGGCACGTGCTGCAGCTCCAACCCCCAGAATTGTTTCTCCATCCTGCGGACCTCCACAAGGTAGGCTTCCTTGTGTTCATCCCTTGGCTCGTACACCTTGTTGGAGAAATTGACGAGGAGCTGCGAATCGCCCTTGATGGTAAGGCGCTTCACCCCTTGGCAGCGGCAGCCTTCGGACCCGCCATCAGCCCCTCGTATTCTGCTATATTGTTGGAGACCTTCTCGCCATGTCGGAACAGAGTTGCACGACATAGTAGAACTTGTCCCGAGAGGGGATATGAGTATTGCCCCAGCCCAGCCGCCTGTCTGGAGAGAACGCCTTCAAGTACATGACCCAACCTTGGCGCCGCTCCCGGGAGAGGGACTGATCCTTGCCGCCCCGAGGCCGGTGCTTCGCCCATTCGCCACGAAATCTGCCAAGCGGCCTCCTTGATGACTCTGGTCGATCGAACTCGAGCTGGAATGCTTGCAGCTCAATGTTCCACTCGGCGACCCTTCTGCCGAGTTGGGGCTCCTGAGCACCCTCTCCGGGGTATGCCGAGACAACCTTGATTGGATGACCACGGAAGTAGTGCCGCAGCTTCTTGAAGCCACTAGTAGTGCCGGGAAGAGCTTCGCGGCATGGGGTACCGTGCCCTCGCATCCCGTAGCACGGCATCGACGGCACACCGGGTGCTCGACGAGGTTAGGCGTTGGTGCTGGTGGCGTCCTCCGAAGCTGTGGTGCCTCGAGGCGTCGGCGCCTCCGGGCTGGGTGCTTGACGGGAGGCCTCCCCGCCCTTGGTGCGCTCTCTTGTGACGTGATCTTCCTCCATTGTGGTGCCGGCTTACGCTAGTTCCTTCTGATACGGTCTTGCCTTAGCTCGGGTGGCCGCCGTGGTCTTGGCCTGACGCTCCTCCCTAACCGCCACTAGAGCAGCGCTAGCGGAGTAAGGAGTGGCGGCGAGGTAGAGTACCAAGGGCTCTTGAGGGCGTGGGGCCACCATCACTGGAGGGCTGGTCAGGTACCTCTTGAGGTCTTGAAACGCTTGGTCGGCCTCTTCAGTCCACTCGAAGGGCCCCTTTTTCTTCATCAGCTGGAAGAAAGGCAGCGCCCGCTCCCCCAATCGGGAGATGAAACGGCCCAGCGCCGTTACGCGCCCTGTGAGCTTCTGCATCTCCCTGAGGGTCTTCGGTGGGCTCATGTCTTCCACTGCCTTGACCTTTTCTGGGGTGGCCTCGATGCCTCGGTGGGACATGAGGAAACCCAGGAGCTTGCCTGAGGGAAGTCCAAACACACACTTCTCCGGATTGAGTCGCAGGCTCACTGCGTTGAGGCTCGCGAAGGTTTCTTCCAGGTCTTGTATCAAGGTCTTGGCCTCGCGAGACTTCACCACGATGTTGTCGACGTATGCCTCCACATTCTTCCCGAGCTGTGGGCCCAAGGTGATGTGCATGAGCCGCTGGAAGGTTGCCCCTGCGTTGCGCAACCCGAATGGCATGCAGGTATAGCAGTATACTCCACACGGGGTTAGGAAGGCCGTCTTCTCCACGTCTTCCACCGCCATCTTGATTTGGTGATACCCGGAAAAGGCGTCCAAAAAGCACAACAGGTCACACTCGGCGGTGGAATCGACGGTCTGGTCGATGCGAGGGAGCGGAAACGGATCATGCGGGCATGCTTTGTTGAGGTTGGTGAAGTCGACACACATGCGCTCCTTTCCTCCCTTCTTCGGCACCACCACGGGGTTGGCCAACCAATCTGGGTATCGGACCTCGCGGATAACCCCCAGGGCTTCTAGCTTGCGGGTCACTTTGACGATGAAGGCCTGCTTTTCGGTGGACTGCCTCCTCGCTTTCTGCTTCACTGTACGCATGTTGGGGCACACGTTGAGGTGGTGCTCGATCACGCCCCGTGGAATCCCCGCCAGCTGATCGGGCTCCCAGGCGAACACCTTCTTGTTCGCACGCAGGAACTTGACAAGGGATTCCTCCTGTTCGGGATCGAGGTTGGCGCCTATGGTGAAGGTGGCGTTTGTGGACCCGTCCTCATCGACGGGTATCTGCTTGGTCTCCGCCTTGTCTTGAGTGAACAACTGCTTCTTCTTGGTCGACGCAGCCCCTTGGGCTTGGGGGCTTCGCATCGGCGGGCTGTGCTGCGGCCGCCCGTCTTGAGGCTGAGCTCGAAGGCCAGACAAAGCACCTTCAGATCCCCTGGCACGGTGAGGACGCCCGCTGCTCGAGTGCATCTTCATGAGGTTGTACCCCGGGTGGGTTGTGGCCATGAATTTGGCCAACGCCGGATAGCCGAGGATAGCGTTGTAGGGGAGGCCGATGGGGGCGATGTCGAAGTCGACCAATTCCGTGCGGAAGTTGTCATAGGTGCCGAAGGTCACCGGAAGCCGGATTTGCCCCAAGGAGCTGGATGACCCTCCTCCTACGCCCGAAAAAGGCCGGCTGGGCAGCAGCCGCTCCCTGGGTATGCAGAGGAGGTTGAAGGCCTCGACTGAGAGTACGTTGAGGCCGGTGCCGCCGTCGATGAGGGTCCTGGTGACGGTGACCTGGCAGATGGTAGGTGTGCAGAGCAGGGGGAGCGCACCCGAGCCGGCCGAGCTGGCGGGGTGGTCTTGAGAGTCGAAGGTCAGCCCGGCCGACTCCGTCCGGCTTGAGGGAGCCCCTGCCCGTGGAGGCGGCGCCGACCCGTGACGAATGTCTTGACATGGCGGCTGGTAGGCGGCGTCATGAGCCGCCGAGGAGGGCCGCGACGAGTGGGGAGCGGCGGGGGCGGGCGATCAGGAACCGCTGCCCCTCCATGAGGTCGCCGAGGAGCGCAGGGACGATGCTTGCTGCCCGCCCCGCCGGGCCGATGGCGGTGTTGACGGCAGGTGACGGGAATGACGAGGGCGCCACGACGGAGCTGTCCCGGCGACATGGGAGGCGAGGGCGGCGCTGGCGCTGGCTCGACGGGCGTCGAACATGGTTGCGTGGTCGGGGAAGAACGAGGCGATTTAAAGGCAGATTCAGCGCACTTCTACCGGGCGCGCCAAATGTCGGATTTCGGGTTCCGCAGACCCTTAAGGTTCGAACTACGGGGTGCGCGGAGATCCAACCCTCCACCGTCTCGTACCTCGCCGAATCGCAGGGACCTAAACTACTAGCAAGAACAACACAAGAGACGCAAGTATACTAGTTCGGGCCACCGTTGTGGTGTAATACCCTACTCTAGTATTTGTGGTGTGGTGGATTGCCTCTAGGCTGATGAAGAACAGTACAGGGAAGAACAGCCTCGCGAGGGTCTGTTCTTGGTGGAAGCGATGAACTGCTAAGTGGTGTCCCGTCGCTCTAGCTTGAGGATCGGGTCTCTATCTCTCTCTCTGGATTCCGAATGGCGGATCCTCTGTCCTCTTCCTACGGTGGCTAGCTCTACTTATATAGACGAAGGCCCTGGGCCTCTTCCCAAATACTGAGCGGGAAGGGCACCAACAATTGGCCATTTCTAAGGGGAACAGCGGGTACACTTATCCTGACTAAAGTTGGTCCTCGCCTGCCAAAGGCTCTGGTGATGACGCCTGCTTGGGCTCCACGATGACCCCTTTCCAGCCGTTGGGGCTGGTCTTGGTCTTGTTGCACCGAGACGGATGCCTTTGCTTGATGCTCTGCTGCGCTTGCTCCTTTGCACCAAAGAGGAAGGAGGACGCCGCTGGCCGGGCGCTCGATCGGGCGCCTTGAACTCTCCGGGCCTCGTGAGCCAGCCTGACGAGGCCGTGCCTAAGGAAGCTCCTTGTCGCCGCCTCATGAGGCTTGGCCCCTCGCGAGGGTCTTGAGCTTGTGTTGACGAAGATGGGCTGTCCTGGGCCTCCTTTGAGCCACGCCGCAGGCCGCAGGCAGGCAAGTCTGGGGACCCCCGTTCACAGAACGCCAACAATGGCATAGACGATTAGGTCATGTTGGTATGCGAAACCTTGACAAGCTTATTAAGGGGAATCATATCCTTGGAGTTAATGATGTCATATTTGATAAGGATAGACTTTGCGGTGCTTGTCAAGGTGTAAACAGGTCGGAGGAAGGCATCCCGTGAAGAACATCATGACCACGAAGAGGCCACTCGAGCTACTTCACATGGATCTCTTTGGTCCCAACTCTTACAAGAGTCTCGGTGGAAATTCTTTTGGTCTAGTTATAGTTGATGATTTTTCCATATTTATGTGGGTGTTCATTCTTGATGATAAATCGCAGGTCCAAAAGATCTTCAAAAACTTCGCTAGGAAGGCCCAAAACCAATTTGAAGTGAAGATCAAGAAGGTTCGCAGCGACAACGGAACGGAGTTCAAGAACGCAAATGTGGACACCTTTCTTGACGAAGAAGGGATTTCACACGAGTTCTCGGCTACGTGCACACCTCAACAAAATGGAGTTGTTGAGAGGAAGAACCGGACGCTCATCGAAATGGCGAGAACGATGCTTGATGAGTACAAGATGCCGAAGCACTTTTGGGCAGAAGCGGTTGAGACAGCTTGTCATGCAACAAATCGCTTGTATCTTCACAAGCTACTCGGCAAGACGGCATACGAGCTACTCACCGGTAACAAACCCCAAGTTGGATACTTTCGAGTATTTGGCTCAAAGTGCTACATTCTTGATAAGCATCGTCGTTCTAAATTTGCTCCTAAGTCTCATGAAAGTTTCCTACTAGGTTATGGCTCAAACTCTCACACTTACCGTGTCTACAACAATTTCACCCGAAAGGTTGAAGAGACGGCAGATGTGAAGTTTGATGAATCTAACGGCTCGCAAGTAGAGCAATTGCCAATTGATGTAGGAGACAAAGATCCTCCGGAAGCAATCCAAGACTTGTCTATTGGCAAGGACCGTCCAACGGAGGTGAAGGAGAGTACCTCGTCCGTCCAAGTGGAAGCTTCTACTTCACGACAAGGTGAACCAAGAGTTGAAACGGAAGCATCCACAAGTGGGACACACCAAGATGAAGAAAACGAGGAAGTGCATCAAGATGAACGCCAACAACCTCCTTCTCCACCACGACAAGAGAACGACAACGCCAACAATGAAGAAGGCCAAGAAGAAGAACAAGATGAAGAAGATGTTCAACGAAGACCCAAGCAAAAGCTTTCACGAAGTTCGAGCAAGAATTGCTAAAGACCATCCCACGAGCAAATCTACAATGATATTCAAACCGGGAGAATCACTCGCCTAAAACTTCGTTTAGCTAACTTTTGTGGAAACTATTCTTTCATCTCTAGCATTGAACCTATGAAGGTCGAAGAAGCATTGGAAGATCCGGATTGGATAAATGCTATGCATGAAGAGCTACACAACTTTGAGAGGAACCAAGTTTGGACATTGGTTGAGAAGCCCGACAACAACCACAACATCATCGGTACCAAATGGGTGTTTCGCAACAAGCAAGATGAAGATGGACAAGTAGTTCGCAACAAAGCACGCCTCGTCGCCCAAGGCTACACACAAGTCGAAGGTATGGACTATGGTGAGACTTACGCCTGCTGCTATAGACTTGGAGTCCATTCGCATCTTACTTGCCTATGCTAATCACCATGATATCACCTTGTACCAAATGGACATTAAAAGTGCTTTTCTAAACGGTGAAATAGAGGAGTATGTTAAACAACCTCCCGGCTTTGTTAATCCTAAGAAACCCAATCATGTTTACAAACTTCACAAAGCTCTTTATGGACTTAAACAAGCTCCTAGAGCATGGTATAAATGCTTGACCAAGTTCCTTATTGAAAAAGGCTTTGAAATTGGGAAAACTGATTCTACTCTTTTTACTAAAAGGGTTAATGGTGAACTCTTTGTGTGCCAAATTTATGTTGATGATATTATATTTGGTTCAACTAACCCTCATTTTAGTGAAAAGTTTGGGAAGCTAATGTTGGAGAAGTTTGAGATGTCTATGATGAGTGAACTCAAATTCTTTCTTGGTTTGCAAATTAAGCAAACTAAGGAAGGTACTTTTGTCTCGCAAACAAAGTACACCAAGGACTTATTCAAGAAGTTCAATATGCAAGAATACAAAGGTATGACTACACCCATGCCTACTAGTGGACATCTTGACTTAACCAAAGATGGTGAACCGTTGATCAAAAGGTTTATCGCTCTATGATTGGTTCATTGTTATATCTATGTGCTTCACGTCCCGATATTACGCTAAGTGTTCGCATGTGTGCACGCGATATCAAGCTGCCCCTAAAGAATGTCATCTTAAGGTCGTGAAAAGGATAGTGAGATACTTAATCCATACACCAAATTTTGGCATTTGGTATCCTAAGAGGGCCTCTTCGATCTTGTTGGCTATTCCGACTCGGACTATGCCGGAGACAAGGTTGATAGAAAGTCCACTTCGAGTACTTGTCAATTTCTTGGTAGATCTCTTGTGTCTTGGTCCTCCAAGAAACAAAACTCGGTATCCTTATCCACCGCCGAAGCTGAATATATTGCCGCTGGTTCATGTTGTGCTCAATTACTTTGGATGACCCAAACTCTTAAAGATTATGGGATATATGTGAGACATGTTCCATTGCTTTGTGACAATGAAAGTGCTATCAAAATTGGTCATAATCCTGTGCAACATTCTCGAACTAAGCATATTGAAGTTCGACATCATTTCATTCGAGATCATGTTGCTAAGGGTGACATTGATCTTAAGCATGTTTGCACCAAAAAGCAATTAGCGGATATATTCACTAAACCTCTTGATGAGAAAGTGTTTTGCAGGTTAAGAGGAGAATTGAACATCATTGATGCTTCAAACTTGGAGTAGAAACTCCATTGGATACATGCAAGACATGAGCTTATGACTAATCCTTGATATTTCTCTTATGATGAAAAACTTATGTCTTGGATATATTTGTATCTTGCATGTTATGTAACCCATGTAGGTACTTGGTTGAATCAAATTCCATGAGGTTGAAACCTACTCATATCTTGAGCAATCTCTACATCACCAAGTCTCTACACAAGGTAGTTGAAGACAAGGAAGCACGAAACCACTCAAACATATCCTTTGACAAATTCTATGTTGAGTTTCATGATTGTCATTTTTGGATATACAAGTGCTCTTCCTTGCAAGAACTAACCCATGTAGGTAGATGGACTCAAATTCCAAGTGGTGCTCCAAATTCTTGATGAGCTACATCAACCTTGAGCAACCCACGCAAGTTCAACTACATGGATAACACCACCAACCAAGGTATGTTATTCCATCTTAGAGAAGCTTTACTTTGAGTCATGAGTTAAAGCAACTCGACAAGATGTGAATACATCAAGATGCTTAAACGAAAAATGGCAACCCCATTTTGAGCTTAAACGATGAGTATGGCCTATGATCAAGTGATCTCACTTGACTCCTAAGTCAATATACTCTAACATAGGTGACTTTGTCGCCGACCATCTCTAGATGAAGTTCTCCTGTGTTCTTTTCTGAGTTTTTTGCATTTGTCTCATGCATTTGTGTTTCCCCTTTCAAAAAAAACTTCATCTAGATTTCTTTCTGTTTTCCCTGCATTTTCTGCATCTAATTCCTTGCATATCTTTCAGTTAATTCCTTGCAAATATTTGTGAGATCTTACTAGTCTAGTGAGCTGAGGTGACAAGTGTTCTCTCTGCAATGAACTCGGTTACACCAATTTGTTATTTTCGGTCCAACCGAATCTTTTCGATACGCATCAAGCATACCACTCGGTGCCACCGATTTCATAACAGGAAAAACTCTTTGCCACATATTCTGTGTTTCGTCTGATCCAGCTCCACTCAATGAATCTTGTCCTCTACAAGCATCACATTTTAAACATTGCTTTGTTCTGTGTCTCAAGGACCAAACCCATTCGACAGACTCCAGAAGACCCTTCTTGGAAATTGATGTCAAAGGGGGAGAGAGAGAGAACATCAAAGCTTATCATTTGGAGATAGAGAAAGAGCATCAAAACTTATCACCTTTCTTCTTAAGGGAGAGAGAGACCTTCTAGGGGGAGAGACCCTCAAAAGACGAGAGAGATCTCCAGGGGGAGAGGATACTTAAGTAGAAAGTATTTCTCAAGGATCCCAGATGCTTGGTGTTCAAGAGGAGAGATGTCTACATGTCTTCTTGAGGGGAGAGACATGTTCATATGATCTGTTGTGCTCAATTTTGCATTAGCATACATTAGCTCTGAACTTTAGCTCTGGTCATCAATCATATCTTTCAGCTCTGTTTTCCTTCAGCTCTGATTTTCTGTTCCCCATCTTCTCCCAGTATCCCATGTTAGATTCAGGGGGAGCAAGACATCTAAGGGAAAGAGATCATTTAAATTCATTGCATATCTTTACTCTTGGGGACATGTCTAATCCAATGTGGTACTCAAGACTCACTCTACATGTCATCCCAGTCTTGGTATTCTTGTGGTTTCTTCCGTTTGCTCTGGCTAGTAGATGCATCTGTGTTATCTAACCTTGTTTACGCAGGTTCATTCCATCCTAAGCCAACTCAAGACCACAAGGTAAGTATATGCATCACAATCATGTGTATGAGGAATTCTTGCTGATGTACAAACTATTTGCAAGAAGGACTCATGGGCATGAAGGTATTCTCTTTAATACTTTTGCTCTGATGCATATAGCCAAGATACATGTAACACATTGCCTGCTCTATCATGGTTATGCTATCACATGCTTCTATATTTCATATTCACATGATTGCATACATGTAGGGGGAGCCTATGCTGGTTACATGTCTTTCCAAAGCTTTACTTGATATTCTTTATATCTTTATCTAAAGCTTTGATGTATGTTGCTATCAATTACCAAAAAGGGGGAGATTGAAAGCACAAGTGCTCCCTAGGTGGTTTTGGTAATTAATGACAACATATCTCTTGTTGGACTAACACTTTTATCGAGTATGTTTCAGATAAGTTCAACAATAGAGTGGCATGGACTAAAGGATGTGGGAACTCCTTCGAGATGCTAAGGACAAAGGATTGGCTAAAGCTTCAAGCTCAAGACTCTTCATTTTACATTTTAGTGAGCCAAGATCACATTGAGTCTATAGGAAAAGCCAATACTATCAAGGAGGGATGAGGTGTTGCTTAATGAGCCTCTTGCTTCAAAGTGCTTAGTGATATGCTCCAAATACCCTCAACTACTTTCCCACTTCCACACATATGTCCTAAACCTAAAGTCAAACTCAGCCCCACTGATTCTTTCTATCCGGCGCCACCGAGTTTGGATGTCTTAGCCACTGCCACAAACCCTAGGCAAATCGGTCTCACCGATAGGGACGTCGGTCTCACCGAGATGGGATTGTAATCTCTCTGTGTATGTCCATTATCAAAATCGGTCTCACCGAGTTTGAGCAATCGGTACTACCGAGATTACAATGCAAACTCTCTGGTTAACTTATTATCTAAATCGGTCCCACCGAAGTTTGATAATCGGTCAAACCGAGTTTGCCTGACCAACTCTCTGGAAAGCTTATTACCAAAATCGGTCCCACCGAGTTTGTGTAATCGGTCTTGCCGAGATTACGTTATGCCCTAACCCTAACCGAATCGGTCCCACCGAGTTGCATTCTGGTCCAACCGAAAACCCTAACGGTCACATTATTTACTAAAATCGGTCTGACCGAGTTTGTTGATTCGGTCCCACCGAGATTGGTAAATTGTGTGTAACGGTTAGATTGTATGTGGAGGCTATATATACCCCTCCACCTCCTCTTCATTCGTGGATAGAGCCATCAGACTGAACCTACACTTCCAGCATCCTATTTCTGAGAGAGAACTACCTACTCATGTGTTGAGGCCAAGATATTCCATTCCTACCATATGAATCTTAATCTCTAGCCTTCCCCAAGTTGCTTTCCACTCAAATCTTCTTTCCAACATATCCAAAACCTATGAGAGAGAGTTGAGTGTTGGGGAGACTATCATTTGAAGCACAAGAGCAAGGAGTTCATCATCAACGCACCATTTGTTACTTCTTGGAGAGTGGTGTCTCCTAGATTGGCTAGGTGTCACTTGGGAGCCTCCGACAAGATTGTGGAGTTGAACCAAGGAGTTTGTAAGGGCAAGGAGATCGCCTACTTCGTGAAGATCTACCGCTAGTGAGGCAAGTCCTTCATGGGCGACGGCCATGGTGGGATACAAAAGGTTCCTTCTTCATGGACACTTCATGGGTGGAGCCCTCCGTGGACTCGCGCAACCGTTACCCTTCGTGGGTTGAAGTCTCCATCAACGTGGATGTACGATAGCACCACCTATCGGAACCACGCCAAAAACATCCGTGTCTCCAAATTGCGTTTGAATCCTCTAATCCCTTCCCTTTACATTCTTGCAAGTTGCATGCTTTATTTTCCGCTGCTCATATACTTTTTGCATGCTTGCTTGCTATATGTTGTGAATGTTAAACTTGTGCCTAAACTCCACTCAAACTTTAAAGAAACTTAAAAACTGCAACTTTGGTATTTAGTGTCTAATCACCCCCCCTCTAGACACCTCTTCTCAAGGTCCTACAGAGACTAAACACCCCCTTCCCCAAACACACGCAAATCTTGAATTAGAATCGAACTTAAATCCAGCGGGGGAAAGTGACAACCAAAGGGAAAAGCGATGAAAGCAAACCAAAAAAGGCCGCGCCCAGCACCTAGTCTAGTCTTGGACGTCTTCTCACCAGCGTGGAGCTAAGTGCTGCCACTGGGCGTGGGAGGGAGCCCCAGGCTCGAGGCCGGCACTTCGAGACTCCGGGGCGTGTACAGCCCCACTCATTATTACGTGAGAGTGTCACGGGGCGGCGAGCTTCACAGGCACTGGGCCTTCTTCATAGGTACCGGCCTTGCTTCATATCGCCAGACGAGGGCCCCACCTTGCGCCGCACTATAGTGCCATCAACGACGACCGGAAACCAGGACGCCGCCGATGGGGTAGAGCGGTCGCCAGCGGTTCCCCCGACGACCACGGGTCCTCCGCCAGGCAGGCCCCGAGGCACCTCTCAGCGGAGGGCCTACCTCTGAGAACGCCTTTCGAACGCCGCGGTGGTGATGCCGGATCTCGGCCCCTCTCCTGCAGCCCCTCGCGCCTCCTCCCGAGGGGTAGGAGACTTCGAGCGGGCAGCCGCTGTATGTGGCGACTGCACCTCCTGCGCGATTCATGATTAACGTATGCCTGCTCCTCGACGAATTAGTGGTACCAGATAATCGACGCCTCCAGCGAGGCCGGTGGGGCCTTCACGGGGCTCTTGGAAGAGCTCAGCTTCGCCGCCCCCGAGCCCGGGCCGAGGCGCGAGCCTTGTTCTCCTTCGTCTTTGGTGCCCTTGGTCCATCATGTGGGGCACGCATTCTTCCGGGGCCGTCATCCCGAAGGTCAGCGCCATAGTGCTCCGCGTGCCATGCGGTTCTGCTTGGAGCGCCCACACAGGGGTAAGTGGCGCCCATCGGGGCCGTGGGTCGCGACGAGTCCTTCGTCGCTGGCCGTGAGCGGAGGCAGCGCTGCCGCTGGCCCGGTGCTGGTAACTTCGCTGGCATTGGAGTAGCCTTGGGGCCCGCGGCCGCATGTGGAGCCCCCGCGCAGGCCGCCCTGGACTTGAGGTGGGAGTTGGGTGTAGAAGGGATGAGCCCCCGAGGCGGCAAAGCCCAGGAGCTCTGCCACCCGCTCTAGCAGTACGTCGTGGCCGCCTTCCAGTAGCCTGCACTACAGTAGCTCCCGGGCCACCCTGAGCGCAGCCCTCGAGTTCGCCTGCTCCCGGCGGGAGTACGGTGTCGTGGCCGCGGCATGGTTGGAGGCCCTCGCTGCCGACCACGCCTGCCGCGGCGTGAGAGTTGTCGAAGCCTGTCCGCGTCGCCCGCAAAGTGCTCTGCGGACCGCGAGCTGCCTGGGCATGGGGTCGCCCGGCGGCAGCGGCTCTGCGTGGCGGGCCAAGCCGCCCAGGGCCGGGTTGCCCGCCTAGTCGCCGGTCATGATGAGGACGATGCGACGGGACACGAAGTGGCAGGAGGTGGATCCCGGCGCACCCCTACCTGGCGCGCCAAATGTCGGATTTCGGGCTCCGACAGACCCTTGAGGTTCGAACACTGGGGTGAGCGCGGAATCTCGCCCTCTACCTACCTGCACCCCGCCGCCTCGCTAGGATCTAAACTACAAAAGGAACAGCACAAGAGACACAGGGTTTATACTAGTTCGGGCCACCATTGTGGTGTAATACCCTACTCTAGTTTGTGGTGTGGTGGATTGCCTCTTGGGCTGATGGTGATGAACAATACAAAGAAGAACAGCCTCGCGAGGGCCTGTTCTTGGCTAGTGCGATGAACTGCTAGGGGGAGTTCAGTCGCCTCTCTCTATCTCTCTTGCTTGTTCTCTTGCTATCTTTCTGCATACCCTACCCTGTGGGTGGCTAGTCCTATTTATAGGCAGAGGCCCTGGGCCTCTTCACAAATATTGAGCGGGAAGGGCGCCAACAATTGGCCATTTTGAAGGGGAACATATGGTACACTTATCCTGACTAAATTTGGTCCTCGCCTGTCAAAGGCTCTGGTGGTGATGCCGGCTTGGGCTCCACAATGACTTCCTTCCTGCCGTTGGACTGGTCTTGGTCTTGTTGCACCGAAATGGACGCCTTTGCTTGATGCCCTCGCTGCGCTTGCTCCCTTTGCACCAAAGAGGAAAGGAGGACATCAAGGGGCTGGCGCCCGCCGGGCGCCCTTGGTCGTCATGGCTTGCGTCATGGGCACGTCGTGAGGTACCCGCCTTGATCTCTCCGCCACCTCGCGAGCCCGGCTGATGAGGCGGCGCTGAGGAAGCTCCCCGTCCGCCCATGAGGCTTGGCCCTCGGGAGGGTCTTGAGCTCGTGTTGATGAAGATGGGCCGTGATGGGCCCGCCTTTGAGCCACGCCGCAGGCCGCAGACGAGCAAGTCTGGGACCCCGTTCCCTGTAACGCCCGTGATGGCCTTGTATTGGTATGCTGAGCCATCTGTTTTAACACACAGGAGCTGGTGTGGTGATTATACACACACGCACGCATGCACGCGAACTGCACGCACGCAACACTCGCACAAACACATGCACCCACGCACGCACGCAGCACTCACACGTACACACGCAGCCAAGCACGCACGCAACACTCACACGCACACACACACACACGCATGCATGCACACACCAGTACACCACATGACCAACACACACTCTCACGCTCAAGTACTCAACCTACACGTGCATGCGCACACATCAGGCCCCTCGATGCACACATACACAACCAGGTGATTCCCACGCACGGGGTGGAGTCTTGTCGCGCCTGCGTAAATTTGTGTTTATCTAACCTTTTCCCTATGCGAACTCACAGGTGGGACCCACAAGGAACATGGTCAATTTAACTAGTCAACATGGTGCCACGCAGACTATTTGGCCGGTCAACAGAGTGCAATCTGATACTGCTCACGGTATAATCACCGCAAAATGTATATAGTGACCGTAATCGGCTTATTCTGAAATTCGGTGAACGTATTACGCTTTTCTCTCTGTAGGCCCTCCAAAACAACATCTCTACATGTTCTCGCATGTTACATCTAACAACTATGCAATACATCACTACTACTACACTCTAACACAATAAATAATATGTGTTTTTAGTTTTACTAGATATCATATTGTTACTTAATTATTCAGTTTGCATACATTAAAATTGCCTTTGAAATGTATGGCCAGTATCATATACCGCGGGGGAAAAATCCCGCCCTTTCCTATTTAATCGGGTTTGTATCGATGGATCGTGCGAAACAGCAAAACTATAGTACTATATACAGTACAAGTGACAGTTCACTGGGCCGTCGTGTCGTGTACTCCTCCGTCGTAAGAGTGGAGCGCTCGCTTTCATAAATCTTCTAGTCCCTTTCGCTGACATGTGGGGCATCAAGCTACCGGGTCCACGTGCCATACCGGAATACAATGTAGAGCAGCCGGGGTGAAGCACCCAGTCATGGCGCCGGCGTAGTAATGAGCAATAAGGCGTCAAATCACAAAGCTGCACCTTTCCCGTAGTTAAGTTGGAGGGACGAAGTAATAATGCTAAAAAATAAGAAGTTGGAGGGACGAAGCAACCATCATTTCACTCGTTGCTGAATCCGCTTCTCCCTCATCTTCTTCAAGTTAACCACGTGTTGCTTCTGCCGTTGTTCTGCCTCATGTGGGAAGCGGATCGGCTTGGTAAAGCACTGACACGTGGGACCGCATGTTAGCAAACCGCCAGGACAACATCCTCTAAAAATAAGAAACCTCCCCCGCCATCCGCGCGGCAAAATCACCTCCTTTTTACTAATCTTGATTCTATAATTTTTTTAGATCAATATAATTGAGATTTGTATAGATAACACACACGAGCGAAACCAAGTGGTACAGTTAAGGGCATCCACAATGTGTAGCCAAATGTGAAAATAGCTTTTGGCATCATGGGAACCATTGTGGACGGTGTTGCCAAAGCCAAAAGGATGGAACCGAAGCTCCCTGATTGATTGATTGATTGAAGGAATAGAAAAATGCAACGTCTCTCCTCTTTCTCACGTGCTTGGACGCATGTACAATATAGAGGACAGAGTCTACTCCCTTGTCCCTTCTATCACAAATCACAAAGCAGTGAGGCGTCAAATCACAAAGCATAGATGAAGCAACCATCATTTCACTCTTTGTTGACTCCGCTTCTCCATCGTCTTCTTCGAGAAACCATCTCACCGCACTAAGCTGGACGGACGACGCTATTGTGTAAGAGTAGTACTAGTACATTTACGCGTCCTTTGGTTCAACGGACTTCCTGGATGCAAATAAGGCGGTTGTCTCGGCTTGTAGGCGGCACTTGCGAACGACTTACCATGGTCTCCCTCAGTGGTGTTCTCCGTCGAACGCACTTCGCGAAACCACAACATTCGAGATATCGTCGACGCCACCACAATGGGGAAGGAGGTCAAATATAGTTACTACCTCCATTTTTTTGTACACAAGGCCAGTATATAAAAATTACAATTTGCAAAAGGCCACTAACACTAATCGAGGCAAAATTGATGGGGTTTGCCTCGTACTAGCAACCAAGGACATTAATATCCTCTGCATGCATGCGGAAGTGAGAAGGTTGGTTTGCATGGCGCTGCCTTAATCAAGCGATGAGGAGTGAGATGGTTAGCTCTTTGGGCTTTGGAGAAAAAATACACATTAATTGACACGTGAAACGAGGATTTGTATCGATTAATCCCGCCAAGGAAAACCCCGCCTTTCTTTTTTAACACTAGTACTCCTAGTACGTAGTACTACGTACTTATCCTATTTGGGTCTAGGCCTTGCATTGCCGTACTTCGCCACACATTTTTGCCAAGCTTGCCTAAAGTTTTCAAAATGAAAAGGAGGTACACTTGCTGTCGTGGTCGCACCGCACCCTCACACGGTCGTTCCTGCACGCCGCGGTCGCACCGCACCCTCACATGCATAGTTGCTCCTGCACGCCGCAAACCCAACCAAGGGAATGCACCCTCACTGACACGTGATGTCGCATGTGAACAAACCAAACTCAGCCATCCTACCGCTGACACATAATTTTCGTTCATAGAGTATGTCTATCAAACCGCATGTTGGGGAGTATCCGTACGGCCCGTGCAGTGGTCTGTTGGGGAAGAAGAAGAGGTGAGGAAGAAGGGTTAGGAGACATAGGATATTCATCCAACTGCCTGAAATGGTAGACTGACCCAAGTCAGACGACTTGCATAACAATATATGTTTTTACACAGCAAAAGATCCATAAAAACAACAACATAAAGAAAAACTATCCTTTGCTTTCGCGGAACGAGACGGCCTCGTCGTCTTTGGCTGCCGACGCGAACCAGCCGTAGCTGCTGACGTGTGTCTCCGCACCGTGGTTGTCCTTGGCCTCCAGCTACTCGTTCACGCGGAGTGTGCGGGTGCTCTGCATGGACGAGAGCACCACCCGATTCAAGTCGAGGACGTCCGGTTCCGCCTGCAGGAGGGCCTCGATGGCAGCGGCATCTGCGTGCTCCGCGTCGAGTCGAGCCTCCGCCACCCGGTTCAAGTCCAGGACGTCCAGTTCAGCCTGCAGGAGGGCCTCGACGAGAGCGGCATCTGCGCGCTCCGCGTCGAGTTAATCCTCTGTCGCCCGGTTCAAGTCCAGGACGTCCGGTTCCGCCTACAGGAGGGCCTCGATGGCAGCGGCATCCGCGTGCTCCGCCTCAAGTTGAGCCTCCGCCGCCCGTTCACATCCACAATATCCGGTTCCGCCTGCAGGAGAGCCTCGATGCCAGCGGCATGCGTGCGCTCCGCGTCGAGTTGAGCCTCTGCCTCCCGGTCCTCCTTTAGTATCGCCAGTTAAGCGCTGGTCCGCTTTGCACCATGGGGACTTCGGACGCCCGGCAAGTCGACGTCCATCGTCTCATACCCATCGGGGGCCTTCTGCGCCGCGACCTCCGCCATGAACATTGGATCGGCTTCCTCCTCCTCGTAGCTTGGCTCCAGATAACTCGGGGATTGGCCCGCCGCAAAGCGAGCTTGGGAACGGAGGTATCTGGCACCGACTGCCACCGTGATTTCTGTGCGGCGCTCCGGCGTCAGCATCTTGTAGTACGTGATCTTGCGGTGCACCATGGCTTTCCGGTGAACTAGGGGATGCTTGATGCGGGATAGGGGATCGAAAGGTGGGGGAAGGGGCTGGAGATTAGGTGTGGTTTTAGGGTAGTGGCTGGCATAGGCCGAGCAGCGAAGGTTCTGGTATGAATAGTGGTTCCGGTGATGACCGGTCAATCGGTTTTGACTGTACATCGCTCTATTCGCATTCGCGTTGCAGCCCGGCACGCTAGACCCTCCACGTCGCTCACCGAAATGAACGTGCTTCGTCTTGCGTTTTTGCTCGCTTGTGGGACCGCGGTTGAGAGCAAACCGACGTCCCTCCCCTCCCTCGCCCGTGTCATTTTATGCAGAGTAAATAAAAACAGAGGGAGTATACTGCGGATGAGGATCCCCTGACGTGGCCGAACCCATTGAGTAACTGACATGCGGGGCCTAGCAAGCATGGGGTCCGCCAGTAAGTGACCGAAAGGGAGGGTAAGGCAGGGATACATATGTGAAAGGAGCTTCCAATGATATAATTTTCACATTATACATCTCATGTACTATTAATCTTGTCAATAGTCAAATGCTGTTTAAAAAACGCATTAGAGCATGGTTAATAATATAGCCAGTCGATGGCTATAAGGAACTGCCATGTCATGTATAGCCATCATCTATTATATGCACTCATACAGTAGTGTGGGCTATAAGGTTGGCTATTCCCCCCAAAAAAATTGTAAGGTTGGCTATTGTATTAGTACTTTTTCCATCTCTTTCTTCATATTTATTGTACATATTTAACTAGGAATGCTTATATAGCTAGGCTCTTGCATGAGAGCTCACTCCCCTTACTTTTTCACATCTCTCTCCTCCACATAGGCCCTATATAAATGGAAGGAGGGGGTACAACTATGAGCACTGCATACTCTAGTATAGATGTTGTCAGTACTCCACTAGTACTATTGGATAGGGCACTTAAAAAAGTTACTATTGGACTGGCTATACGTGGCGAAATCCTAGTAGGAAGAGCATGCGCGAGAACAAGCACATTCATGTGGTTGAAAACAAATTGGAAACCATCTCGAGTACAAACCTAGGAGTACGTACAAATCTAACAATATTGATTGGGAGTTGTTGAATGTTGATACTTTTTTATCAAAGTAGAGATACTTTGACTACACATAAAACTTATATGTAAACTAGAAAGGATAGGAGGGAGTATATTATGCGTTCAAAACGAAGCGAACATTGAATACCCTTTATATATGATTTGCGGATGCTATGATCACCGGTTCAAAACTTTGAATCTGCCTTAGGTATCACACATGCCCCCACTCGTTTCTCTCGATTTCATCTCGGGGTCCGAGATCGATTGAAAGAGGACTAGGTGGGTACAATACGCTTGTTTCGCTTATGAACGCATAATATACTCCTCTCGATCCCCACGCACCCCGCGGGTCATTTCTATCATAGAAACAGACCAAACCTTTATCTCCTTGCACGACACGCAATTGATCTCTGAACATCAATCGATCTCGTCAACATGTGTTGGGGCATGAACCGAATGGGATGTCAAAACTAAGACGCGAAGCGACACGTAGTGGAGGCAAAGTGAAACTTCAAACGAACCGTTTGTTTGTATGCATGTCGGACAAATTACAAATAAACATTGGAAATACAAGCATGGTCTAGGCTCACATGCGAATGATACTCGGCGGAATGTTCAAATGAGGCATGCGGGTGGATGGACTCGACCGGAGGGCGGCATGATCGATGGAGAAGAGGGTTGGAGAGGAATGAGAAATAAGCAAACGCCACATGATTATACTTGAACGGCTCAAATAAACAATAATTTGACTCACTTGGCCTACATAGTGAAAGGCCTAATGCGCAACGTGGAGCACTGACGCTCGAATATGGCCGGGAAAACAGGGAAACCGATATGTGGGGCACACCTGTCGGGACGACGTAGTGCAAACTAGTCCAATGGAGGATCTGGCCCACGACCTCCTCTCCACCGGCAACCGTTCATGTGGGTCGTGGGGGCCAACAACGTGGCGCAGCTCCAGCACCGCCTCTGGACACGGTGACCGCGGTGAGCGACACGCTCATCGTCGCTAGACATGGTCGGTTTCAGTGTGCCAAGGGTGGCGTTAGTGTTGTGGCACGACCAACAGTATGTTTTGTTTGTGCCCAAGGTTGCCCCATCAAAGCATTGGGTAGCCAAAATTTTGGTTGAGGTTTTGGTTGCCATGATTTGGCCGACATCGGCAAGAAAAATGAACTAGAGTTGGCTAGAGTTCATTGGCATGCCAAAAAAATGGCAACCATCCAAACAAAGACCAATCTTTGGGTCATGACCAAAATTTTGGTAAGGTGCACTTTGGCCACAATCCAAACACACCCCAACACCCGACTCGTCGAGGATGCATGGGGCGCCAGGACGCGTCCGGGGAGTGATGTAGCGCGGCCAACTGCATCCTCAGGACCTGAGACCATGCCGGGTCATCTTGCTTTTTCAATGACATGTGTCGATCGCATGTGAGCAAAGGGCATCTCCAATGTTGCCACGACCGCAGCTGACTACCCTGGCAGACCAAAACCCTCGTCCCTCGCGCCGTCGCGCGGTGCATTCCCAGCCGGCGCTAGCTGCCCGCATTCATGCCGTCCATCCGTAACCATTGTTAATAGGCTCGGTGCCCAAGGAACCAACTCCGGCGACTTAATGACGCACCAGGACGCTTGGCCTCACCGGAATGTGCTTCTTAAAGCGGCAACGCCCAGCTAACCTCCACACAATAGCGCATCGTCCTCCTACCTGGCACCACATCTGCCATGACCGCAAGCGCGAACGCTCTGTGGGAGAGCTTATCTTCGGGGATGGAGCTCGAGGTCGTCGCCCTTGCTCAAGTCGCCGCACAAGCAGTGGCCATGCTGGCGGCCGACGATGGGAGCACCGTCAGCCACGCGTCCTACTTGCCTCGTCCAACGTCCGGCACCGCCAAGGTCGGGGACTCCTCCGAGGATGAGTAGGGCATGGGAGGCGGCAGGGCATGGTGTGCCAACTGGCCGGTCAGTCTCCTGTGTTCTACTTTTCCTCGTTGGAGACCGCACCTTCACTTCACGGGTCTTGAACCCTGCCCACGTACATGGAGATCACAGATGGAGGACGTCGGTCGCCGCCGTAGAATAGGTTTAGGGTCGGGTTTCTTTTATTTTTCTGTCCTATAAAAGTTTGAAATGTAATGAAAATCTGTCGTGTTTGCATTAATCTCAGCCGGTGTATATGAACTTTCACAATAATATAGTATATTATAGGAGTACTAGCAAGATGCTCGTGTGTTGCACGGAAGATCAAGATCTTGTGGGAGAAAAGGATGAACGAGGGAAGGCCTTATCTGCAAATGCACATTCACGCATTTCACATTTTTCTACATCTACGGGAACCTACGAAAGGGTTAACATAAATTGCCTCTCTCTCTCTCCTCCCCTGATTTTCATGGTGGTGGGCCCCTCCCTCCCCCCAATCTACAATCCACACCTCACATGTTTCACATTATGTTAATTACGTAACTGGAACTACATAGGTGTAGCATTACTCGTCCTAAAAAACCCAACTAAGCCAACCTCCCAGCATATCGCACGGGAAAAGACCCGGCCGCGCCATTTTAGTCGGCATTACCGGATTACTAGTAGTAGTATCGATGGATCACGCAAAGCAACAAGTTTTTTAGGGGGCGAAGCACCTAGTTTAAAAGGAAAAAAGGCGGTACACTCACAGCACCACTGTCGCGGTCGCATTGCACCCCACACACGTTCGGTCCTACACACGGCTCACGCAAACGGAACGCGCTCGCTTGCCTCTTCATCGACACACAGGACTGCGCTTGGAGAAACCGACCATGCGCCAAACTCCTCCCGCCCACCGCGCGAAAATCCTCCCCCCACCAAAAATTCCCCCCAAATCCTAGATTCAACTGCCCTTCGGCCAACTAGCCAATAATATTCCCCAAACCCCCTGTTGGGGATGTAACTACTGAATATAAACCGCCCTGAAGGGGCCGGTTTGCCCTCGGCCATAATTGGGGACCACGAAGACTCAGAAGGTGGCGATTGCTGTAGAGCTTAGAGGCCCGGAGCCCAGGGGCGAATTAGGTCCCATAATGGTAAAACCGCCATAACCATGTAACTTGTGTTGTAAGATAAGAGAGAAGAGACCGAGCCGGACACTTGTATGAGCCGGCCTCGGGACTCTCAGAGACCGGCCGGACGTCAACCCGTGTATATAAGGGGATGACCCGTGGCGGTTTGGGGACAGACAACAACAATTCGAGGCTTAGGCGATGCTATTGCTCCCTAGCCGCCGAAATCACATCAATCCCATCACAAACTAGACGTAGGCTTTTACCTTCATCAAAGGGGCCGAACTAGTATAAACTCTCATGTCTTTGCGTCCGCTTTAACCCCTCTAAGTTAACCCGTACGATGGCCCCGCGACTAAGTCCTTTCATGAGGACATCTGCCGTGACAATTCCACGACAGTTGGCGCCCACCGTGGGGCTATCGCACGATGGTTTGATGATCTTAGAGGGCAAGTTCGAAGGACTCAAAGGCTATGTTGTGGGCCGGATGACCAAGAGTCGTCGCGGCAAGCTCTACATCGACGATGCAGGCTGGGGCCCCGAGGCCGGCTCGATTGAGTACGGGTACCGGGTCCCCTTTGGTAGCATACACGTGTTCATCGGCAAGATCGGTGAGCCAGGGCCTGAGCCGGACATCTGCACTGACCTCGTCGAGACGGCTCAGCAGGCGAAACCTGCCCTGGCTAAACCGGCTGTCAAACGTGCTTTCGTGGGAGTCATCCACGCAAGAAACTACGAGGGCGGATCAGCATCGGTGGCGAAACCGTTGTCTACGGATGACGAGTCATCGACCGGAGAAACGAATCTCTGTACCAAATGCAAGATGGCGGATTGGGGGCTGTTCCGGCGGTAGCAGTATTCCGGACCTTTGATCTGCCCAACCGGGTTGGAATATTCATGGCGGTACACAAGCGGCGCTTCACTCCTCAACCGCCGCGACAACGGTCGCCCGGTTCGACAATGGGCGGTGGCAGCCGGGCGGAGGCCTGTCGCCCGCCGGCTCAAGTTTTATCAGAACTATTTGATGCGTTGGCTGTGCTCATGGTAGAGGCTAACCTGGCGGATCAAGATCTGCATAACACAGAGATTGCAAAGGTGAAGGAGCAAATCACTCAGGCTGAAGCGGATCTGGCAGCTACAGACGCTAGGATGGTGGCAGAGCGGGCGCTTTGGATGCGCAGCTTATAGGCTCATCTTTGGATCGAGAATCGCCGCATGAAGTCATGAAAAGAAAGTACAGATCCCGTTTGCCCTCGGTTTTCGAGGGAAGAGACCTCTTCAACACCCCGGGAGCAGGGACCAGTAATCCGCCGCCGGTGGTGAACCGGGCGGAAGCACCTGGGACGGGCGCGCCGATTCAGCCTCGTATGATAGATCTACCTCGCCATCATGCCGGCGCGCCTCAAGCTGTGCAAACACCTCCAGGTCACTACTCCAACCCGATGGATAACCTTGTTGCGGCTGCGGCGCGGTTGGAGGCGATTCCAATCGAAGGCGATTCACCACAGGCGGTGGAAACACGCCGGGTCAAAGAGCTCCTTAGGACGGCTCTGGTCCAACAGGAAGCGTATTCAAACAGCCGCGATCGGATCCACTCCACCCCCCGCCCGAGCCGGAGCTATAGCGAGCATGCAGATGAACCGGCCGTGTCAAGTAATGCGCTGCTGGTGCACCCAAGGCAACAACCCGGCGGGTGGTTTCAAAACGCTCAAGAGGTGGTGGACGGGCGAGCACGTGGGGGGCGAGTTAGCGACATAGCATCAAGATTATCAGCTTGCGCCGGTTCGACCGACTATCTTGAGCTCGGAGTTACATCTAGCTCTTTGGGGTGCCTTGCCTCGTCCCCGCTTTACGCAATATACGCTTGCCCAAAGATTTCAAGGGGCCACGCAAGGTGCCCAATTATACCACCGATCTGGCTCCAGAAGCATGGATAGAAAGCTATGAGATGGCCATGGAGATGCTGGATGTGGATGAAGCTGCATGTGCAAAGTATTTTACCATGATGCTTGAAGGCACGGCCCGTACTTGGTTGAAAAACTTGCCACCCAATTCCATCAGTTCATGGACCCAGTTGCCGACCCGGTTCATTCAGAATTTCAAAGACACGTGTAAGCAGCCCATGTCTGTGGTGGACTTGGCGGCTTGTGTCCAGGCTAAGGGAGAATCCACAACCCATTGGGTGCGCCGCGTTTCAGAAGTTCTACATTCTTCAGACCGGATCAACACTCATTCAGCAATCTTAACCCTAGAGGGCAACTGCCGGTTCGAACCTTTAAAATTGAAGCTGGGTCGCATGAAGCGTTTTTGCAATGACATGGGCACTCTCATGGGCGTTTTAATGAAGTATGCTAATTCTGATAGTACCAAGGATCCCAAGTCCGAGGAGGATGAAACAGGGAAGGGAAAACAGAACAACAACTCCAGATGCCAGCAGCATCACTCGGCAGGTAATGGAGGAAACAAGCGTAAGGCGAATGGTAACATGGGCTTTGTAGCCAACACCAACGCGCAGGACAAGGGCCAACGGCGCAAGGGTAAACATCCGAACCGAGGTGGTGCGCCTAATCACAATCCGGACCGGTTGAATTATCTGTTGAATCAACCCTGTCCGAAGCATGGGACAAAGGAGGCGCTTGACAAACCACCTCTGGAAGGATTGTTACATTATGCAGGAGTTCAAAAGTTCCAACGCTTTCGGTATGATCAAGGCCCCGGTGGCGGTTCGAGTTCGGCCGGGTTACGGTGGAGGAAATTCGGTCCGTAGTTTAATGGTAATCCGGGCGGGCGAACAATCAAGACAATCGTAACAACCAAGGTGGTTACAATCAGCAGCAGCAGCGGTCGGGTTATCAAAGCAATCCGAAGCGGTTGAATGGTGGGCGGTATCACGTCTTCACCACTAGCTTGGACAAGCGAGACCGGAAGCTTGAAGCGGGCGATCAACGTTGTTGAACCGGCCGTGCCGCATTACCTACGCTGGTCGAGCAGCCTATTGTGTGGAGTAGAGAGGATCATCCTCCCGGGTTGACAATCCGGGTCAGCTAGCCCTAGTGGTGGCGCCTCGGTGGGAGGATACAAGTTCACCAAGGTGCTTATGGACGGAGGGAGCAGCATCAACATCCTGTATTATGAGACCTTCCGTCGTATGGGGTTAACGGATAAACATCTCAAGCCGTCCAATACAGTGTTTCATGGTGTGGTGATTGGCAAGTCAGCATATCCGGTTGGTAAAATAGCTCTGGAGGTGGCCTTTGGGGATGAACATGACTCCAGATCGGAAACATTGACATTTGAACTGGTGAAAATTCAAAGCCCTTACCACGCCCTGTTTGGGCGGCCGGCTTATGCCAAGTTTATGGCGCGACCTTGTTATGTCTATTTGCAGCTAAAAATGCCGGGTCACAAAGGGACGATAACGGTTCATGGGAGCCGCAAGATCGCTTTAGAGTGTGAGGAAGGTGATGCGGCTTACGCAGAGTCGGTTTGTGCCACCGAAGAGCTAAAGTACTATAAAGACAATGTTGATCCGGCGGATATGACCCCGTTGAAGAAGCCAACTACAGAGCACGATCCGGATCTGAAGTTTAAATCGGCGGTGAGACTAAACTTGTTGACTTTGTGCCGGTGATTCGTCCAAGCAGTTCATCATCGATGCTAACTTGGATCCTAAATAGGAAAGCGCTCATTGAGTTCATCCGTGAGAATCGGGGCATTTTTGCATGGAAGCTCGACATGCCGTGTACCGAGGGAACTCGTGAGCACACTCTTAATGTTGATCCCAAGTACAAACCGGTAAAGCAGTTCCTTCGCCCGGTTTAACGAGGAGAGGCGTAAGGCCATTGGAGAGGAGGTTGCCAGGCTCTTAGCAGCAGGTTTTATCGTTGAAGTTTTCCATCCAGAGTGGCTTGCTAATCCGGTGCTGGTCCTTAAGAAAACGGCACTTGGCGCATGTGTGTGGATTACAGATCTTAACAAGGCTTGTCCAGGCAGATCCTTTTGCCCTCCCCGCATTGACCAGATTATTGATGCTACGGCGGGTTGTGAGCGTTTGAGCTTTTTGGATGCATATTCGGATATCATCGAGATCAAAATGGCGGTTAAGGACCAGGAGAAGACAGCGTTTATCACTCCTTTTGGAGCCTTCGCTATGTGTCTATGCCTTTTGGGCTCAAGAGCGCCCAAGCAACTTATCGCTATGCGTCTGTAATTGCTTGCATGAACCGATCGGGTCAGAACGCATATACTTATGTGGATGATATTGTGGTTAAGTCAAGGAAGAAGGAAACACTGATTGAGGATTTGAAAGAAACCTTTGACAACTTGCGGGTGTACAAGATGATGCTTAACCCGGCCAAATGTGTTTTCGGTGTTCCGCAGCAAGTTATTGGGTTTCCTTGTGTTCAACAGGGGATTGAAGCTAATCCGGAGAAGATTACATCTATCACCTCCTGGCTAAGCCAAAATGTATCAATGATGTCCAGCGATTGGCGGGCCGGATTGCCGCGCTGAGCCGGTTTATCAGCCGCCTCGGAGAGAAGGCCATTCCTTTGTACCAGATGCTGAAGAAGACAGATCCATTTGTCTGGAGCCCGGCTGCTGATGAAGCATTGGAGGACTTGAAGCGGCAATTGGCCAACCCGCCTGTACTCGCCGCTCCCATTGACAAAGAGCCGCTTCTGCTATATGTTGCTGCTAATGCCAGGGCAGTTAGCGTAGCCATTGTGGTAGAGCGGAAGGAGGCAGGGAAGGAGCATCCGGTTCAACGTCCGGTTTATTATATCAGTGAGGTGCTTATTGAGTCCAAGCAGAGATATCCGCATTGGCAGAAGCTGGTGTATGGAGTTTTTATGGCAAGCGGAAGTCAAGAAGTATTTTCAAGGGCATCCCATCACGGTGGTCGATTCAGCTCCCTTAGGTGATATCATACGTAACCGGAGGCGGCGGCGGATTGCTAAGTGGGCGATAGAGCTTGCAAGACGGTTTAAAGTATATGCCGCGGACGGCAGTAAAATCCCAGGCACTTGTGGATTTCCTTAATGATTGGACGGAGTTACAAGCTCCTGAAGAAAAGCCGGATCATACTTATTGGACCATCCACTTTGACGGGTCTAGGCAGCTGGAAGGCTCGGGGGCTGGAGTCGTGTTAACTTCCCCACGAGGTGACAAGTTTTGTTACGTCCTCCGCCATCGTTCCCTTTGTACTAACAATGCAGCTGAGTATGAGGCCTTGCTCCATGGTCTTCGGATGGCTAAGGAGACGAATCTAAGCTGGGTTAAGTGCTTCGGTGACTCGGACTTGGTGGCCCAGCAGGTGTCTGGCACTTGGGATTCCAAAGACCCACTCATGGCTGCATATCGTCGGGAGGTGGATGTTGTTGCAGGTCATTTTAAAGGCTATCAGGTGGACCATGTGGATCGTCGGAAGAACGAAGCGGCGGACGCTTTAAGCCGGTTGGGCTCTCAACGCAAACCGGTCCCGCCCAATGTCTTCCTTGATGTACTGCACAATCACCGCTTAAGCTTCTGATGAAGTAGATTTGGCTATTCCTGATCCGGAGGCTCTGGTGGTAGCCCCGCATGTCATTCCGGATTGGGCGCTCCCTTATTTGGCGTACATGAGCCGGGCGAAGTTACGAAGATGAGATGTTGGCCCGGCAGATAGTTCGGGCGGTCTAAGTCTATGACCATTGTTAATGGCGAAGTTGCATCATTGCAGCGTGTCGTATGCGTTTCAACGTGTGTGTCCCCGAGGAAGGCTGTGAAATATTACGTGAGACCCACGAAGGGGATCGTGGTCACCACGCCGGTTCAAAATCCTTGGTGGCTAGGCGTTCCGCCATGGTTTTTATTGGTTGACCGCCCATCTTGATGCGGAAGATCTGGTCAGGTGATGTGATGGTTGCCGAAGTTTTCTAGGCGTGCTCATATACCGCCCAAGAATTGAGGATGATTCCAATTACTTGGCCGTTTGCGACTTTGAAATTTGGACATGGTTGGACCTTTTAAAGGTCCAAGGACAAGAAGACACACTTCTTGGTAGCAATCGACAAATTTACAAAGTGGGTCGAGGCGAGCACATTAGCAAGTGTGATGCGCCACGGCGGTTCAGTTCATCAAAAGGGTGATCTTCCGGTTTGGGTTTCCACAGTATCATCACAGATAATGGTACCAATTTGTCCAAAGGTGCCATGAAGGAGTTTTGTGAACGTGAGCACATCCGGCTTGACGTTTCTTCAGTAGCTCACCCACAGTCCAATGGTCAAGCGGAACGAGCTAATCAGGAGATCCTGAGAGGTATCAAGCCCCGGCTTATGGTCCCTTTACAGAGGACGTCGGGCTGTTGGGTAGAAGAGCTACCATCTGTTTTATGGAGTATAAATACTACCCCTAACAGATCCACTGGATACACACCGTTCTTTATGGTCTATGGAGTGGAGGCGGTTCTCCCCAGCGATATCCGTCATGACTACTTCGTGTGGCAGCCTATGTTGAGGCAGATAACGAGGCAGCACGGTAGGACGCTTTGGATCGACTGGATGAAGAACGAGATATGGCGGCTGCTCGCTCGGCGATTTACCAGCAGGATCTTCGTCGGTATCACAGTCGACGGGTCAGAACCAGAACCTTTCAAGAAGGAGACTTGGTGCTTCAGCTCATTCAAGACCAGACAGATATGCACAAGCTATCCCCACCTTGGGAAGGGCCTTTTGTGGTCAGCAAGAATCTGCACAACGGGTCATACTATCTGATTGATGTTCGAGAGCATAAAGACTCACGACGCGTCGAAGAGGAGACCAACAGACCGTGGAACATAGCTCATCTTCGGCCTTATTATACCTGAGCCATCGGCTCTCCTTATGTACATATTATGACAATGTATATACTATGAATAAAAGCAATAAACCGGAGCCTCGGCTAAAGCGGGGTATCCGTTCTGTAAAAATCCGGCTTGGGTACATGGAGTTGTTGTCTTAAAACGGCCTCCGGTTTATCCCTTGAGCTTGCTCTTCAGAAGCTTTTAGATGTCACTTGGGGGCTTGGTCGTATCCGAACCAATGCCACACCTCTTGATGGGCGAAAGCCACCAGATCACTTGGGGATATGGTCAAGTCTGAACCAGTCACGCCTCTTGATCGGCCTAAGGCCATAGAGTCACTTGGGGGCTTGGTCGAACCCGAACCATTGCCACGCCACTTGATCGGCATAATGCCACGGTTTCAGTTGGGGACCTGGCTGATTTGAACCGTAGCTACACCTTATGGGGAGCTTGGTCGTGTCCGACCATGGTAATACCATCTGATCGGCTCAGTAAAGCCTCTTTCTGCAAATTGTTATTTGATTCTTTGTTGCGTTTTTAAACCGATAACATTTTTTCAAACCGGTTCAACCAGCCAATTGACGGCTTTCGGTTTATTTTAATCCGGAAATAACTTTTCCGGTTTGATTTTTCCTGTTAACATCCCATTATGGAGTAACAGGGGGCTTAACATGACCCGGCATGGTTTACATGGTAAACCGGCATTATAAACACCGGAGCTATTTTCTCCTTTGACGGTAATGGTTTATACAACCTCCGCTTCGTGTTGGATAAGCCAACTTCATGCCCGACGCTGGCAGGTATTTTTGCATCACAAAATTTTGATCATATACCTCAATATTTCCTTACATATACATATGAGCGTCACAAGCTGGCTGGCGACACAAGCCGCTGTGGCAGTTTAATTTGTCATTGCAGGCAATATAGATTGAAGGTTTTTGATTATTCAATCAAAAGTATCAGCACCTCTGCGCAAAGGTTGCAGATTGAAGGCATAAAGGCGTATTCAAAAATAAAAGTGTTGGCTATTCTATTACAAGGCCTTCCGAGGCCCAATATTTCGAATGGCATTATGACTAGCAGCTTATGATGCATCAACCGGCTTGACGGATTAAGCTTCCTTGCCGGGTTGACGTGAAGAAGATGGGTCGTCTGGCGTCGGTTCAGCTTCTTCCTCTTCATCACCCAATGGCCGGAAGTCATTGGTAGACCGATCAATCCGGTTTAAAGCACGAAGACAGCCTCTTCACTTATAAGCTCAGCCGGATCAACGTCGGGGCATAAGTGTGCTTACGGATTGGAGGAACAAGGTTACGCACTACGGAATGACAAATTCCACCCGCCTGTTGTTTGCATCATAGAAAGAGCGGTAAACCGCCAGGTTGGCTTCTGCTGCCAGTTGACTCGCCAGAGGACGCATCTCCTTTGTTATTCGTTTGAGGGCATTATTATCAAAGGCTTCGCCGTTTTCTTGAGCGCTGGGGAAGCCCTTGGCTATGTCAGCCGGATCAAGGTCCGCTATCCACGCCTTGGCGCGAGTTAGAGCCAATAAAGTGCCAGCCCGGGCCGCGGATCGTTTCAACTCTTCAAGTTGTGCCGGGATCATGGATAGTCGGTCCAGCGTATCTTTGATCAAGGACGGAGCTGTGTTATCATACGACGTAGCGCATATGACTCGCTGGGTGCCAGTATACAGCTGCTCAATCAGCGTGTATACAGCCTTGAGCTTCTTCCGCATATCGAGCCGGATGAGCAATACGCTTCCCTATACCGGTTTAAGACAACTCGAGGTTAAATGGCGGAAATATCAAAACGGAATAGTAGTCGGTGAAAAATCTCTTACCAAAGATCGCAGAGGTCATGGCATTAATTTGGCGCTTTAGTCCGGTGAGCTCTTACATCACCGGTTTAAGAGCCGCTTGACATCTTCCGCCCGCTTTTAGCAAACCAGCCTTCTCGGTGTCCCGGTTGGCTGCTTTCGGATTTATACCACTCCTTGAGCTGCTCCATAGTGGTCAAAGCAGTTTTCAATTCATCCTTGGCCTTGGTGGCTTCGCTTGTTGAGTCTTGATTGGCACGAAGGTCCTTGAGCTGTACGGTTTCTTTGGTATATCTCACTCTGATAAAAAAATGGATCACGTTAGTTGTTTCATTATGAAGTCCCAAGCTCAATACATGTATTCAACTTGGCACTTGGGGGCTAATGGCTAATTGATCTCATCTTGCTATGGTGATACATGTTAAGTCCCGGTTTAACTATGCTAAGTTGAACCGGCCCTTGGGGGCTACATCACTGAAGTTTGAGACGTATGAATTTTATATTAAGTCCCGGTTTAACTATGCTCATTTGAACCGGCCCTTGGGGGCTAATACACAAACAAAAGTACAAGAGAGGCATAACTCCTTACCTCATAGCGTTCCTTCATACGATTCACTGCATCGGCTTGAAGTCACGACTTGTGTAGAGTCGGTTCAGGAAGCCGGAGTGAAGTTCTTGGGCGAAGAAGTTATCATGTCGGATCAGTTTTCCCTTCTCTTTACTCATGGCGATAGACTCTTCCTTGGCGCTGTGTTTTGATAAAGCGACCGGATTGCGAGGGCGGTATAAGCGGTGCCGTCACTACGACATCATCATCTTTGGCGGGCTGGCCGGATTGGCATTCTTCCTTGGGCTTGGTGTTTTCATACCCAGGCTCGGCGTTTAAATCAGCTGCTACTGTTCATTGCAGGACTCGGTGGAGCAGGATGTGAGGTTTCCACTTGGGCATCCGGTTCAACCTCTGGCGGATTAGCATTGTCGTCTTGGTTCAACCCGTGAGAACTGTTTTTTGCAACTTCGGGCTTTTCACCATGGTGCTCTGGAGTCTTCTCCGGATCAGCATCCATGAGGGTCAAGGGTTTTCGCCTTCTTACTTAAGCGAGCCTTGGTGCTGCAATATTCAGAGTTAGAGTGTGATGAACCGACAAATGCGAAGAAAACAAAAAGAGCATTATGCTTACCTGCAGCAACTTTAAGAGGAGGCGGTTGAGTGGTTGATGAACCGCGGATGAGTTGGAAGAGGCCCGATAATTCGGATCGAGACGGATTGAGAGGACATCGGAAGAAACCTTTCAAAGGATAACGCTTTTCAGGAGAACAAATCACCTCTGGACGACGCTTCCGGGTTGGGGTGTCAGGTAAACCGGACGATGTAATTTGTTGACCGCTGTGCCGGGTCGTACGGCGCTCTTCAGCCTGATGTGTCTTCAAAGAAAGGTTCGATTCAAATGAGCAGGGAGTGAGATTTTTCACTTTCCGGACTGTCGCGGCGAATTCTTTTAACCGCACAAGATCAGATTCGGAAGAAAGAAGGATTACCTCAACAGGATCGGCATGATCGGCTTGACATCATCACGGGAATTGAAACTGTCAATAGGATGAAGGATAAAAGGGACAAAGTAAATCAAGCTTTACCTCGCCTTTCGAATCTTCTTCTTCCGGCGGATCGTAAGACTCGGCGGTTTTCCTCTTACCAGCTTTCTTGGTGGTCTTGGACTTCACACGAGGAACCCGGGCCGGTTTGGTTTGTTTCCAGAAGGAGCTGTCAGCCTGAGAAGTAACAAGGATTAATATATATCAATAAGGTATTAATATCAGAAGAGCGATGAGCGGAGCCTTACCGCAAGCGGTTTGTTGGAAACACAGAACGGGGCCAGCCCGGTTTGGCTGCAGACGGAGATCGGCTCATCGAGCATCTTCTTCACTGTCTCAGTGACTTCAAGCTCAGTTATTGGTAGCTCGTGACGTCTTTGAGGGTCTTTGACGCTACCAGTGTATTCGTGCATCAATCCGGGCGGCGGCTTAATGGCAAGATGCCCCAAGAAACCCAACATCGAACAAGGTCAATACCAGTTAAGCCATTGGCCATTAGAGCCCGGAGTTTGATAATTTGAGGCGCAAAATTCTTCCGTTCTGCGGCGGTCAAGCGTAAAGGCAATGGGTGATGGTTGCTAAGCCGGTGAGGTCGGTAGCACGACAAAGGGTTCTAGCTGTCAGTAGCAGTATTCCGGCAATAGACCTAGGTTTGTTTCCAATCTTTCGGTTGGCTATGGTGTTTTGCGTGAGGGAAGTCTACTTCCTTCCTTTTACGGATTGAAACGCCACCCGGTTCCGTGTTAGGACCATCCGAAAACTCCGTCGGGCGGTTCAAATGAAAGAAATCCCGGAACAGCTCCACAGATGGTACTTCTTGAAGATAGACTTCACAGAAAACTTGGAAATTGCATATATTGGACACAGAGTTCGGACCAATATCTTGTGGATGGAGTTGGAAACTTGCAAGGACATCCCGGAAGAATTTTGATCCGGGCGGGCTGAATCCCCGGTCTAAGTGCTGCATAAATACAATTACTTCTCCTTCTTGAGGTTCAGGAGGGCATTCGCCATCCGGAACACGCCAATGGAGGACATTTTTGGAGGCTAAAGCACCGGTGGTGACATATCCATTGAGTTGCGTCTCAGTGATCTTGGACCGGACCCAATTGCAAGCTGAGAATTGTTTGGCCATTCCGGAAGAAGAAACTGCGAAAGGAAAAGTAAAAAACGGTTCACCATTAACGGTTCAGACATATTATACAATGCTAAACCGGCAATTTGGCGATCAGTTCCAATTTCGGTTTAACTGAGGACTAATGGAGTATGGCGGATTAGCTATCAAAAAATTAAACCGCCCTTAGGAGGAAGAGACAGAACTGGAAAATCTGCTAAGTGTGGATAGAAACAGATTTCACATATGAATGGAGTAAATTTGGATCTACGGAAGATTCAGTAAGGAAAAATTTCTGCGACCCGTGCAAGCCTTATAAAGGGCAGGGAAGTTCGTGCGTTCTAACAAGAGGGTCTGAACAAAAAGAAAGATGTGCAAAGTGCTAAACTGAAGGCGGAGGCGATTACTACAGTGATATATGCTACGGTTGGATTAAAAAGCCATGGCAGAGCAGGTATGAAGAGACTAAGGATGAACACCTATGAACGACGATATGAACAGGAGCCTCAAGATGCAGATCTAGGGCATGAGGAGGCGCCTTACCCGATGCACGTAACAGCGGAGGAGCCGAGAGTCTCTGGTACAACCAGGTTGATGCAGCGTGACCTTACCTTGTGGCGTTCGGAGGTCGGAGGCGACGGCGGAGCTTGAGCTGGAGCATCGCGAGGAAGAAGAAGCGGAAGGAGGAAGAAGAGAAAGGGCCTTCGGTCTATTTATAATGAGACGGAGTAATTAATAGCGAGAATGGAGGAGTTGAAAGCGGCAGACGGCGTGGCAGTCGCCTCGATTTCGGAATAGTATTAAATGAAGGGAATCTTACTGTTTGGGCTTCTTTAATAAAGATGACGTCAAGATGCTCTGTTCTTTGTGGTCGGAGGATGACGTCATGGCGGTTTAAGCAGATGGCGGTTTACGAAATATGAAGGAAGATATTCAGAGTTTCCTAAGATGTTGAAGATTAACATGAACAGGTTCAAGTCAATCTAGGGCCTAATATTGGGGATGTAACTACTGAATATAAACCGCTCTGAAGGGGCCGGTTTGCCCTCGGCCATAATTGGGGCCCATGAAGACTCAGAAGGTGGCGATTGCTGTAGAGCTTAGAGGCCCGGAGCCCAGGGGCGAATTAGGGCCCATAATGGTAAAACCGCCATAACCATGTAACTTGTGTTGTAAGATAAGAGAGAAGAGACCGAGTCGGACACTTGTATGAGCCGGCCTCGGGACTCTGTAGACCGGCCGGACGTCAACCCGTGTATATAAGGGGACGACCCGGCGGCGGTTTGGGGACAGACAACAACAATTCGAGGCTTAGGCGAAGCTATTGCTCCCTAGCCGCCGAAATCACATCAATCCCATCACAAACTAGACGTAGGCTTTTACCTTCATCGAAGGGGCCGAACTAGTATAAACTCTCGTGTCTTTGCGTCCGCTTTAACCCCTCTAAGTTAACCCGTACGATGGCCCCGCGACTAAGTCCTTTCATGAGGACATCTGTCGTGACAATTCCACGACACCCCCCTCCCCCCGTCCCGCTCCACACCATTCGCTCCGCCAAAGCTGCCCTCCCCTCCACACCGATACGTCGGCACCGCGGTTCATCGAGGGGATGCATGGCGATCCTCTCGCTCCCACAGTACGCTCTCGTAGACTGCTGTCCTCTACCGCGCCGCCACCGCTGGCGACGTTCTTGTGGAGGCGCACGGCGGTCAGCGCCGCCACCGCTGGCGACGTTCTTGTGGAGGCGCACGGTGGTCAGCGCCGCCACCGCTGGCGACGTTTGTGTGGAGACGCACGGCGGTCAGCTTCTCCCACGGTACGCGCATTCTAGACTGAGGCCCCGTGCATGTCGGTGTAGCGCTGAATGTTAGCTGATAGACGATGTTAATCTCACTGTTTGCCGAAGTAGTTTACAGTCAATATGCTCTGCTTAAGAAGCTTCCTTGCCCTGTTCTGCACTCAATCTGCTTAGCTGAGATGGCATGCCAAGGCCAATTAGTTGCTAAAATATCCTGCCATATATTTATTGTGACATAGATTGCCATGGTCTAGTAGCCAATCTGTTAGGTGAAATAGCTCTACACCGTTTTATACTTGATTTTTGTTGCTGCGATGGCCTTCGATAGTTTGATGGATGTGTGCTCGGCCTCATTGACTGCTGAAACAGCCTGCCATAATTTAGCACTCAAATCTGTTTGCTGAATTAGCTTTACATATATTTCATTACATAGATCTGCTCATCCAAATATCTTGCCATAGCTTTAGACATCGACCTAGGTATTTTCTTCTGGACTTCATAAAAAACCAGATATGTTTTTCTTGTAATATCTAGTAGAAGAACTAATTTGTATGTCTAACAGATGGACAAGACTTGGATAACTTCTGCTCAAAGATTCTCCGCTGCATATGTCGAGGGGGTTGAAAACTTCATGAACTTTATCAGTGCTGAGTACGGTGGTTCGAAATTAGATGTGCTCTACCCGTGTAGCAGTTGTATGAATTCAGTTACAAGACCCCAGTCAACTATGCAAAATCATCTACACTTGTATGGGATGTCGGTCACATATACTAGGTGGGTTCATCATGGTGAAGTTGTGAACGTCAATGTTATTAACTACGTGGAAGCAGCAGATCACCATCTTGATCTGCCTAATGCTCAGGTGGAAGAGGAGGAGGAGGTGGTGGTGGCGGAGCCAGTGTGTTTGACCAACATTGAAACAATGCTACGAAATGCTCGTGCATTCCGTGAACTTTCACCTGCAAAAGAAAAACAGTGGGCTCGCATGTTGGAACAATGCAACGTGGCTGTCACCCCAGGAAATAAGTTGTCAGTATTCTCAGCTATGGTCACCTTTCTTCAGGTGAAGACATATGAGTGGATGATCAACAAATCATTCGATGCGATGTTGGCTGCTTTCCGCAAAGCTTTCCCAGATGCGTCTGAGCTGCCACACACCTACAGTAAAATGAAGAATTTCCTTCGTGCAGTTGGAATTGGATATGATATGATCCATGTTTGTAAGAATAATTGTGTTATGTTCTGGAAGGATTATGCCAACTTAAGTGAATGCCCGAAATGCAAATCATCAAGATGGAAATATGGCGATCTTTGTGAAGAGGATTCCTCATAATGTTGTGAGACATTTTCCAATTACACCAAGATTGCATAGGTTGTTTCATGATCTTTGAAACAAGAGAGGATGTCTTGTGGCATTCTAGGAACCAGAGTACAGATATCGTAATGTAATGAGCCATCCATCACATGGTAGTGAGTGGAAAAGCTTCAACCGAAGCACGAAAAGTTTGCTCTTAACGAGAAACATTAGACTTGGCTTAGCTTCGGATGGATTTAACCCATTTGGCCACAGGCGCCACATATAGCATGTGGCGGTGCTTGTTATCCCTTACAACATGCCTCCAAATGTCTCGCACCAAAGAATCAAACTACATGATGGCCTTGCTCATCCCAGGTCCAAAAAGTCTGAAAAAGGATTTTGATTTGTTAATGGAGCCTCTTGTGGAGGAACTTCAATAGTTATGGAGGGTGTTCTCACCGAGACCTATATAGCAGCCCACCAGCTGATTTCTTTTCTGCGTCTTGTTATAATTTGGTGCATCCATGATTATCCGACTGCGCACTATGTCGAGGCGAGCGACACATGGTTACAATGCATGTGTTATTTGTGACAGGAATCCGTTGTCATACGCAATACTTAGCAAGATCTGTTACATTGGACACCGTCGTTTCCTTGCCAAGGACAAGCCGCATCCTAGAAAATACTGAAGACATGTGTTCAATGCAAAGCATGAAAACCGTGATGCGCCAAAGAGGCTCACCGCCGATGAGTTGCAAGTGGAATTAGAGAAAGGTCAGGCATATTACACCAGGAAACCATCCTGATAATGGTAGTGGGAAAAGGAAGCGTGGCAGGGCAGAAGAGAGATTATTGTTTACCTGTAGGTCCACTTTGTGGGACTTGGAGTATTGGAAAGATTTGGATCTGCGGCATAATCTTGATGTGATGCACATCGAGAAAATATATGTGACAGCATTATCGACACACTTCTTAATATTGAAGGCAAGACGAAAGATACCTTAAAATCTAGGATTGATTTGACACACCTGAGTATCAGAAAGGATTTGTAGGTGCAAGATGAAGGTAAACCACGGGATATGGCACCAGCTGTGTACGTCTTGGACAAGGTAAAAAGAAAAGAATTTTGTGAGGTCCTGTCACGTGTGAGATTCCCACATGGATTTGCTTCCAACCCTGAAAGGAGAGTCAGTGCAGATGGAAACAAGGTACAAGGGTTGAAAACTCATGACTGCCATGTCCTACTTCAAAGGGTTTTACCTATTATCCTTAGAGGATTGGGCATACGACTTATCTGAGCGATTGCAGAGTTGGGACAATTCTTGAGGAACTTCTGCGGTAGAAATATCGGGATAGATGCTTTGGAGCGTCTTAGAGACAAGATACCAACTATCCTATGCGACCTTGAGAAGATATATCCTCCAGCCTTCTTTGATGTGATGGTGCATTTGGCTGTTCATCTACCTGATGAGGCACTACTTAGTGGTCAAGTACGGTATGGCTGGATGTAACCTATTGAAAGGCAGCTAGGCACTTTCAAGGGCTATGTTAGGAACAGAGCTAGACCCGAGGGCTCCATTGCAGAGGCCTACATTGCTACAGAAGCGTTGACATTCTGCTCAAAATACATTGAAACAGCTGATCAGCTTAGCAAAAACATGGACGAAGACAATCCCGGGCTCAATGTTTTTGATTATTTTGTTCGAGTTACAGGGAAGAGTCGATAAGAGGACAAACCTAAAGATTTGGACAATATGGTTTGGTATGTGTTGAATAACTGTCCTGAGATACTACCTTATATCAAGTAAGTGCTAAGTACTACAGCTTATACATCGTAATCTACTAAACTTGCAGCACATTCTTATATATTTAGATGTTTGAGGCGATCACTATGTTGTGCAACATCTACAAAAAGGAGTTACTGCCGCAAAATCCAAGAAACATTGACAAACTGGTTATGGCAGGATTTGCGAAATTGTTCAAGAGCCATGTAAGCTTTTGAATTGCACTATCAGTTTTTTTAATATATTGAGTACATAAGATGATCAGCTTGTCTATTTTCTAACCATAGGTTAAGAAGATGCGGGAGGATGGGCAGGCAGTTTATGATGCCCTTTACTCACTAGAAATGAGTCCTGATACTCGGGTAAGACATTATGAATCTTGCGTTGTTGGAGATGTGCGCTACAACACCCTTGCACGAGACGGAGGCAGGAAGACACAAAACAGTGCCATCGTGAGCACGGATACGTATGACAAAGAGACAACTAAAATGTATGCTAACATAACAGACATTGTTCGGTTGCAGTATATCTCCAGTTTCAAGGATAATCGCTGTGTGGTTTTGTTGTGCTGTCGTTGGTATAACCTGTTTTCCAGGAGCGCAAAACCCAGAGCTGATGATTATTTCAAATCCATCAATGTCAAGGCGGTGTACCAGACCAACGAGCCTTTTATTTTGGCAAATCAAGCAACACAAATATTTTTCTTGGAAGACACATTTGCACGTAGCGATGACTGGAAAGTAGTGCAAAGGTTTGAGCAGAGGAATTCGTTTAATGAAGTTGCACAACAAGATGATGCTTACATTGCTCCTGATGTACAAGATAACACAGATGTTCCTAATATCTTTGAGAACCATCAGGTCAATGACGTCAGCGAAAAGATTGCCTGTCGTGCTGTGGACATACAGGAGTTGATCAAGAAGAAGCCAACGTTCGAGGACGTTGAGGACGAAGAAGATCACACTGCGGGGGATTACGATTCAGACTGATACACATGGCGAAGATGTTGACCCTGCTGCTGCGGATGATGATTACATTGCTTTTGTCGTATTTGCCTATCAGAAGACGTTTTTTATCTACTATGTGAAATTATGTTTGCTATGACAACTGAAACCTGATGAACATGTTGTTTAGTATTTTCCTGTGAGAACATCACTTGTTATGTATGCTGATTTGTGTTTGGTGATTGTATGACGACTAAAACATGATGACATTGTTGTTTAGTTGTACTCATATTTGGCTGTGAAACTTGAATTTGATGACATAGTTTACTATTCGATTGCAATTTGCTCGACGTCTTCGAATAAGAACAAAGCTGACCCGACAGGTCCTCTGCTAATTTATTTATTTATTACCAAAAGGGCCTCTGCTATTTATTTATTTATGACCAAAAGGGGATACGCCCTGATTTCCGTTAATAGAAATAATTAGATGTTCACAACACTACGCCCAGCCTGCTACACAGGTTTCATTCATTACTAGTTTCAGCAAAGTGCTCATGTCATAGCCATTGAATACATCACGATTGCTACATACTCGCAAATAAAGAGACAATCATCCTCTGAGCACATTGATTTTGCCCATTATCTTCACAAGCTCTTTCATCTCCTCATTCTTTGTCAAGGTCGTTCGGCTGTTGCTTGGCCATGATTAGAGGAACTGCATCTTTAACCTTTTGCTCTGCATCTTCCTCTTCTGCCGTTCCTTCAATTATAGTCCAACACCCCAACCTGTTGGTATTGGGATTCCTCGGCTAACCAAATAATCAGCGTAGTTGCACTCCCCCACATCAGCAACTTCCCAGAAATACAAATCACATGAATCTTCCGTTGTCTGCACGAATCAAATTGGAAGATCATCAACCAAACTATTAGAAAAATCAGCAACTGAAAGCAGCAGAACAACACTTAAACATATTATTACCCCATGATTCGGGCATTTGTAGAAGACTCGGCCAGGGTTGAGGATTGTGGTTGAGACGCGACGGATGACTCTACGAGATATGCAGCATAGCACCACACTAACGGCAGCGGGTTGCGATGAGCAACCAGCTGCGGTGCGCGTGCCGGCGGGGGTGTGATGAGACCCACAGGCGATGGTATGGGTGGCGACTTGGCGCATATTTGGTTGTTACTCGTCAAGAACAGTGGACGAGCAGCCGGCGGACATGGTTGCTGCAGCGAGCTTCTGATGCTAGGCAGAGTAAGTAGAGAAGAGGAGAAGCGAACGTTGGATATGTCAGTTTCATTACTTGCAGAGCAGCATAGCACCATATATAGTCATAGTCTAGGTTTGGATTCGAACCAGCTAATGGAGCACGTCTCTCTTTTTTCTAAAACTCAGCAACGTCTCTTTACTGGTACACTAGCTGGTTCTGTATGCCTTCACAAGTCTTTGATTCCTCCACCTGACATCTGGGACCCACTGGAAGGGCCTCTGTATTTCATGAAAAAACGTGCCCCCCGCTGACCGGTCGGACCCACCAGCTATCTTCGCACGCAAGGAAGTGCCTCCTTATTATGCACAAAAAAATGAATACTCCCCCTACCAGCTGGAACCCAGCATCGTGGGAGGCTGACTTGTGGGCCAACCAAGTTGATGGGGACGGAGGGCTTTGTCAACTTAGTCAACATGAACTATTCTAGCTCCAGTTACCGTACAATGTTGATCCAACGGCAGTAGTGCTTCTTCAACCTCTGGTCTTCTTGCTCCAGCCGCCCAAACCAGAGCCAGTGGTGCCGCGTGCTCCTGCCTCCCGTGGCCGGCTTTGATGCCGCGGAGGCCTCACTGCCCCCTACTACTCCCACCGCTGGCCAGGGCATCCCTCTACTCACCCACACACCCTGTTATTCTCAAGGGCGACAAAGAGCCTCACACCGCAGCCGAACCAGTGAACCCTCGTACTCCTCTCCGCGTGGGCATCCACTGCCGCGTCTTCCCCGGCTCTGCGTCGTCCCCTTCCTAGGCCTCGCGTCGTCCACCGCCTTGGTGCTCTCAACGCGGCATGGTCAATGTGGTCAACGACCGACTTCCATCGGAAGAGTACTGTACGTGGAGAGGCTGACAGCTGGGTCCACGGCCGCAGCTGGGTCCACGGCCACAACCCATTTTTTCTGATTGGCCAAGTAAGTCCCTTTGTCAGGCATGTTGGGCTGCAAATCTTTCAAGACGAGGAGAGCTTCATTCGGCTGGCCGAGAAAATGGCCTATCAGTAATGAGAAATGGGTTGTACATTTTTAAAACACATCAAACCGGCAATTAGTTTCAAATTTCTTTTTTTATTTCGAGATTTTAAATTGCATTGATTTTTATGCGTGGACAATTTGTTGGATTTTATATTGATATACATTTATTTTTAAAATCAGTTTGAATGTGACTCGAAATTTCGGGATTAAAAACAGTTCGGACCACACCGAAATATGCAAAATTTCATATAATTTTTTAACCGTGGCCACAATATGGGCTGTAATGCTAACAAAAAGAATATGGGCTCCAAAAAAACCTTAAGAATTAGCAAATGGGCTGTAAATTATTAGAAATAATGGCAGATGGGCTGTATGATGTTTTCCACAGATTTGAGGCTTTCCTGAAAAAAGGTTGATGCACAGCAAAGGATCGTTGGATGTCCATCCAACGGCTGTCGTGCTTCTTCAATCTCTGCTCTTCCTGCTCCAGCCGCTCAAACAAGCGCCGGCGGGACTACCTGCTCTCTCCTCCCCACGGTCGGCTATGCTGCCGCGCAGGCTTCACCGCCCCACCGTACTCCCATCGCTGGCCTAGCCATCCCTCTACTCACCCGCACCTGCTGTTATTCTCCGGTGACGGCAGACGAACGAGTAAACCCACGTACAGTCGTACTTCCCTCCGCGTGGGAAACAACTGTCGAGTCTTCCCTGCCTCCGTGTTGTTCCCTTCCTACGCCTCGCCGTCGTCCACCGCCCTGGTGCTCTCGGCGCAGCCTGGTCAACGTGGTCAAAGACCGACATGCATCTGAAGTGGATCAGACGTGAAGAGGTCGATACTGGTCCACGGCCGTAGCAAGGAAATGCCTCCTTATTACGCACAAAATAATGATTCCTCTAGCTGACATCTGGGACCCACCAAAAGGGCCTCTGTATTTCGCAAAAAAAATGTTACCGCCGCTGACAGCTTGGACCCACCAGCTATATCTTCGCACGCAAGGAAGTGCCTCCTTATTACACACATAAAAATGAATACCGCCTACGCTAGCTGGGACCCAAAGATAGTGGCAGGCTGACTTGTGGGCCTACTAAGTTGACGGGGATGGAGGGCTTTGTCAACTTAGTCAATATGCACGATTCTAGCTCCGGTGACCATACGATGTCCATCCAACGGCCGTAGTAGTGCTTTTCAACCTCTGGTCTTCTTGCTCCGGCCCGCCCAAACCAGCGCCGGTCGTGCCTCGTGCTCCTGCCTCCCGTGGGTCGGCTGCGATCTTGTGAGGCCTCACCGCCCCCTACTACTCCCAACACTGGCCAGGCCATCCCTCTACTCACCCACACCCCCTGTTATTCTGCAGCGACGACAGCCTCACACCACAGCGAACCAGTGAACCCTCATACTCCTCTACGCGTGGGCATCCACTACCGCGTCTTCCCCGGCTCCGTGTCATCCCCTTCCTTGGCCTCGCCATCATCCACCGCCCTGGTGCTCTCGGCGCGGCGTGGTCAACGTGGTCAAGGAACGACTTCCATCGGAAGAGTACTGTACATGGAGAGGCTGACAGCTAGGTCCACGGCAGCCGCAAGGAAGTGCCTCCTTATACACTAAAAATAATTATTCCTCCACCTGACAGCAGGGACCCACCAGACGGGCCATCGTATTTGGCAAAAAACGTTTCCCCTCTGACTGCTGGGACCCACCGGACGGGCCACCGTATTTCACAAAAAAAAACGTTCCCCCCGCTGTCAGCTCGGACCCACCGGAAGTGCCTCCTTATTACGCACAAAAAAATTAATACTCCCCCTGCTAGTTGGGACCCACCTTGGTGGGTGGCTGACTTGTGGGCCTACTAAGTTGACGGGACAGAGTGCTTTGTCAACTTAGTCAATATGAACGATTCTAGCTCCAGTGACCGTACGATGTCCATCCAACGGCCGTAGTGCTTCTTCAACCTCTGGTCTTCTTGCTCCAGCCGCCCAAAGCAGCGCCGGTCGTGCCGCATGCTCCTGCCTCCCATGGCCAGCTATGCTGCCATGGAGGCCTCACCGCCCCCTACTATTCCCACCGCTGGCCAGGCCCTGCAGCGACGGCGGCCTCACACTGCAACCGAACCAGTGAACCCTCGTACTCCTCTCTGCGCGGGCTTCCACTATCGCGTCTTCCCCGGCTGCGCGTCGTCCCCTTCCTAGGACTCGCTGCCGTCCACCGCCCTGATACTCTCGGCGCGGCGTGGTCAACATGGTCAAGGAACAACTTCCATCGGAAGAGTACTGTACGTGGAGAGGTTGACAGCTGGATCCACGGCCGCAACAAGGAAGTGCCTCCTTATTACACGCAAAATAATTATTCCTCCACCTGACAGCAGGGACCCACCGGACGGGCCACCGTATTTCGCAAAAAAAACGTTTCCCCCTGACTGCTGGGACCCACCAGCTACATCTTCGCACGCAAGGAAGTGCGTTCAGAAAAAAACGATTCGCCCCCTGACTGCTGGGACCCACCAGCTACATCTTATGACGCAAGGAAGTGCACGGCGGTCGGGACCCACCTGGTCGAAGCATATGTAGCGTTATCATTCTGGTCGTAAACGTGTACGTACATACTGGTTGATGTAGAGGCGTGCACGTGTCGTAGTAGAGGCACGCATGTAGCATGTACACGTACGTACAGCGGCCAAGGTGCAAGAAAGTAAATACGGCCACGTATGTACATACGGGGGGTCTCGAACGCCTACTCGAGTGTACGTACGGCCAGGGCTCGTGTACATGGCTACGTCAGAACGGAGAAACAACGTCGTCTTCGTGTTCATGGGGAGCCACCCCGCTGGGTCGGAACGGAATGCGTCGTCGTGTTCATCGGGAGGGCTTGGACGGAACAGCCGATGGAAACGAGGCCTGGCGTACCGCAGAACAAAGGAAACGGCCTTGTGTTCGACCGGCCACGGTCGAAACAGGATCCTGTTCATCGGGAGGGGTCTGGCGTACCGCAAAACGAAGGAAACGGACTTGTGTTGGAGCGCTACGGTCGAAACGGGGGTCCTGTTCATCGGGAGGGGTGTGGCGTACCGCAAAATGGGACTCCACGAGATACTGTTCATCTCCACTGCCGACCCCTTCCAGCCTCCATGGGCTACTGTTCATCCACCGTCGACCTCCTCCAGCCTCCACCTGCGACTGTTCATCCACGGGCTCCTGTTCATCCAGCCTCCACCACGCGCTACTCCACCGGCTACTGTTCAACCAGGCCCTCTCCACGGGCTCCTGTTCAACCACCCCTCCACGGGCTACTGTTAATCCAGCCCTCCACCGTCTATTGTTCATCCTGCCCTCCATGGGGTGGTCCTATTCATCCAGCCCTCCACGAGGTCCTGTTCATCCAGCCCCAACCGGTTCGATCGATCGGGGTCCTGTTCATCTAGAGGCAACACCACGGGGTCCTGTTCATCCACCCCCATCGGGAACTGTTCATCCAACCTCCCCCCCCCAAGCAACGCTCACTGTTCATCCAGAGGAAGCATCGATCGACTTCAGTTAGCAGCAGTAGCGAAGGAATCGATCGATCAGGTTCAGTTAACAACCATCGATCGATTGCTCGGGTTCAAGAACGCGTTCGCAAAGTGCAATTGCTCGGGTTCGATTAGAGCCCAACGCCTTGCACCCACGCTGCAGTGCGTGTACGAGAAAGCGCATCGCTCGCCCCGACCACCCACCCTAACCGGAACACCCGATATTTTCTTCGCCCTCGCTTCTACCATGGTTTTTTCCGTCATGGACGGCCCAAAGAATGTCATGCAGCTGCGTCTCCGGCCCGCCCAGGATGAAAAGCCCATTTTCTGTCATGATTTTTTGTCATAGCAGTAGGACCCCACCACATCTATGAAGATACCGGGTTTTGTCACAGTTATCGTCATAGAAGTGTCATAAGTATGATAGCAAAAAATTTCGTTCGGCCCAAAATGTCACGAATGTGTCTTTTTTTTGTAGTGAGGATCCTTCCTAGAATGAAAGTGAAAATTTTGCATGAAGGTATTAGTGAGTAGGAGGTATTGGTCACATTTATCTTGGAGGAAGGGGATAATGCCGGTATTGTCCGCCAAATAATAGAAGTCGTCATAAATTCCCGCCTCCTTCGAGAATGTATTCCTTGGCCATTCACACGGTCAAACCTCCACCGCACGCGGAAGCTTGTACTTGGGCTTCTTCTTCTCCTCATTTTCATTTCCTTCCAAATTCCGACTAGAAGAGCCTCTCAACCACCTCCACATAGCTTTTTCTTTTCTTTGAAAATTTCTGATTTTTTTAGCAACTAAAAATAAAAGTGAACCAAACTCAACAAAACTAATAGCAACTACTCCTATGAGTGCCTAGAGACTATATCATGCAACAAACTACTTTGGGCCATATAAATTTGACATGCAAGCTCAAGAACATGGTCACCACAGCAGCAAAAATTTGCAATATATAAAGCACTATGGAAAAAACAAATTGGACCAACGGAGGAGTCACATACAGACGAACAATCCCCCGAAACAGTTCCGGAAATGGAGTTTCGAGCAAGGATATTGGAATTGGCAACAAAACGAGCAAGAAAACATGTTTGAGCAATGGTGTGATTTTTTCTGGAGGAAGACCAGGTGAATGGGTGGCTGGAATAAGTGAGGGAACGCACGTGGGCCCCACAAGCCCCGTAGGCATGCCCTAGGGGTGGGCGCGCCCTGTGGGCTTGTGGCACACTGGTGCACCCCCCTGAGGTGTGTTTAGTGCAAAAAATTCTTAAATATTATAGAAAAAATCATACTAAATTTTGAGGGCATTTGGAGAACTTTTATTTTCTGGTCATTTTTTATTGCACGAATAATTTAGAAAACCAAAAAATAATGGCATTCTTGCTTTATTAATTCTAAGTAACACAAAGTAAAAAGTGGGTACAGAAAGTTATGCTTACTAAATGCATCCATTTCATGCCCGTCAAAAGGAATCCATCAACAAGGTTGATCAAATCTTATTAACCAACTTCTTCCGAATGACATGTAACCGGAGAATCTTCGTATAACAGGATATGCATGTCCTCAACAATAAGAATATCATATTTCTTTCCGACAGTAGGAATAGGGAGTTCAAAACCTCCAATAGTAATTGTTGAAAATTTTCCAATAGAATTGATACTATTCACTTGAGGTTGTTTCTTCGGAAAGTGTACCGTATTCTCATTACCATTAACATGAAAAGTGACATTGCCCTTGTTGCAATCAATAACAGCCCCTGCAGTATTCAAAAAGGGTCTACCAAGGATGATCGACATACTATCATCCCCGGGTATATCAAGAATAACAAAGTCCGTTAAAATAGTAACATTTGCAACTACGACAGGCACATCCTCGCAAATACCGATGGGTATAGCAGCTGATTCATCAGCCATTCGCAAAGAGATTTCAGTAGGTGTCTACTTATTCAAATCAAGTCTACGATGTAAAGAGAGAGGCATAACACTAGCACCGACTCCTAGATCACATAAAGCAATTTTAACATAGTTTCTTTTAATGGAGCATGGTATAGTTGGTATTCCTGGATCTCCTAATTTCTTTGGTACTCCACCCTTAAATGTGTAATTAGAAAGCATATTGGAAGTTTTAGCTTCCGGTATCTTTCTTTTATTAGTAACAATATCTTTCATATACTTAGCATAAGGAGACATTTTCAGAATATCAGTCAAAGACATACGCAAAAAGATAGGTCTAAGCATCTCAATAAAGCGCTCAAATTCTTCATCATCTTTTTTCTTGAATGGTTTAGGGGGGAGGGCATGGGTTTCTGAACCCATGGTTCTCTTTCTTTACCATGTTTCCTAGCAATGAAGTCTCTCTTATCATACCTTTTATTCTTAGGTTGTGGGTTATCAAGATCAACAACAGGTTCTATCTCCACATCATTATCATCACTAGGTTGAGCATCAACATGAACATCATCATTAACATTATCACTAGGCTCATGTTCATCACCTGATTGTGTTTCAACATTAGAAATAGAAATATCATTTGGATTCGCAGGTGTATCTATAACAGGTTCACAACTTCCTCGAGAGCCTCCCAGCTTCCAATGGAGTGTGGAAGCAGGCTATTGAGCCAGTGCCTTACCGGTCCTTTAAGTTTGAGCCGCATGTATTTGATGGCATGGAAGTCGTCTCCGTGAGACATGTGGATATGGAGGAGGAAATCTTTGATCCAGACGGCTGGGCCAGTCGTCCCGTCATATTGTTTGATGTTAATGGGTTTAAACCCACCCGGGAACTGATGCTCCATCATCTCTTCTGTGAAACAGATCGGATGGGCGGACCCTTGAAATCTGGCCGTATTATGTCAGATATTGCGAGACATCCGTGCATATGCCTATTCCCGAGCCATGTTGTGCCTGTCTAACCAGGCCTCATAGCCATTGAGTCCGAGTGGCGCACATCCTCTTTACCTGTAGATGGATCACGAAGGGGTTCGATTGACTTCTAGTCTTCTCCATGCGTCATAGGGCTCAGAGTATTCAACAGGGTCCTTGCCATGATGGCGGTTTGTTGTTTGGGGGTTCATGTGTTCCCCTGTTGGGCTGTCGCGCCCTCTAGGAGGTCGGTCGGGCTGGTCGGCATGACCGCGTGTCAAAAGCATGTTGTCAGTTTCGTAGTCATCAAATTCAGGCATCAAACACAGGCATGGGTAAGATTTGGATGCGCTCTCCCGCCATTCTTCGAGGTCTTGTTTGGCTGCAAGAACCCTAATCCATCTGTCGTTGAGCTCGTTCTGATCGGTGTGTAGCTGTTGCAGCTTCTTTTTCATACTCTTGGCAGTTGCCACCAGCTGCTGTCTGAACCGTTCTTGCTCATATGTATCTTCGGGGACTATAAAGTCCTTGGCTCCGAAGCTCTCATCTTCCTTGGATTTGGGTAGATAGTTGTTGTCGACCCCGTCGTCGGGATCGCCAGGGTCTTTGTCCTCGGGTATTCCTGTCGGCCTATTCTGCCACCCTGGGAAGGCTTGAATGTCTTCTCCTTGGTTTTCGGCATCATCGGCCATGGCGCCGTTATCGGTAGCGCCCATGTTATGCTCACTGGGGTCGCCGTCAGTACCTTTCAGCCGTCGAAGACGGCGTCTCGAGGGATTCTTGGGAGTATCAACAATATAGACGTCATAAGTGGACATGGTGGCCCATTTGCCCATATGAGTTGTAGGCGTGGGTGAGTTTGTCCCAGTTACGCCACCGACATCTTCATCCATGTCAGTGGCTTCCTCGGATGCACAGTCCAGTACGTCGGATAAGTCGTCGACGATGGCGACTAGGTGGGTGGTGGGTGGGACGTAAATTTCCCTGTCATCGTCTCTAAGTCCGATCTTATCATAGACCAAGGTTTGATCGTTCGAGATCGATAACCTCTGAATGTGATCCAGCATCTCATTAAGGTGAGATAGATCCTCAGAGTCCATGGTCTGACTGTAGGCTGGGCTGATCTTTAGCGTGATTCGTGAGTCGCTTGATGCGACCTCGGCGTGTTGGCTGGCCAGGGTTGATCCCTGGCTGTCAACGGGGGAGATCAGATCCGAACTTGACGATGGGTCCGTATTCAAGCTTGGATTGAGGTCAAGGCCTAATGAAAGGATCGGGTCCGTTCTTGAGTCAAAGCTCGGTGTGACGGCGATCGGTTCCGTGCTTGAGGTCGGATCCATAGCAAGATCAGATCTGTAGCCCGGATCGTAGGTCGACTCCGAGGTCAAGCCAGCGGTGGCCAAAGGGTTCCCAATCCGACCTATCATCCAGTCAGAGAGGACGAGCTCACCACGCGAATCAGAGGTTTATTCCAAGCTCCCAAACGTGACAACTTGGCGGGGCGAAATTCTCGACGTGGGCGAGATGACCCGTTGAGTTGGCGTGTAGGATAATGTGCCGAATGCAAAGAGTTGTCTCGGGTCGAAGATGTCACCACAGCTGGTGTTGCAGTTGATCTGCAGACGAGCCATTGATCCTTTTTCTATCGCACAGCGGAACTCTCAGTGAAAGCACCAATGTTGGTACTAAAACCGGCAGACCTCGGATAGGTGGTCCCGAGCTATGGATCTCAGATATATGGGTAACAGGAGAGAAGGGGACAGTATTTACCCAGGTTTGGGCCCTTCCGAAGAGGTAATACCCTACGTCCCGCTTTGATTGTATTGATGATGATGTATCGAATACATGCTTGATCTACCTCAAGATCGTAAGTTGTGTTCTAACACTAAGGCTAGATGGTTGTAATTGTGACTGTGGTCTCTACAGACTAAACCCCTCGGTTTATATAGACATTGGGGGTACCTAGAGTTACACATGGTCGGTTGCCAATCTAGGGATACATACATTGACGGCCAACGCACTCCTTGGAGTACACGTCAAGTCTTTGGCGAAGTCCACCTTGATCACGCCGAAGTGCAAGGCTTTCGGAGTCCTTCCTTATAAGAACAGTGGGCAATGGGATAGGCCCACGGACTGTGGGCCAACTAGGTTCGTACGCCTAGTCCATGACACTGTCAATAGGTACACATCGTTCTCCTCTCCCTCAGCTTACGTTTACACCGTGAACCATGACAGACACATGGCTTACACTGCCATCATGGCTTACCAGTAAACCGTGTGGCCGTTCGGGCACACGGCTTAAAGAAACACTCGGCTTACAGGTGGGCCAGGTGGCACCTCCGTTAGTTGTTGCCAGACGTGATCCTACTTTTCTTGTCGGGTGCCACTGCTTTATTCTTGACTTACAGGTAAGGCGAGTACCTGTGAAGTGACACTTGGCTTACATGACATAAGCCGACGGGAATGTCGCAGAGTACTATAAGTCGAGTGTAACACTCAGCATACTGTTTGCGAGGTTAAATCGGTCTTCGCCGTGTATTTTTTATACTCAGCTTAATTTATTTTTCCTGTAGTGTATGACGTGTTGTTTTAGAATCAGTAGAAAGAATAGTTTTACAAGTAGCAGGTGTAGTCTTTCACGCATTATTCTCCTTTTGCTAGATTATTATGATCCCAGATTAAAATGGTAGCATTGAGACCACATAATGATAGTCATGTCAGTCATGCAATTATGGCAAAACGTGACAAATAGACTTTGATCCATAGATGCTAGATTTGATCTTTCTTTTTTTAGAATGCTATATATGAGTCTTATAATTAACTACTAGATCATAACCGCGCTTTGGCGCGAGGGTGTCGGTCTGATGTTTTGGTCAAGCAGATAATCGAGGAGTAAAATGAAAACATTCAATTGTGATAGAAACGAGGCATAGTGATGCTCAATATAAGCATGAGACTAAGGCAGAATCAATTTTAGTGCGTTCATAACGACTATACTTGATCCACGATGAGTCTGGCATTGCATGTATATACTTACACCACGATGAGCGCTACATTGCAATATATACACTAACGGATTGGCTGATAACACGTTTTAGGGTGCATAGGTAAGGCAAAACTCAATACAACTTATCAACCACTATCATTATCACTTAACGTCTCAAAAGAGATATGCTGAGCAATAAAAACTGGGCAGCTCCTGTTACAAAAAGAAGTAACTCTTTAGTAGGGCAAAGGGCAAGCTTCACTAAAGTTACTTCGTCTGGGTCAATCGCAAGGATCTCTATGCTCATAGCAAATGAAACAGTATGTGACAATGGTATTGGAGTTGTTTCATAGGGAAGCAAGTTCTTGATGTTTTTTCCTGTAGTTTGTCAAGTATTTCAGGATGTTGCAGATCCAATTCCTTATTTCAAACTGCAAAACAGAATCACCATGAAAAAAAGATTAGCGAATTGGTTCAAGAATATCGAATAAAAACACCCACTTGCACTTTAGCTTATCTTTGATATCTACTAAGGTTATTTCTTTGGTTTACCTATCATTTCTTTTGCAAGTCAGACATATAAGAACAAAGATAAATCACATATGACATATACGACAAATATCATAGAAATGTAGAAATAATAACTGATTGAAAGAGAAAGCTACTTAAAAATGCTTACTTAGACTGAACACATACATAACTGGAAGGGAAATGAATTTTCCTTAATACAATGAAATTTCATTATAAGATGCAAGATAAATATCTGGCTAACGATAATTGTTTTGCTCATTTACTTGCTGAAACATCCATAGCTTTAACGGGTCATATCTGTAGCTATTTCAATACCCCTTAAAAGAAAAACAGGAATAGAAGGTTCCTGACATGGATCACCATATAGTGGAACATGTAAAATGGTCAGAATTTAACTTTGCAAATAGATTTTGTGTAAAAGATAATTTTGCAATGCAGTGAACAATATGGGCTAGTAAATTCAAACAACTCTAAAGTGAAACAAATAGATAGATCACCAAATTTGCATAATTAGTTACCAACTACAATCAAAATATCCTTGCACAAGGATCATCTTAGCAGATTGTTGAACTAACAAAAGTTGTAGTAGACCAAAGACACTTAAGTATATTTTAGACCAGATTAATATTAGATAGGCAACCAGAGAACAGCCGCTAGACTCATAGGCACATAAGGAGCTACCTGCATCATGGTCTGGAACTTGTTGCACACATCACATAACTCACTCCTAACAAGAGCCAACGCCACGAGGCACCTGAAATAATGCAAATATACTACACCATCAAATTCTGGAGAGATTAAGCAAACTGAACTGAAATGGTTCAGAAATTGTAAACCTTTGTTTGGAAAGAAAAAATGAAGCCATTGCAGAATTCATTCATGCTATAAGTAGAAGTCTAAAACAACAAGTTACAGGAGGCGTATTCAGATAATGAACCAAGTTCTACCAATCACGTGATTGCAGATGAAGTGAACAGGCGGTGCAACTTCATAATTGAAGCCGAAATTATCCATACATATGTTAACTCTAGCATTTTTATTCATCTTGAAGTAGTACGATTATGATACCTTCGGGCCATGTTAACAAACTTAAAACGCTCCACAATTGTGCTTCAAAACAGCAGCTCAACAGCATGCAACATTGAGGAAGATCTTAGCTCCTAAACATGTTAACAACCTTTTTCTTCTTCAAACAATGTAAATAGATTCAGACCTTCAAGAACTGATAGATGCACATTAGTTAATCAAATTTTCTTTATTGTACACTATTTCTCGTAGCATTGGCAACACCATTAATCATCTTGATGTTTCCTCATTGTCAAAAATAAAGCCTGTGCGGATGCACAACACCTTGGGTCACTTCAGATGGCCAACTTTGTCATTAAGAAGAAGAAAAGTATCATTTACCAAATTCAGAAACAGAGGAACCTCAAATAGTAAAGCTGTCATGGTATGTTTTTTGAAACCATGAATGAGAATTGCATGTACTATATTAGGTAAGTAGTCATAATATGATAACATGCATCAGCTACCGACATCATCTTTTACTTGTAGGAAATCAAAAAAAAACTATGTGCACTCCAATCTAGTTTTAACACAACCAGGGCCAGCCCTCGGGGGAGGGGGGGCAGAGGGGCAGTCGCCCCAGCCCCCAGCATGAAGGGCCCCACGATGGCTTGGTTCCCTAAACGTGCGTACCCCATATAACCGATTGATAAATTCTCATATAACAGGAAAAAGATGTTATAGACTTAGAAATCTATTACTACTCCTCCTTTGTGGGTGTCTTATGGAAAATATTGATTTTCTGCAACGAATTAGTGAAAAGGTACAAAAAATATTGATTACTTTCCGGAAGCACGCGCAGCCTTCTCGGCTTTATTCTTTCTCTTCCTCAATAGGCAACAAATCAGTCATTGTCCAGGTCGGCGGTGCTACGCCGACGTCATCTAATTGTGATTTTCTACTGCTGGGTGCGATTTTCCAGATTCCATTAACCTCTTCTTGAACGCAAATCTCTTTTTTTATATTCTTGTTAGATCATTCATTAGTTCGAGAAGATCATCCTTTATTCCCCCTTACATATCTCTTTCTCACAGTCTAATTTATTGATTTGTTGGGATTAGAAAAGAGGAACTCAGATGCTTGTTTGTGATTCATAAGTAGAAACAAAATCTTGCGGTTTCTAATTTTCTAGCCATCCAGGTTCCTAGTTCTAGCTTTTTTTTATTTGATTAGAAGTCTTCTAATTTTTTGCTTCTTACATTTGTGTGCTAATTAGCAAGATTACTATTATGTATATGGTAAGGAAAAAAACATGCATTGTGTTGATTGAGTTCCTGGAAGTAGCTAGTGTATTGACATAATATTATAAACATGCATAAGTAGTTCTACTACTGGGAATTCAAACGAATAACTTCCGATACCGTTGAAGAAGAACCTAGCAAAATGTTATAGGATGAGCTAATAATACAAAAATATATAGGTGCCAATTGGCAAGATCGACAACTTTTACTATGAATACTTATGGCCCTGGTTTTTTATAGTTGAGATGACAATGCAACCTAAGTTATAGTGTGTTGGGTATATATTTGCAGTTGAAATATGAAAAGAAAATACTCAAATGTTTATGTTGTTTTCGGGCCCCATTATGTTATCTTGCCTCGGGCCCTTGAAATCTCAGGACCGGCCCTGAACACAACGTGTTTCTTTATTCATCTAGCAAAAAAAGCAAGGTTGTTTCGTTATCACCACATTATCAATAAAACAGACATCAAGAACAACCCAAAAGGAAAGATACTTTTAAGATACAGGGGATGGTTTAAGAATCTTCCATGGATCACCTTGCCGATTGAGTGGCTTCAGGGAAACTAATTTACCTCCAGTCATGAGACATCTACAATACAGTATGGCGCTTTTTCTTCCCAAGGAAAGTTTAGCTTGTCTGAAAACTTAAGTCGAAGCACCCGAAGAGGATCATCCTACCCATCATTTAAAAAAATAGCGACTTCTATATTCTGGCCAATTTTGATATATCATTTTTTAAACTGCATTAATGTACCTTGTTCTAGCTGTTGTTGGTTAAGCATCTGAGATATACAGTGAAAAGGAGAACATTAGTCCTAACAAATGCATCTTAGACTCTTAGTGAAGCTCCAAATGAGAATCTCTCAGAATTATTTTGAGATCCCTTATTCAGTTAACCACACAAAGCATGTTCATCTTAATAAAAAGGCAGGAGAAGTATCATACCACTATCCATGAATTGGGTTGGGGCTCTTTGGTGCTAGCTCTTCCATTTTCAGATAAGTTGCTTGTTCTTCTCCGGGTATCCTGCCATAAACCGTGGATGGCTTTTTTAAAAACAATTATACATACGAATTAAGCATACAGTAGCGGCAGCAGCAGCATACAAGGCTACAAATAATCAAACCTAGAACAACAACAGCGTTTAAGTAATACCGCACTCTTGCTGTGGAGGGAGGAATAGCACATCAAGCAGTGTAGGGAAGCAATTGGTAGGGAGGAATAACAACAAACCTTGCTACTTGGGGACGCCATTGACAGCTGAGGAGCAGGCGAACTTCAGTTTCTTCGGGAGACAGCCATAGCACCGCAGCGGAGACAACATCGTTCAGAGGAGGGAGGCGACGGACGTCGGCTTGGGGAGGTGGCAAAGATGGTGCAGGTCGGCGCAGTAGGAGGACGGCCGGTGGCGGCTAGGCTTCTTTGTTTCAGTTTGACATCCCTATCTCCTCGTGTTTGCATTTCAGGAGCTTCAAGGTATGGCAGATGAACAAAATCAAAAGCTATGGATTAAACATAAGGATAGGAAAATATAATTGTTTCCTCTGATAACCGCAGCAGCACCCTACCAAAAATTTTGTCGTGCATTTTGCATTTATTCAGCTAATATGACCCAGAAACAAAGAAGCAAGGACTGCAACAAATGAAGTGTGAAGCTCAGGGACAAGCAGCAATCATTCCACTACTTTATGCGACAAATAAGAGTCAAGTTACATGCTACCAGTTGTAATTCCTTGTATAATGAACAGTTGGACTTCTTTTAAGACGTAGACCTTGAAAGACACACACTGAATACTCGGGTGTCGGGTAGTCATGATAATTCCTTTCATGTGTAATGAAAATTCAGTGGTGTTCTTCAAATAAAAAATAGGAGTTTTGTAGGAAAGAAAGAACAAGTTGTATAGCACAAAATATGTGCAATGAATACTTTGGTTACATTTCGACCATAGTGTTTGTTTTATGTAATGAAAATGACCGAAGGGAAACCAGCTAAACACACCTCAGACAAATAATTACACATGAAAATATTCTAACAATGCATGAATGACTCTGTTCTAACCTGATATACATATGCATCCTAACCATACGAGACACTGACTAACTAATAAGACCACCGCATCTAGTACAAAAATAGTAAGGATCCTGAGTCCAAGGCACACCCTGAATCGACATGCTTTCGACATGTATTTCGGAGCATTCAACATGCTTTCCATACCACCTGCCACCACAATATCATTGCTGCCCAGATGAATCCACTGTGCATCAAACATCGTTGCTGCAGAAAGGGAGGGGAAAAACAGGATCATGTTGTAAAAATGTCTGAGTTACAGAAACTGTAAGCACAAGTTATACAGACATGGTCACATGAGCTCAAACCTTTCATGCCAGACGCGCAGACTTTGTTGATGGTGGTGCAAACAACCATGTTTGGTATCCCTGCGCCTAGGGCAGCCTGTCTCGCAGGATCTTGCCCCAAGTTAGCACTCAAGACATTTCCGAGAAGACCTCTTGCACAAGGGATGGATCCACACTCGCCCTTTTCAGAGCGGATAATCACCCCCAGCTACCTTGTTATTATTATTGTCGGGTTAAACAGAGTCAACAGATTATACCTTTAGGGGGGGCATATAGAGAAGATACTATCTCACTTCAATAGCTACGGAGCCGAGTTTGGTAGCACACAAGGAAGACAGGGTGCCGAGGAAACCACTCATACAGGTGGGGTGCGCGTGACCCCGACAACACAGACATCTGTTGGAAAGGAAGAAGTTACTAACCGCAGCATATTGTAGCACACTATATACAATAAAACATTTCTCTTTCGTATGATCTTTCTCTTAATTTTCAGTTTTTCTGATTACTTTCACAAATACGTGCACACAAGAAAATCAAAGGAAACAAAATCAATTGTGTCTCACGTCATGCCACACCAGTAGTGAATCATTTGTTTACACCTTTGTGCAGATCGTTGTCAAATCCTTTTTTATTATTATTATGTTGGTTCAGAAGAACACAGACTGGGATACGATACAGGGTGAGACGAGGAACAAGGAAGCGAGCGGTGGTACCTCTTGTGCCGATGTTGTCTGAACCCATGGCAGCTCCGATTCCGACCTGCAAAATCAGGCGAGAAAAAACAAACTCGGTTCAGTCTCGGCGCGGGATCAGGCAAGCAGTCGGAGTACGACAGCCATCGCTGCCGATGTTGTCTGAACCCAAGGGAGGTCCAAGATTATTGTGATGACGAACTAAGCCCCCCCCCCCCTCAGAAAGAAAATGCAGAGAGAGAGAGAGATAGAGAGAGAGAGGAGGGAGCGTGGCTGGGGTCGGATCTGGTGGGCGCCCATCTTCCCCATCAGCACCGGGGCTGGCGCGCGTTGCCTGGCTCCGACTCCACCAGCACGGCAGGGACGACATCCCCAGCCTCGCCCCAAGCATCCACGTCGGCGAGCGTTCTGGACGGTGGCCACGACGCCGCGGATGGCTGGCCCCCCTCGACGCCCGTGGACGCTTTGTCTCCATCTGAGGACAGCCGGGACGTAGCCACCGGAGAATCAGTGAAGCGCTGGTGGTGGGAACCGCGAAATTTGCGAAACACGCACCTGGGTTGGCGGGGGCAAAGCAGTCGGCGCAGATCCTCTGGTACTCCTTCGAGCAGCCCACGGGCGGCGGCAGCCCCGCGATCACCATCCACCGTCTCCCTCCTCGCGTCGTCGGCGGCGACTGACACGAGCAGCAGAGTGCCGGATCCGGCTGCCTCCTCCTCCCTGCCGAATCCCCGATGCAGCGGCGCCAGACCGCCGATGGCGCCTGATGGGAGAGCAGCGACGGCGGCGAGCTTGGTGACGGGAGAGGAAGGGAGGAGAGGGTGACGGGAGTGCATCGGCGGCGATGGCTGCAGGAAGCAAAGAAGAGGGAATACCGGCTAGGTTTTCCACCCAATGGCGAAGTGGAGAGAAGGAGACGGCCCCATCCGTTCCCTAGCCACCCATCGCATGCCACACAAGGGCCTAGCACATGAAATACCACATATACCCTCGGCGGGCTGTGAAAATTACAGGCGGTGGCATGATATTTTGACCGCAAAAGATATACACCGGGCGCTTCTCCAACCACGGTCGCTGACAAGGGGGGCCCACCTGCTTGGGGCCCACAGGTCAGCGAGAACAGGTCAAACGGAAGGAGTAACCAATGCGCGAGCTAGGCGGGATCAAACGTGCTACAGGGGGGCGGGATTGGATCGGATGGACGAGATCTTCCAGCGGCTCGATCCGACGGCGGGAATCGCATCAAGCAACTCGATCAGACGGCCAGGAGGCCCAAATCGCTGAGAACGCCCATGTTTCGACCGGATTCGTTTTTCTGGATATCTTTTAGCTAACAGGAGCATGGTGCCTATAATTGATAAGTTAAGGTTGTATGTGAATATGTTTGTTAGGGTATGGGGAGTTTAAGGGTTGTTCAATGGGGAAGCAAAGGTTTGATGATTTGCGCAATGAAATTGTTGTGACACTTTTAACATGATAAAGAAAAACGGCGCAGCAAGACCGCGCCTTTTGCTTCTACTAGTAATTTCACCAAATGTCAGCAGAAAAAGGTCGACATGAGGGTCGCTCCACCGCTATGGTTCTCCGTCAACCTCGCTCCACGCCTGGTGTACCAAACATGCCCTAAATCTCCCAAGTCTCACAAGTCACATCCCTATGCCTGGGCAAAAATTTCCCAACATTTACACTTGCACTGAGACTAAAGTCAGAACAGAGTTAATTAGCAGGAGTTTTAACTTGCAAGCTACCATCTGATCCAATCATAACAACCCCAGCTTTAATCCAACACGCACGTGGGAACGGCGATCGCTTGCAAAGTCAGAACATTTAGCGCAAAGCAGAGCTCAACGCTCTCAATTAACAAAGTCAGCAGAAGGTACAGCGTTTACAGATCGAGCTGATGCATCACATAATGATCCTTCTGACAGCCCAACAGACCAGCTGAAAACACTCCGCTGCGAAATCGTCCGTTCCAAACATCTAGTGCCAACCATTGCACTCTCACTGTTTTTATTGCCTTTCCTTAGTTTTTACCACTGTTTTCGTTTAACATCCCGAGCTAAACTCACAATTACAAGCAACGATGCACAAACAGACCCCGTAATTAACAACTAATCAGTCCCAGAGCTACTGCCATCTGCGGTATATGTATGTGGATCATATAGTTTCAGCTTCCAGGCACACGACCTGCAACCTATATCCGGCACGACCTGATCGACCGATGGCGAGCGTCTCCGCAGTTGCATGTTAGCATCGCCGCCGGCGCTTGAGCTGCTGATCGGCGCCGGCCGTGAAGCACCGGAAGGGGTTCTCCGGGGAGCAGATGTCCGGCACGAACACGGCCGCGGTGTCGGAGGCAGAGCCGTAATGCGGGTCTCCCTGCCAGTGGAGGCCTGAGGCCGTGGGCGGGGAGGGGAGCTCCGGCATGGTCGACCTCGACCAGTGGACTTCCGGCACCTGGCCGAAGAAATCTTGCGCGTTCTGGGTGGCGTTGCCGGAGGACGACGACGACATCGAACGGCGGTTCGGCGAGCTGAGCTTCCCGCTGTCGGCCTGCAAATGAATCAGCGCTGTTAGGTTACTGGACAGTGAACAGGCTAGCTATATACTGGAGCGAGCTGTTCAGGCATAGATAGATCGTTCGGTCACATTTTGTGTGTTCAGATTTCAGAACATGTCAATCGTGAAACACCATGTGTGATGCATGACTTGATTAAGATTACATGACTTGATTAACCTGATCAGCTCAGGCATAGATAGATCGTTCAGTCACTTCAGGTTTTAGGCCGGAAAATTGCCGGTGAAAGTAAGATTACATGACTTGATTAACCTGATCTGACTATGGATCAACGTTCGAGGATGCAGATCAGGTAAATTGCTTGACTCAAGATCATGAGACAGGTTGCCAGAATTACTACTAACTAGAGTAACTGCTAAGTGCTAATACTGTGACTATATTAGTAATTCAAATTTGGTTCTGGGTGAATTAGTACTGACCTTGGACGTGCCATTTTCCGCGAATCCGAAGCCGGAGTTGAACTCGGTGAACCCGAAGAACTCGTCCAGCGGCCAGTCCGGCATGCTCCCGCCAAAAAGGGCCGCGCTCGCCGCCGTGACAGCCACCCGGGGGCTCTTCTTCGGAGGGGCTTTGATTACCTCAGGCTCCGCGGGCCTCAACGCCGGGGTACCGCTGCCGAACTGCTCATCGATGACCGACCAGTCGGGCAAGTTCCCCGTGATGCCGACGTCCGGGCCGGCCGCCCAGTCGATATCTCCGTCGCTGTAGAGCGGCGTCGGGCTCCTCTTTTTGTGGCACATCGGCGGTGGCAGGGGAGCCGACGAGGCGTTGTTGGGCGGTTGCGGCTCGGGCTCCGGCTCTGGTACCGGTTCTTCTTGTTCGTCGGGCTCGAGACCGACCTGGACGCCGGTGAGGAGGAACCTCCGGTGCGCGGAGACGAAGGCGTTGGCGGTGTGCACGGCGACGTCGCAGCTACGGCAGAGCAGCGCGCGGTCCTCCACGCAGAAGAAGTAGGCGTGGCCCTCCTGTCGTAGCAGAAACAGACGACGTACTTGTCAGATTACCGGCCGGGGCAAAAAGATGGGCCAAGATCAGCGGAAGGGCGAGAGAGCAACAAATCCAAGCACCTGGCATATGTCGCAGTTCGGCGCGGACACGGCGGGCGGGTTGGAGGCGGCGGAGAGTAGGGGCAGGCGGTGGTGCTTGCCGGCGAGGCGGTTGGCGGCGTGCACGTCGCGGTCGCAGCGCGCGCAGAGGGCGGCCTCGTCGGCGCAGCAGACCACGCGCGCCTCGGCCGCCTCGCACGCAGAGCAGAGCACCTTCATCGATCGATTGACGATCACTACACGATCATCCGCGTGGAGGGAGGGGAGGGGAGGAGAGGAGAGCGGGGCCTGGCAGTGAGGTTTATGGATGGTGGGAGGGGGGTGGGAAGCGGTGCGGTTTTGTCCCCGCCGGTAGGTGACGCGACGCGCACGAGTTCGTACAGGGCGAGGCGCCGTGCAGTGCGGTGTCGCGTGCGCGTGGCGGACGGGCGGCCGGACGGGTGGGTGGGAGGTGAGGCGAGACTGTTGGCAGCGCGGGATATTTTGATGGACGCCGCGGCCGCGGACGCTGACGCCGGGGCAGAGATCACATGGGACAGAGTGTGACATGGATGGCTGGCGCCCCGGAAGATCGGAATTGACCGGCCGACGAGGGGAGAGGACTCATTCGCTCGGAGGAGTGACCAAGCGCGGCGGGCCCGCGGCCGTGGAGACGTCGCGGCCGGACCCGATTCGCCCACGCGGGCCGTGCCCACCGCTTGACTTCTCCGCTCGCTCTAGACCTCACCGGGCGGCGCGGTTAAAAACCGCTCTACACGGTCGGGTCTCACAGCTCGTGCTCCGGTGAGTGGCTGACCGGTCGCTGTCTCTGCGTCGATCGCCCTCGGTTCATTTTTCTTGTCTTGATGAAACAACAAGAGAAAGACGGCTAACTGCTGCTGGTAACTGACAGGAAGCAAAAATAGAAACGGTGCTCCACGCAACTCCATGGGATAAGCTGAGTAGTAGCATCGTATAATCCTAGATCTTGGGAATCAAAGGGAAGGTGCCTATCTTGGTTGCATCGATGCATTGCGGCTAGCGGGGGACCGGGTGACCACCACGCCGGCCACGGGCTATCCAGATAACCCGGCTGGTCCTACACGGTGCGGCATGGGCATGGGCATGGCCAGCCACTACATGCGCAACTAGCTAGTTTCGGGCCAACTAGCATCCAATAATGCGGCGCCATCCCTCTCGTGGCCCCCATTCCACTTATGGTCCAGTTTTGGGAATTTCCCGGTGCTCATGCAATGCATTTATATATGCATGCATGCATGTTCTAGTATGATATAAGTATTTTTTTTCTTTGTGGGCAGATGATAGCTACGTGGATATATAGATATGTTCTTTTCGCACAAGATATTTAGACAGTTATTTCACCTTTGTGTGAAAATATTGATTTCAAATTCTTTCATTCCTCAAACAAAGGAGTAAAAAATTATTAATTATATTTGTTTTGTGCCCCCAGCCCCCCTCCTTATGAAATAGGAGTATCTAGTAGGCGGACAGAATGTAACCCTGAATAGTTATACTTGTCGTTGTTTTTCGTTTTTTTAATAAATTTGGTTAAACTTCGCACCGTTTGACTCCACACAGAATTTATGTGCCTTCTTTTGTGAGCAATGACGGAATATGTTAGTATATTTATACACAGCTTAGTTCATTCTCAGCCGGTTAGAAAATAACTGTTTTAAATTCTGAGTCAAGGCTAAGAAGTATCTCATATGAACATTGAGGTATCCTTTCTTTGAAAGGGTATAGGGGGCTAATGCCCACCTGAATGAATACCATTCAAGCTGTGAAGCGGCTACATGTTGTGTTCATAAAACATGTAAAAGCCTCCCCACACTGTCCTCTCGAACTGCCATGATGGACCTCGTTGATGACGGTACGTGCAAATCATTAGTGTCGCCAAGGTTACCGTGAGAGCAAGGAACCGGCAATACCATGAGTTTAAGGTGAGCCACACATGTGTTAAGAAATATGCCATGGAGGTAAACACAGTAATGATTATACTTGGTTGTATTATTGAGTTATTAAATGTTCTTTGAATAAATATATATCATTTGTGTTGATTGATAGCGTGACTTGTTTGTGAAACTCTATGCTTCAACGATTATTCCAAAGTAGTTCCTTTTCAGAATTCATATCATGAGACATATGAATACTCCCCCCGTTCCACAATGTAGTGCCTATAGATTTTTTGAGAAGTCAAACTTTGTAAACTTTGACCAAGTTTATAGAGAAAAACATTTATATCTACAATAGCAAAAATATATAATGTGAAACTATATCTTATGATGAATCTAGTGATATATGTTTCGCACTCTAGATGTAAATATTTTTCTCCACAAACTTGGTCAAAGTTTGTGAGGTTTGACTTTTCAAAAAATCTATAGGCACTATATTATGGAACGGAGGGAGTATTACACTAGCACATGTAATGGTTGATGTAACCAACTCTGCCATGAGTTGAAGGTGAGTCACACATGTATTAGAACTATTCCATGGAGGTAAACATAGTAATGATTATATTTCGTTGTATTCGTGAGTTATTAAATGTTGTTTGAATAAATATTTTTTTATTGATAACACGACTTTTTTGTGAGACCCTATGCTTCAATGATTATTACAAAGTAGCCCCTTTTCAGAATTTTTGTGATGAGACATATGAAGATTAGACTAGCACATGTAATGGTTGATGGCTATGTTTTCCCGGTCGTGAACATGAAAATACCGAACCAATGGTGTGAACACATGTTAAGAATATAAGGTTGGACAAACCTAACTTGACACAGAAGGGAAATGCTTTTTAGTTATCTCTTACAATTTGTATATGCGATGTTCTTAGAGCTAAGATTGTCATACATACTTGATGTACATAGACACTTACTTAGGGGTTGCCAAATGCTACGCCGTAATTGGGTAGTTATGAACTTTACTTTCTTGATGAAATTTTTCCGTCTCTATAATGAGAGAGATATCTCTCGGGCCTCAAGTGATCGTTCTAAAAATGCATGGCCATGCTACTTAAGGTTAAATATTTAACATAATAAATGATTTTGAGTCCCACGATCAATAAAGAAAGGTAGAGCTTTGAAAGTGCATTTAGTCCCCTGAGTGTCTTTTGGTGTCGATGAGTAGGATCAGCTGGAGTAATGTGTTTATCAATTTATCCGCATAAGATTGATCATGTTTCATGGGAAGGGTGGTGGAAAATAGCCCCTCCCTATTCAAAAAGGGAAAAGTTGTTGGTTTTGATCAAGATACTCCATAGATTTTTGGTTATTTGAGTCCTAGGAAAAGTCACACTATTAAGAGGGGTCGATGGTTCAAGTGTGTGGGTCACATAGTCATTTTGCATAATTCCTACCATCAACTAGGAACACTATGAAGATGTGATGAACGGTTATGGTCAGATCGTTACCGACTTTGATTTGCAGCAGAAGCAGACGAGTCAGTGTAGATCGTACTTGAAGTCCCTCAAACCATAGATGAACGACCCCGCGAACCACCCATGAACAGTCTCTCGGACGGAAGACCGAAAGCACGGCCTCTCTACGAGTTGCAAGCGTATGGTCTTCATGATCCGCAGCGCTTTGCTGTCCAGAGCTAATCGTTGCTGGGGAATTAGAGGGAGGAGATTAGAACCACATTGGGCTTCTAATTATGAGAATTAGAGGATCTAGGTCTAGCCCTAATTGATCAACTAGGACCAACTAGAACTAGAACTAAAACACTAGAGGAGGCTACAAAACTTGTGTATTCAAAAGTGCCCAAAGCCTCTGGTATATATAGGGTAAGAGGGGAGGAGGGGCTACCACACAAGGAGGGAAAACCACCTCCTTGGTGTGCTGCCTTGGGGGGAGGAGTTCTCCCACACTCCAATTCGGCCTCCCCTGGTGGAAAATGGGGCGCCTCCCCTACATGGGCCAAGGTGGCCCAATTCTCCTTCCACCACTTGGCCTTTTAAGGCCCGTTGGTATTAAATTAAATATAAAGCCTCATAATAATTATTAGAGCCTTTTATTATTAATTTAACATCATCGAAAATATTTTCCACCTATATATTATTTACCGGCAATACCCGGTATTGTGTGATAAACTTCAGACCCATCCGGTGACCCCGGAATGCTTCCGGTTCCTCTCGAAACTATTTCGAATATCAGTAAAACTATTCCACAAATATATTCTCATTATTCCCGTCCTACTAAAACTGAGCAGATCGTTATTACCATAAGCTTGTGACCCAGTAGGTTCGGTGAAAACATAGACATGAATGAAACCTCTTCGTTCAATGACCGATAGCGGAACCGTGGACGTCCGTATCGGTCCCTATGAGTACCCGAATGTCATTCGAGTGAACCTTTGTTTATCATGTGATGTTACCTTTGCTTCGGGATACTTTACAAAACCGAAGGTGAGATGAATTGGTATTCTATTGAGTAATCAACATGCTCACTATACCGGTCTCCTTGTTATTAGTTTTGCTCTTCTTTCTCGTTGACGTGTTCTGGCATCCCCGTGACCTAGTCACATGTGTCTGGCTAGATGATGATGGATGCCGTCAAACCGAGAGGGCCCTAAGAATATCTCTCCATTGTCGGAGGAACAAATCACACTCTTGAGTTATCTAGTCCCTTGTGAAACTTTCTGATGAACCTGTAAGTTGTCGTTATGATCACCTACTTACAGATGATATTCGAGCGACCTTAAAGTCCATCGTACGTACGAAGTCACTGAGATACTCTCATGATCTAAGGAAATAAATCACATGTTAACACTCGGTGTTATAATGATTGACTTATGACGGTTGCATCTCAAAGTATAACAAACAAGTTTGGGTCGATTCAATCCAATCGTTCTTCTAATGTCATATTCTCAATGTTGTTTTGAGACTATCGTTACACTTAACAATATCCCAAGATCTGAAAAACATTATCACAAACAACACTTGAGCTAGTCTTAGAGGCGAGACTAGGAATCATATTTTACAGTTTACCATTCCACACGTGCATATGAGTTTTCCACTAAATCACATATTCCAGGATCATAGCAGTTATAGCATAGAATATAAATTCTTAATTATAAACATGGAAATATAATAATACAATATTATTGCTTCTAGGACATATTTTCAACACTTAATCATTAGGTTAAGGAGTGAGATGGGTCTAAAGTCAGTGTTACTTTGAGGGTTATCTGTTTTGGGTATCAAATTGGTAAGTTATCCATTGATAGACTATAAATTAATCCTTCCATGGTAGACATCAGTGGGATCATAAAAAATCTTTGGCAATTAAGCCCTAGCAGCTTTGATGAAAAGCTCCATTAAATCCATCAGAACAGGTGCCTGTAGGCATTTTTTGAATAACATCATAATTTTCTGCTTTTGAGAATGGTTCCTCTAGCTCTAGTAAATGTTCATTGGCTTTCAACAAGCGGAGTAGATGAAAGAAAACTAAGGTATAGCTAGTGGTGCCAAGTCTTTTTTTTTCAAATCTCTCCAAATAATAACAACTTTAGTTGTTCTTGCTGGTTCTGATCCTTCAACATAGAAATTTGGTTCTATAAATATTTTTATAGTGGTTTGGCTTCGATATTTTTGTATTTCCATCCCCAAACATAACCCATCTCATTTGTTGCTATTTTTTCGTTTAAGTACTTTGGTAAGCAAGCAAGTTTTGCCCAGATGCTTCTCAAGAATATACCTTCCATATTCTACTCTTCTTTGCTAAGGGGTTTGTATTCCTGCAAAATTTTCATAAGACCGGCTCATTCAAAATTTTAATGTATTGAGCTAAATTAGTGATGCTCTTGGACCAAATTTTTAGTCCCTTCCCCATTCTCTTTAATTTGGTGTGACTCTTATAGCACTATTATTAGCTCGCACATCTTAATCTCAATTTTTTGAAATCACATGTTTGAATTCTGGGATTTGTAACCAAACGTTTCAAATCTAAAAATGTTACTTTTTGAATGTTGGTGCACACCTAAATGATGCATGGAACATGGTCAAAAATTGGTTTTACAATATCGTTCATGCTAGTGTTAGGATGATTTAAAGTCCATGATTCTGAAGAGAAGCAACAATCAAGTTTTTCAAGTAAATGTGCCTCTTGCATATTACTCCATGTATAACCTTTGTCATTTGTTGGTATTTCGACCAGCCCTAGTGCCCTGATAGAGGCATTGAAGTTCAACATATCTTGCAGATTCCCCCGGGTCTATTTCTGGTTTTAGGGTATCTCATATAGTTGAAATCACCCACCACTAAAACAAAGTCATCGGGCATTTTAAATGTTTTGAAACCAATCAATAAATTCAACACTTCCATTAGGTTGACAAGGCCCATAAACATTTGTTAGAATCCAAGAGCTTCTCTTTAGACATGATGTGAATTTTATTAGGACGACATAATCATTTTCTGAAAGTTTGCCCCCTCCCCGCTAAAAAGGGTTTCATTCTAGGACACCAACAGTCCTCCAGAAGCACCAATGGAGGGAATATATTGAAATTTATTTATTCTCCTTGGATAGAACTTAATAAGAAGTGTAGAATCAATGTTTTCTCCTTTTGTTTCTTGTAAACAAATGGTATTACATCAAGATTCCTCAATTTTGTTAGACAAGGAAAACTGCTTTGCTTTGTCATTCAAACCCTAATGTTCCAATTAAGTATCCTCCATTGTCTCTCCATTGGAATGGCGATATGAAGTAGGAAACCTCACTGCAAGCTTCCAAGAGACTGGCCAGCATAAGTACCATCACATAAAAACACAGGTCAAATAGAATCCATTCATTCCCAAAGCAGACAAAGACACCGTTCAAGTTCCTTCCAAGTATTCGAGGTTCTAAAAAAGCACACCACTTAATAGCTAGATTTGTAGCAACTTTCCGAAATGAGATCATGCTTATTTTTGGCATAAATTTCACCTTTGTATAGTAGCCAAGTCCTTCATTTCTCTGAATATTGGCACCCCACACGTTCTCCTTCTTTTTTGTGCCCCAGTCTTGAAGATTTATTTAGTGGAGTTCTTTTGGGGTACATTGCAGAAGGTAGTGTTGATATTTTTGACAATTTTTCCATTAGGATTAGGTGGGTCAGCATTCATTTCTTTTGAAACCCTTATTCAAATCCTGCAATCTAGTACTTCTTACTAGGGTCTCAACAAAAAGAGTTTTTTTCTTTCCTTGCAAAAGTTTTGTTTATCATCCGTGTTTTATATATGCATATGTAGTCGACGATGATACAATTCTACGCTGGTGGAGGAGTGGCCTTGATATGGAAAAACATTAGGCTGAGTGTGGTATAGCAGTGGATTATTATAATCCCGTTAGTCTAGACACTTTTTATAGTATATAAATTATTGTAGTGTTTGTGTAATAAGTCATTTTAATGGTTAATTTTCTCCAGGAAATAATAGATAAAATGACACATCACAATTTAGCAACCACAAACTAAGTCATGTAACCTGAAAATTATAGTATTAAGTAATACTCATATCTCACTTTTTAGAAAAGGAGGATGACCCCGCCTCTGAATCTGGGCGATGCATGCGACCATTTTATTGATTATTCTCGAGGATCTTACAAAGCAGTACAACAATATGCCTGAATCCGCCATCTTGGTAACATTTGCCGCTACTTCAATTCATATGATGAAGGGGTGCAAGCTGGGCCAAATACCCAGACCTCTCACCTAAGCCTAACATCTAAAGCCGGAGGCCCTGACCGAGCCACATACCGGGTCCGGGGCACAAACCGGTCCGACGCACTTCACATGTGTCGTCGCCATTATCTTCCATTGGTCCATCTTCAGAGCAGATTGAGGTGCCAACCTTGGCAGGTGCCTCCGCCATCGACGCCACCATGACGCCAAACGACGACCTCCACCTACGCGAGTCGATCTCCAAGCAACGGACGCAGATCCATGCTAGGATAGGGCCGCACAACAGCCATCGCCCACTACCCACAAGCGCCACCCAGCCCCAAGGTTCCCAAAGCGGCGCCTTCAAGAAGGGAACAATGCCGTGAGCGCCGTTGCCGCCCAACAAAGTTAGGGCTTTCGTCCGGAAGACCTAGGGGAAGGGGAAGTAAGGGGATCAGTCCATACCGATGCCTCCAAGGAGGGGAACGACGCCCTCAAGCGTCGCCGTCAACGCGGACGGTCATGGCTGGGATTTTTTTTAAAACTATGATGATTTTTATAGCAAATTCGGAAACTATACATTCTAATGAAGAAAAATCAAAACTATCACCCCGTCGGCCTCCTGTAGGCCGAAAAGGGACTTTTCGGCCTACCGTTGGCCAAAGAGTGACTTTTCGGCCAACCTTTGGCCAAAAAGTACTTTTTCAACAGTTACAAAGAGTCCCTCTTGACCCTCTACTTTTTAAAAATTCATATCAAATAGGATTTTTAGTATTTTAATTTGATTCTTTTGCATTAGATTAGAAATTTTATGAAGTTTCTGTAGATATCAGGTTTGACTAGATTTGAAACTTTGAATTTGAATTTTCATGAATTTTCTCAAATCACTAAATTGCCTATAATTTGAGCTAGGAGTATTCTTTTAGATGATTCTTTTTGCTACTGGTTCTTTGTGACTTTGTTTATCAGTAGTAATTAATTGGTGAATTTTAGGATTATTTAAAATTAGGTTTTTATGAAAACAGTTCCATTTAAGTGTTTTATAGGTTTTATGCAATTTCTTTTAATTTTAATTGCTTTAAAAAATTTTCTTTAGTTTTTTTGACCTATTCTTTTTGTTTCTGTTTAGTTATCAGTAGATATTTTATTTGTAGTATTTCTTTTTGTATTTTATTTCTTTTATCCTACTAGAAAACTTGTTTTGAGCTTCATAGGAGTTTATATTTAGAAGTGCCTTGTAAATCCTGTACGACCATTGACGTTTTATACATGAAAAAAAAATACTTTCCCATAATCTTTTTCCCTGCATTTTCTTTGCCACCATTTTATTTCCCGCCATTCTCTCCCGCCACACTAAGGAGTCTTTGCATCGACGAAGGATGACGATGATGCCTTCATGTGGAGTGTGAAACATCGTGTGAGAGAAGTCATAAGTGTGAAACACTCTCCGATGATGATGACGAAGCTGCCAACACTTATGACTTCTCTCAGACGGTGCTTCACACTCCACCAAAGAAAGACCGACGCAGGAGACATGCAAGTGTCGACGATGTTATCTACGATCGTGGACACCATGAGGCTCATTTTATAAGTTGAGAAGTGAAGATGGCGAGAAAGAAGATGGCGGGAAAGAAGATGGCGGGAGAGAATGACGGGAAAGAAAATGGAGGGAGAGAATGGCGGGAAATAAAATGGCGGGAGAAAATGGAAGGAGAAAATGTCGTAAAAACCTAATTTTAAATAATCCTAAAATTCACCAATTAATTACTACTGATAAACAAAGTCACAAAGAACCAGTAGCAAAAAGAATCATCTAAAAAGAATACTCCTAGCTCAAATTATAGGCAATTTAGTGATTTGAGAAAATTCATGAAAATTCAAATTCAAAGTTTCAAATCTAGTCAAACCTGATATCTACAGAAACTTCATAAAATTTCTAATCTAATGCAAAAAAGAATCAAATTAAAATACTAAAAATCCTATTTGATATGAATTTTTAAAAAGTAGAGGGTCAAGAGGGACTTCTTAACCTGTCATTAAAAGATTTTTTGGCCAAAGGTCGAAAGTACTTTTTACCAACCAGAAGTCGAAACCTTTTCGCCTGCTGCGAGGTCGACGGGTGATAGTTTTGATTTTTCTCCATTAGGATATATAGTTTCCGAATTTGCTATAAAAATCATCATAGTTTCAAAAAAAAATCCATGGCTGGCCAGGGATTTCGCCCGAACTAGATCCCCGCCACCACCAGCGCCTCCTGTACAGAACCGGCGACCCAAGGAAGCGCGGCCCGATGAGGATGGCCCGCACGCCGAACAAGGGAGGAGGGGAGGCGCCAGATCTCGCGCACCGACCACCGCAGAAACCCCTGCCGGCCGCCAACGACCATCGGATCCCGCTGCCCACGCGGCCGGGACGCCAGATCCATCGCCCGCACGGTTGCTACCTATATCGTATATTTTCTCTTCCTCAAATAATTGAGGACCTGGGCCAACTCTCCCTCGATCAGTTAACTGAGCTAACTGAGCCAAATGATGCACTATGCCACTACTGTGTTGACTGTTCTCTCCATACTCAGCAAGCTACCGAATGAACCTTGATTGCCCTTGACTCCTTGTTGCAATCTAATCTCCTTCCTGTGTTCTCCTATAGTGAGGTGGTTGCTCGATCCCCTTCTGTATCTGGTTCTATCATGTCCATCTCTGTAACGAAAAATTAGCACGCTCGCAAACACGCACATACGTGGAAACATCGGGGCTGAGCTGGATAACTGGAGGCATCCAGGCAGGCCCCAAGAAGATCTGACGAAGAGAGAGGAGAAAACAACCCAGGTTCATGTACGGCTGCATACACCGCATGTGTCCGTCGTCCGGAAGCGTGTAGAGATGAGAGCCCACACGCGTGTCGCTCTCCAGACTCCGACGGCCGGCCCAGGAGCGAATGAGCTGAGCGACGCCCACCGCGGCCAGCTACCCCGTACCGCGCGAGTACTAGTAATCCACCAGCGTTGCCACCGCGGTGGCCGCGTCAGGATCGATCGACGGAACTGGAGGCCAGCAGCAGCAGCGCGCGTACGTGCACGCTGCCACCGGATCCGCCAACCTGGGTGGTGATGGGTGTGGGCAGAGTGAGTGATAACGCAACGTAACCGGATATGATACGGTGATAATAGGCGGGCTGGTAGATCCCGTGCCCGATCGACTGTCGTCACAGCTGACGAGCCGCTCGCGTGTGCTTTGCCTGCTCCTGAATCTCCAGATAGGGACGGGGGAATCTCTCTATATAGAGCTACTTAGGCAAACTTCATCGTGCGATCCTATCCTGTCCGCCCCCGTCCGTTTGGAGTAAAAGAGACAAACGAGACGGCCAGCTGCTGGCGTAAATGGACTTTGTTCGCTGATCCATCCCGCCCAAGTTTGCGCCGGTTTTGGGTGAAACGGATAAGCATGGACGGGCGGGACACGCGCTTGTCCTCCCCGCCCGCCTTTGTCGGTGGGAGAAACCAAAACCCCACGCCCATTTGACGCCATTTGCCCCAAACCTCCCACGTCCCTCCCGCCGCCTCTCTCACGTTCCATGGCCGACGCCCGCCGAAGTTCCGGCTGGCGTCGACCCGCCCATAAGGTGAAGAAGAAGGCGTCAAGGAAGCCGCGGACGGAGTGCACGCCGGAGGAGATCGCCAAGTTGGACGCGGAATCGGCGAAGAGGAGGGAACAGAGAGCGGTCGTCAAGGTCAATGCAATTAAGTTCGCCGCCAAAGACGAGGCTGAGGCCGCGCAAGAAGGTCAGCGCCGACGAGAAGGAGGACCTCGTCAACAAAGCGCGACGCCATCCTCATGCTTGGCATGGGCCGTCTGCCGGGTTCCTCGGCTGGCCGTCGGCCGCGAGCACATGCTCGCTTGGTCGCCTGCTCTACGACCGGTCGGCCGACGTCGCGTGCCGCCCATGTCGACCGGCTTTCCTCCGCCAAGGCACGACGCAGCGACCGTTCTCGGCATCGCCGACATGGGCTTATTCGCGCCCACACGCGCCCCGGTCATCGACCTCAACGTCACGCTGGGTCTAGCGGTGGCGGCCGTCTGTCGAGATGCTAAGAAAGCGAGCACGGGCACCGTTCACGGGCACCATGCCGGCCCCGCGTCTTGTTTGACGAATGCCAACCCCAACGCCGGTGATCGGCGACCCCTTCTACAACCGCTACATGGAGGACGTGATCTTCGAGGGTGGGCATGGCCGCGTTTCACGACCGAGGAGACCCAAAGTCGATGGATGGCTACCGATTACGTCCCCGATGAAGAGGCCGACGACCGTGCTGACTACGACCATGGTGACTCGTGGCATGAAGACAATGACATCTATGTCGAAGGTGATGAAGAAGAAGAAAAAGGCATTGGTGCCGCCCGCCCGCTGGGCCGCCGACAGTGTGCCGGCGAGAAAGACATTCATTTCTGGAGGTCGGCTGTGTTGCCGGCAAGTACAACTATTTATTTTGGAGGCTGGCTGTGTTGCCGGCCGCTGGCTGATGCCGGCGATGGACGTGTAGGTCGCTGGCTCTGTTGCCGGCGTGATGAACAGGGGCCGCTGGCTTGAACTAGGGTTTGACATTTGAAACGTAGCTTTTAGTTTTTTAAGTAGACGCGGACAGGATGGGGCAAATGGATGCAGCCACGCGTTGGGCGCACGGCCACCGTATCCCAGAACACGCCCAAACACGATCCCAAATCCCTACCCAAACGGATAAAATCCGGATAAAATGAACGTCCGTTTGGGGTCACACGGTGAAGTTGGCCTTACGGTCGGACTATCACCGGGGTACATGTGTGGAGCTGAGGGAGTTGGAATTTTTGGGCGTGGAGTGAAGTTTACTGCGCCTTTTGGTAGATCGGCCGTACTGGAGAAGCAGAGAAGAATATGTCGACAGACAAGGCGGATTGAAAGTACTACGTATATTGACGTCTCAACCGATAGTACGAGCGTAACTTTTGTTGAGAATCACCTGTCAGAGACGCTACCTCTCTTTTCTTGTCTGAGCTTCAGAGTCACAACTTTCCTGTGGAACAATCGTAGACACGGGTGTGTGTGGTCAAGGTCAGGACTCGGGACTGTGTGGTCAATCTTTTTCTTTTTGAGGGGACTGTGCGGCAATCGAAACAACGAAGACGATCGGCTACGTAAAGATGCGGTGCCACGCGACCCGAACGTACAAAGTTTCATGGTCATGTCCAGAGGTGGTGGCCTATCTACTCATGGGTCACAAGATGTAGCCCAGTTGCTTCAAACTGTGGCAAGCCCATGTAGCTAGAAATTTCGTCCGTCCAGGGGGAGTGCTCTTTGGAAGGAGTACCTCTCAATTCATTTGAGGTCGCCATGCCCCGAGCAAAATTAGGGATGCTCTATGTTTCGCATTAAACGAGATAGGAGCAAACCATCCCTGAAGGGAGCCGTCACTTGGGCCGGCCCACGCGCGCGGGCACCAGCCTTATTTTGTTTTTTTCATGTTCTTTGGTTTCTTTTTTTACTTTTGTTTATACTTTAAAATATTGTAAATATATATTAAAAAAACACTCTTCAAAAACACATTTGAAAAATATTGAACAACTATTTGAAATTTTGATAAAGAATTAGAAAAATGATGAACACGTAATTAAAAAATGTTGAATAAGTATCTTAAATGTTGATCAAGTATTTGAAAAAGTTGAATAAGTATTGAAAAATATTGAATGAGTATTTGAAAAATCTTGAATAAGTATTGAAAAAATATTGAATGAGTATTTGACAAATGTTGGACAAGTATTAAAAAATGTTGAATAAGTATTGAAGTGTTGGGCAATTATTTGAAAAATGTTGAATAGAGTTCGGACAGCGTTGAACATATATACAAAAAATATTGATCACTTATTAAAAAAATGTTTTTGACATATATGATAATGTAGACTGAAAACAAAAACAAACATAAGAAAAAAACAAAAAATGGAGAAGAAAAAGTAAACCAAACCAAAAATGGAGAAGAAAAAAGAAAACCAAACAAGTATTTCAAAAAAGTTGAACAAGTATTTTAAAAAATGTTTATATGTATATAAGAATATAGAAAGAAAAACAAAAAGAAACAAAGAAAAACCAAAAAATGAAAACCAAAAAAGAAACAAATTAAACCAAAGGAAAAGGAAAATGAAAAAAAAAATGAAGACATAAATGACTCGCTTCAATTAGGGTGCGCCTTACCAAGTGGTCAGCTTGGTAAGCTATCAACAAAAAATTGCAATCAAAAATTAAGGTGCGCCCTACATAATGTACAGTCGATTGTAGTGCAGGGGTTTGTAGCGCATAGATGAAAGAAGGAGATCCCAGGATCTAGCCTCGCCGAGGGCATTGATTTTTTACTCTTTTTTTTTTTGAAAAAAAGAGCTAACGGGCCAGCCCATTACTGTAGTCTTTAGCTGCGAGAGGTCTCGTAACGTCTCGCTAAAGCGAGAAATAGTCGCTGCGGCAAAATTGAACTACACAATGGTTGAGACTGAGCAATTCTGCAATAACGTCGCCCAGCTCAAAAAGAAAAAAACTGCAGTGGCGTCGCCCAACTCAAAATAAAAATAAAAATACTACAGTGGCGTCATCGATCAGAAGAAAAGCTGGCAACCATCAGATTTTTCTAAAGACCAACTAATTTAACATTGGCAGTTAATTAGCCATCATGTCAGGGGTGTAATGCATTTCTTAAGTCCGAACGATCATTGTAGTCTGTCGTGCCAGCATGAACAAAATTTTTAACCGAAAACCGTAGAACAATCGTTCTACGGTAATTATATATTAATAATAACAAAAACAGAAAATGTCCAAGTATGTTACAAAAAATCAGCCAATGCCAGCTCGTGGGAAACCTATCATCAGAATTTAATTGAGAGTTTCTTTAAAGCTTGTTAATAAGTTTGAATATTTTATTTAATCCTGTGCTTGACAAGGAGCAAGTCTGCTTGAGTGATCCTTTCCATGTGTAGAAGATTTCCAGTAGAAAAATATCTTGTATCTTAGCATGGTAGAGTTCTTCTAGAGCTTCTTGAAAATTGGTGCAGGTTGTTTTGTTGTGGTGAAGTCGGAGCTGCGGCGGCGGGGCCCCAGTGGCGACGATGACAGGCAGCAGGTGGTCTGTTCGGTGGTCTTCCATGGCGCCAACCTTGCATAGTTCTCCTTTGGAGCTAACTTTCAGAGTCGGAGCTATGCTGTCCTTGGAGCGGGTGGCTAAGTTTGGTGCGGGGCTTCTTGTGTTTCACACAGCCTCTATGGTGTGGGCTGGGTTGGCACTTGTCTTTGGAGAAGTCGGGGTCGCTTGCTCAAAGATTAGGGAGGGCGATGACGCCTGTTGGGGAGAAGTGATGACAATGACACCGGTGTGTGATGTTGACGAGACCCTCTATGTGAGGTGTGTGTGGTATTATGTGTGTGCCGCTCAGCGGTTTGTGACGGTTTTCGCCCGGTTTTCCGTTTATTAACCGGACAACTCTTCTGCATTATTAATAAGATGAGGCAAAGCTTTTGCCTCCGTTTAAAAAAAAAAAATTGGTGCAGCGTCTTCTCCCGTGGTGAACCTCTTATAGAGCTTTATGGAGGAGAAAAGATTGCCCCATGGGTATTTCCAGCTGTCATGGGCATCTGATAGTTGAATTGACGGGCAAGTGTTTTGAATGTTCTGCAGCTAATGAAAAGTTGCCTCTACCTCGTTATTGATTATATTTCTAAAACATGGGCCAATACTCGTACGCATCAGATCACCGCATGCCATATCTGGTTCTAACTACGTGCGTGCATGGTATTTTTTTCTGGAGGGGAAATGTTGCCACTTTATTCGATGTTTAAGGCACCCTCGAACGTGATCTCCGAGCTAACACATTCAGAAGACACATGGAGCTAAATTTTACCTAAAGATTTCAAGCAACCCTCCATGGCTAGCTAGAACATGTGCAATGTTGTTTGCAGAATGTCGCATCCAAATAACCCTAAACCCCCAAAAAGACCTGAGTAACTCTTTTATCTCCTCAGCCAATTGCTCATTGGCCGAGAAACCCTTCTCCTCATTCATAAGCTTCCTCGCCACCACTTGTGAACACGTCTCCAGAATGATCCTCGGAATACTTAGTTCGTTTGCCAAAGAAAGGGCCTCGCGCCGCGTGCATATGGATCGGACCCGGCAAGGATCAGAGGGACACGGACAGTATTTGAGGCCGTTGCGCACTGTAGAGAGAATATTTGGTGCAACTCATTGTATTCCATGGAGTAGATTACATTATATACACAGGATATCTTGCGTGACAAGGTAACTAATCCTACCATATCTCTAGGAGTTAGCTATACAAGGCTAGAGAAGATAAGATTAGAAATACAAGATATGTCACGTTCAACACCCCCCGCAGTCGAAGCGTCGGCGTCGGCGATGCAAAGACTGGAACAAACCTCCTGGAATGCAGCGGTTGGAAGCCCCTTGGTCATAATGTCGGCAAACTGCTGGGTGGTTGGTACATGAAGAACACGAAGCTGACCCAACTGTACCTTCTCGCGGATGAAGTGAACATAAAGTTCAATGTGCTTGGTGCGCTTGTGCTGCACTGGGTTGGCTGCGAGATAGGTGGCCGAAACATTATCACAGTAAACCACCATGGCTTCCGGATGGAAACCCGAAGTTCACCAAGTAACTGACGGAGCCAACATGTCTCGACAACAACATTGGCAATGGCACGGTACTCGGCCTCGGCACTCGAGCGGGAGACGGTGGGCTGCCGCTTGGAGGACCAAGATATGAGAGAGTCACCGAAGAAGACACAGTATCCTGATGTGGACCGTCGAGTGTCGGGACAGCCAGCCCAATCCGCATCAGTGTAAGCAAGCAGCTCGGTGGAGGGAGAAGCACGAAGACGAAGACCGAATGTCGGTGTGCCACGAATATATCGAAGAATGCGCTTGACCAAGGACCAGTGAACATCACGGGGCGAGTGCATATGCAAGCAAACCTGCTGACTCGCAAACCGAATGTCCGGTTTGGTGAGCGTGAGGTATCAAGAGCACCAACAATATTGCGGTATAGAGCGGCATCCATAGCAGGTTGCCCAAAGAAGTGGCGAAAGTCGGCTTGGCCTCGGCAGGAGTGGCGGCAGCTTGCAATCGGTCATACCAAAGACGATTCAGAGATCAAGAACATAATCGTCCTTGATGGAGAAAGAATCCGGAGGCATCACGTCGCACATTAATGCCGAGGAAGAAGTGCAAGGCGCCCAAATCCTTCGGCGAAACTCAGAACCAAAGGCGACCGATGATGTCGCCAAGTATGTCCACGGAAGAGGCGGTGATGACAATGTCGTCAACATACAAGAGAAGCATGGCGACATGATCAGCTCGATGAAGCACAAATAGTGACGTGTCCGAGGTGGTGCTGCGAAACCCAAGGGCAGTGAGAAATGCTGCAATGCGGTGATACCAAGCTCGAGGCTACCGGACCATAGAGAGACCGTGAGAGCAAGCAAACATCATCAGGCCGAGTGGGATCAACAAAACCAGTGGGCTGGCGACATAGAACACGCCTCTGGAGATGACCATAAAGAAATGCGTTGTTGATGTCGAGCTGATGAACCGCCAATGACGAGATGCAGCAAGCTGAAGAACGACGCGTATCGTGGCGGGTTTGACAACCGGAGAAAAAGTCTCCAAGAAATCAACGCCGACACGTTGCGCAAAGCCACGAACAACCCAGCGGGCCTTGTACCTGTCCAAAGAGCCATCCGGAAGAAACTTGTGCCGAAATACCCACTTGCCAGTAATAATGTTGGCACCAGGGGGACGGGGAACTAGCGTCCAGGTCCGGTTGGCGACGAGGGCATCATACTCAGAGCGCATGGCGGCAAGCCAATGCGGGTCATTCAATGCAGAGCGCACCGAGCGCGGCACGGGGGAGACGACCGTGACACTGAGGTTGTGATAGCGAGGGTTCGGCTAACGGATCCCGTCCTTGGCGCGTGTCACCATGGAATGATGAGGCGGCGGGGGTGGTGGCCTAGGCTGCCATCGAGGCGGAGCCACATCCTCGGGAACATCCGATGACGAGGCGGCAGGCAAAGCCGGAGATGGGACCGCCGATGATGACGGCGTGACCGCGGTCGAGACGGTGGGTGATGAAGGCGACGAGGCCGCAGGTGGCGATGACGAAACTGCGGGCAAGGCCACGCTTGGCGGCGTCGACGGCGACGTAATATCGGCGAGGCCGCAGGTGGCTGTACCAATAGCGGCGACGGAGCTGCGGACGAGGCCGCGGGTGACCGCGAAGACGACGGCAATGAGGCCGCGGATGGAGCCGCGGCTGGCGGAGTGACCGCAGGGGGCAGGGAGGCCGCGGGACGCATGGGTGACACCGACCGAGGCAAGGCCGGCTCCTCCTGAGCCGGCGAGAGAGATGTTGGAAATATGCCCTAGAGGCAATAATAAAAGGGTTATTATTATATTTCCTTGTTCGTGATAATTGTCTTTTATTCATGCTATAATTGTATTATCCGGAAATCGTAATACACGTGTGAATACTTAGACCACAACATGTCCCTAGCGAGCCTCTAGTTGACTAGCTCGTTGATCAACAGATAGTCATGGTTTCCTGACTATGGACACTGGATGTCGTTGATAACGGGATCACATCATTAGGAGAATGATGTGATGGACAAGACCCAATCCTAAGCATAGCACAAGATCGTGTAGTTCGTTTTGCTAGAGCTTTTCCTTAGACCATGAGATCGTGTAACTCCCGGATACCGTAGGAGTGCTTTGGGTGTACCAAACGTCACAACATAACTGGGTGACTATAAAGGTGCACTACAGGTATCTCCGAAAGTGTCTGTTGGGTTGACACGGATCGAGACTGGGATTTGTCACTCCGTATTACGGAGAGGTATCACTGGGCCCACTCGGTAGTGCATCATCATAATGAGCTCAATATGACCAAGTGTCTGGTCACGAGATCATGCATTACGGTACGAGTAAAGTGACTTGCCGGTAACGAGATTGAACGAGATATTGGGATACCGACGATCGAATCTCGGGCAAGCAACATACCGTCTGACAAAGGGAATAGTATACGGGGTTGCTTGAATCCTCGACATCGTGGTTCATCCGATGACATCATCGAGGAGCATGTGGGAGCTGTACGCCCAATATGCGACCCTATCCAAAAGGAACTCGAAGGTCCCACCAAGGATAGACCCGCATATTGAAACGCTTTTGCAAGGTGGATATCATTACATCAACATTACATAATAGATGGGGATACATACATAAGGCATACAATGTCACACGAATACAACAATACATCATCCATAAGATCAACATCCGACTACCGATGGAACACAAACGAAACTCAAACGACATCCACCGTGCTAGCTCAGGCTGCCGACCTGGAACCTATCCCCTGATCGAAGAAGAAGCAGAAGAAGAACTCCAAACAAGCAAACATCGCTCTCGCGTCATGATCATCGCATAACCTGTACCTGCAACTGTTGTAGTAGTAATCTGTGAGCCACGAGGACTTAGCAATCCCATTACCATGGGTATCAAGACTAGCAAAGCTTAATGGGAAAGGAAGGGGTAAAGTGGTGAGGTTGCAGCAGCGACTAAACATATATAGTGGCTAACATACGCAAATGAGAGCGAGAAGAGAAACAAAGAAACGGTCGTCAACTAGTAATGATCAAGAAGTGATCCTGAACTCCTACTTACGCCAGACATAACCCAGAAACCGTGTTCTCCTCTCGAACAACCCGAAAAGAGACACTCACGGTTACGCACACGGTTGGTGTATTTTAGAAGAGTTTACTTCAAGTTTACTACAACCGGATATTAACAAATTCCCATCTGCCACATAACTGCGGGCACGGCTCTCGAAAGTTTATACCTGCAGGGTGTTCCAACTTAGCCCATGATAAACTCTCGCGATCAACGAAGGATATTCCTTCTCCCCGGGAAGACCCGATCAGTCTCGGAATCCCGGCTACAAGACATTTCGACAGTAATAAAACAAGACCAGCAAGACCGCCCGATGCGCCGATAATCCCGATAGGAGCTGCACATATCTCGTTCTCAGGACAACACCAGATGAGCAATACGTACGACAACCGACGATACCCCAAGTTGCCTAGGGGCGGCACCGCAAGTGGCTCTGGTTTGGACCAACAGTTAGACAAGCATTGGCCCGGGGGGGCTGAATAAGGATGACCCTTGGGTTAATTACTCCCAAGGGAAAGTAGGTGGTGGTGAGGCAAATGGTAAAACCAAGGTTGGGCCTTGCTGGAGGAGTCTTATTCAAAGCGAACTGTCAAGGGGGTCCCATAAATCACCCAACCGCGTTAGGGACGCAAAATCTGGGAACATAATACCGATATGACGGAAACTAGGCGGCAAGAGTGGAACAAAACACTGTGCATAAGGCCGAGCCTTCCACCCTTTACCAAGTATATAGATGCATTAATAATATAAGAGATATTGTGATATCCCAACATAAACATAATCCAACATGGAGCAATCTTCATCTTCACCTGCAACTAGCAACGCTATAAGAGGGGCTGAGCAAAAGTGGTAACATAGCCAAACAACAGTTTGCTAGGAAGGGTAACAAAGGTTAGAGGTTCATGCAATTTGGGAGGCTTGAGCAGCAAGTGGTAGGTAATGCAGCATAGCGATAGAACGGAGCAACTAGCATAGCAATGATAGTAATGAGATCCAAGGTGACAGATCATCTTGCCCGAAATCCCGCTTAGGAAGAAGAACGAGTCCATGAAGAAGATGAAGCCACGAAGACGAACCAAGCGTAGATGAACGAATCCTCACGATCGCAACGAAACGGGAACTATCGAGAAGAAGCACACAACAAGGTAAACACACCACACATGAACATGACATGATGCACAAACAAGCATGATGCATGACCAAGATACATGAAGCTACTCATGGCAAGAGATGATGCAAACAAGAGCAACACATCAAGGCAAGTTTAAATGAGGCCGGAAACAACATATAACAATTCCGGTAAGTCCTCATAATCAAATTTTGAAATTGGTCCAGATCTGAATAAACCTTATGTTCAAGTTGTTAAACAGGAAGTTAAAATGCACCAATATGATCTACACGAGATTCTAGTCAAGTTATATATAAAGTTCATTTAGTTACCATGAGCCAAAAAGGATCAGAAGATATGATGGCACCCATGTAAACATGGCAAGTTATATGACAGATTCAAACATGGCAGGAACAACGATAAGTAGGCATGTTGGTGAGCTTGAAACACTCACTACAGAGCAATACATGGCATGGCAAGGCGACTCACAGTAAGAAGACATGTTTATGAAGCTAAGCATGGCAAGAGAAAGTTCATAGAGTTCATAGATCACTAACAACAATCATGGAAACATTAAACTTAATGTTAACAGGCTGACAGCAACATTATTTAGCAATTTGAGAGCAAGATTACAACAAGTTACAGCAGACTATAATTGCAAAAAGGGCATGGATGGATAGAGAAAGACATGTATAACAAAACATCCTTAGTGAACATCTCCAGATTATGCATAGAATGACTTGTAGCAGCAAGTTTACATAGCATCACAATAACAGCAGAACAAGGGCTGAAATCAGCAACATCACGAAGCCTAGTTAGCATGCTTGTTCTAGTCACCACATAGATCACAAAAATACATGGCATACACCCCTGTAAAGATGGCATGACATAATTAAAAACACATGTAGAGCTCATGTTCATAAGATGCACACATCAAATGCAACAAAAATGACAAATCATCAAGTTATAACAGTTTCAGCAGGTTGACATCATATAGCACTATTGCAATGAAGATTCAGGTATCAAGATGAACTCAAATGAACATGGCATAATGGAACAAAATGACGTACTCGTTGAGGTGAACAATTTGACATATTACACGTATGAAATAGAGTAGTATGCAGCAAGTTATGATGCGATGAACATGGCATGATAATGCAAAAATATTAGGGACTTAGTGGAAGATCAACCTCTCCGAGAAAGTCAACGGGATCGGACGGAGCGGGATGACGAGATCCGGGACAGGGCTTGCGGGCTTGGATCCGGGGATGGGTGGATCTCATCCATCTTCCCGGACCTCGGAGATGCGGTCGCGCGGCCGGAGCCGGAGGAGGGCGATGGCGGCGGGCGCCGGCAGAGAAGGACGGCGCAGGCGAGGCGACGAGGAGGCGGGGAGTTTGCGGCGATGGCGGGCGCGGATCCGGCGACCGGGCAGACGGGCGGGGCGTAGGGGCCGAGGCGGCGGCGGCGGGCGCCATGGCCGAGGCGGCGGAGGCGCTGCCGAGGTTCCGGCGGGCGGCGACGCTGCTACGGGCGCGGAGGACGCACGGGGACTGGGCGGCGCCGGATGGGCTCGGCGGGCCCGCTCCGGGCCGAGCGGGCCGGAGGTGCGGGAGGCGGAGGCGTCCACGTGGCAGGCCCCCGTTGGCTGCGGTCGGCGGCGGCGATTCGTCCGGAGGCGGCGACATGTCCGCAAGTGGGAGGAGAACGGGTTAGGGTTTGGACCCGGAATTTCGGGAGGAGAGGCATATTTATAGGTAGATGGAGCTAGGAGAGTCCAAATGAGGAGCGGTTTTTGCCCACACGATCGTGATCGAACGACCGAGAGCATAGAGGGGAGTTTGCTGGGTTTTGGGCCACTTTGAAAGGGGTGTTGGGCTGCAAAGAGAAGGGGGCTTTTGCGGTTACCCGGTTAACCGTTGGAGTATCAAACGACCTCCGAATGACACGAAACTTGACAGGCGGTCTACCGGTGCTATACCAAGGCCGCTTGACAAACCTCGGTCCATTCCGAGAAAGTTTAACACCCACTCACGAAAGGAGACAAGAGGGGGACGCCGGAGAACATAGGAGTGCCGGATTGCAAAACGGACAACGGGGAAAATGCTCGGATGCATGAGACGAACACGTATGCAAATGCGATGCACATGACGACATGATATGAAATGCAGATTATGACATGGCAAAGTGCAACACGCAAGCACATGACATGGCAAGGACAGCAAATAACTGGCGGACACCTGGCGCATCGAATCCGGGGCGTTACAACACTCCTCCACTAACAAGAGATCTCATCCCGAGATCTTAGGACCGAGATAGAAGGGAAAAGGGATGAGGTGAAACAAGAACGCAAGAAAAAGGATGAACAACGCAAAGCCTCCGGAAGAATTTGTAACACCCTCGATGCGGCTATATCTCCCACGTGTCGAAGCACGACTTAGAGGCATAACCGCATTGAAAGCAATGTCGCAAGTGAGGTAATCTTCACACAACCCATGTAATACATAAGGGAAAGAGATACATAGTTGGCTTACACCGCCACTTCACACAATACATAAATAAACATCCATCATCCAGATTACACTCAAGGTCCGATTACGGAACCAAAATAAAAGAAGACTACCCCAAATGCTACAGGATCCCCGATCGTCCCAACTGGGCTCCACTATCGATCATCGTGAAAAAGACACATAGTAACGACCACGTTCCTCGTCGAACTCCCACTTGAGCTCGGTTGCGTCATCTGCACCGACATCGCCGGCACTGCAATCGCTTTTGGTAGAATCTGTGAGTCACGGGGACTCAGCAATCTCACACCCGCGAGATCAAGACTATTTAAGCTTATAGGAAGGATGGTGTAACGAGGTCGAGCTGCAGCAAGCGACTAGCATATATGGTGGCTAACATACGCAAGGGAGATTGAGAAGAGAAGCAAAGCACGGTCGTGAAGCTAGAAGTGCTCAAGAAGTGATCCTGAAACTGCTTACGTCAAACATAACTCCAACACCGTGTTCACTTCCCGGACTCCGCCGAGAAGAGACCATCACGGTTACACACGGTTGATGTATTTTAATTAAGGTCAACTTCGGGTTTTCTACAACCGGACATTAACAAATTCCCATCTGCCTCATAACCGCGGGCACGGCTTTGAAAGATAATACCCTCGCAGGGTGTCCCAACTTAGCCCATTATAAGCTCTCACGGTCAACGAAGGATATTCCTTCTACCGGGAAGACCCGATCGATCTCGAATCCCGGTTTACAAGACATTTCGACAATGGTAAAACAAGACCAGCAAAAGCCGCCGATTGTGCCGACAAATCCCGATAGGAGCTGCACATATCTCGTTCTCGTGGCACATCCGGATGAGCGATGCGTCTGACGGCAACCGAAGATACCCCAAGTTGCCTCGTATGCACCGCAAGTGGCTCTAGTTTGGACCAACACTTAGAGGAGCATTGGCCCGGGGAGGTTAAATAAAGATGACCCTCGGGCTCGCGAAAACCCGGGGGAAAAGGCTTAGGTGGCAAATGGTAAAACCAAAGTTGGGCCTTGTTGGAGGAGTCTTATTCAAGGCGAACTGTCAAGGGGTCCCATAAATCACCCAACCGTGTATGGAACGCAAAAATCAAGGAACATAACACCGGTATGACGGAAACTAGGGTGGAAAGAGTGGAACAAAACACCAGGCATAAGGCCGAGCCTTCCATCATTTACCAAGTATATAGATGCATTAATTAAATAAGAGATATTGTGATATCCCAAAATATCCGTGTTCCAACATGGAACCAACTTCATCTTCACCTGCAACTAGCAACGCTATAAGAAGGGCTGAGCAAAGCGGTAACATAGCCAATCAACGGTTTGCTAGGAGGGATGGTTAGAGGTTTGACATGGCAATATGGGTGGCATGATATAGCAAGTGGTAGGTAACGTAGCATAGGCATAGCAAAAGAGCGAGCAACTATCAAGCAAAGATAGAAGTGATTTCGAGGGTATGGTCATCTTGCCTGCAAAGTTCTCAGAGTTGTCGAAAGCTTGATCCTCGTAAGCGTTCTCAACAGGTTCCTCGTTCACGTACTCGTCTCCCGGCTCTACCCAAAGCAAGAAAACGAGCAAAAGACCAACAATCAATCACGGGCGATGCACAAACAACATGATGCAAAGCATGGCATGATATGCGAGATGTGATATGCAATGCATATGCGTGCTCCGGAGGGGAAAAGATGAACAAGGCATCAACTTGGCAAACCAAGTATGCCGCTGGAAATATGAGATGATTTCGATTGGAATCGATATAAAGATCACCGGATTCGGATGCACGGTTTGCAAAAGACAAGCAAGACAAGATATGATGCAAACTGCTTAAAACAGCAACATGGCCACATGGAGGCAAATTATATATATGCTACAACACCCAAACATGTGAACTAAATGCATGGAAGTGATGTACAGGAGATGCTCTACAAAACATGAACACTGAGCTAAAGCTATAAACCACTAGAGCATGACTAAAACAGCATGGCAATAATGCAAAAGATAACAGTTTTACAGACTTGGTGGAAATACTAGACATAGCAGAAACAGATTCAACATGGCATCTTTACAAGCTTGATTAACTCACTACCAGGCATGTCATGGCATGGAACAAGTACTAGCATGAAGTAGACATGAAAATGAAGCTATCCATGTGCAAAACAGCCACGTAGCATGTTTGAAATAAATCACAAGGAAAAGACAAAACAGCATCAAGATGTAAAATGACATGTTCATGAACTTGCTCAAATGCAGAAACTAATGCCACCACTGGATTTCTGGGATTTTCCTACCCCAAAAACATATATAATATGTTGGGGTTGCTGTAGAAAAATCCTCACCAAAGGCAATAAGTTAAGAAGCGCCCTAAATGGAATATGACAGAAATGACATTTCCTTATTTGGAAACGTCCAGAAATGGACTTGCCCGAAAAGGATTGTTGCATATTTCCAGAAATGGAAATTCGCTGGAACAAAAATAATAAAAGAGAAGGAGGGGGGGGGGGGGGGTTAGTGGCTGACTGGTGGGGCCGAGGCGTCAGTGTCTCAAGTAAAACAGGAAAAGAAAAGGGGGAGGATTTATTTATGTACCCGCGGGGGATCGAACCCGGGTCGCCTGGGTGGAGGCACGGCATGGGAACCAGTCGGGCTATTAACATGATCGTGATAAGGGGGAGCTCGCCTTTTGAGGTAAGCCCTCTGCACGGGTTCCTCTCCGGGCGAAGAGAGAACGCCAACGCACCGGCGAAAGCAACAATGGGCGACGTGGCGGGGCTCGTGGAGGTGGCGGGTGTGCGGAATCAGCAGGACAGAGCGCGTGTGGTGCAGGAAGGGAACGTGCGTGCATGTGTGGGTGTGCGTGTGGGCAGGAGCTTGCGGCCATGGCGACGAACACGGCGAGGCAGTATATACAACAACATCACAGGAGCTGCTGCCGCAGGGCGGCGTGCGTGTGTGTGAGAGAGCAACTTGGGGATCCGAAGCTGGAGAACGCGCGGGTGCGCTGCAGCAAGTACACACACAAGGAAAAATTCAGGCTTCGCCGGAGCACTACGAGCGCGGCAAAAAAACACGGATCGGGCGAGTTCTACGGGTGCCTACATGCCATGGGATGGATGGGAGAGGGAGGTGTGTTACCGAGCTCACCCAAAGACACGACGGGGTCGACGGAGACGAGCCGGCGGCAACGGAGTAGAGCTCTGAACCTTGGCACGGTCCTGACCGAGAGGAAGATGGAAGCAGAGGACGTCGAGGAACTTGTCGTCCGGGGCACCGTAGTCGACGTCGTGGATGAAGACGACGACGAGGAAGAATAAAAACACGATCTCCGGGGTGGAAGTGGCCGGAGAGCACGCCGGCGATGGCTATCCCAAGCTCGAGCTGAAGCTCGGTCGGTTCATGGTGGTCAGGGCGACGGCGAGGCGCGGCTCGGCTTACCTGGCGGCGGCAAGGGAAGGAGAGGAGGGGGATCGGTTGAGGGGAGACCCTAGGGCACCGGGGACAACTTTATAGGGGTCTATGGAGCTCCTCCGGCCGTCAAATCAATGAGGTTGTCGACGTGGACATGCTGGATGCTCTACCGTACAGGAGGTTGACGACGCCTCAGACGCTGTAATGGATGGGCTCTTTGGATCGCGCTCACGGTGCCTAGGTGGGCTGCTTTGGGTGGAAAAGGCCTCATTGGCTGCTAGCTGCTCTTCTATTTTCCCATTTGCTCAAACAGGAAAAGAAACAGAAAATCACAGGGTAAAAGTTGAGGAGTTTGAGAATAAAGAAAATATACTCAAGCTCCTGGAATTGTGATCTAAATGAATAAATTGCATTGGGCCTTTTAGAGGTATAAAAATAAAACAAGTCTGAATTATATTCAGACTTGAGGCATTTTTGAACCTAACCAAAGCAACTCCAAAAAGCATGTGATTTGGTAGAGAGGTTGTAGGCATGGTGCAAGATTTACAGGAAGAAGATGAACATTAAAAGAGAAGGGAAAATGGCACTTGTCAAAAGAAGGAAGTAGAGGGAAGGAGGAGGTGGTGATGCATAGAACAATATTATGGGCATCTCAAGGCATATGTTGAGCATGTAAGAAAAGATGCAATAAGACAAGGATGGCATGAGATGAATATGCACTATATGATGATGACATATGATGGCTAAAAGGAATATGACAAGAAGCACAAATGCAATATGACCAGGTAAGCATGGCAATGAAATGAGTAGAACAACATAATCAAAACAAAAAGAGACCAAAAGATGGGACCCCGAATGGAATTGGGTGGAGACCAACATAGATATATTGCCAAATATGGAAGTTTTACATCTGGGGAGTTACAACACTCCACCACTACAACAGGATCTCGTCCCGAGATCTAGGACTGAAAGAACTCCGGATATTCGGAACGGAGGTGATCCTCAAGGCCCCTGTGTGGCTTCTCGGTCGGAATGGTGTGACCACTTCACTTTCAGAAATTTGATTGACTTGTTGCGAGTCTTGCGCTCGGTTTCTCTAAGAATAGCAACGGGTGCTCATGATAAGACAGATCTTCTTGGAGATCAATCTCTTCGAAGTTGATAGTGCGCTCAGGAGTCTTGAAGCACTTGCGAAGTTGTGACACGTGAAACACATCGTGCACGTTCGCGAAGTTGGACGGAAGCTCAAGTTGATAGGCGAGATCGCCTCTTTTGCCAATGATCTTGAAAGGACCCACGTATCTAGGGGCAAGCTTCCCTTTGATACCGAAGTGACGAGTGCCTTTCATTGGAGAGACGCGGAGGTAGACATGGTCTCCGATTTCAAAAGCCACATCACGGTGCTTGTCATCATAATAGCTCTTCTGGCGCGATTGCGCGGCTTTGAGATTCTCACGAATGACTTTGCACATTTCTTCGCTTCGTGATCAAGTCATTGCCAAGAAGTTGGCGTTCAATTGCCTCGGACCAATTGAGAGGAGTACAACACTTTCAGCCATAGAGAATTTCGAATGGGGCCTTGCCCGAACTCGCTTGGAAGCTGTTGTTGTAGGAGAACTCGGCATATGAAAGACAATCTTCCCCTTCATACCGAAGGAAATGACACAAGCTCGGAGCATGTCTTCGAGGATTTGATTGACTTGCTCGACTTGACCACTAGTTTGAGGGTGGAAAGCTGTGCTGAAACGAATGTTGGTGCCCATGGCCTTCTGGAAGGAGTCCCAGAATTTAGAAGTGAAGATGCTTCCACGATCTGAAGAAATCAATTGTGGAATGCCGTGCAAGGAGACAATCCTGGAGGTGTAAAGCTCTGCCAATTGAGCTGCTGTGATAGATTCTTTGATAGGAAGGAAATGAGCCACTTTAGTAAGCTTGTCAATGACAACGAAGATAGCATCATTTCCACGCTTGGACTTAGGAAATCCAGTCACGAATTCCATCTCGATATGATCAAACTTCCATTCTGAAATAGCAAGAGGTTGGAGGAGACCAGCTGGTCGTTGGTGTTCTGCTTTCACCCTTCTGCAGACATCACATTCATTCACGAATTGAGCAATTTCTCGCTTCATTCGAGTCCACCAATACGACTGCTTGAGGTCATGGTACATCTTTGTACTTCCAGGATGAATGGATAGAAGGGAATTGTGTGACTCGTTCATAATGACTTTTCTCAGATCACCTTTAGGAACCACAATCCGGCCTCGAAGAAGAGAGTATCTTTGTCATCAATGTGGAAGCACTTGTATTTGGAAATGCCCTTGTCGATACCACGTTTCACCTTTTTCACCATGGTATCCAGGAGTTGTGCCTCACGAATTTGATCTTCCAAAGTAGGAGAGACTATGAGGTTGGCAAGAAAGCCTTGAGGAACAACTTGAAGATTCAGCTTGCGGAAAGCTTCACGGAGATCCGATTGGAAGGGCTTGAGAATTAAACTGTTGCAATAAGCCTTTCTGCTGAGAGCATCTGCAATCACATTGGCCTTGCCTGGAGTATATTCAATACTTGGATTGTACTCTTGAATCATTTCGACCCATCGAGTTTGCCTGAGGTTGAGGTTGGGTTGAGTGAAGATATACTTGAGACTCTTGTGATCGGTGAATATGTCCACTTTCCTTCCCAACAAGAGATGTCTCCATGTTATCAATGCATGGACAACCGCCGCCAACTCAAGATCGTGAGTGGGGTAGTTCTTTTCGTTGGGCTTCAAATCGACGAGAGGTATAGGCCACAACTTTCTTCTCTTGCATTAACACAAAGACCGAGACCTTGAAGAGAAGCATCACAGAAAACTTCGAATGGCTTGGATTCATCAGGAGGAGTCAAGACAGGAGCTGTGACGAGTTTCTATTTGAGAGTGTTGAAAGCAACATCACACTTAGGAGACCAGACATACTTCACATGCTTCTGGAGGAGGTTGGAAAGAGGCTTTGCAATCTTGGAGAAATTCTCAACGAATCTTCGGCAATAGCTTGCAAGTCCAAGAAAACTGCGGAGCTGCTTGACATTCTGAGGAGGTTCCCGATTAACAACTATAGACACCTTCTCGGGATTAACAGTGATGCCCTTGGCGGAGATGATGTGACCAAGATAAAGAACTTCGTCAAGCCAAAATTCACATTTGGAAAACTTCGCATAGAATTGATGCTCTCTGAGCTTGTCGAGCACCAATCGCAAATGTTTGGCATGATCCTTCTTATTCTTGGAGAAGACCAAAATATCATCAAGATACACCAGAACGAATTCATTTGTGTAGGGGTTGAAGATGAAGTTCATCATTCGAGAGAATGTTGGAGGAGCATTGACAAGGCCGAAAGACATGACAGTATACTCATAAGAACCAAAACTTGTTCTGAATGCTGTCTTGGGAATATCTTGTTCATGAATGCAAATTTGATGATAACCCATACGAAGGTCAAGCTTGGAGAATACTTTAGCGCCTTTGAGTTGCTCGAAAAGCTCATTGATGTTGGGAAGTGGATACTTGTTCTTGATTGTCTTCTTATTCAATGGACGGTAATCGACGCACAATCGGTCCGTGCCATCCTTCTTTTGGACAAAAAGAACTCCACAACCCCATGGAGATGAACTCGGTCTGATCAGACCCAGACGCTCTTGTTCATCGAGTTGTTTCTTCAATCCTTCAACTCTTTTGGTCCAAGCTTGTATGGACGCTTGCAAACGGGTTCAGTGCCAGGCTCAAGATTGATAACGAATTCGACTGGACGATGAGGAGGCATACCCGGGAGCTCTTCTGGAAAGACATCTTGGTACTCGCAAACAACTGGAATCTGAGAGATAGCGTCCAACTCGCCCTTCTCATTGAGAGAAAACAACCGAATGGTTTAAATCACGAAAGCGGCATAGATGATCACATCCTCAGAAGAGTGTGTCAATTGGATTTCCCTGGCAGCACAATCAAGTTGAGCCTTGTGCTGAGAAAGCCAGTCCATCCCGAGAATTAGATCAATATCCGAGTCACCAAGGACAATTGGTTTAGCCAGAAATCTATAGTCGCCCATCCTGATACCGACATTCGGAACCAAAACTCGAGAAGTCATTTGCTTACCCGGGGACACAATCTTCAACAGAATAGGAATCTTTTCCGTCACAAACTCATGCTTGGCAACAAAAGGTCTCGAAATGAACGAAAGCGATGCACCAGTATCAAATAAGACTTTTGCAGGAATATCATTAACTGAGAGATTACCCATTATCACATCTGAAGAATCCTCTGCCTGAGCTGCATTCATCATGTTCACCTTTGCATGCTTTGGATTATGCTTGACCACTGCATTGCTTGTAGATCTCACAGGAGGAGGAGGCGGAAGGCGCCTTTGGTTGAAGCACTTGTTCGCGTAGTGACCTTTCTGCCGTCACTTGTTGCAAGTCACCTCTGAGAGCGGACGATGATACGGAGCATTTGACCTTGGAGCTTGAGAATTTGACTTGTTCTGATAGCCTGGGCTGGGTGGGTGGGAAGGCTGGCGAAACGGAGGAGGAGGAAGGTAGAACTTTTGCTGCTTAGCTGCCACTTGTGAGGAAGAAGAAGACTGAACTACATCCCTGATTCTCTTCTTAGAAGCCTCACACTTGAGCTAGGCAGCTTCTTCCTTCAGTGCCATGGGATGAGAAAAATGAGCAAAGTTGAAAACACTCCGTTAGAAAAGAGGAACAAGGGATACGACGAGAACCAAGAGTTTTAGTGATAAGATAGATACTGAAACCACTCCGGTTAAAACTAGATAGAGAAGGAATAAGATTGATATAATTTGGGCAGCACTCCGACTGTAAGAAGAAGGAAAACTTGATAAGATGAAAAGAACATGAAGAGATGACACAACACTCCGGTTAAATGGATAAGCATGAAAAGAACACGGTCCTCACAATTCGAGATGATGAGTGAAGAGAGAAACATCACCATGCCTCCGGAAGAAAGAATAGAAGATAGATCATTGGACTAACAGAATGGAGTAGAGACTGCCAACGTCTGCCACAAATGAGCTTGGAAAGCACCCTTCCAAGAAGGTTATAACGGAGTTGTTGGAAAACCAACAATGAAAATAATAAGCTTGTAGTGGGCTTATGGAAACATCTCAACACTTGAGGTGAAATTATGCCACTAACGAAAAACAATTGCTTGCTTGAGATCAAAGATGAAAACTTCTTTCGCCGAGAGGATAGGAGAAAACTCGGATCATTGATAAGCACCAAAAATAGCAACATTCCTTAGGGAAGGCTTTAGGTGAAATCTATACCAAGATAACTCCAAAGAAGAGATTGATGGATTTAAAATACCTCATTCTTGGCAATATGTGAATCATGAAGCACGAGGAGAAATTGCCAAGGATGACATAACACCATCTCAAAAGATAAGGTAGAAAGAATTGCACTTCGAAATGCAAAAGAATAATACTTGAACTCCTCAAAACAAAACATGTGTTGAGCACCATGTTTAATTTTGAGTATAGCTTGGCGGATCATAACTTCGAGAAAATGTTGAAGAACAATTGAAGAATGAAAAGAATCCTTGACAAACCATCATGTAGAGCCTCCATGAAGAACTCCGATAATAAAAGGATGATAAGAAGAAAGAGAAGTTGAAGACACAAGGTGAAACCTTGCAATGATTTAGATGGAGCTTCGCGATTATATAACCGAGAGGACTTGGAACTCCGGAAAAGAAAAGATGAAAACACTTAACTAGAATTACTTCATCATGAACAATCTCCGGAAGAAAAGAATTAATCAACTCGAGGAAATAAGAATAAGATTTATTGTATGCTTATCCTTCATCAAATTAAATTGATGACAAGCAATGGATTTGGCATACTACTTATTCCCGTAGAAAGGACTAAGAGAGATATAGCGCAAACTTGAGAAGGTATTGATGGAACCACCAGTGAAATTTGGAAACAACGAATGAATTAATATGATAACGAAGGAAGTGAAATCTTGAACGTACCACCATAAGAATTGAAAATGAACATAGCAAAGGCACAATTCACCGGGAAGAATTGGAAAACGAATGAAGATGCTTGAGAGAATTTAGATACAAGAGAATGAAGAGATCATGAACTGATTAGAGGATATTTGAACGATTCACCGGTAAGATTTGGAGAATGATAGCTACACGCCGAGAATGAAGAATTATGACATGATGGCCTTCGGAGGAAACAAATGGAAACAACTCATGAAATGCTCCGGATGGGTGAAAAGAATTCCCACAATCGAAAACAATTATGAGAGAATGGCAGCAAGCTAGAACCATGAATCTTGAAGAGAATGGAGCAAGATTTAAGAGAAACTCTTCTTCGGTCTTCAAATGTTGAGAATGACGATGAAAAACATCACCATGAATTGTTGAGATACTCCGGGATGAAAATTAGAAAGGTTGAACCAACGATGAAAAGAATTTGGAAGATCTTGGAGAAAGACATTTGACTGATGATAACTCATTCTTACGTCAAACTTTGAAAAGAATTTTAGAAGCTCCGGGAAAATTAGAAGAGTCAGGTAAGATCCTGGGAAAAGACCTGTGGGTTAGGGCCCACTCAAAAGAAAACACTGTTGAACAATTTTAGAGAGAGGTTGCACCAGTTGAATTAAATGGCTTCAATGAGATAACAAGCTCAAAATAACTTGGACGGATCTGGAATGAAAAGACGAGCCTTCCGAGATATCTTCAACACTCCAGAACAAATGAATAGCCAGAAGTGAATGATTAAGAGGTGCATCGGCAAGAGAAAGCATTTGCAACAAGGAAAGGAATATGATGAATATCGAAAGCTTGAATTGGATCCACCGGAGAAGAAACAACAATGAAGGATGATGTACTTGAAACTGTTGAGCATCTTCTTGGGAAATCACCGGATAAGAACATTGACAGAAAAGAATGAAGAGACTTCCCACAAATAAAAGGATACATGATTAAGAAATCCGAGTCCTTGAAGAAAAAGGGGTGGGAGGGCGGGAAAACAAAGACAACTTGGAATGGATGAAACAAACACCGTTGAGAAAACTTAGAATTGAACTCGCAGATGTTGAAAATGATCGGAACCACTTGAAGAGAAGCACGCCGGTTGGAAAAGAATTAACATGACGACCTCGATGATCAAAAGGATTAGTATTCATATAGCAATATGAGAACACTGTTTAGGAAAGGTATGGATTCAACATTTGACTTCGAAGCAACTCGAATACCACAAATAAAACGAAACAAAGGATTTGGCTTGCAGAATAAGCCGGAACAAATACATATGATAGAGATTTACCCAATCTCATATCATGCATCTGTCGGAAAGATATTCTAGGAGCTACTTGAATACCCACCTATAAACTCCGAAACTTTACGGTTATGCAATCTGGTGTTGGGGATACAGGGACACAAAATATATCACCCAAACTAACAATACCTAGATCCATTTGTATCCATCCGTCAACACATAACCAAGAAACCTTCGAAATCGTGGTACCTCAACCTTCGCAAAGCATCCGTTATAATGAGTTATGGCAATACTCCCGAACTCCCCAAAGACTGGGTGGCGTCGAGGTTACCTCACCAACAACTGCATAAAAGAGATTTTCGATGTCGGCAAAACTCGGTATTCCAGAATCGCAACGATAAAATTGTGACGACAACACCTCGGAGCTCAACTCCCGGACACCGCCACAACCCCTAAATGTCAGGAGGCACCAAGAACAATGTTCTCGTCACAAGACTATCGGAACGATCCCAAGATACCCGCATGATCCTAAATAAATTTCGTGAAATTTGAGGAGAGGAAAGACAAAACATCTACGTCAGGAGGCCTCACCGGAGCGACGAAGGGACTGAGGAGTAAAAAGAATCCTACTCTCCGATATATATAATCCTAAGACTCAAAATAGTTTTTTTTCTAGACTCAACAACGGCCAACAAACAAGGGGGCTCCTATGGTCGGTCGAGGCTCGATACCAACTTGTCACGCCCAAGATGCGACCCTATCCTAAAGGAACTCAAGATCCCACCAAGGATAGAAGCGCATCTTGAAGACGCTTTTGCAAGGTGGATATCATTACATCAACATTACATAATAGTGGGGATACTCCAAGACATACAATGTCACATAAATACAACAATACATCATACATAAGATCAACATCCGCCTACGGATGAAACATAAATGAAACTCAAACAATATCCACCACTGCTAGCCGGGCTGCCGACCTGGAACCTATCCCCTGATCGAAGAAGAAGCAGAAGAAGAACTCCAAAACAAGCAAACATCGCTCTCGCGTCATGATCATCGCATAACATGTACCTGCAACTGTTGGTGTAGTAAACTGTGAGCCACAAGGACTCAACAATCCCATTACCATGGGTATCAAGACTAGCAAAGCTTAATGGGAAAGGAAGGGGTAAAGTGGTGAGGTTGCAGCAGCGACTAAGCATGATATGGTGGCTAACATACGCAAATGAGAGCGAGAAGAGAAACAAAGGAACGGTCGCAAACTATTAATTATCAAGAAGTGATCCATAACTCATACTTACGCCGACATAACCCGTAAACCGTGTTCTCCTCTCGATCAACCCGAAAAGAGAAACTCACGATTACACGCATACGGTTGGTGTATTTTAGAAGAGTTTACTTCAAGTTTACTACAACCGGATATTAACAAATTCCCATCTGCCACATAACCGCGGGCACGGCTTTCGAAAGTTCAAACCCTGCAGGGGTGTCCAAACTTAGCCCATGATAAGCTCTCGCGAACAACGAAGGATATTCCTTCTCCCCGGGAAGACCCGATCAGTTTCGGAATCCCGGCTACAAGACATTTCGACAGCAATAAAACAAGACCAGCAGGACCTCCTGGCGTGCCGACATCCTGATAGTAGCCGCGCGTATCTCGTCTTAGGCCACGACCGGATGAGCAGTACGTACAACTAGAACCAGCCCTCAAGTTTCCCCGAGGTGGCGCTGCAAGTGGCTCTAGTTTGGACCAACACTTAGACAAGCATTGGGCCCGGGGGGCTAAAATATAGATGACCCTTGGGACGCGTGACTCCCAAGGGAAAAAGGTAATAGGTGAGGCAAATGGTAAAACCAATGTTGGGCCTTGCTGGAAGAGTCTTATTCAAAGCGAACTGTCAAGGGGGTCCCATAAATCACCCAACCACGTTAGGGACGCAAAATCCAGGAAAATAATACCGATATGACGGAAACTAGGGCGGCAAGAGTGGAACAAAACACCAGGCATAAGGCCGAGCCTTCCAGCCTTTACCAAGTATATAGATGCATTAATAATATATATAAGAGATATTGTGATATCCCAACATGAACATAATCCAACATGGAGCAATCTTCATCTTCACCTGCAGCTAGCAACGCTTATAAGAGGGGCTGAGCAAAAGCGGTAACATAGCCAAACAACGGTTTGCTAGGAGGGGTGACAAAGGTTAGAGGTTCATGGCAATTTGGGAGGCTTGAGCAGCAAGTGGTAGGTAACGCAGCATAGCGATACAATGAAGCAACTAGCATAGCAATGATAGTAATGAGATCCAAGGTGACGGTCATCTTGCCTGAAATCCCGCTAGGAAGAAGAACGAGTCCATGAAGAAGATGAATGGAAGTAGTCGAACGAATCCTCACAATTGCAACATTACCGGAACTAAGAAGCAACACTGGAAAGAAACAAACAACAAGATAAATGCACAAGCATAAACATGGCATGATGCACAATCAAGTATGATGCATGTCCGGTTTAATGAGGCATGGCATGACAAAGTGCAACAAACAATACTACAAGTTAAGTGGAGCTCGATATGCAACGAGTTGCATATTGACAAAACACCACATAGACATATTTAGTTTAATCTCGTTTAAGCTACCAAACAGTGTTAAATGTTGTTAAACATGGCAAGAGGTGAAGCATAATTAAACTAACTATTTAGGCAAGTTTAAATGAGGCCGGAACAACAAACAACAAATTCCGGAAAATCCCCACATGCATATTTCAAAATTGGTACTGTTCTGCCCTAAACCATATTTTAATGTTGTTAAACAGGAAAATAAAGTGCACCATGTTAAACTAGGCATTTTTCGACCCCATTTACATATAAAGTTTATTAAAATTGGAGCTACGGTTATTTAGTTATGAAATAAATCATTTCTACATGGCATTTAAGCAAATTTAAACAAACATCATTTTAAACATTTTAACATGGGATGAAAATGGCATATTATTAATCTACACAAAATTCTAAGCATTTTACATATTTAGTTTGTTTTAAAACGATGCATGGTTGTGGAGTTATTAAATGCATGAACATGAGGGTTTTTCTGTAAAACAGTAAATTCCTGGATAAATAGCAAAATCATTCCGTGAAAAAAAACATGACATGGGCCGAAATTGGCTAGCCCAACAATGCACAGGAGGGGTTTGGTGGCTGCTCACATTGGGCTTGGCCCGACTGGAGCAGAGGGAGGCCGGTTGAAAGGGAGGCAGAGGCTCGGCGACGCGGTCCAAGCGAGGCGCTGGACGAGCGCGCGGTCAACGGAGCGGGCTGAACCGAGCGGGTCTTGGCGCTGCGGTCACCGGTGGGGCGGCGCGGAGACCTGGAGCCAGGGACGAGGCCGGGATAGCGAAGAAGCTCCAGGGCGGCTGGACGGAACTTGGGGGCGCCAGTGGGATCCAGCGACGAACAGAGGGGGCGCGAGCGAGGCTCGCCGAGGTCCTCCGGGAAGGTAGCAGCGACACACAGCAGCAGAGGGACTTGCGGCGGAGCTCGGTGCCTCGCCTCGCTGGAAGACGAACGGGACGGCGGCGGCTGGCGCTGGTTCAAGAGCAGCAGAGAGCGAAGGTTAGAGAAGAACAAGAGAAAAGGGGAGAAGGGGCGCGAGGACGCGGCGACCTGCTAGCTTCGGTCGGCGCGGACGAGGGGAAGGCAGGGCCTCGGGCACGGGGCGGTCAGGACGGCCCGCTGGGGCATGCTCGGGGAGGAGAAGGGGCACGCGAGGAGCTGCTGTTGGTCATGGTCGTCGGCGGGGACGAGGCCTCGGGCATGAGATCGGCGAGCGGCGTTGGTTCCCCGGCCATGAGGAGGGAGGAATCGAAGGGAGCCATGGGAGGGCCCTGGTTGCTGGGGATCGATGGATTTGGTGACAGGGGAGATCGAGCAGAGGAGTGGCGGCTGCGGGAAATCAAGGAGAAGGTGGAGGCTTGGCTGTGCGGGGTTGGACGACAAGGATCTGGGATAATCCCGAGGAAGAGAGTTGCGGCGCGGGGATGGGATGGATGGGACATTGTCCCTAGGTTCTAGGGTTAGACTGTTTATATAGCGAGTGGGGCTATTTTGGTCCATCCGATTAAATCAGGCGGTCGCGAAAATATAGGTAGGGACTCCAAATAAGAAACGCAGATGTTTTATAGACGTTAGGGGATGATCTGGATCCAACAGTCATGACAACTCTGGTCGGGTTCGGGAAAGGCTTTGGACGCGCGCAAGAGGGGGTGGTGGTTGTGCAGAGAGGTTAGGTGGTCTGACAAGAGGGACTCGAAAACCCGATTGGTCTCGGAACGGTCAACGAAGACAAGGGGGGGCGCGGCAACTACGAACGGGTGCAAGTTTTATGAAAAACATGCAGATGCAATGCGCATGATGCTATGAAATGAGATGCATGACATGAACACAATGCAAAACAACAGACAAAACCCAACCACGGAGGAAATAAAATATCGCATCTCCGGAAAAGGCAAGAGTTGGACTTACGAATATGGAAAGTTCTATCCGGGGCGTTACTCTCTGATACCAACTTGTAACACCCTCGATGCGGCTATATCTCCCACGTGTCGAAGCACGACTTAGAGGCATAACCGCATTGAAAGCAATGTCGCAAGTGAGGTAATCTTCACACAACCCATGTAATACATAAGGGAAAGAGATACATAGTTGGCTTACACGCCACTTCACACAATACATAAATAAACATCCATCATCCAGATTACACTCAAGGTCCGACTACGGAACCAAAATAAAAGAAGACTACCCAAATGCTACACAGATCCCCGATCGTCCCAACTGGGCTCCACTACTGATCATCAGGAAAAGACACATAGTAACGACCACGTTCCTCGTCGAACTCCCACTTGAGCTTGGTTGCGTCATCTGCACTGACATCGTCGGCACCTGCAATTGTTTTGGTAGAATCTGTGAGACACGGGGACTCAGCAATCTCACACCCGCGAGATCAAGACTATCTAAGCTTATAGGAAGGATGGTGTAACGAGGTGGAGCTACAGCAAGCGACTAGCATATATGGTGGCTAACATACGCAAGGGAGAGCGAGAAGAGAAGAAAAGCACGGTCGTGAAGCTAGAAGTGATCAAGAAGTGATCCTGAAACTGCCACGCCAAACATAACTCCAACACCGTGTTCACTTCCCGGACTCACCGAGAAGAGACCATCACGGTTACACACGCGTTGATGTATTTTAATTAAGGTCAACTTCGGGTTTTCTACAACCGGACATTAACAAATTCCCATCTGCCTCATAACCGGGCACGGCTTTGAAAGATAATACCTGCAGGGTGTCCCAAATTTTAGCCCATTATAAGCTCTCACGGTCAACGAAGGATATTCCTTCTACCGGGAAGACCCGATCAGTCTCGGAATATCGGTTTACAAGACATTTCGACAATGGTAAAACAAGACCAGCAAAGCCGCCCGATGTGCCGACAAATCCCGATAGGAGCTGCACATATCTCGTTCTCAGGGCACACCGGATGAACACTACGACGCAACCGAAGATACCCCAAATTGCCTCGTATGCACCGCAAGTGGCTCTAGTTTGGACCAACACTCGTGAGGAGCATTGGCCCGAGGGGGGGGGGGTTAAATAAAGATGACCCTCGGGCTCGCGAAAACCCGGGGGAAAAGGCTTAGGTGGCAAATGGTAAAACCAAAGTTGGGCCTTGCTGGAGGAGTCTTATTCATGGCGAACTGTCAAGGGGGTCCCATAAATCACCCAACCGTGTAAGGAACGCAAAAATCAAGGAACATAACACCGGTATGACGGAAACTAGGGTGGCAAGAGTGGAACAAAACACCAGGCATAAGGCCGAGCCTTCCACCCTTTACCAAGTATATAGATGCATTAATTAAATAAGAGATATTGTGATATCCCAAAATATCCGTGTTCCAACATGGAACCAACTTCATCTTCATCTGCAACTAGCAACGCTATAAGAAGGGCTGAGCAAAGCGGTAACATAGCCAAAAAACGGTTTGCTAGGAAGGATGGTTAGAGGTTTGAAATGGCAATATGGGTGGCATGACATAGCAAGTGGTAGGTAACGTAGCATAGGCATAGCAAAAGAGCGAGCAACTATCAAGCAAAGATAGAAGTGATTTCGAGGGTATGGTCATCTTGCTGCAAAGTTCTCAGAGTTGTCGAAAGCTTGATCCTCGTAAGCGTTCTCAACAGGTTCCTCGTTCACCTACTCGTCTCCCGGCTCTACCCAAAGCAAGAACACAAGCAAAAGACCAACAATCAATCACTGGCGATGCACAAACAACATGATGCAAAACATGGCATGATATACGAGATGTGATATGCAATGCATATGCGTGCTCCGGAGGGGAAAAGATGAACAAGGCATCAACTTGGCAAACCAAGTATGCCGCTGGAAAGATGAGATGATTTCGGTTGGAATCGATATAAAGATCACCGGATTCGGATGCACGGTTTGCAAAAGACAAGCAAGACAAGATATGATGCAAACTGCTTAAAACAGCAACATGGCCACTTGGAGGCAAAGTATATATATGATACAACACCCAAACATGTGAACTAAATGCATGGCAGTGATGTACAGGAGATGCTCTACAAAACATGAACACTGAGCTAAAGCTATAAACCACTAGAGTATGACTAAAACAGCATGGCAATAATGCAAAAGATAACAGTTTTACAGACTTAGTGGAAATACTAGACATAGCAGAAACAGATTCAACATGGCATCTTTACAAGCTTGATTAACTCACTACCAGGCATGTCATGGCATGGAACAAGTACTAGCATGAAGTAGACATGAAAATGAAGCTATCCATGTGCAAAACAGCCACGTAGCATGTTTGAAATAAATCACATGGAAAAGACAAAACAGCATCAAGATGTAAAATGACATGTTCATGAACTTGCTCAAATGCAGAAACTAATGCCACCACTGGATTTCTGGGATTTTCCTACCCCAAAAACATATATAATATGTTGGGGTTGCTGTAGAAAAATCCTCACCAGTGCAATAAGTTAAGAACTACCCTAAATGGAATATGCCAGAAATGGCATTTCCTTATTTGGAAACGTCCAGAAATGGACTTGCCCGAAAAGGATTGTTGCATATTTCCAGAAATGGAAATTCGCTGGAACAAAAATAATAAAAGAGAAGGAGGGGGGGGGGGGCGTTAGTGGCTGACGTGTGGGGCCGAGGCGTCAGTGTCACAAGTAAAACAGGAAAAGAAAAGGGGGAGGATTTATTTATGCACCCGCGGGGGATCAAACCCGGGTCGCCTAGGTGGAGGCACGACACGGGAACCAGTCGGGCTATTAACATGCTCGTGATAAGGGGGGAGCTCGCTCCTTTTGAGGTAAGCCCTCCTGGTACGGGTTCCTCTCCTGGGCAGAAGAGAGAAACGCCGACGGCACCGGCGAGCAACGGCGGCGACGGCGGGGCTCAGGAGGTGCCGGCGGGTGTGCGGAATCAGCAGTGCAGAGTGCGTGCGGTCTGAAGGAAGAACGCTGGCGCATGTGTGGGTGTGCGTGGGTAAGGGAGCTTGCGGCCATGGCGATTTAACACGGCGAGGCGTGGTTACAACAAGATCAAGGTGAGCTGCTGCACCGCAGGGCGTGCGGCGGTGTGTGAGAGAGCAACTTGGGGATCCGAAGCTGGAGAACGCGCGGGCGCGCTGCAGCAAGTACATACACAAGGAAAAATTCAGGCTTCGCCGGAGCACTACGAAAACACGGATCGGGCGAGTTCTACGGGTGCCTACATGCCATGGGATGGATGGGAGAGGGAGGTGTGTTACCCAGCTCACCCAAAGACACGACGGGGTCGAAGGAGACGAGCCGGCGGCGACGGAGACGAGCCGGCGGTGACAGAGTAGAGCTCTGAACCTTGGCGCGGTCCTGACCGAGAGGAAGATGGAAGCAGAGGACGTCGAGGAACTTGTCGCCCGGGGCACCGTAGTCGACGTCGTGGATGAAGACGACGATGAGGAAGAATAAAAACACGATCTCCGGGGTGGAAGTGGCCGGAGAGCACGCCGGCGACGGCTATCCCGAGCTCGAGCTGAAGCTCGGTCGGTTCATGGTGGTCAGGGCGACGGCGAGGCGCGGCTCGGCTTACCTGGCGGCGGCGAGGGAAGGAGAGGAGGGGGATCGGTTGAGGGGAGACCCTAGGGCACCGGGGACAACTTTATAGGGGTCTATGGAGCTCCTCCGGCCGTCAAATCAATGAGGTTGTCGACGTGGACATGCTGGATGCTCTGCCGTACAGGAGGTTGACGACGCCTCAGACGCTGCGGGCTGGATGGGCTGCTGGACTGCGCCTGGCTGCGGTGCCTAGGTGGGCTGCTGGGTGGAAAAGGCCTCGGCTGGGCTGCTAGCTGCTGCTCTTCTATTTTCCCATTTGCTCAAAGAGGAAAAGAAACAGAAAATCACAGGGTAAAAGGAGAGGAGTTTGAGAATAAAGAAAATATACTCAAGCTCCTGGAATTGTGATCTAAATGAATAAATTGCATTGGGCCTTTTAGAGGTATAAAAATAAAACAAGTCTGAATTATATTCAAACTTGAGGCATTTTTGAACCTAACCAAAGCAACTCCAAAAAGCATGCGATTTGGTAGAGAGGTTGTAGGCATGGTGCAAGATTTACAGGAAGAAGATGAACATTAAAAGAGTAGGGAAAATGGCACTTGTCAAAAGAAGGAAGTAGAGGGAAGGAGGAGGTGGTGATGCATAGAACAATATTATGGGCATCTCAAGGCATATGTTGAGCATGTAAGGAAAAGATGCAATAAGACAAGGATGGCATGAGATGAATATGCACTATATGATGATGGCATATGATGGCTAAAAGGAATATGACAAGAAGCACAAATGCAATATGACCAGGTAAGCATGGCAATGAAATGAGTAGAACAACATAATCAAAACAAAAAGAGACCAAAAGATGGGACCCCGAATGGAATTGGGTGGAGACCAACATAGATATATTGCCAAATATGGAAGTTTTACATCTGGGGTGTTACAAATTGAAAGAATTGGGAATGGCTCCGGAATAATTAGAAGAGTCAGGTAAGATCCTGGGAAAAGGCCTGTGGGTTAGGGCCCACTAAAAGAAAAAAAAACACCGTTGGAAAGGGATTGTTGAACCGATAGATGATGATGCACCAGAACAATTGAAATATTTGAATGAGGTGACAACCTCGAATTAATTCAAACACAGACGAATCTCTTGAGATGTCTTGCACACTCCGGAAGGATAAACTCCCGAGAGATGAACGAGCAAGGAAAACACTTGAGCCGAGAGAAAGAATATAATCACTACCGAAAAATGGAATTGAATCCACCGGAGGGATAATGAGATGAAGAATGTCCACCGAGACGAGAATTCACCAGTGGAAATGATTGAGGGAAGACTGAAGAGACGTCCACACGAATGAAATTGATGGTTGGAAGGGATTCAAACTCCGGGAAGAAGAGGCGTGGGAGGGCGGGAAAACAAAGGCAACTTGGAACGGGGAACAGACGAATATCTTGAAGAAACAACAACGGTTGAAATCATTGAGGAAAGAAAGGCAAAGACTTCGCACGAGTAGGATGGATACTCGATTACGGACTCCGGTTCCGAGAAGAAAAGGGTGGGTGGGTGGGAAGATAAGACAACTGAGGATTGAATTTGCAAAGATGAAGGGGTTCGAGTCGACTTGACGAGAAATGCACCGTATAAAAAGAGCTGAGGAACAACTACCGGAAAACCAACTGCGTGAACCTAAAGAAAAATTTGAAGGGGAAGAGGAGTAATTCAAAACACCTACGTCAAGATTCCTTACCAGAGCGCATTTAAGGGGCTGAGGAGTAAAAGAATTCCTACTCTTCGATATAACTAGACTCAAAACCAGTTTCTTCTAGACTCAACAACGGCCAAACTACAAGATCAAACAAGGGGCTCCTAAGGTCGGTCGAGGCTCGATACCAACTTGAACACGCCCAATATGCGACCCTATCCAAAAGGAACTCAAGGTCCCACCAAGGATAGACCCGCATATTGAAACGCTTTTGCAAGGTGGATATCATTACATCAACATTACATAATAGATGGGGATACATACATAAGGCATACAATGTCACACGAATACAACAATACATCATCCATAAGATCAACATCCGACTACTGATGGAACACAAACAGAAACTCAAACGACATCCACCCTGCTAGCCCAGGCTGCCGACCTGGAACCTATCCCATGATCGAAGAAGAAGCAGAAGAAGAACTCCAAACAAGCAAACATTGCTCTCGCGTCATGATCGTCGCATAACCTGTACCTGCAACTGTTGTGGTAGTAATCTATGAGCCACGAGGACTCAGCAATCCCATTACCATGGGTATCAAGACTAGCAAAGCTTAATGGGAAAGGAAGGGGTAAAGTGGTGAGGTTGCAGCAGCGACTAAGAATATATAGTGGCTAACATACGCAAATGAGAGCGAGAAGAGAAACAAAGGAACGGTCGTCAACTAGTCATGATCAAGAAGTGATCCTGAACTCCTACTTACGTCAGACATAACCCAGAAACCGTGTTCTCCTCTCGATCAACCCTGAAAAGAGACACTCACGGTTACGCACACGGTTGGTGTATTTAAAAAGAGTTTACTTCAAGTTTACTACAACCGGATATTAATAAATTCCCATCTGCCACATAACCGCGGGCACGGCTCTCGAAAGTTTATACTCGCAGGGTGTCCCAACTTAGCCCATGATAAGCTCTCGCGATCAACGAAGGATATTCCTTCTCCCCGGAAGACCCGATCAGTCTCGGAATCGGCTACAAGACATTTCGACAATAATAAAACAAGACCAGCAAGATCGCCCGATGCTACCGACAATCCCGATAGGAGCTGCACATATCTCGCTCGTGGCAACACCGGATGAGCAAAGATGACGGCAACCGACGATACCCCAAGTTGCCTAGGGGCGGCACCGCAAGTGGCTCTGGTTTGGACCAACACTTAGACAAGCATTGGCCCGGGGGGCTGAATAAAGATGACCCTTGGGTTAATTACTCCCAAGGGAAAGTAGGTGGTGGTGAGGCAAATGGTAAAACCAAGGTTGGGTCTTGCTGGAGGAGTCTTATTCAAAGCGAACTGTCAAGGGGGTCCCATAAATCACCCAACCGCGTTAGGGACGCAAAATCCAGGAACATAATACCGATATGACGGAAACTAGGGCGGCAAGAGTGGAACAAAACACCAGGCATAAGGCCGAGCCTTCCACCCTTTACCAAGTATATAGATGCATTAATAATATAAGAGATATTGTGATATCCGAACATAAACATAATCCAACATGGAGCAATCTTCATCTTCACCTGCAACTAGCAACGCTATAAGAGTGGCTGAGCAAAAGCGGTAACATAGCCAAACAACGGTTTGCTAGGAAGGGTAACAAAGGTTAGAGGTTCATGCAATTTGGGAGGCTTGAGCATCAAGTGGTAGGTAACGCAGCATAGCGATAGAACGAAGCAACTAGCATAGGAATGATAGTAATGAGATCCAAGGTGACGGTCATCTTGCCTGAAATACCGCTAGGAGGAAGAACGATTCCATGAAGAAGATGAAGCCACGAAGACGAACCAAGCGTAGACGAACGAATCCTCACGATGGCAACGAAACGGGAACTATCGAGAAGAAGCACACAACAAGGTTAACACACCACACATGAACATGACATGATGCACAAACAAGCATGATGCATGACCAAGATACATGAAGCTAGTCTTGGCAAGAGATGATGCAAACAAGAGCAACACATCAAGGCAAGTTTAAATGAGGCCGGAAACAACATATAACAATTCCGGTAAGTCCTCATAATCAAATTTTGAAATTGGTCCAGATCTGAATAAACCTTATGTTCAAGTTGTTAAACAGGAATTTAAAATGCACCAATATGATCTACACGAGATTCTAGTCAAGTTACATATAAAGTTCATTTAGTTCGGAGCTACGGCATAGAAGATATGAGCAAAACAATTTAAACATGTCATTGATGCAAAATGCACCCAAACATCAAGCAAACCCTCAAAACAAGGATGCAACATGATAATATGAAACTACATGCAAAATCAAGCAAGTTTCATATAGAGCACACTCAAAACGGAGCAACGGATCAACACATACACCATATACAAGTCATGACAACAATCTGTCCAAAACAGCAACTAGGCATATTGCAAGCATCAAAACACTATGCTACATCATCTCAACGTGAAAACAAAAGGCCTGGGCATGAAGTACAGGTAAAACATGACAAAACATGAACACTGAGCTATCTCCAGAAATCACTAGAACATGCTCAAACACACATGGCAAGATTGCAAATAATAACAGTTTCAGACTTTGCAGAAATAACATCAGGTTGCAATCTTTAGAGCTATCAAACAACATGCTACAGGAACTTATCATAGCAAAATAAGGCATGGAATGAATCTACTAATCTCATAGAACAAAAGTCCTTTAATGACCATGAGCCAAAAAGGATCAGAAATATGATGGCACCCATGTAAACATGGAAAGTTATATGACAGATTCAAACATGGCATGTTGGTGAGTTTTAACCACTCACCACAGAGCAATACATGGCATGGCAAGGCAACTCACAGTAATAAGACATGTTTATGAAGCTAAGAATGGCAAGAGCAAGTAAATAGAGTGCATGGATCACTAAAAACAATCATGGAAACATTGAACTTAATGTTAACAGGCTGACAGAAACATTATTTAGCAATTTGAGAGCACGATTACAACAAGTTACAGCATACTATAATTGCAACAAAGGGCATGAATGGATAGAGAAAGCCATGTATAACAAAACATCCTTAGTGGACATCTCCAGATTATGTAGAGAATGACTTGTAGCAGCAGGTTTAGATAGCATCACAATAACAGCAGAACAAGGGCTGAAATCAGCAACATCATGAAGCCTAGTTAGCATGCTTGTTCTAGTCACCACATAGATCATAAAAATACATGGCATACACCCCTGTAAAAATGGCATGACATACTTAAAAACACATGTAGAGCTCATGTTCATAGGATGCACACATCAAATGCAACAAAAATGACAAATCATCAAGTTATAACAGTTTCAGCAGGTTGACATCATATAGCACTCTTGCAACGAAGATTCAGGCATCAAGATGAACTCAAATAAACATGGCACAATGGAAAGGAATGACGTACTCGTTAAGACGAACAATTTAACATATTACACACACGAAACGGAGCAGTATGCAGCAAGTTATGATGCGATGAACATGGCATGATAATGCAAAAATATTAGGGACTTGGTGGAAAATCAACCTCTCCGAGAAAGTCAACGGGATCGGACGGAGCGGGATGACGAGATCCGGGACAGGGCTTGCGGGCTTGGATCCGGGGATGGGTGGATCTCATCCATCTTCCCGGACCTCGCCGGAGATGCGGGTCGCGGCGGCCGGAGCTGGAGGAGGGGCGATGGCGGGGCGGCGCCGGCAGAGAAGGACGGCGGCGGAGGCGGACGGAGGCGGCGGGAGCTCGGCGCTGATGGCCGACGCAGGATCCGGGCGACCGGGACAGACGGCGGCGGGGCAGAGGGGCCGAGGCGGGCAGCGGCGGCGCGCCATGGCTGGGCGGCGGGAGGCGCTTAGCGAGGTTCCGGGCGGGCGGCGACAAGGCGGCGCGAGAGGACGCTGGGATCGGGCGGCGCCGGATGGGCTGGGCTGGCCCGCCCGCTAAGCGGCCAGCGGTGCGGGAGGCGAAGGCGTTACATGGCAGGCCCTGCTTGCGGGCGGCGGCGATTCGTCCGGAGGCGGCGGACATGTCCGGTGCGGTGGGAGGAGAACGAAGCTAGGGTTTGGACCCGGAATTTCGGGAGGAGAGGCATATTTATAGGTAGAGGGAGCTAGGAGAGTCCAAATGAGGAGCGGTTTTTACCCACACGATCGTGATCGAACGACCGAGAGCATAGAGGGGAGTTTACTGGGTTTTGAGCCACTTTGAAAGGGGTGTTGGGCTGCAAAGAGAAGGGGGCTTTTGCGGTTACCCGGTTAACCGTTGGAGTATCAAACGACCTCCGAATGACACGAAACTTGACAGGCGGTCTACCGGTGCTATACCAAGGCCGCTTGACAAACCTCGGTCCATTCCGAGAAAGTTTAACACCCACTCACGAAAGGAGACAAGAGGGGGACGCCGGAGGACATAGGAGTGCCGGATTGCAAAACAGACAACGGGGAAAATGCTCGGATTCATGAGACGAACACGTATGCAAATGCGATGCACATGACGACATGATATGAAATGCAGATGATGACATGGCAAAGTGCAACACACAAGCACATGACATGGCAAGGACGGCAAAATAACTGGCGGACACCTGGCGCATCGAATCCAGGGCGTTACAGGAGCCAACATGGGTATCCAGATCCCGCTGTTGGTTATTGACCAGAGAGTCATCTCGGTCATGTCTGCATGTCTCCCGAACCTGTAGGGTCTACACACTTAAGGTTCGGCGACGCTAGGCTTATTAGGAAGACTTGTATGTGATTACCGAATGTTGTTCGGAGTCCCGGATGAGATCCCGGACGTCACGAGGAGTTCCGGAATGGTCCGGAGGTAAGATTTATATATGGGAAGTTGTCATACGGACACCGGAAAGTTTCGGGGGCATATCGGTTTTGTACCGGGGCCACCGGAGAGGTTCCGGGGGTCCACCGGGAGGGGCCACCCCTCTCGGAGGGCCTCATGAGCCGCAAGGGGCAGGGAACCAGCCCCTGGAGGGCTGGGCGCGCCCCCCCTTGGGCCCATGCGCCTATGGTTGGGGGGGACCCTAGTGGGGGCGCCCCCCTTTGCTTGGGGGGCAAGCCCCCTCCCTGCCCCCCCCCCCTCTAGATCTCATCTAGAGGGGGCCGGCCCCCTTGCCCCTTCCCCTATAAATAGAGGGGTGAGGGGAGGGCTGCAACACACATCCAAGGCGCAGCCCCTCCCCTCCCCAACACCTCTCCTCCTCCGTTGAGTGCTTGGCGAAGCCCTGTCGGAGTACTGCCTCTCCACCATCATCACGCCGTCGTGCTGCTGCTGGAGCCTTCTTCCTCAACCTCTCCTTCCCCCTTGCTGGATCAAGAAGGAGGAGACGTCGTTCCGCACGTGTGTTGAACGCCGGAGGTGATGTCCGTTCGGCACTTGGTCATCGGTGATTTGAATCACGGCGAGTACGACTCCATCATCACCGTTCCCTTGAACGCTTCTGCACGCGATCTACAAGTGGTATGTAGATGCAATCTCTTTCCTATGACTCGTTGCTTAGATGAACTCATAGATGGATCTTGGTGAAAACGTAGGAAAATTTTTAATTTTCTGCGACGTTCCCCAACAGTGGCATCATGAGCTAGGCCTATGCGTAGTTCTCTATTGCACGAGTAGAACACAATTTTGTTGTGGGCGTAGATCTTGTCAACTTGCTTGCTGCTACTAGTATTTTCTTGCTTCAGCGGTATTGTGGGATGAAGCGGCCCGGACCGACCTTACACGCACGCCACGTGAGACAGGTTCCACCGAATCGACATGCACTAGTTGCATAAGGTGGCTAAGCGGGTGTCTGCCTCTCCTACTTTAGTTGGAGCGGATTAGATGAAAAGGGTCCTTATGAAGGGTAAATAGAAGTTGACAAAATCACGTTGTGGTTATTCAGAGATAAGAAAACGTTCTTGCTAGAACCCAATTGCAGCCACGTAAAATATGCAACAACAATTAGAGGACGCCTAACTTGTTTTTGCAGCAATTGTCATGTGATGTGATATGGCCAGAAGTTGTGATGAATGATGAATGATATATTGTGATGTATGAGATCATGTTCTTGTAATAGGAATCACGACTTGCATGGCGATGAGTATGACAACCGGCAGGAGCCATAGGAGTTGTCTTAATTATTGTATGACCTGCGTGTCATTGATTCAACGCCATGTAAATTACTTTACTTTATTGCTAAACGTGTTAGCCATAGTAGTAGAAGTAATAGTTGGCGAGCAACTTCATGGACTCCATCATGGTGTCATGCCAGTGACAAGATGATCATGGAGCCCCGAAGATGAAGATCAAAGGAGCTATATGATATCGGCCATATCATGTCACTACTTTATATAATTGCATGTGATGTTTATTATGTATTATGCATCTTGTTTACTTAGAACGGCGGTAGTAAATAAGATGATCCCTTATAATAATTTCAAGAAAGTGTTCCCCTAATCGTGCACCGCTATAAAGTTCGCTGCTTCAAGCACCACGTGATGATCGGGTGTGATAGATCCTTACGTTCACATACAACGGGTGTAAGATAGTTTTACACATGCAAAACACTTAGGGTTAACTTGACGAGCCTAGCATGTACAGACATGGCCTCGGAACACAAGACACCGAAAGGTCGAACATGATTCGTATGGAAGATACGATCAACATGGAGATGTTCACCGACGATGACTAGTCCGTCTCACGTGATGATCAGACACGGCCTAGTCGACTCGGATCATGTAACACTTAGATGACTAGAGGGATGTCAAATCTGAGTGGGAGTTCATTAAAATAATTTGATTATATGAACTTAATTATTCATGAACATTAGTCTAAAATCTTTGCAAAATGTCTTGTAGATCAAATGGCCAACGCTCATGTCACCATGAACTTCAACGCGTTCCTAGAGAAAACCAAGCTGAAAGATGATGGCAGCAACTATTCGGACTGGGTCCGGAACCTGAGGATCATCCTCGTAGCAGCCAAGAAACAATATGTCCTAGAAGCACCGCTAGGTGAAGCACCCATCCCAGAGAACCAATACATTATGAATGCTTGGCAGTCTCGTGCTGATGATTACTCCCTCGCTCAAAGGCAGCATGCTTTACTGACTTAGAACCGGGCTCCAAAAGCGCTTTTGAGCAACACGGAGCATATGAGATGTTCGAGGAGCTGAAAATGGTTTTCCAAGCTCATGCCCGGTCGAGAGATATGAAGTCTCCGACAAGTTCTATAGTTGTAAGATGGAGGAAAACAGTTCTGTCACAAGTGAGCACATACTCAAAATGTCCGGGTTGCACAATCGCTTTGTCCCAGCTGGACATTAACCTCCGGACGAGGCGGTCATTGACAGAATCCTTTTCGCTTCCCACCAAGCTACAAGAGCTTTGTGATTAACTAAAATATGCAGCGGATGGTGAAGACCATTCCAAAAGTATACTCAATCCAGAAGTCAGCAGAGGTTGAAATCAAGAAAGAACATCAAGTGTTTATGGTCAATAAAACCACAAAGTTCAAAAAGGGAAAGGGTCAGAAGAACTTCAAGAAGGACGGCAAAGATGTTGCAGCGCCCGGAAAGCAAGTTGTCGGGAAGAAGTCAAAGAATGGACCCAAGCACGAGACAGATTGCTTTTATTGCAAAGGAAGGGCCCTTTGGAAGCGGAACTACCCCAAATACTTAAGCGGACAAGAAGGCCGGCAACACTAAAGGTATATTTGATATACATGTAATTGATGTGTACCTTACCGATTACTCGTAGTAACTCCTGGGTATTTGATACCGTGCCGTTGCTCATATATGTAACTCACAGCAGGAGCTGCGGAATAAGCGGAGATCTGGCGAAGGGCGACGAGGTGACGATCTTGGCGTCGGGAATGGTTCCAAGGTCGATGTGATCGCCCGTCGCACGCTACCTCTACATTTACCTACGGGATTAGTTTTAAACCTCAATAATTGTTATTCAGTGCCAAGCTTGAGCATGAACATTGTATCAGGATCTCGTTTAATGCGAGATGGCTACTCATTTAAATCTGAGAATAATGGTTGTTCTATTTATATGAGAGATATTTTTTATGGCCATGCTCCGATGGTCAATGGTTTATTCTTAATGAATCTCGAACGTAATATTACACATATTCATAGTGTGAATACCAAAAGATGTAAAGTTGATAACGATAGTCCCACATACTTGTGGCACTGCCGCCTTTGGTCACATTGGTGTCAAGCACATGAAGAAGCTCCATTACGATGGACTTTAGAGTCTCTCGATTATGAATCATTTGACACATGCGAACCATGCCTTATGGGCAAATGACCAAGACTCGCTTCTCGAACAATGGAGCGAGCAACCAACTTATTCGAAATCATACATACCGATGTGTGCGGTCCAATGAGCGTTGAGGCTCATGGAGGATATCAAGCATGCTCTCACTCTCACCGATGACTTGAGTAGATATGGGTATGTCTACTTGATGAAACACAAATCTGAGACCTTTGAAAAGTTCAAGGAATTTCAGAATGAGGTAGAGAATCAACGTGACCGAAAATAAAGTTCTTACGATCAGATCGTGGAGGAGAATATTTAAGTCACGAATTTGGTACACACTTAAGGAAATGTGGAATCGTTTCACAACTCACGCCGCCTGGAACACCTCAGCCTAACGGTGTGTCCGAACGTCGTAATCGCACTCTATTGGATATGGTGCGATCTATGATGTCTCTTACCGATTTACCGCTATCATTTTGGGGATACGCTCTAGAGACAGCTACATTCACTTTAAATAGGGCACCGTCTAAATCCGTTGAGACGACACCGTATGAATTATGGTTTGGGAAGAAACCTAAGCTGTCGTTTCTAAAAGTTTGGGGATGCGATGCTACAACCTGAAAAGCTCGAACCCAAGTCGGAAAAACGCGTCTTCATAGGATACTCTAAGGAAACCATTGGGTACACCTTCTACCTTAGATCCGAAGGCAAGATCTTTGTTGCCAAGAACGGATCCTTTCTGGAAAAAGAGTTTCTCTCGAAAGGAGTAAGTGGGAGGAAAGTATAACTCGATGAAGTACTACCTCTTGAACCGGAAAGTAGTGCAGCTCAGGAAAATGTTTCTGTGGTGCCTACACCGGCTGGAGAGGAAATTAATGATGATGATCAAGGTACTTCAGATCAAGTTGCTACTGAACTTCGTAGGTCCACAAGGACACGTTCCACGCCAGAGTGGTATGGCAACCCTCTCATGGAAATCATGTTGTTGGACAACGGTGAACCTTCGAACTATGAAGAAGCGATTGCGGGCCCAGATTCCAACAAATGGCTTGAAGCCATGCAATCCGAGATAGGATCCATGTATGAAAACAAAGTATGGACTTTGACAGACTTGCCCGATGATCGGCGAGCGATAGAAAACAAATGGATCTTTAAGAAGAAGACGGACGCGGATGGTAATGTCACCATCTATAAAGCTCAACTTGTCGCTAAGGGTTATCGGCAAGTTCAAGGGATTGACTACGATGAGACTTTATCTCCCGTAGCGAAGCTTAAGTCCGTCCGAATCATGTTAGCAATTGCCGCATACTATGATTATGAGATATGACAAATGGACGTCAAAACGACATTCCTTAATGGCTATCTTAAGGAAGAACTGTATATGATGCAGCCATAAGGTTTTGTCGACCCTAAGAATGCTAACAAGGTGTGCAAGCTCCAGCGATCCATTTATGGGCTGGTGCAAGCATCTCGGAGTTGGAACATTCGCTTTGATGAGATGATCAAAGCGTTTGGGTTTATGCAGACTTATGGAGAAGCCTGCGTTTACAAGAAAGTGAGTGGGAGCTCTGTTGCATTTCTCATATTATATGTGGATGACATACTTTTAATGGGAAATGATATAGAACTCTTGGACAACATTAACGCCTACTTGAATAAGAGTTTTTCAATGAAGGACCTTGGAGAAGCTGCTTACATATTAGGCATCAAGATCTATAGGGATAGATCGAGACGCCTCATAGGTCTTTCACAAAGCACATACCTTGATAAGATTTTGAAGAAGTTCAAAATGGATCAGTCCAAGAAAGGGTTCTTGCACATCTTGCAAGGTGTGAGATTGAGCTCGGCTCAATGCCCGACCACGGCAAAAGATAAAGAAGAGATGAGTGTCATCCCCTATGCCTCAGCCATAGGATCTATTATGTATGCCATGCTATGTACTGCATCGATGTAAACCTTGCCGTAAGTTTGGTAGGTAGGTACCAAAGTAATCCCGCAAGGAACACCGGACAGCGGTCAAGAATATCCTGAAGTACCTGAAAAGGACGAAGGACATGTTTCGCTTATGGAGGTGATGAAGAGCTCGTCAGAAGGGTTACGCCGACGCTTAGCTTCGACACAGATCCGGATGACTCTAAGTCACAAACCGGATACGTGTATATGTTGAATGGTGGAGCGATGGCTGGTGCAGCTGCAAGCGAGGCGTCGTGGCGGGATCTACATGTGAAGCGGAGTACATGGCAGCCTCGGAGGCAGCGAAGCAATTTGGGTGAAGGAGTTCATCACCGACCTAGGAGTCATACCCAATGCGTCGGGGCCGATTAAACTCTTCTGTGACAACACTGGAGCTATTGCACTTGCCAAGGAGCCCAGGTTTCACAAGAAGACCAGGCACATCAAGCGTCTCTTACACTCCATTCGTGAAAATGTTCAAGATGGAGACATAGAAATTTGCAAAGTGCATACGGATCTGAATGTCGCAGATCCGTTGACTAAACCTCTTCATGAAAGCAAAACATGATCAACACCGTAACTCTATGGGTGTTCGATTCATCACAATGTAACTAGATTATTGACTCTAGTGCAAGTGGGAGACTGTTGGAAATATGCCCTAGAGGCAATAATAAAAGGATTACTATTATATTTCCTTGTTCGTGATAATTTTCTTTTATTCATGCTATAATTTTATTATCCAGAAATCGTAATACACGTGTGAATACTTAGACCACAACATGTCCCTAGTGAGCCTCTAGTTGACTAGCTCGTTGATCAACAGATAGTCATGGTTTCCTGACTATGGACATTGGATGTCGTTGATAACGGGATCACATCATTAGGAGAATGATGTGATGGACAAGACCCAATCCTAAGCATAGCACAAGATCGTGTAGTTCGTTTGCTAGAGCTTTTCCAATGTCAAGTATCTTTTCCTTAGACCATGAGATCGTGTAACTCCCAGATACCGTAGGAGTGCTTTGGGTGTACCAAACGTCACAACGTAACTGGGTGACTATAAAGGTGCACTACAGGTATCTCCGAAGTGTGCATTGGGTTGACACGGATCGAGATCGGATTTGTCACTCCGTGACACGGAGAGGTATCACTGGGCCCACTCGGTAGTGCATCATCATAATGAGCTCAATGTGACCACGTGTCTGGTCACGGGATCATGCATTACGGTACGAGTAAAGTGACTTGCCGGTAACGAGATTGAACGAGGTATTGGGATACCGACGATCGAATCTCGGGCAAGCAACATACCGTCTAACAAAGGGAATAGTATACGGGGTTGCTTGAATCTCGACATCGTGGTTCATCCGACGACATCATCGAGGAGCATGTGGGAGCCAACATGGGTATCCAGATCCCGTTGTTGGTTATTGACCAGAGAGTCATCTCGGTCATGTCTGCATGTCTCCCGAACCCGTAGGGTCTACACACTTAAGGTTCGGTGACGCTAGGGTTATTAGGAAGACTTGTATGTGATTACCGAATGTTTTTCGGAGTCCCGGATGAGATCCCGGACGTCACGAGTTCCGGAATGGTCCGGAGGTGAAGATTTATCTATGGGAAGTTGTCATACGGACACCGGAATGTTTCGGGGGCATATCGGTATTGTACCGGGGCCACCGGAGAGGTTCCGGGGGTCCACCAGGAGGGTCCACCCCTCTCGGAGGGCCTCATGGGCCGCAAGGTGCAGGGAACCAGCCCCTGGAGGGCTGGGCACGCCCCCCCCCTTGGGCCCATGCGCCTAGGGTTGGGGGGGACCCCTAGTTGGGGCGCCCCCCTTTGCTTGGGGGGCAAGCCCTCCTCCACGCCCCTCTAGATCTCATCTAGAGGGGCCGCCCCTTGCCCCTTCCCCTATAAATAGAGGGGTGAGGGAGGCTGCAACACACATCCAAGGCGCAGCCCTCCCTCCCCAACACCTCTCCTCCTCCGCTGAGTGCTTGGCGAAGCCACAGCCGAATCTTGCCTCTCCACCATCATCATGTCGCCATGCCGCTGCTGGAGCCTTCTTCCTCAACCTCTCCTTCCCCCTTGCTGGATCAAGAAGGAGGAGACGTCGTCCGTTCCGTACGTGTGTTGAACGCGGAGGTGCTGTCCGTTCGGCACTTGGTCATCAGTGATTTGAATCACGGTGAGTACGACTCCATCATCACCGTTCCCTTGAACGCTTCCGCACGCGATCTACAAGTGGTATGTAGATACAATCTCTCTCCTATGACTCGTTGCTTAGATGAACTCATAGATGGATCTTGGTGAAAATGTAGGAAAAAATTTAATTTTCTACGATGTTCCCCAACAAGAGATCCCGCCGAGAGGCCTGAGGGGCCTGCCAAAGGGAAGGGCGGGCGCGGCGATGGGAGCGCAAGAGCTCCCCGAGACCGTCGAGTGGGAGCGTCCACGGGCGGAGCTGCTGTCCATGAAACCTGCTCAAAGGGAAAAACAGCTTCATCAAAGTAAACATGCCGTGAGACGAACACTCGACGAGATACCGGGTCTTAGCAGCGAAAGCCTTTGGTGTTGGGTTGATAGCCAAGAAAGACACAAGCGAGAGAGCGTGGTGCGAGCTTGTGTGGTGCCGTAGCGGTGATGTTGGGATAACACAAACAACCAAAGACATGAAGATCATCGTATGATGGAGGAGACCCAAACATAAGATGGTGAGGGGTATAGCTCCAGCATGGTTTACACGGCCGGAGGTTGAGAAGGAGAGTGACGGTGGTGAGTGCATCGGGCCAAAAGCGAGGTGGCATGTGTGCATGAAAGAGCAAGGCACGGACACTCTCATTGAGGGTGCGGAGAACACGTTCGGCACGGCCGTTTTGTTGGGATGTGTATGGACAAGTTAAGCGAAAGATGGTGCCATGTGTAGATAGAAGATGGCGAATGGCGTAGATTATCAAATTCTTTTCCGTTATCGGTTTGAAGATGAGCGATGGTGCGATGAAAGTGGGTGGTGACATAGGCATAAAATGAGTGAAGGGTGGAGGCAACGTCGATTTGGCGGCGAACGGAAAAGTCCAAGTGAAGTGTGATAAATCTTCTAACATCACAAGGTAATTTGAGAAACACGATTTGCTAGGCACGGGGGATGTCCAAACATCACAATGAATTACATCATAGGGAAAAGTTGCTATAGATGAAGATGAAGAAAGCGGTAGATTTAACGTGTTTTCCTAGGCGGAAAGCATGACAAGTGTGAGCCGCTGATTTATTACATGAAAAGGAAAAGTGCTCAAAATTTTATGAAGAGCGTCGGCGCCGGGATGACCGAGACGAGCGTGCCAAAGCGAGACGTCGACATGGAGAGCAACCGGGCCACTACGAGTGGAAGCGCCGCATGGGTAGAGATCATCGGGAGAGTCACATCGGTGCAGAACCCTTCGGGAGCGAGCATCCTTAATGTAAAAACCGAGAGCCGCCAAACTCAACAATGACAGGATTTTCACGAGTAAGAGTGCGTAATGTAACAAAGATTTTTAATTAAGGATGGTGAAATGACCACATTATTGAGAGTTAAAGAAGAAGAGGGTAACGGAAGAGAGGATGAACCATGATGGGTGATGGGAAGAGAGCTGCCATCGCCAACCATGATGCGGGAGGAGAAAGGGTAGGGAGCGGAACGGGATAAGATACCGGGGTTGGAGGCCATGTGGGCGGCGGCACCGGTGTCCATGTACCAATCGCCACCTCCGTTGTAGGCGCTCGGGGAGGGGGCATCACGAAGGGCGGAGAGAAGCGCCGGGTCGAGATCGGAGGGCGCCGCCATATGCACCGTGAGCCCGGCATGCCGTCGTATGCAGAGAGGCCACCATAAGCCGACGAGCCACCGTAGGCCGCGGCAGCGCCATATGCGGCAGGGACCGGGGCGGTCAGCAGCGCCTGAGGGGTGCTCGGCCATGGCCCGAGGATGCTCAGAGCTGGTGGGCGGGGATGGGCATGGAGTAGGCATGCACTACTCCCGTCCATGGGTTATACCCCGAGAGCCAAGGCGGAGGAGGTGCAGCCGCCGCGGGCGCAGGAGGGCACGACGTCGTGTTGGAGTTGCGGCCCCGGCCCCCGCGACCCTTCTGCTTGCGGCCGTTGGAGGGCGCAGGCGCGGGTGGCGAGGCAGGAGCGGGAGCGCCGCCCGCCGGGTTGGAGTAGAGCCGTGGCCGGCGGCGAGGCCGGCGTGAAGAGCGGCGTGGGTCGCCTGCCGAGCGGTGTGATGGAGACGCTTTTCCTCCATGCGGAGGTAGGTAACCGCCTTCGCGTATGTCGGTGTGATGAGAGAGAGGTTGGCGGCGGACTGGCCAAGGTCAGGGTGGAGGCCGCGGAGGAGGTTGGTGAGGAGGCCCGAGTCATCGATGGTCATGCCGACGTCGCGTAGCTCATCAGCGAGAACCTTCAGCCGCGTGCAGTACTCGTCGATCGAAAGATCGTTTTGCTGCATAGTGAAGAACTCCCCTTGAAGAAAGACGTGGCGCTGCAGTTGATTGTCGAGGAAGAGATCACACAGGCGCGCCCACATAGCATACGCGGACGGATCACGGGCATTCACCATATTGAAGAGGCTGCCGGAGATGGTGAGGAAGAGCCACTTGACGATGTAGGCGTCCACGGCGAGCCACTCATCGTCGTCCTTCATGTCGCGGTAGTCAACGCTCCCGTCAACATGCTCGATGAGACGGTAAGAGCGGAACAACAGCGCGAAGTACGTGCGCCATGCGTTGTAGGACGGCGAGTCGAGGTCGAGGATGACGGGGACGTGGTCCTTGATGTGGATCTCGTTGAGGCGATCGGAGGTGAACATGGCACCGGAGAAAGAGCCGGCGTCGAATGCAGTGGCCTTGGCCATGGAGACGGCTGGTGGTTAGGGTTTTGGGTGAGAAGAGGAGGGCGGCAACGGCGACAGATGGAAGGGAGGAGCGGCGGCGGCCCTTAGGGTTTCGGGTGGGAGGTAGTGGGAGCAGGGGGTTGAGGAGAAGCGGCGGCGGCGTCGGCTGCGGGAGAAGTGGCGTCGGCGGCGGCGGCTAGATGGATGGGAAGGAGGCGGCGGCGGTGGCTACGGAGGGGTAGCGACGGCGGCGGCAGGAGAAGTTGGCGCGGCGGCGTCTAGGGCTAGGCGCGGCGGCGTAAGGTGTGGAAGCGACAGAGGATCGCGGTAAAACTGATACCATGTAGAGAGAATATTTGGTGCAACTCATTATATTCCATGAAGTAGGTTACATTATATACACGGAATGTCTTGCGTGACAAGGTAACTAATCCTACCATATCTCTAGGAGTTAGCTATACAAGGCTAGAGAAGATAAGATTAGAAATACAAGATATGTCACGTTCAACACGCACGGCCGGTGGGCCATGGACATAGGGCCTATTGCTGACATGGCCGGAATCGAGGAGTATATGGACATCCGGCACAGGATTGGGGCGGTGCAGCTCCAGGAGGAAATTGCGGATTCCATCTCCTGGTCATGGGAAAGGAGTGACGAGTTCTCGGCCAGGTCGCCATACGCAGCAAGGTTCGTCGGACGGCAAGTGTCACCCACGGTGGCTTTCACTTGGTGTTCGAAGACTCCACTCCGATGCCGTTTCTTTGCATGGTTAGCGATCATGAACAGGTGCTGGACGTCCGACAGATTCGCGAGGCGAGGGCTACCACACCAGGACGCCTGCCCATTTTGTGATTAGCACGACGAGACGATCGGGCATCTACTCGTGAAGTGTGTGCTGGCACGAGAGGTTTGGTCCCGCATCTTCACGGCCTTGCGCATGCCAGCCGGTGCGTCGCAGGCAGGAGAGACACTGCAGGACTGGTGCACAAGGCACGGCTCACTTGGGCCTAACGCGAAAACGATCTGCACCATATGTCTACTCACCCTATGGGAGCTATGGAAGCACAGGAACGCCATAGTGTCGATGGGGCGAATGTAAGCGCTACACGCCTTATGGAGCAAATAGCAAGCGAGAGTAGGGTTTGAACGCAGGCGGGCATCTTGCGAGGGGACCTTGCAACGGCCTTCATAGCGGCACCTGAGTGAGCACATGGCGAGTAGTCGGTTTAGGGCTTAGGCGGATGGCGATGAAACGCCGGTGATTATGTAATGTAACCGTGAAGGACTTTCCCTCTTTTCTTTTTAATAGTATATGATACGCACACTCGTACGTATTTAAGAAAAAAAAAACCCTCCAACAAGCCAGCAGCTCCACCACTTCTACATCGTGAGTAGATGGGAAAAAATGGCAGCATCCGGCCAAGAACATATGCCATGGTTGTCCCTAAGGACAGCTCCTCCTCCTCCCGTGCCGTTCACCTTGGACATAGCTCTGTCCGCGTTCGCCTTGGCCCACCCCTCCTCCGGCTTCATCCATCTTTCAGCTTCCCTCGTCCCACTGTGGTGAACAACCTCGTGTGTCACAAATTACACTAGGAACCTCGATCCGGTTGGAATCTCGACTACGTGCACGGTACTGCAACGATCGATAGACCGGGACGCATGCACGCGCGCACGCCCTAGCTGATAAATGCGTCATTAGCAGGAGATCGCATGCACACACCACGTACCACAAGTTAACTGCTGGCCGCGGTCGCGCCATGCAGGCAGCATGCTGTCAGGTCGACGTATAGATGCGGGCCGCTGGCTCGATCGAGACGCAGCCTTCTCCGTTTACTGGTGCGGCAGCGCGCCACGGCGCGCGGTGCGTCAGAGCCGGCCGGGCCGGGTGACGTGCATGCCATCTCCGTCACCGCTTGCGCCCGGTCGATTACGGTTTTGACACCCAAAATAGAATAAGACCGGCTACGGTCTCTGATCTTCATTGCGGTTCGTGCGTACCCTCTCTGTCGCGCATCTTTCGTACTCGTACCACGTACTACTACTAGTAGTACTACGCATGCATGAGCAAAATCTGAGCTCAGCGGCTCAGCGCTGCTGTCTGGTTGCTCGTTGTCGCCTTGTGCACGTCAATCAATGCAGCAGCTAGTACGTGCCGTTCAGTTCAGGCGCCGCTGCGCGTCACAGGCACTGCGTGCATTCAGCCTGTCACCAACTAGTACGTGCTTGGGGCTATTCTGGTGAGGAATGACGAAGTAAAAACTCTACGTGCGGAGATCCTTTGGGTCTGGTGTGGGACACTCGGAACAAGGTGAACGCTGGTGAACCAATGCGCATCAAATTCAAAAGCATGTGCTGGACGGTGCAAGACCGATGAAGGTTTCTACTGGGAACAAGCAAGTGCATCGGGCCCCATGAAATGATAGACATACAGTACTGAAGATTATTGATGGCAGCGCGCGCTGCTCTGGACATCTCAAATGGAGGTTGGGGTCTCATATTTCGAGATTATAGGCGACTCGTGGTTCCTGCCGGGGCAGGTAACCTTCCCTACATTCAGAGCCCCATTCAGATTAGGGCTGCAAACGAGTTGAGCTCAAGCGAGTTGGAGTTGGCTCAGTTCAACTCATATGAAAATTCGAGCGAGCTCAAACTGAGTGAAGCTCATGATCGAGCTGTAGAACATGACTTGTGCTCAGCTTGTAATGATCTCGAGTCAATCTCGAGCTAGTTTTGAGCTAAATGAGATGCTAAAAATTATAAATCTATGAATAAAAACAAAAAAATTAAGGTGAATATGCTGGGAACCTTTGCCAAAAAATAGGATATTGAACACATAGTCGACCACGTGCCATAATTAAGCCTAAATTCTCTCTGCACTTAATTAAGTTTCCATGTTCGTTGATAAATAAAATGGAGAAAAATTATGGACAACATATATGGTAATAAATTATCTTATTTCCGTTAACATATGACATGATCATTTAACATAATGATATTCTGTCGAGCTATCGAGCTAAAATCGAGCGAGCCAACATTGGCTCAAAATCGGCTCATTTCTCGGTCGAGCTACATAAAGTGTTCAAATTCAGCTTATATTTTTTTGAGTCGATCTCGAGTCGAGTTAAAAAACTAGTCGATCTCGAGCGGCTCACGAGCCTCGAGCTTTTCTTGCAGCCCTAATCCAGACTGAGGCCTCCTTTGGTTTGGAGAAATTTTGTAGGAATTTCATATGATTGGATTTTCATAGGAAGAATTCTTTTTGAGTCCTTTGGTTCGTAGGAATGCAATCCTATTCCTGTGGAGGAATTCTTCCTATCCTCCACATTTCATAGGAAAATAAAAAATAGCCTAGACTTAATGGAAAAAATACTATGATGTGAATCAAAGGACATCTTCTTTCCTATTTCTGCTCATAGAATTTGAGATGCATGTCATCTTATTTCCTATGACTTTTCTATTCCTATGATTTTTCCACCCTATAAACCAAAGGAGGCCTGAAGTGATAGCGTGCCTCAAAGGATTGCATGCTTCCCAACAGCTCGGCATAATCTATGTTGTCGTGGAAACAGACTCTATGGTGTTGGTGCAAGCACTCAAGGCAAATGAGCATGACCGGTCTGCTAGTGGTGCCTCCTTCAGGGAAATTATGTAGTTTGAAGATTTCCCGTTTTGAGTTTATTCTTCGCCCACGGGGCCATAATAATGTTGCAGACACTCTAGCTGCACATGGTGCGCGTATGGCCCATTTATTAAGGGCATGTTTGGTTGTCATCAACAAATTTGCCTGCATTGCATGCTTGACTCAGTTGAGTTTGATTGAGAAAACACAAGCAAAATATATCATCTGTATGGTGTTTGGTTGCCCGCATCTAGGCCTCTTACATTACGAGAGCAATTTTGGCATGGCTTTTGGTGTCCTATTTGACTTGGCTCGTGCAACTACACTATGTTTGGTTGCATACACGGGATATAACACTTACACTTAACACAAGCTACACTAGAGTGCCTCGCGACTGTGGTGGACGGTGACCACGGTGCCGCATCCGATACGAGGAGCACGGAGTCGCGGGAGAGCGTTCCTGGCGGCGCCACGGCGAGCTAGTTGCTAGCGTCGTCGCTGCAGAGAAAGTTCGTGCGGAGGAGCGCTGAGGAAGAGGACAGGGTAGGAGAAATGCAATGCCTGTCCGACCACGGCAACTGCGGTGGATGGTAGGTGTGGCACCGCGTCCGACACGACGAGCAAGGAGTCGTGGGCGAGCGACCCCGTCGATAGCGCGATGAACTAGTTGCTAGCGTCGTCGCCGTGGAGAAAGTCTGCGTGGAGGGACGAATAGTAGGGCGCCGAGATAGAGGACAGAGAAGGAAAAATGCAGTGCGCGTGCCATGGCAACGTTAGTGTAGTAGGACGAGGGAGAGGACGTCGAAAGGAACGATGCCAGAGATGACTCCAATGTAGTAGGACGCGGGCAAGAAGGTCAAGAGGAACGACGTTGGCGGTGGTGACAGTGCAACAAGGCGCGGGAGCGGCGGCCGAGAGGAACAATGCATGTGGTAGTGCTAGTGTAGTAGTATGCATGAGAGAAGGTGTGACGCCCTCGATTCAATCGTACACTAATCATGCACGCAAATGTGTACGATCAAGATCAAGGACTCACGAGAAAATATCACAACACAACTCTAAACATAAATAAGTCATACAAGCATCATAATACAAGCCAGGGGCCTCGAGGGCTCGAATACAAGTGCTCGATCATAGACGAGTCAGCGGAAGCAACAATATCTGAGTACGCATATAAGTTAAACAAGTTGCCATAAGATGGCTAGCACAAACCGGGATACAGATCGAAGAGGAGCAGGCCTCCCGCCTGGGATCCTCCTAAACTACTCCCCGGTCGCCGGGCTGCTGGTAGTAGTAGGCACCTCCGGTGTAGTAGTCGTCATCGACGGTGGCGTCTGGCTCCTGGGCTCCATCGTCTGGTTGCAGCAATCGAGTAGAGATAGGGGAAAAAGGGGGAACAAGGCAACCGTGAGTACTCATCCAAAGTACTCGCAAGCAAGGAACTACACTACATATGCATGGATATATGTGTAAAGGGCCATATCAGTGGACTGAACTGCAGAATGCCAGAATAAGAGGGGGATAGCTAGTCTTATCAAAGACTACACTTCTGGTCACCTCCGTCTTGCAACAGGTAGAAGAGTGTAGGTTGAAGTCCTCCAAGTAACATCACATAGCAATAACCCTACCCGGCGATCCCCTCCTCATATCCCTGAGAGAGAGCGACCACCGGTTGTATCTGCACTTGGAAGGGTGTGTTTTATTAAGTATCCGGTTCTAGTTGTCATAAGGTCAAGGTACAACTCCAAGTCGCCCTGCATCAAGATCACGGCTATTCGAATAGATTAACTTCACTGCAGGGTGCACCAACTTACCCAACACGCTTGATCCCATTTGGCCGACACACTTTCTGGGTCATGCCCGGCATGAAGATCAACACGCCGCAGCCCCATCTAGGCACAACAAAGAGGCCAAAGATGCCGGTCTAAACCTAAGCGCAGGGTCCGGGCCCATCGCCCAATGCACACACTGCGTTATAACGCGCCGAAGCGTAACTAGCCCCTTAATACAAGAGCAGGCTTACGTTCCAATCCGGGCGCCGCCACTCGCTTGTCGACGCCACGAAGTGCCGGCCGATACCACGACGGGATACCCATAACTACTCCCGCGTAGATGGTTAGTGCGTATAAGCTCAGAGCCAACTCAGATCAAATACCAAGATCTCGTTAAGCGTGTTAAGTATCCGCGAACGCCGAACAGGCCAGGCCCACCTCTCTCCTAAGCGGTCTCAACCTGCCTGTCGCTCCGCCTCAAAGATCCACTCATGGGTGCTCCACCAGCCGACCCGACTTTTAGTCTCCACATGTATCATGTATAAAGTATATAGTATATACCCGTGATCACCTCCCGAGTGACCACGGCCCGATAGTATAGCACGCAGACGGACAAGAATGTAGGGCCACAGATGAAAGTACTAGCATCCTATACTAAGCATATAGGATTGCGTGTAAGGTAACAACAAGAGTAACAAGGACATGCTATGCAGCAAAGATAGGAGTATCTCGAAAGCAAGAATATGCTACACTACTCTAATGCAAGCAGATATAGAGTAGGATAGGCGATATCCGGTGATTAAGGGGGGCTTGCCTGGTTGCTCGGCAAGAGAGAGGGTCACAACACCGTAGTCGAACTGGCAGCAGCAGCTGGCCGGTCTTAGTGTACCGGAGAAAAGAGGGGGAAGAAACAATGAATAACATGTAAACAGATGCATATCGATGCATGACATGACAAGTAACGATGCTAGGCGTGCCCTAACGTGGTATGAGGTGGTTCCGGTTAAGGGGGGGAAACATCCGGGAAAGTATTCCCGGTGTTTCGCGTTTTCGGGCAGGGGAGCCGGAGGGGGAAAGTTGCAGGTTCGATAGGTTAGGGGTGTGTGGCGGATTTAACGGATTGCGATCCGGATTCGTCTCGTCGTTACGAGCAACTTTCATGTAGAAAGTATTTCCATCCGAAGTTACGGATTAAAAGATATGATTTTCTAAAGATTTAAATCATTTTCGATTTTAATTATATATTTAATTCCAACCTTATCCAAAACAGTGTGTGATGACGTAGGCATGACATCGAGTGATGTCAGCAGGTCAACTGGTCGGTTGACCGATCAAAAGCTGACATGGGGACCCACCGCTGTCATGGACAAAGTGGGTTCGCAGTTCAAACTAATCTAAAATTAGTTAGAAAATCTACTGGGCCCACCTGTCAGTGTCTAATTAGGTTTTAGTTAATTAAATTAATTAATTAGCACTTTATACATTTGTTTTATTTGTTTTATGGCATGGGGCCCGCATGTCAGTGGCGTAGTCTGCCACGTCCAAAGACGCTGACCGGGTCAACCTACCAACGGGCCTCGAGACCCATCGGTCGGCTACGATGGCGAGGGCCACCGCGCCACGCCGGCGTCGGCGTTGGGGAGCTCGGTGAGCGTTCCGCTGGCGGAGGGGCGCCGGACCTCGCCGGAATTCGCCGTCCGGCGGCCAAAATGGCCGCGGGCGGGTGCGTTCGAACGGGGAGACGACGACGCGTCGGTTGGTGGTGGTTGCGCGGGCAGTGGTGGCCGGAAACGAGCGCGGCGAGCTCATCGGCGGTGAGGTGGTTCGGGCGCGAGACGACCACGGCGACTCAGTGCGCTTCGGGGCTAACGGGAAGGCCAGGGGGGCTGCGCGACGCGCTGAGCACAAGGGGCTCGGCCCCGTGACCATTTGGTCACCGGAAGGGCGCCGGCGACGAGATCCGCGACGGGGGCGCTCGGGTGCTTCGGCGGCAGCTAGCTAGGGCGCAGCAGGGCGAGGAAGGAGAGGGGAGAGGACGGGGTGGAGCTCACCGAGCGGTCAAGAAAGACCCTTGGTGGCTTAGGAGCAGCAGAGCTCGCCGGGGAGGAAGGGGATCGCCGGCGGCCGTCGAGGAAGAAGACGACCCGAGCCGTGGCCCGCGGTGCTCCTCGAGCTCGATGGCGGCGCAGGCGAGCCGAGGTAGAGGTTGCCGCGCGTCGTGGACGTGGCCGGGCGAGGCGCTGGGTGGCCGGTGGTCATGGGCTATGGCGCAGCCATGGCGACGGCGGCGCTCGGGTACGGAGGGGAACGAGGGGGGGGCGCGGTGGATCTGAGGGGGGGAGGCGCAAGGACCGAGGGGGAAGTGGGGGCGAGTGGGAGGAGAGACCGAGGGGGCGCGGCGTCGAAGTCCTTATCCTGCCCGACGCCGGGCGAAGGGGTCCGTGGCGATCAGCGCCTGTGGCGCGCTACCGATTGGTGAAAGGGGGGGTGCGGTGCGAGGAGATGGGCCGGCTGGGCCGACCAGGCTGGTGGCGGTCCAGGGAGGCAGGGGGCTGCGGCCGGGTTGAGCTGGGCCGCCTGGTCCAGGGGGGCTTCCCTTTTTCTTCTTTTTTTTGTTTCTGTTTCTCTTTTGTATTTTCTTTCTTTTATTTATTTTCTTTTCTGTTTTAATTCATTTAAACATATTTAGGCATTTTATAAAAATGTGTTTATTTCACCATAAATAACTTTGTAATATTTGACAACCCCTAACATTTTAGTTTTAAAGTTTGGAAACTTTTGTTGTTTGCCTATGTTTTAATTTGAATTTGAATCGGGTTCGAATCAACGTGAGTTTAATTACGATTACTCGGAGGTGACGTGGCATCAAGAGCTTGGGATTACTGTAGTCTAATTATTCAGGCGTCACAATTCTCCTCCATTACAAGAAATCTCGCCCCGAGATTTAAGAGGGGAGTAAGGGGGAAAAGGTCCAGTTACGAAATCCTAACGAATCTCTTCATTCTTGGTTGCTCTTCTTGAAGAGGTCGATCCATTACCTTGACATCTTCATTTCTCTGCTACAGAGTCATCATGGTGATGCCGCCTTTTCTCGGGCACTCCAACGCATTTCACGAATAGGTAAGGGGTTACTCCGCAGAACGAACCTCTGCAAGGTTGACTATCCGGTAGCTAGCATCGGGAAGGTGGGGAAAGTAACTCTAACCGGAACTTAAGAAAATAACGAGAGAAAAGTAAGAAGGTACCATGAGAAGTTTCGAGCGGGTAGGCAACCATTCGATGCCTGAAACAAAGTGTAAAAGGGGTCTAGAGTAATGGTAATAAGTTTTGTGTCTGATACCAGAATAGATTACTAGGAAGGTGACCCCGTGAATTACATACGAAGTCAAGCACGAGGAATAACTTGGGCAACAAGGGTGTACAGGAGAGTCAGGTTTCGATCCTGTGAAACTGTGGGTTATGGGCCCACCATGTGGTTAAAAGTAGGAAGGTCGGTGACATCTTGCACGATCATGTAAGCAAGGCATGTCAGAGGAGAGTCTGAGGGCCATGTCGGCAACAACATAGGTACCAAGGGCGAGGGACGAAGAGACCCATTTTCCCGCTCGTTGAACGAGGCGGACCAATAGGCAAAGTTCTCGTCCATCGATGGTTACCGGAATGTCATCAACAATAGTAACAGGGTCTTACTTACAGAGTGGTACAACGAGGTGCTTACCTAAGCAGGGAATTATCACTGCTCGGTTAAGTCTGGTTACTGGAAAGGTTAAACAAAACAATGGAAAGGATAGTATCATTATCAGATTAAACAGAATAATTGAAAGGAAAATGTGTTTAAACACATATTTCAGGAGTATATCCTTCCCAATGACAAGCAGAGCATGATACCCATGACAGGATATAATGTAGAAAAACCCTTTAGGTAAGGGGAGAAAATTTTCATGACATTACCCATACAACGGTGTTTTGGATAATTGATAAAGAGGATTTAGCATTGTACTTCCAATGTTCTTGGTGATGAACGGGGTACCACAGACATGCTTCAGGTAGCAATGATATGGTGTTTCAATCAAGGGCCAGACTTTGGATAAAACAATGATCCATCGGGAGTAACTTATAAAATAAGTCCTACAATTTCCTCCAGGAGGAATGGTTATCCTTGCAAACGAAATAATAATGATAGGTCCTCCAGCCGGGGGGGGGGGTGCTAGGCATGACATCCTGTTACCAGGTCATCAAAGGGGCCAACAACATAACTCTTGGAAAGTTGTCCCAACCATAATATCTGACCGAGATTCAGATCCGATTGGTGTCAAGATACCTCAGACTCAGGGTGTCCGAGAAGAAAAGGTGCAACACAAATAGATGACATGATATTTCAAGATTCTCAGGAAATGAACTATGGGAGTGGGTTCACGAAACAATAGTTCATCATTAACCCAAGGCGAGGAGGAGGTGGCTGATGGTCTCGGCGATAATCCATCGAGATTTCCGACAAGATGGATTTCCACATTTATGTGAACAAGGAGATAACATTTGTCGATCAAATGGTATAATGATGTATGTTCGAGGAATCATACTCAATTAAACATTGCTGAAAGGTGCGCCCGAAATATGGGTTGGGTTGCACGACCAATGTCAAAATGGTGATTCAATAATCAATAGCCTAAGACTGAACTTTCGACCATTAACTTCAAAGAAATAGGGTTGCTAGAAGGAAAGAATCCAAACAACACCGTTCACTGGTTGGAATTAACACGGGGACCAAGAAAGAATGGTGATGGTGAGAAGTATCACCATACCAAGAATTCTTAATAGGTGGAGTAATCCTCATGACATTCTTGTCATAAAAGAGGGTAATACTCCAAGCTAAAGAAGAACAAATGTTGGATAGTAAGGATCTCAAGGTTTACGCAAAACACGAACAAGTTTGTGTTGAACGGAAGGCAATAAAGTGGTCGATGAGAACAGGAATCATCGAGGGGCAAGGATGGTATTATCCATCATGAATTCAATTGAATCCTCGGAAGAGCTCATAAGGTTGATGATGATCACGTCACAATTGTCGAGAGATTTCATGCAGATGTAATCAATCAGCGGCGATTTACATCAAGTCAAAGGAATGATGGAGCAAGAGGTTATTGGAACCACAGTTACGACAAAAACTCGAAACCAAGCTTGTTGTTCAAGGCGAAATGATATGACGATGAGGATCGACGTAAGGTTAGTTCATCGTCGAAAATTGTGCTCCGAGAAGAAGGACCGGGTAGCACAGTTAAAATCATCACGACAATGATATAGCCAAACAGGCTAGGAATGACATGATCGGGTACAAACTCGTACTTATAGAAGCTTACTGAAGAGTTGTTGAACCGTAGTGCGGACTCGGTTCAGTTATCGGTGTCTTTGAGTGTTTAATAACTCAGAGCCCGTGAAAAATTGGAATCGGTGGGAAGGTAGCTCTTGATGAAGAACTCATAAGAAGTTATGCAGTTCCATGATAATCTCGAGATACCGTGGGGTAATACTCGACACAAGATCAAAGTAAAGGTTTGATGGTGTATTGATCCATAGGAGACAATTGTTTTAACTTGTCCGAGAAATGGGATCAAAGAAGAACAATCATGGTCGGAACCACGGTTGCAAGGGCTCAATTCACAGATACCATATGTTAGTTATCAAGGAAATCGTTATTGTTACAAGAAGCTTCCATGATAGGATCTATCTCGTGTCCATGGGCATGAACACAAAGGTTCAAGGTCGACTCCCACTTCTCCAATGCATACCCTTTCATTCACTTCTCGCTTTCGATGAAGTTATAGCGTTGAAATTTTATCCGCAAAATACCGTAAGAGTACGACTCGTGAAAACTTTCGAGTTCACACATATTAAGGAAGGCATAGGTTCAACCCATCGGGCATCTTAGAATCATATACCGTAATCTTTTTAGAAGTAATTAACTCAAGCTCAAGGCAGAGCATGGTTGAGAAAGCGACGATACAATTTACCAAAGGCATTATGTATCCGAGGAAGGCTCACAAGGTTATTGAATATGAAGGGCGTTGTTTTATAAAATTCAATAAAGGATCTGGTGGTCCACAAGGATCTGGCGTGAGCATCGGTACTCAACTAGGGAAGCAGATTATAGAAACAACTGAGTAACTCAATTGTCAAATTCAAAGGAATTATGATTTCCAAATCAAGGGATCAGAAGCAATGCTCTGATTAGGGGTGGATAAGTTGAATAGCCTTAGGGTACAATCATAGACAATGGGATTGGTCGAGAACCAATTCCAGTTAAAAGAATGGCAGCACAGCCGGAAAAGTAATTTCTAAGGGTCAATGATGATTGCGTGTATTCGCAAACATATTGAGTCAACAGACTCAAAATGATAATGACAAGGAATGTCAATATGACTACGTGACTTATGGGATTAACCATAATGCAAGCAAGCAAGAATTTCAAGAGCCAAAGGCCCCAAAGGATTTTCGGAAGATCGAATATTATTTTGAAGACTTTTGTGGAACTCATGAACAATCGGGATGAGCGGATACCGACAAGTGCGAGGATTTATTTGAAGGGGTATTCATGTGGCAAAGAACTGCTAGGTAAGAGGCACGAAGTATTCTCAAAACAATAGAGAAAACTTGGTATCTTGTCATAACAAGATCAATGGGGAAGATCGTAAGAAGGGCAGGGGTAAGTAGTTATCCATAAGGATTTATCGGTGGTCGGGAATAGCAAAAGTGACGGGCACAAGGTCTCGAGAGAATATCAAAGAGTATCTCCGAAATCTTCTGGTGCAGTCGGTGATCATCCGGACTGAAAGGCCTCTCCGGTTGAAAGTATTTTCGAGAACCTAAAGTTAGATTTTAGTAAAAATCGTTTAACCCGAGTAGAAGAGAGTTCAGAGTCCCAGAGTAAAGGTCGAGGAGTAAAAGATCCTAGTACCACCCGATGGCGACGTGGGCCCGTAAGGCACGCAGCCAAGTTAGTAAGAGTTTTTGCAATGTCTAGACTCGACTTCGCCAAGGAGTGTGGAAGGGAATTCCTACAGCAATGGGCTCGATACCAATCTCAGGACGCCCTCGATTCAATCAGACACTAATCATGCACGCAAATGTGTACGATCAAGATCAAGGACTCATGAGAAGATATCACAACACAACTCTAAACATAAATAAGTCATACAAGCATCATAATACAAGCCAGGGGCCTCGAGGGCTCGAATACAAGTGCTCGATCATAAACGAGTCAGCGGAAGCAACAATATCTGAGTACAGACATAAGTTAAACAAGTTGCCATAAGATGGCTAGCACAACCGGGATCTGAGATCGAAAGAGGAGCAGGCCTCGCCTGGGATCCTCCTAAACTACTCCCGGTCGCCGCCGTGGCTGCACGTAGTAGTAGGCACCTCCGTGTAGTAGTCGCCATCGACGGTGGCGTCTGCCCTGGCTCCATCGTGCAGTTGCAGCAATCGAGTAGAGATAGGGGAAAAGGGGAACAAGGCAACCGTGAGTACTCATCCAAAGTACTGCAAGCAAGGAACTACACTACATATGCATGGATATATGTGTAAAGGGCCATATCGGTGGACTGAATTGCGAGAATGCCGAATAAGAGGGGATAGCTAGTCTTATCGAAGACTACACTCGGTCACCTCCGTCTTGCAACAGGTAGAAGAGTGTAGGTTGAAGTCCTCCAAGTAACATCACATAGGAATAACCCTACCTGGCGATCCCCTCCTCATATCCCTGAGAGAGAGCGACCACCGGTTGTATCTGGCACTTGGAAGGGTGTGTTTTATTAAGTATCCGGTTCTAGTTGTCATAAGGTCAAGGTACAACTCCAAGTCGTCCTGTTATCAAGATCACGGCTATTCAATAGATTAACTTCACCGCAGGGTGCACCAACTTACCCAACACGCTTGATCCCATTTGGCGGACACACTTTCTCGGGTCATGCCCGCCGCGGAAGATCAACACATCGCAGCCCCACCTAGGCACAACAAAGAGGCCAGCACGCCGGTCTAAACCTAAGCGCACAGGGGTCTGGGCCCATCGCCCAATGCACACCTGCACGTCGCGGCCGGAAGCATAACTAGCCCCCTTAATACAAGAGCAGGCTTACGTTCCAATCCGCGCGCGCCACTCGCTTGTCGACGCCACGGCAAGTCGGCCGATACCACGACGCCGGATACCCATAACTACTCCCGCGTAGATGGTTAGTGCGTATAAGCTCGTAGCCAACTCAGATCAAATACCAAGATCTCGTTAAACGTGTTAAGTATCCGCGAACGCCGAACAGGGCCAGGCCCACCTCTCTCCTAGGCGGTCTCAACCTGCCCTGTCGCTCCGCCTCAAAGATCCACTCATGGTGCTCCACCACCGACCCGACTTTGGTCTCCACATGTATCATGTATAAAGTATATAGTATATACCCGTGATCACCTCCCCGAGTGACCACGGCCCGATAGTATAGCACGGCAGACGGACAAGAATGTAGGGCCACAGATGAAAGTACTAGCATCCTATACTAAGCATATAGGATTGCGGTGTAAGGTAACAACAAGAGTAACAAGGACAAAGGCTATGCAAAGAAGTATAGGAGGATCTCGAAATCAAGAATATGCTACACTACTCTAATGCAAGCAGTATAGAGTAGGATAGGCGATATCCGTGATCAAGGGGAGCTTGCCTGGTTGCTCGGCAAGAGAGAGGGGTCGCCAACACCGTAGTCGAACTGGCAGCAGCAGCGTCGGTCTCGTAGTCTGGGAGAGAAGAGGGGAAGAAACAATGAATAACATGTAAACAGATGCATATCGATGCATGACATGACAAGTAACGATGCTAGGCGTGCCCTAACGTGGTATGAGGTGGTTCCGTTAAGGGGGAACATCCGGGAAAGTATTCCCGGTGTTTCGCGTTTTCGGGCAGGGGAGCCGGAGGGGGAAAGTTGCAGGTTCGATAGGTTAGGGGTGTGTGGCGGACGAACGGACTGCGTATCCGGATTCGTCTCGTCGTTCTGAGCAACTTTCATGTAGAAAGTATTTCCATCCGAGTTACGGATTAAAAGATATGATTTTCTAAAGATTTAAATCATTTTCTGATTTTAATTATATATTTAATTCCAACCTTATCCAAAACAGTGTGTGATGACGTAGGCATGACATCAGAGTGATGTCAGCAGGTCAACTGGTCGGTTGACCAGTCAAAATCGACATGGGGGACCCACCTGTCATGGACAGTGGGTTAAACAGAGTTCAAACTAATCTAAAATTAGTTAGAAAATCTACTGGGCCCACCTGTCAGTGTCTAATTAGGTTTTAGTTAATTAAATTAATTAATTAGCACTTTATACATTTGTTTTATTTGTTTTATGGCATGGGGCCCGCATGTCAGTGGCAGTAGCTGCCACGTCAGCACGTTGACTGGGTCAACCCAGTCAACGGGGCCCTCAGGACCCACTGGTCAGCGACACAGTGGCGGGGGCCACTGCGCCACGTCGGCGTCGGCGTTGGGGAGCTCCGGTGAGCGTTCCCGCGGCGGAGGGGCGCCGGACCTCGCCGGAATTCGCCGTCCGGCGGCCAAAATGGCCGCGGCGGTGCGCGTTCAACGGGAGACGACGCAGCCGTTGGTGGTGGTTGCGTGGCAGGTGGCGGAAACGAAGCGCCGAAGCTCATCGGCGGTGAGGTGGTTCGGGCGCGAGACGACCACTGGCGACTCAAAGGCGCTTCGGGGCTAACGGGAAGGCTAGGGGGGGAGCTGCGCGACGCGCTGAGCACAAAGGGCTCGCCCCGTGACCATTTGGTCACCGGAAGGGCGCCGGCGACGGGATCCGCGGCGGGGCGCTCGGGTGCTTCGGCGGCAGCTAGCTAGGGCGCAGCGGGGCGAGGAAGGAGAGGGGAGAGGACGGGGTGGAGCTCACCGAGCGGTCAAGAAAGACCCTTGGTGGCTTAGGAGCAGCAGAGCTCGCCGGGGAGGAAGGGGATCGCCGGCGGCCGTCGAGGAAGAAGACGACCCGGAAGCTGCGGGTTCCCGCGGTGCCCTCGAGCTCGATGGCGAGGCGAAGCCGAGGTAGAGGTCGCCGACGCTGCCTCGTGGACGGCCGGCAGGGCGCGGGGTGGCCGGTGGCCGCGGCTATGGCGCAGCCATGGCGACGGCGGCGCTCGGGTACGGAGGGGAACGAGGGGGGGCCGCGGTGGATCTGAGGGGGGGAGGCGCACGGACCGAGGGGAAGTGGGGGCGGTGGGAGGAGAGACCGAGGGGCGCGGGCGTCAAGGTCCTTATCTCGCCTGACGCCGGCGAAGGGTCTCGGTGGCACTGCTACCAGAAGGCGCGCGCTACCGAGGAACAGGAAGGGGGGGGGTGCGGTGCGAGGAGATGGGCCGGCTGGGCCGACCAGGCTGGTGGCGGTCCAGGGAGGCAGGGGGCTGCGGCCGGGTTGAGCTGGGCCGCCTGGTCCAGGGGGGCTTCCCTTTTTCTTTTTTTTTGTTTCTGTTTCTCTTTTATATTTTCTTTCTTTTATTTATTTTATTTTCTGTTTTAATTCATTTAAACATATTTAGGCATTTTATAAAAATGTGTTTATTTCACCATAAATAACTTTATAATATTTGACAACCCCCGAACATTTTAGTTTTAAAGTTTGGAAACTTTTGTTGTTTGCCTATGTTTTAATTTGAATTTGAATCGGGTTCGAATCAACGTGAGTTTAATTACAGTACTCGGAGGTGACGTGGCATCAGTAGCTTGGGATTACTGTAGTCTAATTATTCGGGCGTCACAGAAGGTAGAGAGGCAGCGGCACCGTGTCCAACACGACTAGCATGGAGTCGCGGGCGAGCAACGTAGTCGCCGCAGAAAAAGTCCATCGAAGGGACAAATAGGAGGGCATTGAGGCAGAGGACACACGAGAATAAATACAGTGTGCACGCCATGACGGTGTCAGTGCAGTAGGATACAGGAGAGGAGGCCGAGATGAATGACGGCGTCGCTGACACCACTGCATCACGACGCGGGAGAGGAGATCGAGAACCACGCCGGCGATGGCGTCAGTGTAACATGATGCGAGATAGAGGCCTGGAGAAACGATTAAGGAGTGTCTTAAATCAGATCACACATATACATATGTACAATCACGAGGAAGATGTAGATCGACTTGCCTACATCGTCGAAATAGAAAACGTGCGGGTCTGGCTGGCTGGCTGGGAGGTGCTTTAAACATCATGCAATGCAGGCCCAACTGTGATCACATGCAACCAAACGGCTCAATTTCAACCCACGGGTCTGGTTGACCTCTATGCGGGCAACCAAACAACTCAATTTCAACCCGCGCGAGTCTGGTTGGCCTCTATGCGGGCAACCAAGTATGCCCTAATAGCCTTTTGGCCGGATGGTGCGCCGGACTTTGTACACGCCTTGATAGCCGACGACTTGGCTGGTCGTTTTGGTTAATGGAATAGAATGGTATTCCGTTTCGAACACCTTCACCACCTTAGAAGCAAATCTGACCGTGCCTTCGAGGCATGTGCTCTCAGACATCCGTCCAAGCACCGCCTCTGGGAGGACTAAAAGACCCTAACTTAAACTACTAGATGAAGCTAAGGCACCGGGATTCCCCTCCTTGCCTACCGCCACCGGAGCGCCAGGCGGAGGGGAGGAGAATTAACGGACCGACCGATAGATCTTGGAGGAAAGGAGAACTTTTCCTTAGCCGCCTTTCCATGAAGGAAAGGAAAAATACATCCATGTTACATTACAGAAATTTTATGTTGATAATTAGACACATGTGTGTTGTCTTTGTTAGTCTTGAATTTTAGCAACCCCAATCTAGTGTGAGCATGTAGTGACGCCGAGAACTAAGTGCATCTCCAAAGCGGACCCTTATAGTGCTTATATATGTTCGGACCACTTTTTCCGTCCAATAGTGTCTCCTAAATGCTGTGGATCAGTTCGCATGTTCGAATTTCGGTATCGTAACAAACTTGAGAGAGTTATGCAGAAGTTTGAACATCCGCATGTCCAACCAAAAGCAAGTAAGAAAAATAATAATACAAGTAATAATAACAAATAATAATACAAGTAAGGAAATTATACAAGTAACTATCCAAAACATACAGGTAAGATTTTTTTAAAGACAGATAAAAATAAGAGGCTCACCACGGTGGTGCCGATAACGAGATCGGTGCGAGCGACCTATGGCGGTGAGGACTGGGACGGGGACGGGACGTCACCCTACACATGTGCAAACTAAGAAGTTAATTTGAGCTCAAATTGCATCTAAATCAAATAAACTCCCACATACACTCCTCAACAAAACCCCACAAATCACTCTACTTATAGAGCATGAAATGAGTTAAACTAGCAATAAGAGATGAAAGGATGAAGTTGCCAACCTTTTAGAACACTTGGATAGTTGGTGCACCGACAAATCTAGACAAATCTTGGGGAAAATGGATCTTGGAGGAAGAATAGCGGATAAGAAAGGATTGTGTGGCTCGGGCAAGAAAGAGGAGAAAGCTTAAGTGTGACTCGGGCACCTCATATCATTTTTGTTTTGAGTGTAAGTTTGCTCGGTCTGTTTGGGTCATAGTTCAAATAGCTTCAAATCTATACACCCCACGTAATGCACGTAACATGTTCGGCAACTGGTTGAGGGGTATTGAAAAACAATTTTCTACACACATTCTAGTGGGGGCGGCTGCCTTATGCTGTGCAATGTGGCTTACCAGGAATGATGTAATTTTTAACAATAAATGTGTTTCATCTCCTATGCAGGCTATTCATGTATTTACGCGATGGCTCCGTATTTGGTCTATTCTGCAGAGGCCGGAGGATAGAGACCTTTTTATGATGGCGTCTACACGGTTGAAGCGTACGGCCAGGGAGGTTTTCTACCCCATGGATGACGGTGTGAACTTCGCCTCTATCTCTCTCTCAACCGGTCCAATGGAGAATTTTGGTAATAGCATTGGATGGCTGCCTCTCATATTTTATCCGCGGACACATCTCACATGTGTTCACGGTGCGGTGTCTGTTTTAATGGCTTGCGTTGGAGGTGCTCTAACCATTTGTTGAGTAGCCGATGAGTGTTTGTAGTTCAACTGCACTAGGGGTTCGTGTGTCTTAGTAAGAATGTGGACAATGTTTCCATCGAAACCAAGATGGTGTCGGTATTCAACAATCCTAATCTTAAGTGAGTATGTGGATGTAGTGTTGTGAATGTGTGCACAATCTATATTGCGCTTGGTGTTTCTGAAAGTTGTACATACGTAACTACACATCAACACAAAAACACGCTGGAACCCAAATTTGCTGTGGTGCTAAAAGCTTCCTAGGGTACAAATTTGTGGTGCAGAATGTGATATACCATGAAAATGCTCAACTGGCAATGTACTTGCCTACGTGACCAGGTGTGAGGCTTTATTTGACGGCAGTGTCCGTGTGGTTTAGTTCGTGTGTCAGATATGTGCCTGCCACTAGCCTTCGTACCAAAATGACGTTTTTTTTAAAAGGTCTTATATTTTGATATAAAACTAGTATTTTTTTACATTTACTGCATTGCGCAGATTTGAGCAAAAAGACTGCCCAACATGTACCGTGGTAAATAACATGGGATTTAAATTTGCTGGTCGGCCACAAACTTAACCATTAATTCCTACGGACAGGTTGGTTTTCCTTTTCTATACAAAATCAATAGTATTTTTTTTTTGCGTTGGAAAAGCAGCAATTCAACCATTTTCTGTTTTAATGTAGAACTAGTTTTGGGTTCTTAACCATGTTCTTCGCCCAACAATACCAAAAATTGTTAAGCTTACTCATTTCGATTATTAAATTATACGGATATTATTTCCAAATAGGATAGATGTATAATTAAATCTAAATTATTGAATTGATTTGTTTAGAAACACAAAGCACAACACACACACACACACCTACTCGAGTTGAGGAGGTTTAAGATTAAGGAAGTCAATATATATTATCATGCTATAGATGCCTCGCTCTCGATGAGAATGTTGTCTTCTACCGAAAGAATTGTGCAGATTAATGGGGCACTGAACACCAAATATGGATTGTGATCCCCAAAGAAGATAAGGCTGATTGTAATGGGTTGTACTAGTATATATACTAGGTGCTAAGGCTGTCATGTACTCCGGGTGCACCTATAATACTCTCATTACGGGCAGCCTAACAAGTACCTCGGGTGCACTTACATATTTTGACCTATTTAAGAGTTGCTAAACATTAGTATGGAATATATTCATGACTTTATATTGCATGTATCTATGACGTCACACTTTTTTTTGCTTTATTGCAAAATTTAACATTATCAATGCTATCTGCTTCAGCGAAGCCGCCTTCTCGTCTTAGGCCGTGAGCAATATACAAACCTTCTCATGTTGCTAGTTTTACTTGGTTTACCCGTAAAAAGAAAGTTCTACATGATTTACCTTTTCTTCTCGTTTTAGGGTGATCTGGACTTTTTGGCTGTGTGCGTCTAGCTATGCAGAGGCCGGGCTTTCTTTCAATACGATTGTATCACCTTGATATATCTATTCAATGAAAAATCCTTTATCAAAAAAAAATATACTATAGTGCTATGACATAGACACACAGTTCATGGCCAGATTTTCCACGAGACGAGGATCGCGAGTAACGACTCGGTCGAGCATGACGAGTTCGACCAGAAGCCAAGTACATCATCGCCTTTGCACAAGACCGTTCAAGATTACCCGCAAAAAAAATAGACCGTTCAAGATTACTGGACCTGATACAATACTAAATTATGCAGTGGATTTCCCGCAGAAGGGCTCTGATCTCCTGCCTATATTATCATGTGGGATCAGCTCTTCAATTCCAAACGGCATCCGTTAGTTCATGAGACAGCCAGAGACGTTTCCACTATGATGATGATGATGATATTAGTCGCTGTTTGGTGTTGCTGCCGAGTCGCCGGCCGGGACAGGCAGCCGGGTTTGGGTCAAACAAAATTCCGACGCCTTCCCAAAAGCTGAGGCAGTCACAGGACAAAGCAGCACCATACTCACTTCTTTTCGTGTATAATTCCTATACCTCTGGGGCGCTACCTTTTGCGGGAGACTGGACTGACATGCACACTGATTGATTGATGCGACGGGAAAGTTGGCACTCATGACAGCAAAGGGATTCTCAATCTCTTTCCCGTCTCCATCCCAGGCTGAGGTTGTTTGCTTTTTATTCATGGGCATCCACTGCCCGCCCCGGGTTACTGGATCTGCTGATCCTTTCTATTCTCTTTCCTCGACTGAAAACCCAAGATATACGACAGGTGGAAGTAACTGAAGTGAGATCTCTATATGCGCACAGCTGTTTAACGTATACATCGTACTGTTGAAATATTAGGGTGAGCCTAAGGCCCATCTAACAATTTCTGAAAATCTCTAAGGCCCAGGTGTAGTGAGAAGTTTAGCAACCCGAAAATTAGAGAGAAGTTGTACCTCTTTATAAGGATTTCTCTTCCACATGCTATTGGAACTTCAGAATAGAAGAGGACCTTGCGCAAGCTGAGCTCAAACCTATGCGCTTATTTTTGCTAGTCAGTAGCGGAGAGTTTATGTCAGCTAAAGGCATCTCCTAACCCTAGCCGCCACGAACAGATCACAGCTGAAGGCGTCTCCTAACCTTAGCCGCCACACTAGCCGCCACGAAAGGATCGCATCTACTCCACGCGCACCGCCCACGGTCGTTCCTTTGCTGCTGCCGTCGCCGACTCCATCCCGTTCACCGCATACATGGTTGATGGGAGAGCAGGTCTCCGAAACCCTTCCTCTCCGGATCCTGTATGGGAGAGGGACGATTAGGTCTTTGTGAAGCGACTACGCGACTGCTCGCCTCTATTCGTCTACTTTCTCTACATCCGCGTCGTCTTCATCATCATCATGTCTCAGTCCGACGCCGACCGTCTCGCCGCCAAGAAGATCGAGGCCGACAAGAAGGTCGCCGAGGATGCTGCTATTGCGGCCACCGCCGCCACGGCTTCTGCATGGCCTATTGGAGTGTATAACGCGTTTATCCCTCTCCTGCTTATTTTCGTATTAGTAGTACTAGCATTTTGTGTAGATGTGTCTATTGTTTGCATAGTGCGTGCTTGTCTAGATCAGAATCAATATGTCGTTAATTCTATCAATGTCATGCTAGTGATTTATTTATGGATTAAATTAGTCGAAAAATTGCCTATTTACTCAACAATCAAAAACCTAATTTGTGTAGGAATTTTTCGGCAAGTGGCTTTGCCGCAGCACTGAAACCGGATAAGTTTACCGGTACATACTTTAAGCGTTGGCAGACAAAGACCACCTTGTGGCTCACGGCTATGAACGTGTTCTGGGTCACCGGCGGATTGCTCCTGAACAGGAGAAGACGTTCAAGGAAGCCACCGCCGTATTTCTCGGAGCAGTTTTTAGCATGATCGGAGATAAGTTGGTCGACACATACTTACATGTGCATGTTGCCAAGGATTTGTGGGAGGCGCTCGAATCCAAATTCGGGGCCACCAATGTTGGGAGTGAGATGTATATTATAGAGCAGTTCCACGATTATAAGATGGTTGAGAACCGTCATGTATTGGAGCAGACTCATGAGATAATATGCATCTTTAAGGAGCTTGAGCTTGTTAAGTGCGATTTACCGGGCAAGTTTGTCGCGGGATGTACAATCGCTAAGCTCCCTAATTTATGGAGAAACTTTGCTACCACTCTGAAACATCAGAGGCATGAATTCTTAGTAGAGGATGTCATCGGCCATCTAAGTGTTGAGCAGAATTTGAGGGCAAAGGACTCGCACGGAAAAGGGTTCGAAGGAACTTATGTCGCCAACATGATGAACCAGAGGAACTTCAACTCCCACAAGCCCAAGGAAAAGAACGGTGTCCAACACAATACTGACTTTAAGAAGAAGGGTAAGAAGACCTTCAAGAAGAACAAGAAGGATGAGGGATGTTTCACTTGTGGTTCGGTGGACATTGGGCCAACAAGTGCCCAAACAAGTATAAGAAGTCAGGGCAGGACTCCAAGTCTGTCAACATGATTATGGGCAACAATGAGAATGGTGCATCTGGGTACGGTAATTTATTTACTATTTTTTTCAGTGTTTCAGCCCACTGATTGGTGGGTGGACACATGTGCAGGTGTTCTTGTGTGTGATGACATTTCATTATTTTCCTCTTACCAGGTCATAGGCCACGGGTCCGTGTTGATGGGGAATGACGCGAGTGCTTCTGTTCATGGTGTTGGCACGGTCAATCTGAAGTTTACTTTGGGAAGGGTCGTGCAGCTGAAGAACGTGCAGCATGTCCCCGCCATCAAGAAAAACCTCGTTAGTGGCTCCCTTCTATGTAGAGAAGGGTTTAAGTTGGTCTCCGAGACTAATAAATTAGTTGTTACTAAATATGGACTGTTTGTTAGAAAAGGTCATGAGAGCGGAGGGATGTTCCGCCTTTCCCTCACAGATTTTTGTAATGAAGTCGTGAACCATATTCATTCGAGTGTTAATGAATCTGAAGTTTGGCATTCACGTCTTTGTCACATTAGTTTCGGTGTTATGATGCGGCTAGCCAAGTTGAATTTAATATCAAATTTCACTTTAGCCAAAGTTTCTAAGTGCCTTTCATGTGTGCAAGCTAAGTGATGTCTACTACACAACCTTCTTCTTGTAGACGTTGTTGGGCCTGCAAGTGCACAGGTTTGTAGGACAGTAGCAAATTTCTCTCAAGTGGATGACCTAAGGTTTATCAATCCGTGGGAGGCGTAGGGATGAAGATGGTCTCTCTCAAACAACCCTGCAACCAAATAACAAAGAGTCTCTTGTGTCCCCAACACACCCAATACAATGGTAAATTGTATAGGTGCACTAGTTCGGCGAAGAGATGGTGATACAAGTGCAATATGGATGGTAGATATAGGTATTTGTAGTCTGAAATAATAAAAACAGCAAGGTAACTAATGACAAAAGTGAGCTTAAACGGTATTGCAATGATAGGAAACAAGGCCTAGGGTTCATACTTTCACTAGTGCAAGTTCTCTCAACAATAATAACATAGATAGATCATATAACAATCCCTCAACATGCAACAAAGAGTCACTCCAAAGCCACTAATAGCGGAGAACTAACATAGAGATTATGGTAGGGTATGAAACCACCTCAAAGCTATTCTTTCAGATCAATCTATAAAAGAGTTCGTCTAGAATAACACCTTAAGACACAAGTCAACCAAAACCCTAATGTCACCTAGATACTCCATTGTCACCTCAAGTATCCGTGGGCATGATTATACGATATGCATCACACAATCTCAGATTCATCCAACCAACATAAAAGTACTTCAAAGAGTGCCCCAAAGTTTCTACCGGAGAGTCAAGAACATGTGCCGACCCCTATGCATAGGTTCATGGGCGGAACCCGCAAGTTGGTCACCAAAACATACATCAAGAGACACATGATATCCCATTGTCACCACAGATAAGCACGGCAAGACATACATCAAGTGTTCTCATAAAAGACTCAATCGGATAAGATAACTTCAAGGGGGAAACTCAATTCATCACAAGAGAGTAGAGGGGGAGAAACATCATAAGATCCAACTACAATAGCAAAGCTCGCGATACATCAAGATCATGCCATAGAGAGAACACGAGAGAGAGAGATCAAACACATAGCTACTGGTACATACCCTCAGCCCCGAGGCCGAAATACTCCCTCCTCGTCATGGAGAGCGCCGGGATGATGAAGATGGCCACCGGTGATGGGCTCCCCCTCCGGCAGGGTGCCGGAACGGACTCCCGAGAGGTTTTTGGTGGCTACAGAGGCTTGCGGCGGCGGAACTCCCGATCTATCTTGATATTCGATGGTTTTAGGGTACGAGGGAATATATAGGCGAAAGAAGTCGGTCGGGGGTGCTCGAGGGGTCCATGAGACAGGGGCGCGCCCAGTAGGGGGGGGGCTATCTCCTGGCCTCCTCGAGTATCTTCTGACTTGATCTCCATGTCTCCAGGATCATATTCTTCCCAAAAATAACGATGCCGAAGGTTTCATTCCGTTTGGACTCCGTTTGATATTCCTTTTTCTCAAAATACTGAAACAGGCAATAAAACAACAATATGGGTCGGGCCTCCGGTTAATAGGTTAGTCCCAAAAGTAATATAAAAGTGTATAATAAAGCCCATAATCATTCAAAACAGATAATAATATAGCATGAATGCTTCATAAATTATAGATACGTTGGAGACGTATCACTAAGCAACCTCGCAAGCCTCACAAGACCGTGGAGGAGAGACACTTGACACCATTAGAACTCATGCATTCTGATCTTTGCGAGATGAATGGTGTGTTGACTAAAGGTGGAAATAAATACTTCATGACATTGATAGATGACTCCACTATATATTGCTATGTATCTGTTAAATACTAAAGATGAGGCTCTACACTACTTTAAAATCTATAAGGCAGATGTTGAGAATCAACTTGAAAAGAAAATTAAACGAGTCCGATCAGATCATGGTGGAGAGTACTTCTCGAGTGAGTTTGACTTTTTGTGCGGAACACGACATTATTCATGAGAGGACGCCTCCCTATTCACCCCCGTCCAACAGGGTTGCCTAGCAGAAAAACCGTACTCTAACTGATTTGGTTAACGCAATGTTAGACACATCGGGTTTATCCAAGGTATGGTGGGGGGAGGCTATATTGACGACATGTCATGTCCTGTATAAAGTTCCGACAAAGGATAATGAGATCACTCCCTATGAGAAATGAGCGAAGAGAAGGACAACACTCTCGTACTTACGTACTTGGGGCTGTTTGGCGAAAGTCAATGTGCCGATCCCCAACAAGCGTAAGCTTGGACCAAAGACTGTGGACTGCATTGATTTGGGCTACGCTGAGAATAGTGTTAGCTATAGATTTCTAGTAGTGAAATCTGAGGTACCTGACCAGAAGGTCGGTACAATTATGAAGTCTAAGGATGCTACATTCTTCGAGGATATTTTTCTGATGATAGATATGCAAAGCACTTCTAGACAGGAATCTGAGGAGACTCCTGAGCCTGCCATTCCTATGGAATATTATGAACAAACACATGATGAAAATCCTAAGAAGGATGACGAGGAAACCCTTGGTAGGGGCAAGAAACCTTTGGTGATGATTTCTTCGTACCTCGTGGATGAAAATCCCACTTCTATTTCAGAAGCGTATGCCTCTCCAGAAGCTGACTATTGGAAGGATGCGGTCCGTAGCGAGGTGGATTCCATCATGGCTAAGGAGACATGGGAGATCACTGAAAGTCCCTATGGTTGCAACCCATTGGGATGTAAGTGGGTGTTCAAAAAGAGCTTAGACCCGATGGTATGATTGAAAGTACAAGGCTAGGCTTGCGGGCAAGGGCTATGACCAGAAAGAAGAGGCAGATTTCTTCGGTACTTAGAGCATCTCCAGCCGCGCCCCCAACAAGGCCCCCCAGGAAATTTTTCGGCCTCCGGTGCCGAAAAGTCGGCCCAGTCGCGCCCCCAAGGGCCCAGTTTTCGCCGGCTCGGGCCGAAATTGGCGCCAGCGGACCCAGCCCGAACCGGCGCGCTGAGGGGTGCTCGGGGGCGTCGGGCGAATCGTTTTTGGCGCGAAAGAGCCGCGGACCCTCCTTGCCAGTGACTCGTCTCTCTTCTCGCCGCTTCGTCGTCCTCATCGCCTCGTTTCCTGCGGCGAATCAATGCCAAAGCTGCCACGCCGGTCAGCCTCCTCCATTGATGCCTCACGGGCGACGCAGTGAAGACCGGACGACGCGCGACCCTCGCCCGCCAAAGCGTACACGGCAGCGGCAGCAGACGCTGCGGGCGCCCCATCTATATAATCGACCCCAGCGCCAAAGGACGCAGACTCTCCATCGCCGATGTGCCCTTTATCTCCCATTCCTCTCTCTCCTCTCGCCGTCTCCAGTTCACCATGGCCGAGCGCTTCCTGTGACGGGCGGCGAACGACTTCGCCGCCGCCACCTTCACGAGGACGGCTCGCCTTCACGAGGCCGAGGACCCGGTACCGCCGGACATGTGGGTGCCCGGGTCGTGGAGGATCAGCGCCGGTGGGGTCCCGGTGCCACCACCACCGACCGGGGCGGCGCGGCATGCGAAGATCGCGCGTATCCGTGCCTCTTTGACGCGGGCGGCGAGGGAAGGTCCACGATGCGTCCCCGACAGCCCGCCGCGTCAACCTGGGGAGGGTTGCAGCAGGGACGGCGGCCGCGGAGGAGGCGACAACGATGACGACGACGGCGGCAGTGACTACACGCGGTTCTACAGCCTCCTCAGCATGTAGAGCTGCAAGGCGGCGGGCGGCGAGGGAGACGGCGACCTAGTAAAGTTTTTTCCTTTTTTTGTAAAATATTTTAAATATGTATGAATTCACCAAAGTTTGGTTGAATTTGCGCCGTGTTTGTGCCGGAATTTAAATTTTTTTTAAACGTGGGCACCACGACTGGAGGGCATCACGCCCCCAACACGCGGTTTGCGCCGGTGCGCCCCCAGGTGGAGATTTTTAGCGCCTCCTGGGGGGCCAACGGCTGGAGATGCTCTTATTCACCTGTGGCCAGACTGGCCACCATTCGAGTATTACTCTTGTTGGCGGCCTCACATGGTCTTCTCGTCCACCAGATGGATGTTAATACGACTTTATTGAATGGAGAGCTAGACGAGGAAATCTACATGCAACAGCCAGATGGCTTTGTGATATATGGGTCGAGAGGAAAAGTACGTAGGTTGCTGAAATCTTTATATGATTTGAAATAAGCACCTAAGCAATGGCATGACAAGTTTAATACAACACTAACATCTGTTGGTTTCGTTGTTAATGAAGATGACAAATGTGTACACTATCGCCATGGTGGGGGCAAAGGAGTTATGCTATGCTTGTATGTTGATGACATACTGATATTCGGAACCAACCTCAAAGTCACTGAGGACGTCAAGTCATTTCTGTCTCAGAACTTTGAGATGAAAGACATTGGTGTGGCTGATGTTATTTTGAACATCAAGCTACTGAGAGATAATGAGGGTGGTATTACACTTGTGCAATCCCATTATGCTGAGAAGTTGAGTCATTTTGGATATTCGGCTTGGAAACCATCTCAAACACCATATGATCCTAGCATGTTGATTCGAGAGTTTGAAGGCACGACTAAAGATCAATTGAGATACTCTCAAATTATTGGTTCACTCATGTACCTAGCGAGCGCGACGAGGCCTGACATCACGTTTGTTGTGAGCAAACTGAGCCGGTTTGTTTCCAAACAGGGTGATGTACATTGACAAGTTGTTGAAAGAGTTATGCGCTATTTGAAAGGTACGATGAACTATGGACTTCACTATACCGGATACCCGCCAGTACTTGAAGGGTATAATGATGCGAATTGGATCTCTGATGCTAATGAGATGAAGGCCACAACTGGGTATATGTTTACTCTTGGAGGTGGCGTTGTTTCCAGAAAGTCTTGCAAGCAAACGATCTTAACAAGGTCGACAATGGAAGCAGAATTAACAACGTTAGACACATCTGGTGTTGAAGCAGGATGGCTTTGAGATCTTTTGATGGACTTTCGATTGGTTGAGAAGTCGGTTCCGTCTATCCTTATGAACTGTGACAATAAGACTGTTATCACCAAGGTGAAGAGTTCAAAGGACAACATGAAGTCCAACAAACATAAGAATGAGATTAAAAATTGTGAGGAAATTAAGAAACTCCGGAGTGGTAGCGTTGGACTATGTCCAAATGGCTAAGAATCTGGCAGAGCCCTTTACAAAAGGGCTATCGCGTGTTGTGATAGATAATGCATCAAGGGAGATGGCAATGAGACCCACACGAGTTGCCATGGTGATAACCCAACCTATGTGACCGGAGACCCCTTGAAGTAGGACCTGGGAAAACAAAGCCAATGGTGAACTTAGGAGAGTAACTTTACTAACCCACTCCGTTGGAGATGCAAAACTCTCGGATACTGTATAGTAGGATGACTACGACCTTAATGTGTTCGAAAGCTTATGCTAGCAAGATGCTACCCTACAATGCGATCATTGGAGGAACACACCTATATGAGCCCGACTGCTGGTCCCAGTTGAAGGAAATATGCCCTAGAGGCAATAATAAAGTTATTATTTATTTCCTTATATCATGATAAAAGTTTATTATTCATGCTAGAATTGTATTAACCGGAAACATAATACATGTGTGAATATATAGACAAACAGTATGTCACTAGTATGCCTCTACTTGACTAGCTTGTTAATCAAAGATGGTTATGTTTCCTAACCATGAACAAGGAGTTGTTATTTGATTAACAAGGTCACATCATTAGTTGAATGATCTGATTGACATGACCCATTCCGTTAGCTTAATACTTGATCGTTTAGTATGTTAATGCTTTCTTCATGACCCATACATGTTCCTGTAACTATGAGATTATGCAACTCCTGCTTATCGGAGGAACACTTTGGTACTACCAAACGTCACAACGAATCGGGTGATTATAAAGGAGTACTACAGGTGTCTCCAAAGGTACTTGTTGGGTTGGCGATTTCGAGATTAGGTTTTGTCACTCCGATTGCTCTGAGAGGTATCTCCGTGCCTTCTCGGTAATGCACATCACTTAAAGCCTTGCAAGCATTACAACTAATGAGTTAGTTGTGAGATGATGTATTACGAACGAGTAAAGAGACTTACCGATAACGAGATTGAACTAGGTATTGGATACCGACGATCGAATCTCGGGTAAGTAACATACCGATGACAAAGGGAACAACGATGTCGTTATGCGGTTTGACCGATAAAGATCTTCGTAGAATATGTAGGAACCAATATGGGCATCCAGGTTCCGCTATTGGTTATTGACCGAGAATGGTTCTAGGTCATGTCTACATAGTTCTCGAACCCGTAGGGTCCGCACGCTTAACGCTTCGATGATGATTCATAATGAGTTTATAAGTATTGATGCGAAGGTTGTTCGAGTCCCGGATGTGATCACGGACATGACAAGGAGTCTCGAAATGGTCGAGACATAAAGATTGATATATTGGAAGCCTACATTTGGACATCGGAAGTGTTCCGGTGAAATCGGGATTTTACCGAGTACCGGAGGTTACCGGAACCCCGGAGGTCCATGGGCCTTAATGGGCCATAGGAGAAGAGGAAGGGCAGGCCAAGGTGGGCTGCGCGCCTCCCCTCTAGTCCGAATAGGACAAGGAAGGGGGGTGGCGCCTTCCCTCTTCCCTCCTCCAATCCTAGTCCAACTAGGACAGGGGGGAGTCCTACTCCGGTGGGAGTAGGACTCCTCCTTGCGCCTCCTCTAGGGCCGGCCACCTCCCCTTGGCTCCTTTATATACAGGGCAGGGGCACCCCAATACACACAAGTTGATCTACGGATCTTTCCTTAGCCGTGCACGGTGCCCCTTCCACCATATTCCACTTCGGTCATATCGTCATGAGCTTAGGCGAAGCCTGCCGGAGAAGTCATACCGTCATGGAGCTTAGGCGAAGCCTCGCGCCGGTGGAGCATCAACATCGCCACCACGCCGTCGTCTTGACGGAACTCATCCCCGACACTTTCTTTGGATCGAGTCCGGGATCGCCATCGAGCTGAACGTGTGCGTAACTCGGAGGTGCCGTGACGCTCGGTGCTTGGATCGGTCGGATCGTGAAGACGCATTTACTACATCAACCGCGTTGTTATAACGCTTCCGCTTTCGGTCACGAGGGTACGTGGACGGACATTCTCCCTCTCGTTGCTATGCCATCACCATGGTCTTGGCGTGATCGTAGGTAAATTTTTGAAATTACTACGCTTCCCAACAAAGGGCATCCGAGCCAGGTTTTATGCGTTGATGTCATATGCACGAGTAGAACACAAGTGAGTTGTGGACGATACAAGTCATACCGCCTACCGGCATGTCATACTTTGGTTCAGCGGTATTGTTGGACGAGACGATCCGGACCAACCTTACGCTGCATTTTACGCGAGACCGGTTCTCGACGTGCTTTGCACATAGATGGCTTGCGGAAGACTGTCTCTCCAACTTTAGTTGAACTGAGTGCGGCTACGCCCGTCCTTGAGAAGGTTAAACGGAGTCTATTTGACGAAGTATCGTTGTGGTTTTGATGCGAGGTAAGAACGGTTCTTGCTCAGCCCGTAGCAGCCACGTAAAACTTGCAACAACAAAGTAGAGGACGCCTAACTTGTTTTTGCAGGGCATGTTGTGATGTGATATGGTCAAGACGTGATGCTATATTTTATTGTATGAGATGATCATGTTTTGTAACCGAAGTTATCGGCAATCGGCAGGAGCCATATGGTTGTCGCTTATTGTATGAAATGCAAGCGCCATGTAATTGCTTTACTTTATCACTAAGGAGTAGCGATAGTCGAGAAGCAATAGTTGACGAGACGACAACGATGCTACGATGGAGATCAAGGTGTCGCTACCGGTGACGATGGTGATCATGACGGTGCTTGGCGATGGAGATCACAAGCACAAGATGATGATGACCATATCATATCACTTATATTGATTGCATGTGATGTTTATCCTTTATGCATCTTATCTTGCTTTGTTTGACGGTAGCATTATAAGATGATCTCTCACTAAAAATTATCAAGAAGTGTTCTCCTCGAGTATGGACCGTTGCCAAAGTTCAGAGTACCTGCACACCACGTGATGATCGGGTGTGATAAGTTCTACGTCCATCTACAACGGGTGCAAAACAGTTGCACACGCTGAATACTCAGGTTAAACTTGACGAGCCTAGCATATAACAGATATGGCCTCGAACACGAGACCGAAAGGTCGAACGTGAATCATATAGTAGATATGATCAACATAGTGATGTTCACCATTGAAACTACTCCGGTCTCACGTGATGATCGGACATGGTTTAGTTGATTTGGATCACGTGATCACTTAGATGACTAGAGAGATGTCTGTCTAAGTGGGAGTTTTTTTAATATGATTAATTGAACTTAAATTTATCATGAACTTAGTACCGATAGTATTTTGCTTGTCTATGGTTAATGTAGATAGATGGCTCGTCTTTGTTGTTCCGTTGAATTTTAATGCGTTCCTTGAGAAAGCAAAGTTGAAAGATGATGGTAGCAATTACACGGATCGGGTCCGTAATTTGAGGATTATCCTCATTGCTGCACGTAAAAATTACGCCCCGGAAGCACCGCTTGGGTGACGAACTGCTGCAGATGCTTGAGCCGGAAGTTATGAACGTCTGGCAAAGCGTAGCTGATGACTACTCTATAGTTCAAGTGTGTGCCATGCTTTACGGCTTAGAACCGGGTCTTCAACGACGTTTTGAACGTCATGGAGCATATGAGATGTTCCAGGAGTTGAAGTTAATATTTCAAGCAAATGCCCGGATTGAGAGATATGAAGTCTCCAATAAGTTCTATAGCTGCAAGATGGAGGAGAATAGTTACAAGGAGCACATACTCAAAATGTCCTGGGTATAACAATCACTTAATTCAGCTGGGAGTTAATCTTCCGGATGATAGTGTCATTGATGTAATTCTCCAATCATCGCCACCAAGCTACAAGAGCTTCGTGATGAACTATAATATGCAAGGGATGACTAAGACAATTCCTCGAGCTCTTCGCGATGCTAAAAGCCATGGAGGTAGAAATCAAGAAAGAGCATCAAGTGTTGATGGTCAACAAGACCACTAGTTTCAAGAAAAGGGCAAAGGGAAGAAGAAGGAAACTTCAAAAGAACAGCAAGAAAGTTGCTGATCAAGAGAAGAAACCCAAGTCCGGACCTAAGCCCGAAATCGAGTGTTTTTACCGCAAGCGCACCGACATCGGAAGCGGAACTGCCCCAAGTATTTGGCGGATAAAAAGGATGGCAAGGTGAACAAAGGTATATGTGATATACATGTTATTGATGTGTACCTTACTAGAGCTCGTAGTAGCACTGGTATTTGATAATCGGTTCTGTTGCTAATATTTGCAACTCGAAAAAGGGACTACGGAATAGAAGAGCACTGGCAAAGTACGAGCTGACGATGCGCGTGGGAAATGGTTCCAAAGACAATGTGATCGCGGTCGGCACGCTACCTCTACATCTACCTTCGGGATTAGTTTTAGACCTAAATAATTGTTATTTGGTGCCAGCGTTGAGCATGAACATTATATCTGGATCTTGTTTAATGCGAGACGGTTATTCATTTAAATCAGAGAATAATGGTTGTTCTATTTATATGAGTAATATCTTTTATGGTCATGCACCCTTGAAGAATGGTCTATTCTTGTTGAATCTCGACAGTAGTGATACACATATTCATAATGTTGAAGCCAAAAGATGCAGAGTTGATAATGATAGTGCAACTTATTTGTGGCAATCGCCGCTTAGGTCATATCGGTGTAAAACGCATGAAGAAACTCCATCTTGATGGGCTTCGAATCACTTGATTATGAATCACTTGGTACTTGCGAACCGTGCCTCATGGGCAAGATGACAAAAACGCCGTTCTCCTAACTATGGAGCGAGCAACTGATTTGTTGGAAATCATACATACCGATGTTTGTGGTCCAATGAATGTTGAGGCACGCTTGGCGGTATCAAGTTATTTTCTCACCTTCACAGATGATTTAAGCAGATATGGGTATATCTACTTAATGAAACACAAATCTGAAACGTTTGAAAAGTTCAAAGAATTTCAGAGTAAAGTGGAAAATCATCGTAACAAGAAAATAAAGTTTCTACGATCTGATCGTGGAGGAGAATATTTGAGTTACGAGTTTGGTTTACATTTGAAACAATGTGGAATAGTTTCGCAACTCACGCCACCCGAACACCACAGAGAAATGGTGTGTCCGAACGTCAGAATCGTACTTTACTAGATATGGTGCGATCTATGATGTCTATTTCGATTTACCGCTATCGCTTTTGGGGTTATGCTTTAGAGACGGCCGCATTCACGTTGAATAGGACACCGTCAAAATCCGTTGAGACGACGCCTTATGAACTGTGGTTTGGCAAGAAACCAAAGTTGTCGCTTTCTTAAAGTTTGGGGCTGCGATGCTTATGTAAAGAAACTTCAACCAGATAAGCTCGAACCCAAATCGGAAAAATGTGTCTTCATAGGATACCCAAAGGAGACTGTTGGGTACACCTTCTATCACAGATCTGAAGGCAAGATTTTCGTTGCTAAATTCGGGTCCTTTCTAGAGAAGGAGTTTCTCTCGAAAGAAGTGAGTGGGAGGAGAGTTGAAGTTGATGAGATAATCAGATTCGCTCCCTTATTGGAAAGTAGTTCATCACAAGAAATGGTTCCTGTGACAACTACACCAATTAGTGAGGAAACTAATGATGATGATCATGAAGCTTCAGATCAAGTTGCTCTTGAACCTCGTGAGGTCAACCAGAGTAAAATACGCACTGAGTGGTACGGTAATCCTATTCGAAGTCATGTTACTTGACCATGGCGAACCTACAAACTATGAAGAAGCGATGGTGAGCCCAGATTCGCAAAATGGCTGGAAGCCATGAAATCTGAGATGGGATCCATGTATGAGAACAAAGTATGGACTTTGGTTGACTTGCCGATGATCGGCAAGCCATTGAAAATAAATGGATCTTTAAAAAGAAGACTGACGCCGATGGTAATGTAACTGTCTACAAAGCTCGACTTGTTGCAAAAGGTTTTCGACAAGTTCAAGGAATTGACTACGATGAGACTTTCTCACCAGAAGCGATGCTTAAGTCTGTCCGAATCATGTTAGCAATTGCCGCATTTTATGATTATGAAATTTGGCAAATGGATGTAAAAACTGCATTCTTGAATGGATTTCTAGAAGAAGAGTTGTATATGATGCAACCAGAAGGTTTTATCGATCCAAAAGGTGCTAACAAAGTGTGCAAGCTCCAATGATCAATTTATGGTGCAGTGCAAGCCTCTCGGAGTTGGAATAAACGCTTTGATAATGTGATCAAAGCATATGGGTTTGTACAGACTTTTGGAGAAGCCTTGTATTTACAAGAAAGTGAGTGGGAGCTCAGTAGCATTTCTAATATTATATGTGGACGACATATTATTGATTGGAAATGATATAGAATTTCTGGATAGCATAAAAGGATACTTGAATAAAAGTTTTTCAATGAAAGACCTCGGTGAAGCTGCTTACATATTGGGCATCAAGATCTATAGAGATAGATCAAGACGCTTAATTGGACTTATGCTGTGTACCAGACCTGACGTATGCTTAGCTGTAAGCTTGGCAGGTAGGTACCAAAGTAATCCAGGAATGGATCACTGGACAGCGGTCAAAAACATCCTGAAATACCTGAAAAGGACTAAGGATATGTTTCTCATATATGAAGGTGACAAAGAGCTAGTCGTAAATGGTTACGTTGATGCAAGCTTTGACACTGATCCGGACGATTCTAAATCGCAAACCGGATACGTGTTTTTATTAAACGGTGGAGCTGTCGGTTGGTGCAGTTCTAAACAAAGCGCCGTGGCGGGATCTACATGTGAAGCGGAGTACATAGCTGCTTCGAAGCAGCAAATGAAGGAGTCTGGATGAAAGAGTTCATTTCCGATCTAGGTGTCATACCTAGTGCATCGGGACCGATGAAGATCTTACGTGACAATACTTGGTGCAATTGCCTTGGCAAAGGAATCCAGATTTCACAAGAGGACCAAGCACATCAAGAGACGCTTCAATTCCATTCGGGACCAAGTCCAAGTGGGAGACATAGAGATTTGCAAAATACATACGGATCTGAATGTTGCAGACCAATTGACTAAGCCTCTTCCACGAGCAAAACATGATCAGCACCAAGACTCCATGGGTGTAAGGATCATTACTTTGTAATCTAGATTATTGACTCTAGTGCAAGTGGGAGACTGAAGGAAATATGCCCTAGAGGCAATAATAAAGTTATTATTTATTTCCTTATATCATGATAAAAGTTTATTATTCATGCTAGAATTGTATTAACCGGAAACATAATACATGTGTGAATATATAGACAAACGGTATGTCACTAGTATGCCTCTACTTGACTAGCTTGTTAATCAAAGATGGTTATGTTTCCTAACCATGAACAAGGAGTTGTTATTTGATTAACAAGGTCACATCATTAGTTGAATGATCTGATTGACATGACCCATTCCGTTAGCTTAATACTTGATCGTTTAGTATGTTAATGCTTTCTTCATGACCCATACATGTTCCTCGTAACTATGAGATTATGCAACTCCTGCTTACCGGAGGAACACTTTGGTACTACCAAACGTCACAACGTGAATCGGGTGATTATAAAGGAGTACTACAGGTGTCTCCAAAGGTACTTGTTGGGTTGGCGATTTCGAGATTAGGTTTTGTCACTCCGATTGTCGGAGAGGTATCTCTGTGCCTTCTCGGTAATGCACATCACTTAAAGCCTTGCAAGCATTACAACTAATGAGTTAGTTGTGAGATGATGTATTACGGAACGAGTAAAGAGATTCTACCGATAACGAGATTGAACTAGGTATTGGATACCGACGATCGAATCTCGGGTAAGTAACATACCGATGACAAAGGGAACAACGATGTCGTTATGCGGTTTGACCGATAAAGATCTTCAGAGAATATGTAGGAACCAATATGGGCATCCAGGTTCCGCTATTGGTTATTGACCGAGAATGGTTCTAGGTCATGTCTACATAGTTCTCGAACCCGTAGGGTCCGCACGCTTAACGCTTCGATGACAGTTCATAATGAGTTTATAAGTATTGATGCACCGAAGGTTGTTCGAGTCCCGGATGTGATCACGGACATGACAAGGAGTCTCGAAATGGTCGAGACATAAAGATTGATATATTGGAAGCCTACATTTGGACATCGGAAGTGTTCCGGTGAAATCGATTTTACCGAGTACCGGAGGTTACGGAACCCCCGGGAGGTCCATGGGCCTTAATGGGCCATAGGAGAAGAGGAAGGGCAGGCCAAGGTGGGCTGCGCGCCCTCCCCCTCTAGTCCGAATAGGACAAGGAAGGGGCGGCGCCTTCCTCTTCCCCTCCTCCAATCCTAGTCCAACTAGGACAGGGGAGTCCTACTCCCGGTGGGAGTAGGACTCCTCCTTGCGCGCCTCCTCTAGGGCCGCCACCTCCCCTTGGCTCCTTTATATATAAAAGGTGGGGCACCCCAATACACACAAGTTGATCTACGGATCTTTCCTTAGCCGTGCACGGTGCCCCTTCCACCATATTCCACTTCGGTCATATCGTCATGAGCTTAGGCGAAGCCTGCGCCGGAGAAGTCATACCGTCGCGGAGCTTAGGCGAAGCCCTGCGCCGGTGGAGCATCAACATCGCCACCACGCCGTCAGGCCGACGGAACTCATCCCCGACACTTTGCCGGATCGGAGTCCGGGATCGCCATCGAGCTGAACGTGTGCAGAACTCGGAGGTGCCGTGACGCTCGGTGCTTGGATCGGTCGGATCGTGAAGACGACGACTACATCAACCGCGTTGTTATAACGCTTCCGCTTTCGGTCTACGAGGGTACGTGGACGGACACTCTCCCCTCTCGTTGCTATGCCATCACCATGGTCTTGCGTGATCGTAGGTAAATTTTTGAAATTACTACGTTTCCCAACACCAGTCAATGAGATTGGGATGATCTCTAGTAAGCTCACGAATAGGCCAGGAGTGTGACTTATATGCTCCACCCGAGGGGTGAGCGTTCGGCAGCCTAGTACTAGTAAGACATGTGGCGAAGCTTCTTTATGCTAAACTGACAATTCAAGGCATAGTCCATTGTTCAGTTGTGAAGGAGTGTAGCTACTTGCTCTAGGTGATGTTCAACCTTAACCGTATTCACTGAAACACTGGTATATCGAAACAACAATTGGAACATAGGACACAAAAGGGCCCTTGAGATCTGGTGGGGGGTTGTTGAAATATTAGGCTGGGACTAAGGTCCATCTAACAATTTTTGAAAATCTCTAAGTGCACATGTGGGTTTAATTAGCACTAGGTGTAGTGGAAAGTTTAGTCCCACACCGAAAGTTGGAGAGGAGTTGGACCTCCTTACAAGGGTTTCTCTTCTACATGCTATTGGAGCTTGAGAATAGAAGAGGCCCTCGCGCACTCCTTCTCCGCCGCTCGCCGCACCACGCCACGCCACGCCTCGTCACGACGCGCCGCGGGTTGCGGGAATGAGTCGAGCCGAGCTAACACATATGCGCTTATTTTTGCCGGTCAGTAACCGAGAGTTTCTGACAGCTCGCCATGATCTGAGACGTCGGATCATGGGTTGTCACGGACTCAGACGTGGGTCGAGCCCACATCACCGCCCACTGTTGTTCCTTTGCTTCTGCTAACGCCGGCGACTCCATCCCATTCACCGCATACACGGTTGACGGGAGAGCATGTCTCCGAAACACCACCTCTCCGGATCCTGTACGGGAGAGGGGCGATTAGGTTTTTGGGAAGCGACTACGCGACTGCTCGCCTTTGTTCGTCCACTTCCTCTACGTCCGCATCGTTTTCATCATCACCATGTCTGAGTCCGCCGCCGACCGTTTTGCAACTGACAAGAAGGCTGCCGAGGACGCTGCCGCCACCGCCACTGCCGTCGCGGCTTTTGCATGGCCTACTAGAGGGTATAATGCGTTTATCTCTCTCTTGCTTATTTTCGTATTAGTAGTACTAGCATTATGTGTAGACGTGTCTACCGTTTGCATAGTGCGTGCTTCTCTAGATCAGAATCAGTATGTCGTTAATTCAGTCAATGCCATGCTAGTGATTTATTTATGGACTCAATTAGCTGGAAAATTGCAGTAGTACTACGGAGTAGTGGTTGTATGCGCACAGTTTTTTCTCTAGTGTCGACGCATTCTACTGACCAGCATTTTTAGCATGAGTAGCTCCGCGCGCTGTGCGATTCAGTACATTGGATCACTGGATTGACTAATTTGGAAGATTACCTGATATGCCCCACAGGTTGCTGTGGTAAGCTTGTGAAAGGAAATGTGTAAATATATGCTACTATCTCTGTAACTAAATATAAGATGTTTTCGAAGTTCAATTCAAACTACAGAAACGTCTTATATTTAGTTAGGAGGTAGTACAAAACAACTAAAACAAGTGCAAAGTAATAGGCAAAGTGTATTGGATTTATACTTTAGAGACAATATAACACTTAAAGCATGTAATATGATGCATGAAACAGATAGTTTTTATTGTAGTTAACAAAATCCGACACTCATATTTCACTACTAACATGCCATCACTAACTGGTTTCACTGGCAGCTGCATGGAGCATGCCATGTGCATGGGCGGATTTGGCACTACCCAACTCCGCGCCGACGCATAAGTGGACGGCCTCATCTTCAGAGACGAGAACCTGACGCTTCAAGGACGGTGTCGGGGATATCTAGCGACATATGCCATACGCCTGCGAATCTTACTCTGGTTCGGGGCTCTCCGTAGATATAACACCCCTAGTCCTGCTCTGCAGGGTCTCCGCATGATGACTATGATCAATAGAGTGGCTACAAGCTTACTCTTTGAGCTGTTTCGGCTAGAGGAGGAAGAAGAACAAGGCTAGCTCTACTCCACTCTCTCTCTCTCTCTATGTGTGTGTGTGTGATCTCTAGGGTTGTGAACCCCTTGCATGGGGCAGCCTGAGGGGTTTATATAGGCCTACCACCCAGGGGTACAATGGTAATCCGGCCAGGTGTAGGACCCGGCCGTCAGTGTCTCTGGGCGCCGGCTTCTCCGCCGGCTGCTGGGGCCCGCCGCTTGGTGGGTCCCGCCAGCTGCCGGGGACTCGACCGACAGGTAGGGCCCGCCGCCTGCTGTCCATGCCGACCGCTTCATACCGTTGCCTTGCTCCTGATGACGGAGGCTTTGTCGGGGAGAGCGTGGCAACAGTCCCGCCGCCTCGCGGGTGCTCACTGTGGCCACACCCCATCTCATCTGATTAATGGCGCTCAGACTCCGAGGGGGGAAGGGGCCGCCTGCTGGGAGGCGGCCCGCCCTCATTGCCGCCTGCTGGGAGGCGGCCCGCCCTCGTTGCCGCCTGCTGGGGATTCGCCACCTTCCGGGGCTCACCGACAGGTAAGGCCCGCCGCCTGCGGGCCGTACCGACCGGCCGTCGTGGGAGCATGGCTCCTCCTGACGTGGGTGATGTCACAGGCTGCATGGCAACAGTGCCACGCCGGGTGAGGGGTGTCCGCCTGGTATACTACACTGTGGCCATGATCCGCCCTGGATTCGGGGGTGGTAGGTCGCGCTGTTGCCACGCCCCGTCCCGTCGTGGTTATGTGGGTGCAAACTTTGAGGGGACGAGGGGCCGCCTACTAGGAGCCGGCCTCCTCGTGGCCGCCTTCTGGTGTCTTCCCGTCTTCTAGCAGCCGGCCACCTAGACCAGCTGGCCCCTGAAGCCGGCCGTTCGTCCAGGAGGTGTGAGGGGCGCAGTTAGCCCCAATGTCTTGAAATACCATAAGGGGCCGATGAGGCTACCCGTGGCCATTTACTCCGACAAACGGGATGAGGAGTCTCTTCCCGGTGAGAGACCTCGGGTTGCCGACGTATTATCTCGGTTTCAAGGTGCACTAGTCCGATCACAACATCACCAATGATAAGGAGGCATACGCCGCTAAGAGCATCTCCACTAGTCCCCCCAAGAAGCCTCCCCAAGGCATTTTTTCACCGCCGGCGAGCAAAATTTCTCCCACTCGTCACCCCAAGAGCCCAGTTTTTGCCGGATTTGAGCTAAAATACAGCCGGCGAGCACAGGCGAAACCCAGCCCCCCGGGGGGCAACTGAAGACGCCGACACTATTCTTTGCATGCAACGGTCCACTGTCAGTGTCCCAACTCCCTCTCTCCTCTCTCTCCCTGTCTTTTCTCCAGGCCCACCCACGCGCTCAGCCGCACAAGGCAAACTCCCCCATCCCCCACCTACCGAGGCAAGCAGGCGCGCACGACGGGACGGGCACGGCGCTGCTCGCCGGAGCTGGGGCACGGGCAAGGGCAGGCGTCCACGGCGAGCGGGCGCCAGAGTCATGGCGGGCGAGCGTGGGCGTCACAGCGGCCGCCTGAGCTCGCGGGAAGCTCGTCCATGGCGTTCTGCGGGGAGCTCGTCCACAGTGGGTAGCTCGTCCGTTGGCCTCGTCCACTGCCCGCTCGAGCGCGCGCCGCAGGCCGTCATTGTCGTTGTCGACCGCGCGGTGCATCTCGGCAAGCTCGACGGTGTCCTCCTCGGCCGCGCGCCCGCGTGCGAGCAGTGCATCTCCCTGGTGCGCCAAGCGGCCGCGGCCTCTTCCAGTCGGCCATGAGAGCTGCGAGGACACCTGGAAGGGCGCCGAGGAGGGATTCTTGCCTGTGGCCGCCCACGCTCGTCTGTGCACCCCACCTCGCGCGTCGCCCTGACCTGCGGCTGCGCGTCCCCTCGCAGGCCGCTCCTCACGCTCGTGCCCGGCCCTGCCAGCCTCGACCCGGCCGAGCGCCGCGCCCGCGGGTGCCGCCTCTCCTGCGCCGCGACTCGGCCCGGGCGGCCGCTTGCCGCGATTGGAACACCGGGCACGCGGGACATGAGGACGGGGCGTCGGTGGTCGAGCTCGGAGACCGCGGCGATGGACAACACAACGATTCGCAGCAGCGCCGAGGCCGCGGACGGCGTGGCTGTATTGGCTGGCGATCCCGGCGGCGAGGGGGGCTTGGTCGGGGACGTTGGTGACTCCGTGGTCTACCTGGGCTAGGGGGCAACGGCTGGAAGAAATTTAAGCCTCGGAGTAAAATTCTCGCCGGCAGCCCTCAGGGGGCGAAAAAAATGCCTTTTGGAAGGCCAACGGCTGAAGATGCTCTAAGCTGCTAGACAAGGCGGGCATGACCGGCTGTAACCTGTGCAATGTGCCGCTCGTGACAAACTTCAAGCGGAGCAAGGTGATCTCGGTGCCGCTCATCACTGCCGCGTTCTACCAAAGCATCGTCGGATCTGGTGCACACTCGTCCTAACATTACATATGCAGTGGGTTTTATAAGCCATGTCATGGAGGACCAACAACGGAGCACCTCGCTGCAGTGAAACATGTGCTCCGGTACATCATTGGGACACTCACCTACGGTTGGACGTACTGCCTTGGGATGGCCTGGGGCAAAATTGACAAATTTGACATACGGACGAAATCAAATCACAGAATAATTGTCCGTGAAACTATTTCACGCGGCTGACCTTTTTGTGTGACGCCCGACACGAAGGCGCCACGCTACATTATGCAACGCCTCAGAGATAGGCGCTACACGCCTGGCCAGTGTCGCACTCGTGTGATCCGAAAATTACTAAGTCGGTGTACACGCCTGAGAGCTAGACGCCACACTATACAGTGTAGCGCCTAGCTTCTAGGCATTGCACTAGTGGTTGCTTCATTTTGTAGTGCAACCACTAGTGCAGTGCCTGAGAGCTAGGCGCCACACTATACAGTGCAGCGCCTAGCTCTTAGGCTCTACACATTGACTTAGCAATTTTTAGGCAGTCTGGGGTGCAACACTGGCCAGGCGTGTAGCGTCTGTCAGTCAGGCGTTGCATAATGTAGTGTGGCGCCTTCGTGTCGGGCGCCACTCAAAAAGGTCACTGAGTGAAATAGTTCCATGGGCAGTTCATTATGTGATTTGATTTCATCCACAGGTCAAATTTGTCAAATTTGGCATGGCCTGGAGCTCGTGGCTTCAATCACTCTGACATGGCTAGCAGTCTTTTTTTTAGGGATACATGGCTAGCAGTCTGGATGATAGGAACAGCACCTTCGGTGTGTTATTATTCCTCGGCGGAGCCCCATGAGCTGGTGGTCCCCGAAGCGGCGGGTGGTTGCTCTCTCCTCATGTGAGCCATAGTACAACACCATCTCCACTGCAGCTTGCGAGGGCTTCCAGTAGGCTCGTTTTCTGAGCGAGTTGCTAAATCAGGATGCTGGCGCCTTAAAGATCTTCATCGATAACAAGTCTGATATCTCTCTCGGTAAGAATCTTTTGCTGCAATATTGGTGCAAGCTCATTTATCTCCTATACAACTTCATTCATGAGAACATCCAAAGAGGAAAGGTGATGGTTGAGTTCATGCGGTCCAGCGGGCAGATGGTGGACACTTTTGTCGCACCTTCTCCCACTTGTTTCCCATCACTTGTTGGTTATTCATTGGCACGGTGGCTTGGCCATTCACCCCAACAACTTCCTCCACTTCGTCATCCAATCCAATGGATTATTTGGAGCTTGAGCCATCATTTTTGTTCAACCTTTTGTTGCCGACCTTGAGGCCTTCCACATGTTGATTCCACTTTGGTTGACCATTCAATTTCATCCAACAATGGCTAAAACTTCTTGGTTTGTTGTTACAAAGTGGAAGCCAACACCATCTATCAAATAATAAAGTAATGATGGTAATCCGGGATAAAAAAACAGCAATGCAAATTATGACAAAACAAAGCAATTCAAGTTACGTGACATTGGATTCCGATCCCACTTTGATTCTGGCCAAGCACGAAGCATGGTGGTCGAAAAACTTGTACATGCTGTCTTCGATGGTGAACATCTATGTTGGAGAGATGCCACATTGTGGGTGGTATTTGGAAGGACCACAAGATCAACTAGAGGGAGGGGGGGTGAATAGGCGTTTTAAAAACTTCTACATATTTGGCTTTATCCTAATGCAGAAGTAAACTAAGCGGGTACCTTTCAAGCACAAATCCTAAATATACTAGTCTCAACTAAGTGCACCAACAACATCTGTATAAAAAAGATGATCACAATGATGATACTAGCAAGCACAAGTAAGTTACACAAACTTACATGAGCAATATCACAAGATATGAAAATGTTTGGCATAATATAGCAATCCACACTAATCAAAAGATATATCAATAGTAGCAAGTATGAATTGCGGATATAAGTGTAGGCCTAAATAATCTCTATAAAGAGATTGCCAAAACAATATAAAGAGGACAACAAGATAAAGTGAGTGCAAGATCTAGTGACCAAAGTAAATCACAAGTAGGGAGATAGAGTCAAGGATAACTGAAGGCGCGGAGACAAGGATGTATCCCGATGTTCCCTTCCTTGGTGGGAAGCTAGTCACTGTTGGAGGGATGGTTGTTACCACGAAGGCACACCAACACCACAAAGGCTCATCCTATTCTCCTTGAGATATGACCATACATGTGATTCTCAAACACTAGTGGTAGACATGAAGGCGGGCTCAAAACCTTGATAGACTTTCCAGAGCGAAAATCACAAGTTGATTCATCACCGGAACACTCCTACCGCCTAGGAGTCTCCAACTTCTAAGAGTAACAACATCAAGGGGAAAATGATGAAAACTTGCTCAAATCACAAATTGATTGGTCGAGTGAGAGAGAGAGAGAAAGTCTATCAATGGGTGAAATCTCCCTCAAGAACTCTCATAAATCTCTCTGACCTAGCATATGTCATTTGTACTCCCTCAAATCAATAAAATCAAAGTAGGATGTAGGGAATTATCTCTTCGAGAGAGCCCAAACCTGATTAAATTCGGTGTCCCTGTTACCATCACACCGAGACTACCAGTTTGGGACCCACTCCACGAGATCTGCTGGATTTGACTCCATCATTGGTGGCCCATGAAGGTCCCTATGAGTAGCTGCAATGGTTCGATGGCACTCCGGATCAACGACCAATTCAGATCTTCCATGATTTTCTTGTCAAGACTGCTCTTCATCTTAGGCAGCACCACCCTCTTCGCGGACTCAGCTGGCCATCTCAGCCTGATCGAGAACTACGCCCCAGGACGGATCATTAGATTCGGGAACTTGTAGTATGCTGCGGACTCCCGTGGTGAACCTCTCTTTTCGAACTGGGTGTCAGACCAGGCCGAACAACAAATGGACATGCCCGTCCAAACCCTCGAGTCAGACCCGATGCTGGACAATGGCGGAAACCATGTCTCAGATCCGACCTCAAGCCAGGATCTTAGCACCACTACAGATGACAAGAGTTCAGTCTGACTGTTGACAAAGAATCTGGGTCCATGTCAGATCAGATCCCATGGAAATTTTTGTTGGTCCCGACCCTTGATCGCACCATGGACGAAAGCAAGAAAACCCTTCTGAATGAGATATAAGATCGAATTCATAAACTCACGAACTCTGATGACCAAATCTTGATTTAAGATCGAATCTGGGAACAACCTGGAAACTTTGGAATTTTTGACCCACCCATCACCCACCTAGTCACCAATATCGAGGATCTAACTGACTTCGTCCTCGCAAGCACCTCCGATGAGGCAACCGACATGGACGGTGACGTTGGAGAGTCTTCGAACAATGCAACACCGACTGCCAAGCGCACATGCTGGTGGACTTCAACATCCACATATGATGTGTACATGGTGGATCCCCCCCCCCAAGAACGGGGGAGGAGTCAACCCCAGTCAAAAACGATAGCGACGATGACAACAACAACAATGGGGAAGGCCACAATAACGATGACAAGGATGATTACAACCCTGAGGACAACGCGGACAAAATCCTCGGCCCCTAAGACAAGGACAATTTGAACGAGTTTCTCGGCAACCCCAACTATAATGCGCTGCGTGTAAGGCTGGTTAGCACTGTAAAAAGGACAAAAAAAATATGTCTTAACGTCTTCGAGACGAAAATAAATACCTGATCAACCGGTGAAGCGAGCTCCTTCAATCCGATGAGGCACGCAAGGCTAAGTTGTGGCATATAGAGGCCAACAAGAACCCGTCGCACCTCCATAGGAATCTCCTTGAAGAGATGGACGCAACAGCCAACGACAACGACATTTCCAGGCGCAAGTGGGCAGAAAACCTCGATCGATCCACCAAAAACCGACCTCTTCAGATTAATGACTGACATGCGAGTGCTGACAAGTGCGCTCATGATGTACCAGAGTGCAGAAGTGAACGTAACCCCCCACATGGTGTCTCAAAGCTAGCCCCAGGGGCTAAAAGCCTAAACGACCCGAGGAGTGATGTCTACTACGCAACTTTATTCTTGTAGACACGTGTTGGGCCTCCAAGCGTAGAGTTTTGTAGGACCGTAACAATTTTCCCTCAAGTGGATGACCTAAGGTTTATCAATCCGTGGGAGGCGTAGGATGAAATTAGACTGTCTCAAACAACCCTGCAACCAAATAATAAAAAGTCTCTTGTGTCCCCAACACACCAAATACAATGGAAATTTGTATAGGTGCACTGGTTCGGCGAAGAGATGGTAATAAAAGTGTAGTAATGATAGTAGATATTGATTTTTGTAGTAGGAAGAATAAAAAACAGCAAGGTAGAAATTGATAAAAGGAGCACAAATGGTATTGCAATGCTTGAAAATGAGGCCTGGGGTCCGTACTTTCGCTAGTGCAATCTCTCAACAATGCTAATATAATTGGATCACACAACCATCCCTCAACGTGCAACGATGAATCACTCCAAAGTTCTTATCTAGCGGAGAGCATAATCATAAATTGTTTGTAGGGTACGAAACCACCTCAAAGCTATTCTTTCCGATCGATCTATCCAAGTTTTCGTACTAAAATAACACCAAAGCAAATTCAGATTCGTAATACTCAATCCAACACAAAAGAACCTCAAAGAGTGCCCCAAGATTTCTACCGTAGATACAAAGACAAGAACATGCATCAACCCCTATGCATAGATTACCCCAATGTCACCTCAGGAATCCGCGTGTTGAGTGACAAAACATATATCAAGTGAATCAATACGATATCCCATCACTAGTAGTAAAAGGATCTAATGTTCAGCTCATTAGTCCTGGTTTTTAAATGAACCGGCACTAATGTGACATTAGTGCCGGTTCCAATGGCTAGGCGGGCGGCGCTCATTAGTCCCGATTCGTGGCAAAACTTTAGTCTCGGTTCGTACCGAGACTAAAGAGGTGGTGGCAGGATGGTGTCAGGTTGGGCCCCCATCAACACCTTTAGTCCTGGTTCGTGGCACGAACCGGGGCTAGAAATGCACATTTAGTACCAGTTCATATAACCAACCGGGACTAAAGATCATCCTATGTAAACCCTTCGTCGAGCTCGAGCTCTCTATTCTTCCCCTTTCCTCTCCTCTCTGTTTTCTTCCTCTCCTCTCGAGCTCATCCTCCATTTTTACCAAAATTTGTCAAGATTTGAAGGCACCCCATGCATCCAAGTGATCACAATGGTTAGCTAATTTGTCCTTTCATCTCTCATTGCTAGATTAGCCATTGCAATGCTCTACAAGTATAGTGATTTGTGGGTTTTAGTTTGAGAGGAATTATATGTGGTAATTTATTTGATTTATATGCAATTTGAGCTCAAAATAACTCTTAGCTTGCATATGTAGGTGTGGTTTACTTAGTGCCTTCCCGTCTCCTGGCCTAACCACCATCGATCGCTCAAGACTGCCTGTCACGGCACCACCTTGTGGTGAGCCTCTTTTTCTTATCTTCTTTATAAAAAAATCATGTTTGTGTGATTTAGATATATAATTACTTGTATAATTTTCTTACCCGTATGTTGTTTGTTATACATAGTGCCATGGTGTTGATATCTGTCCCTGTCGGCCCTCGTCTGGTTTATGATTTGGATGTGGTATATTCACTTTTATAACTATTTGTTGCATTTCGTGTTTATGACAAATTATGCCCATCAAGTTGACATAGATATTTTTATCTAGGAGGTATGGGAAACCGGAAATTCCAACCGACACGGGTGCGCGTCGGTCCTAAACAAACGGTTTTTAACCCTTTTCCGCGACGGTATTTGGAACCGTCGCCAAGTGAGTGTGGGCGATAGGGGGTCCTTCCCACACGATCCAGAAACCGTCGGGGATAGGGCCCCCACAGTACTCCTACTTGTTTATGCTTGCATTGCCATCGCAGTCGGTATTCTGTGGTGCTACGTTTACGATGCGCGGCCCATCACAAACGGTTCACTATTATAGAACATGGATGATGCGCGGCCCATCACAAACAGTTTACCGTTAATAAGATTAGCTAATCGTCGTACGAGTGTCGGACAGGATTACAAAACATCGGACCGTCGTAACATCGTCGTACACGACAACTATTGCACACGCTATTCTATGATGCAACATTTATGATGCATACTTCATCAGAAATAGTTCATGGTTGTGAATCGTGTACGATAAGGCAACTAACACAAACGTTTAGTTTGCCCGCACCGTTTGTGATATTGTCTGACATCGCACACGCTTTGCAAACGGCAACTGTGTGCATGCTTGCGCACGTTTCCTCTCTGTGAACCGTCTCTGATTATGATGCATATCACAAATGTTTGTGTTTTACCAACCGTGTGTGCCGTAACAACCTGGAGAGCGTAATTTCACCGTAATTTAATTGCTGCTTTTCCAAATTGTACTGGATTTGGATTTGAATTTGAATGTATGGTACAGCTTTATTCATATTCAAACAACCAATGCATTATTATATTCATAGGTACATATGTTTCAAGAATTACATAAGAACCAAATAAAGAATGATGACCCACAGTTGTATACTTGTACTATTAAAGACGGTAAAGAAAGAGGCAAAATATATTCTGGTTGCTGAACAAGGTGAAGCGGAATGCCCATATTGTGCCCTCCTCCATGCAGAAGGCACGCACAACTCTAGTCCAACCCCTTGTGATGGTCGACCGCCCATCCTTCACTGCATTCATGAACACACCTAGATAGCATCGTGTTCTGGTAGAAATACTTTAACCTTTGCATGTCCACCAATCATGTAGTTTGAGAGGTAATCTTGAGTAAACTGCTTTGACAACCACTGCAAAGGAAAAAAAATCAGACATTGTCATCTAACACAACTCATTATGGGCAGTAAAAATAAGGCTGCAGAGTTCTTACTTACCATCCTGTAGTTCGCTGTTGTCTTGGGTAAAGTGTAAACAAATAGTTTAATTGCCATCTTTGGACCCATTTTACTAACAATTTTTATCAGCTTCCTCACTTGATGCTGGTTCATCGATATCTCATTGCCCCATATGCAGAAAGGGTCAAAACACGGATCTTTACCAATGACATATGTACCTAAAAGCACCAAGTTAATATTAGAAGTTAAACAGCAATTGCACAATGATGTAGTACAACACTCTTTTATAATATGTCTATATACATACGTATGTGGTAGTCCATTTGAAATCTCTAAAAAGACATATATGGGTATTGTTGGGTATTGTTAAATCATTAATTTTATCAATGAAATATGAGTTATATTCATAATAGTGATACCGTTGAATTTGTATTTGTAAAATGTCAAGAATCAGATACTCCTTTTGACTTATTACTCATATTTTGTTGGTCAAAATAATAATCTCAAATACGTGAATGCCTTGTAAACTGAGACAGAGATAGTACACCAACAATCCTTATGTTCCTCACTCTTGCTTACTATGTCCTTGCAGGCCAAACAACCTTATTTTCCAGTGCCAGGCCGAGTAAACAACGTAGTGAAGACAATAACAAAATATACTACGAAAAAATTAGACATGCATTCTTATTATCATTATATGTGTACCCGACGCAAAACTGTTCTTCTACTCCGTAGCTCAAATGCACCATTTATGAACACTAAAATAAAAAAATAGTAAAAATAAATACTGAATTTTTGGGTAACAAACATGCTCCAAAATGTTTTTAAGATACTCTTTCTGGAGCATCGATTTAATATTTTTACTCCCAAAGAATTGGCAATGTTTTTCTTCATGAAACTTTTCATGTAAATAGAACATTCAACAATGTTTTTGTTGTAAAAATACCCATTATTTTTTACTATTATTTTACTATTTTTTTTCAGATTTTACTGGTTAAAGGTTTATTAGATTTGAGCTCCGGAGTAGAAACTCCACCTCCACGTCGTGCACATTGATACGTCTCCAATGTATCCATAATTTTTTATTGCTCCATGCTACTTTATCTATTTTTTTGGACTATAATGGGCTTTATTTTCCATTTTTATATTATTTTTTGGACTAACCTATTAACCGGAGGCCCAGCCCAGAATTGCTGTTTTTTTGCCTATTTCGGTGTTTCGAAGAAACGGAATATCAAACGGAGTCCAAACGGAATGAAACCTTCGGGAACGTGACCTTCTCACCGAACGGATCCAGGAGTCTTGGACCCTACTCCAAGGAGTGCCAGAGGCGGTCACGAGGGTGGGGGCGCGCCTCCCACCTGGGCGCACCCTGCCTCAGGGCCCCCGACGCCCACCGACGCATTCTTCCTCCTATATATACCTACGCACTTCAACAGATCAGGAAGGGAGCCAAAACCTAATTCCACCGCTGCCTTTTCTCAGATCCACGAGATCCCATCTTGGGGCCTGTTAGGAGCTCCGTCGGAGGGGCATCCACCACGGAGGGCTTCTACATCAACACCATAGCCCCTCCGATGAAGTGTGAGTAGTTTACTTCAGACCTTCGGGTCCATAGCTAGTAGCTAGATGGCTTCTTCTCTCTTTTGGATCTCAATACAATGTTCTCCCCTCTCTCGTGGAGATCTATTCGATGTAATCTTCTTTTTGTGGTGTGTTTGTTGAGACCGATGAATTGTGGGTTTATGATCCAGCTTATCTATGGAAAATATTTGATTCTTCTCTGAATTCTTTTATGTATGATTAAGTTATATTTGCAAGTCTCTTCGAATTATCTGTTTGGTTTGGCCAACTAGATTGGTAGTTCTTGCAATGGGAGAAGTGCTTAGCTTTGGGTTCAATCTTGCGGTGTACTTACCTAGTGACAGAAGGGGTTGCAAGGCACGTATTGTATTGTTGGCATCGAGGATAACAAGATGGGGTATTTATCATATTGCATGAATTTATTCCTCTACATCATGTCATCTTGCTTAAAGCGTTACTTCGCTTTTAACTTAATACTCTAGATGCATGCCGGACAGCGGCCGATGAGTGGAGTAATAGTAGTAGATGCAGAATCGTTTCGGGTCTACTTGTCACAGACGTGATGCCTATATACATGATCATTGCCTGGATAACCTCATAACTATGCTCAATTCTGTCAATTGCTCAACAGTAATTTGTTCACCCACCGTAGAATACTTATGCTCTTGAGAGAAGCCACTAGTGAAACCTATGGCCCCCGGGTCTATTCTCATCATATGAATCTCCATCACTTTGTTTACTTGCTTTGCTTTTACTTTTTACTTTGCATCTTTATACCAAAAATACCAAAAATATTATCTCTATCAGATCTCACTCTCGTAAGTGACCGTGAAGGGATTGACAACTCTTAATCGCGTTGGTTGCGAGTACCTATCGTTTTGTGCAGGTACGAGGGACTTGCGCGTGGCCTCCTACTGGATTGATACCTTGGTTCTCAAAAACTGAGGGAAATACTTACGCTACTGTGCTGCATCATCCCCTCCTCTTCGGGGAAAACCAACGCAAGCTCGAGATGTAGCAAGAAGGATTTCTGGCGCCATTGCCGGGGAGGCTTACGTAAAAAGTCAACATACCTAGTAGCCATCACAATCCCTATCTCTCGCATTACATTATTTTCCATTTGCCTCTCGTTTTCCTCTCCCCCACTTCACCCTTGCTGTTTTATTTGCCCTCTCTTTGCCAATCTCCTCCTCTTTTTCCCTTTGCCTTTTGTTTGCTCGTGTGTTAGTTTGCTTGCTTGTCGCTATGTCTGAAATTGGGGAAATTATCGCCGATATGGGTGATAATAATATGGAAAATTCTGAAGCTCCTGTTGAAGAACCCCTACCTATCACACAAAAAGATTTGAATCGGTAGTGGTAATATTATTGGAAAAGGAGTTATTCAAGATTTCTTTACTTGTGCTGGTGCTTTACCCTCTATGGGTGGTTCTATTCTCCATAGAACTAGTAGTCTTGCGGACGCTATTGCCATGCTTATCGTTTAATTTGAAAGGCAATCTATGCATATGCACCGTTCTATACAAAGAATTTTCCTAGAATTTTCTAATATTGAACACTCCTCTGTTAAGCGTGCCGCTACTATCTTTTTGGCTCATGAATTCAGATTTATAATAAAAGAAGCCAAAGAAATCTTTGCGCATTATAGGTTGGACGCTGGCCGTCCTCCCATAGAATCTATCCTTTCTGATCAAGAAGAAATAATGCGTTTTCAATCTATCGACTATGTTGTTTTCAATGAAAATCTTAGGAAAAAACTGCCTACCAATATTTTAATTGATAGAATCTCTGAGCTTAATGATGATTTGGCTATTCGAAATAATGAGCTAGGATTCTCTCTTGAGTATAGGCTTACGAAGTTCTGTCAAAAGAATGCTTATAATGATGAATTGGTTGTGCAATACGAAGGGCCGAAAGAGGAACCTATACCTCCTAAAATTGATCTTGGAGACTTTTGTCCTATTAAATTTAGCCCTTTTTATTACTTTTGCTTGCCTCAAAGGAAACTTGCTGCCGAACGTAGAGAATATGAAATGAGTTTCACCGATCTATCTTATTACTACGGTACCACCTAGATCTATCCTTGCTTTTATGCCTAGCTAGGGGCGTTAAACGATAGCGCTTGTTGGGAGGCAACCAAATTTTATTTTGTGTTTTTGCTTCTATTTAGGAATAAATAATCCATCTTGCCTCTGTTTAGATGTGGTTTTATCTTTTAATTAGTGTTTGTGCCAAGTTGGATGGACCTATTGGATCTTCTTGGATGATAGTTATTTGATCTTGCTGTAATTTCCAGAATCTTTGTGCTCAGTGCCCGAATTGTTAAAAATCACCAGAACGTGATAAAATACTGATTCCAATTGCTTCTGATCAATAAACAAATTTTACAGGTCGTCTAATTTTGGTAGAATTTTTTGGGTTCCTGAAGTTTGTGTTAGTTACAGATTACTACACAATGTTCTGTTTTTGACAGATTCTGTTTTGCGTGTGTTGTTTGCTTATTTTGATGAATCTATGGTTAGTAAAATAGTTTACAATCCATAGAGAAGTTGGAATACAGTAGGTTTAACACTAATATAAATAAAGAATGAGTTCATTACAGTACCTTAAAGTAGTCTTTTGTTTTCTTTCTCTAACGGAGCTCACGAGATTTCTATTGAGTTTTGTGTTGTGAAGTTTTCAAGTTTTGGGTGAATTCTTTTGATGGATTATTGAACAAGGAGTGGCAAGAGAGCCTAAGCTTGGGGATTCCCATGGCACTCCCAAGATAATCCAAGGACACCAAAAAGTCAAAGCTTGGAGATGCCCCGGAAGGCATCCCCTCTTTCGTCCACTTCCATCGGTAATTTACTTGGAGCTATATTTTTATTCACCAACATGATATGTGTTGCTTGGAGCGTCTTGTATTATTTGAGTCTTTGCTTGTTAGTTTACCACAATAATCCTTGCGGTACACACCTTTTGAGAGAGGCATATATGAATTAGAATTTGATAGAACACTCTATGTGCTTCACTTATATCTTTTGAGCTTGATAGTTTGCTCATAGTGCTTCACTTATATCTTTTGAGCGTGATAATTTTTGCTCTAGTGCTTCACTTATAGCTTTTAGAGCACGGTGGTGGATTTGTTTTAAAGAAACTTGATCTCTCATGCTTCACTTAGATTATTTTGAGAGTCGTTAATAGCACGGTAATTTGCTTAATGTTAATATACTTGGTGTTCAAGATATGTGAAACTTTCTTTTGAGTGCGTTGGATACTAAGATAAGTTTGATGCTTTATAATTGCTTCGAGATATGAAGATGGTGATATTAGAGTCATGCTAGTTGAGTAGTTGTGAATTTAAAGAATACTTGTGATGAAGTTTGTGATTCCCGTAGCATGCACGTATGGTGAACCGTTATGTGATGAAATCGGAGCATGATTTATTTATTGATTGTCTTCCTTATGAGTGGCGGTCGGGGACGAGCGATGGTCTTTTCCTACCAATCTATCCCCCTAGGAGCATGCGCGTAATACTTTTCTTTGATAACTTCTAGATTTTTGCAATAAGTATATGAGTTCTTTATGACTAATGTTGAGTCCATGGATTATACGCACTTTCTCCCATCCTTCCACCATTGCTAGCATCTTTAATACCGCGCATTTTTCGCCGGTATCATACACCCACCATATATCCTTCCTCAAAACAGCCACCATACCTACCTATTATGGCATTTCCATAGCCATTCCGAGATATATTGCCATGCAACTTTCCACCGTTCCGTTTATTATGACACGCTCCATCATTGTCATATTGCTAGCATGATCATGTAGTTGACATCGTATTTGTGGCAAAGCCACCTTTCATAATTCTTTCATACATGTCACTCATGAATCATTGCATAACCCGGTACACCGCCGGAGGCATTCATATAGAGTCATATTTTGTTCTAAGTATCAAGTTGTAATTGTTGAGTTGTAAGAAAAATAAAAGTGTGATGATCATCATTATTAGAGCATTGTCCCAAGTGAGGAAAAGGATGATGGAGATTATGATTCCCCCACAAGTCGGGATGAGACTCCGGACAAAAAATAAAATAAAAAATAAAAAAAGAGGCCATAAAAAAAGGGAAAGGCCCAAATAAAAAAAATAAAAAAAATGAGAGAAAAAGAGAAGGGACAATGTTACTATCCTTTTACCACACTTGTGCTTCAAAGTAGCACCATGATCTTCATGATAGAGAGTCTCTCATTTTGTCACTTTCATATACTAGTGGGAATTTTTCATAATAGAACTTGGCTTGTATATTCCAATGATGGGCTTCCTCAAATGCACTAGGTCTTCGTGGAGCAAGCGAGTTGGATGCACACCCACTTAGTTTCTTTTGTTGAGCTTTCATATACTTATAGCTCTAGTGCATCCGTTGCATGGCAATCCCTACTCACTCACATTGATATCTATTGATGGGCATGTCCATAGCCCGTTGATATGCCTAGTTCATGTGAGACTATCTTCCCTCTTTTTGTCTTCTCCACAACCACCATTCTATTCCACATATAGTGTTATATCCATGGCTCACGCTCATGTATTGCGTGAAGATTGAAAAAGTTTTGAAAATGTTAAAGTATGAAACAATTGCTTGACTTGTCATCGGGTTGTGCATGATTTAAATATTTTGTGTGGGGAAGATGGAGCATAGCAGGACTATATGATTTTGTAGGGATAACTTTCTTTGGCCATGTTATTTTAAGAAGACATAATTGCTTTGTTAGTATGCTTGAAGTATTATTATTTTTATGTCAATATGAACTTTTGTCTTCAATCTTTCGGATCTGAATATTCATACCATGATTAAGAAGATTTACATTGAAATTATGCCAAAGTATCACTCCGCATCAAAAATTCTCTTTTTATCATTTACCTACCGAGGACGAGCAGAATTAAGCTTGGGGATGCCCGATACGTCTCCAACGTATCTATAATTTTGATTGCTCGATGCTACTTTATCTATTATTTTGGACTATAATGGGCTTTATTTTCCACTTTTATATTATTTTTGGGACTAACCTATTAACCGGAGGCCCAGCCCAGAATTGCTGTTTTTTTTTGCCTATTTCACTGTTTCGAAGAAACGGGATATCAAACGGAGTCCAAACGCAATGAAACCTTCGGGAACGTGATCTTCTCACCGAACGTGATCCAGCAGACTTGGACCCTACTCCAAGGAGTGCCAGAGGCGGTCATGAGGGTGGGGGGCGCGCCCTCCCCACAGGCGCGCCCCGCCTCGTGGGCCCCTGACGCTCCACCGACGTACTCCTTCCTCCTATATATACCTACGCACTTCAACAGATCGGGAAGGGAGCCAAAACCTAATTCCACCGCCGCATCTTTCTGTATCCACGAGATCCCATCTTGGGGCCTGTTCGGAGTTCACGAGGGGGGCATCCACCACGGAGGGCTTCTACATCAACACCATAGCCCCTCCGATGAAGTGTGAGTAGTTTACTTCAGACCTTCGGGTCCATAGCTAGTAGCTAGATGGCTTCTTCTCTCTTTTGGATCTCAATACAATGTTCTCCCCCTCTCTCATGGAGATCTATTCGATGTAATCTTCTTTTTGCGGTGTGTTTGTTGAGACCGATGAATTGTGGGTTTATGATCCAGCTTATCTATGGAAAATATTTGATTCTTCGCTGAATTCTTTTATGTATGATTAAGTTATCTTTGCAAGTCTCTTCGAATTATCCGTTTGGTTTGGCCAACTAGATTGGTAGTTCTTGCAATGGGAGAAGTGATTAGCTTTGGGTTCAATCTTGCGGTGTCCTTACCTAGTGATAGAAGGGGTTGCAAGGCACGTATTGTATTGTTGGCATCGAGGATAACAAGATGGGGTATTTATCATATTGCATGAATTTATTCCTCTACATCATGTCATCTTGCTTAAAGCGTTACTCTGTTTTTAACTTAATACTCTAGATGCATGCTGGATAGCGGCTGATGAGTGGAGTAATAGTAGTAGATGCGTAATCGTTTCGGTCTACTTGTCACGGACGTGATGCCTATATACATGATCATTGCCTGGATAACCTCATACCTATGCTCAATTCTGTCAATTGCTCAACAGTAATTTGTTCACCCACCGTAGAATACTTATGCTCTTGAGAGAAGCCACTAGTGAAACCTATGGCCCCCGGGTCTATTCTCATCATATCAATCTCCATCACTTTATTTACTTGCTTTGCTTTTACTTTTTACTTTGCATCTTTATACCAAAAATACCAAAAATATTATCTCTATCAGATCTCACTCTCGTAAGTGACCGTGAAGGGATTGACAACTCCTAATCGCGTTGGTTACGAGTAGCTATCGTTTTGTGCAGGTACGAGGGACTTGCGCGTGGCCTCCTACTGGATTGATACCTCGGTTCTCAAAAACTGAGGGAAATACTTACGGTACTGTGCTGCATCATCCCCTCCTCTTCAGGGAAAACCAACGCAATCTCAAGACGTAGCACACATATAGTCTAGACGGCTGGATCGGTGGTGAAGAAGCCTGAGACGCATGATTCTGAATGACACTACTAGGGGTTGGGGCGCCACCAGTGGCGCCTCTTGAGGGGGGGATTATGCGCACTAATCAAGCTGACGTATTTGTTAACGTGTTGACACTGAATTTGGTTACATGATCTTTTCAAACATGTGAAAAGTTCCAAATCTGAACCGGACAGATAGTTTTACAAATAATAAAGCAACTCGTTACACCCTCACAAAATGTCTGGCTGACAGTAACCTAGGTGTACTATATGTCAAACGGAGTTTATCCATAGTATGAATCTCATGGACTCTTATTCAAAAATAAACAAAATATAAATCCAGAAAGCTAATAGAAGGAGCAAGTAACTAAGATTGGATGATAATAAGCTCTGGTAGGAAAAAATCATGCATGCATAAAAAGAAATTCCAATCTTAGAGGACAATAAAAGAGGCAATTTCAACATTGATATACAAGTTTTAGCTTAACACGCCTACAAAAAATCAAATTTAAAATTGGATGATTATAACTCTATATGTTTTCTTTAACCTGATTCTCGTCTTCATTATTAATTTTGCTATCATGGGTAAGCAGAGTCATCAGCATCATCGATCAATATTTTAGTTAATAAACCATGAAATGGAAAATTTAGTTTGCTCTCTCGAGGAAACATCATAGTTTAAACCATGTTCACACACACCATCTAAACTATGCCTCTTGGTTCAGTTTTGATGAGGTGTGAACAGAGAAGAAAATAGTAAAGATTAACCTAAAAAGGGTGCAGAAATTGAGCTGCAAGGAAAATCTCAGTATATTTTTTCTTTTTACTCTCGCGAAAATTTATGTAGCATGAGAAACTTCATATTAGCATGTGGCATATACATCATGAAGGAAGCTGCACCGAATTGGTCAAGGAAATCCAAATCATGGGTCGAACTTTGATCACCACATTCGTGTCAAAGTGAGCTAAAATGGACCATTGGCACATCCTCATTAAAGAGAGCTAAAATGAACCATGGGCTATCACCGGTATAAATATCCAAATTACGTCATCGACACTGCAACCAATAGTACCATATTATCATAACCTTTCCAAGATGCACCATAACTTTATGAATCATGATTCGGAGACAGAACAATGGTGCAGGAAAAGAACTTAGTTTCATATTAACTACTTGTTGGTTTGAAGCCAAATTTAGTCATACAAATGAAGACAAAAATATGAGAAACATAAGACATTCCATATTTAATTAGTCTGCACTTTCTGGAAGTAAAAGCTCAGTCGTTCACATTCATAGCCATCATCTTATCCCAACAATCTACAAAAGCATATTAAGATGCAGTTAGAAGAAAACAATAATAAGTACGTCCAAACCAGAAAATCAATAGAATATCTTTTAACAAAACTATATGAAGACTATGCCTAATCTAACCTTTTATGGCATTTTTATCTAGATTCTTATGGAGGCACTCAGTGTGCACTACAGCCTAATCAACTTCGACTAACAGAAGCATTATTTCTTTCTATCACTTGTCGTTAGCCACCAGGTTCATACTGGAAAATAATGAAAGAAAAGAAATCAGTATTCATGTCTAATAGTAATCCCAACAAGAATTAACATTCTTCTGCCCCCTCCCATATACAAAAAAGAGTAGCACAAACAATGCATTACAATACAGGAGGACTATCTACCACACTACCGGCATTATCTAACACCCAATAGAAGAAGCCAACATTTATGTTTCTAATAAAGTGATTGGTCTTATTCTCAAAAAGAAAAATAAACTACGTGATTGGTCTAATTTATAAATAGCACAACTCGATGCAGCATCACTGCAATCTATCATAAATTGCCAAATCAATTTTTTCATAATCCCGTATAGCAAAACTCCATAATATTAAATCTTCTCTAAGAGCCAAATGCAACATGCTCGGTGGAGAATATTTCTCAGTAAATAAAACTCGAATCAGTACCAAATCGTCCATATCCCAGGAGTTGCTCTGCATCATCAGTCACGCCAGCTTCCTGCTGGTCCTGAAACTGCAAGCAAGCAAAGCGTTGGGGAACATAGCAGAAATTCAAAATTTTCTACGCATCACCAAGATCAATCTATGGAGAAACTAGCAACGAGAGAGAGGGGAGTGCATCTTCATACCCTTTAAGATCGCGATGCGGAAGCGTTGCAAGAACGTGGTCGGTGGAGTCGTTCACTAAGCGATTCAGATCGCGGCCGAATCCGATCTAAGCACCGAACAACGGTGCCTCCGCGTTCAACACACGTACAGCCCGGGGACGTCTCCTCCTTCTTGATCCAGCAAGGGGAGAGGAGAAGTTGAGGGAGAGCTCCAGCAGCACGACGGCGTGGTGGTGGAGCTTGCAGTTCTCCGGCAGAGCTTCGCTAAGCACTACTACTACTACGAAGATGTTGGGGAGGGAGAGGGCTGCGCCAGTGGAAGGGTGAAGCTCCCATGTGCCTCCCCACTATATATAGGGGTGGAGGGGGCTGGTTTCTTGCCCTCCAAGTCCATTGGGGCGTTGGCAAGGGTGGGAGGAAAGAAATCCCATCATTTCCTTCCCCACCGATTGCTATCCCCTCTTTTTAGGGATCTTGATCTTATCCCTTCAGGATATGATCTTATTCCTTCTAAGGGGGGATCTTGGTGCGCCTTGACCAGGGGTGTGGGGCCTTGCCCCCACTACCCACGTTCATGTGGGTCCCCCCATGCAGGTGGGCACCACTCCGGAACCTTCTAGAACCTTTCCGGTACAATACCGAAAAATCCGGAACATTTTCCAGTGGCCAAAATAGAACTTCCCATATATAAATCTTTACCTCCGGACCATTGCGGAACTCCTCGTGACGTCCGAGATCTCATCCGGGACTTCGAACAACATTCGGTAACTGCACACTAATTCCCATAACAACTCTAGCGTCACCGAACCTTAAGTGTGTAGACCCTACGGGTTCGGGAATCATGCAGACATGACCGAGACAGCTCTCTGGCCAATAACCAACAGCGGGATCTGGATATCCATGTTGTCTCCCGCATGTTCCACGATGATCTCATCAGATGAACCACAATGTCAAGGATTCAAGCAATACCGTATACAATTCCCTTTGTCAATCGGCACGTTACTTGCCCGAGATTCGATCATCGGTATCCCAATACCTCGTTCAATCTCAAGCACGGCAAGTCACTTTACTCGTTTCGTAATACATGATCCCGCGACTAACTACTTAGTCACATGGAGCTCATTATGATGATGCATTACCAAGTGGGCCCAGAGATACCTCTCCATCATACGGAGTGACAAATCCTAGTCTCGATTCGTGCCAACCCAACAGACACTTTTGGAGATACCTGTAGTGCACCTTTATAGCCACCCGATTACGCCAGGACGCTTTGGTACACCCAAAGCATTCCTACGGTATCCGAGAGTTGCACAATCTCATGGTCTAAGGAAATGATATTTGACATTAGAAAAGCTCTTAGCAAACGAACTATACGATCTTGTGCTATGCTTAGGATTGGGTCTTGTCCATCACATCATTCTCCTAATGATGTGATCCCGTTATCAATGACATCCTATGTCCATGGTTAGGAAACCATAACCATCTATTGATCAACGAGCTAGTCAACTAGAGGCTCACTAGGGACATGTTGTGGTCTATGTATTCACACATGTATTACGGTTTCCAGTTAATACAATTATAGCATGAACAATAGACAACTATCATGAACAAGGAAATATAATAATAACCATTTTATTATTGCCACTAGGGCATATTTCCAACAGTCTCCCACTTGCACTAGAGTCTATAATCTAGTTCACATCACTATGTGATTGTAATGAATCCAACACCCATTGGGTTTGATCATATCTCGCTTGTGAGAGAGGTTATTAGTCAACGGGTATGAATCTTTCAGATCCGTGTGTGCTTTACAAATCTCTATGTCATCTCCTAGATGCAGCTACCACGCGCTATTTGGAACTATTCCAAATAACTGCTCTAAAATACTAATCCGGACTACTACTCGTAGTCATCCAGATTAGTGTCAAAGTTTGCATCAGCGTAACCCTTTACGCATTTAACTCTTTTACCACCTCCATAATCGAGAAAATTCCTTAGTCCACTAGTTACTAAGGATAACCTTGGTCGCTGTCCCGTGATCCATTCTGGATCACACTTGTACCCCTTTGATCGACCGATGGCAAGGCACACTTCAAAAGGTACACAACATAGCATACTGTAGAGCCTACGTCTAAAGCATAGGGGACGACCTTCGTCCTTTGTCTCTCTTCGGTCGTCGTCAGGTCTTGAGTCTTACACAATACTCACACCTTATAACACAACCAAGAACTCCTTCTTTGCCGATCTATTTTGAACTCCTTCAAAATCTTGTCACGGTATGTGTTCATTTGAAAGTACTATTAAGCGTTTTTGATCTATCCCTATAGATCTTGATGCTCAATGTTCAAGTAGCTTAATCCAGGTTTTCCATTGAAAAACACTTTTCAAATAACCCTATATGCTTTCCAGAAATTCTACAGCATTTCGGATCAACAATATGTTAACAACATATACTCATCAGAAATTCTATAGTGCTCCCACTCACTTCTTTGGAAATACAAGTTTCTCATAAACTTTGTATAAACCCAAAATCTTTGATCATCTCATCAAAGTGTATATTCCATCTCCGAGATGCTTACTCCAGTCCTTAGAAGGATTACTGGAGCTTTGCATACTTGTTAGCATCTTTTAGGATTGACAAAACCTTCTGGTTGTATCACATACAACCTTTCCTCAAGAAAATCGTCGAGGAAACAATGTTTTGACATCCTATCAGCAAGATTTCATAAATGATGCAGTAACTGCTAATATAATTCCAGCGGACCCTTAGCACCGCTATGAGTGAGAAAGTCTCATCGTAGTCAACTCCTTGAACTTGTCGGAAAACATCTTAGCGACAAGTCGAGCTTTCTTAATGGTGACACTTACCATCATTGTCCGCCTTCCTTTTAAAATCCATCTGTACCCAACAGCCTTACGACCATCAAGTAGTTCTTCCAAAGTCTATACTTTGTTTTCATACATGTATCCTTTCTCAGATTTTATGGCCTCGAGCCATCTGGCCGAACTGGGCCCACCATTGCTTCTCCATAGCTCGTAGGTTCATTGTTGTCTAGCAACATGACCTCCAAGACAGGATTACGTACCACTCTGAAGTAGTACATATCCTTGTCAACCTACGAGTTTTTGGTAGTGACTTGATCCGAAGATTCATGATCAATATCATCAGCTTCCATTTCAATTGGTGTAGGCGCCACAGGAACAACTTCATGTGCCCTGCTACACACTAGTTGAAGTGATGGTTCAATAACCTCATCAAGTCTCTACCATCCTCCCACTCAATTCTTTCAAGGGAAACTTTTCCTCGAGAAAGGACCCGTTTCTGGAGACAATAACTTTTGCTTCCGGATCTGAATTAGGAGGTATACCCAACTGTTTTTGGGTGTCCTATGAAGATGCATTATATCCGCTTTGGGTTCGAGCTTATCAGGCAAAACTTTTTACATAAGCGTCACAGCCCCAAACTTTTAAGAAATGATAGCTTAGGTTTCTCTAAATCATAGTTCATACGGTGTCATCTCAAAGGAATTACGTGGTGCCCTATTTAAAGTGAATGCGGTTGTCTTTAATGCCTAACCCATAAACAATAATGGTAATTCGATAAGAGACATCATGGCATGCACCATATCCAATAGGGTGCATTTATGATGTTCGGACACACCATCACACTATGGTGTTCCAGGCGGTATTAGTCGTGAAACCATTTCCACAATGTCTTAATTGTGTACCAAACTCGTAACTCATATATTTATCTCTATGATCATATCATAGACATTTTATCCTCTTGTCACGATGATCTTCAACTTCACTTTGAAATTACTTGAACCTTTCAATATTTCAGACTTTTGTTTCATCAAGTAAATATACTTAGAATCTACTCAAATCATCTGTGAAGTAAGAACATAACGATATCCACTGCGTGCCTCAGCACTCATTGGACTACACACATCAAAATGTATTACTTCCAACAAGTTGCTTTCTTGTTCCATTTTACTGAAAACGAGGCCTTTCAGTCATCTTGCCCATGTGGTATGATTTGCATGTCTCAAGTGATTCAAAATCAAGTGAGTCCAAACGATCCATCTGTATGGAGTTTCTTCATGCATATCTACCAATAGACATGGTTCGCATGTCTCAATCTTTTCAAAAATGAGTGAGTCCAAAGATCCATCAACTTGGAGCTTCTTCATGCGTTTTATACCAATATGACTCAAATGGCACTGCCACAAGTATGTGGTACTATCACTACTATTTTATATCTTTTGGCATGAACATGTGTATCACTACGATCGAGATTCAATAAACCATTCGTTTTAGGTGCAAGACCATTGAAGGTATTATTCAAATAAATAGAGTAACCATTATTCTCCTTAAATGAATAACCATAGTGTGATAAACATAATCCAATCATGTCTATGCTCAACGCAAACACCAAATAACAATTATTTAGGTTTAACACCAATCCCGATGGTAGAGGGAGCGTGCGATGCCTGATCACATCAAGCTTGGAAACACTTTCAACACATATCATCATTTCACCTTTAGCTAGTCTCCGTTTATTCCACATCTTTTATTTCGAGTTACTAACACTTAGCAACCGAACCGTTATCTAATACCCTGGTTCTACTAGGAGTACTAGTAAAGTACACATTAACATAATGTATATCCAATATACTTCTGTTGACCTTTCCAGCCTTCTCATCTACCAAGTATCTAGGGTAGTTCCGCTTCAGTGACCGTTCCCCTCATTACAGAAGCACTTAGTCTCGGGTTTGGTTTCAACCTTGGGTTTCTTCACTAGAGCGACAAGAATCGATTTGCCGTTTCATGAAGTATCCCTTCTTGCCCTTGCCCTTCTTGAAACTAGTGGTTTAACTAACCATCAACAACTGATGCTCCTTCTTGATTTCTACTTTCGCGGTGTCAAACATCACAAATTGCTCAAGGATCATCATGTCTATCCCTGATATGTTATAGTTCATCACGAAGCTCTAATAGCTTGGTGGCAGTGACTATGGAGAACCATCACTATCTCATCTAGAAGATTAACTCCCACTCGATTCAAGTGATTGTAGTACTCAGACAATCTGAGCACAAGCTCAACGATTGAGCTTTTCTCCCTTAGTTTGCAGGCTAAGAAACTCGTCGGAGGTCTTATACCTCTTAACGGTGGCACGAGCCTGAAATCCCAATTTCATCCCTCGAAACATCTCATATGTTCCGCGACGTTTCGACATCGTCTTCGATGCCTCAATTCTAAACCGTTTAACATTACTGAACTATCACGTAGTTATCAAAACGTGTATGTCAGATGTTCGCAACATCCATGCATTTAAGTTCGAGGTTCAAAGACACCGAGCGGTGCATTAAGGACATAAGCCTTCTATGCAGCAATGAGGACAATCCTTAGTTTACGGACCCAGTCCGCATAATTGCTACTATCAACTTTCAACTAAATTTTCTCTAGGAACATATCTAAAACAATAGAACTAAAGCGCGAGCTACGACATAATTTGCAAAAACCTTTTGACTATGTTCAGGATAATTAAGTTCATCTTACGAACTCCCACTCAGATAGACATCCCTCTAGTCATCTAAGTGATACATGATCCGAGTCAACTAGGCCGTGGTCCGATCATCACGTGAGATGACTAGTCATCATCGGTGAACATCTTCATGTTGATCGTATCCACTATCGACTCATGTTCGACCTTTCGGTCTCTTGTGTTCCGAGACCATGTCCGTACATGCTAGGCTGGCCAAGTCAACCTAAGTGTTTCAAGGTGTGTAAATCTGGCTTACACCCGTTGTATGTGAAGGTAAGAATCTATCACACCCGATCATCACGTGGTGCTTCAAACAACGAACTTTCGCAACGGTGCATGCTTAGGGGAACACTTTCTTGAAATTATTATGAGGGATCATCTTATTTACTACCGTCGTTTTAAGCAAATAAGATGCATAAACATGATAAACATCACATGCAATCAAATAGTGACATGATATGGCCAATATCATTTTGCTCCTTGTGATCTCCATCTTCGGGGCTCCATGATCATCATCGCCACCGCATGACACCATGATCTCCATCATCATGATCTCCATCATCGTGTCTCCATGAAGTTGTCTCGCCAACTATTACTTCTACTACTATGGCTAACGGTTTAGCAATGAAGTAAAGTAATTACATGGCGTTATTCAGTGACAACGGGTCATACAATAAAAAAAGACAACTCCTATGGCTCCTGCCGGTTGTCATACTCATCAACATGCAAGTCGTGATTCCTATCACAAGAATAGGATCAATCTCATACATCACATATATTTCATTCATCACATCCTTCTTGGCCATATCACATCACACGACATATGTTGCAAAAACAAGTTAGACGTCCTCTAATTGTTGTTGCAAGTTTTTACGTGGCTGCTATAGGTTTCTAGCAAGAACGTTTCTTACCAACGCCAAAACCACAACGTGATATGCCAATTGCTATTTACCCTTCATAAGGACCCTTTTCATCGAATCCGATCCGACTAATGTGGGAGAGACTGGCACCCGCTAGCCACCTTATGCAACAAGTGCATGTCAGTCGGTGGAACCTGTCTCACGTAAGTGTACGTGTAAGGTCGGTCCGGGCCGCTTCATCCCACAATACCGTCGAAACAAGATAGGACTAGTAACGGTAAGCATATTGAACAAAATCAACGCCCGAAACAACTTGTGTTCTACTCGTGCATAGAATCTACGCAATAGACCTAGCTCATGATGTGCCACTGTTGGGGAACGTAGCAATAATTCAAAATTTTCTACGCATCACCAAGATCAATCTATGGAGATTCTAGCAACGAGAGAGAGGGGAGTGCATCTTCATACCCTTGAAGATCGCGATGCGGAAGCGTTACAAGAACACGGTCGGTGGAGTCGTTCACTAAGTGATTCAGATCGCGGCCGAATCCGATCTAAGCACCGAACAACGGTGCCTCCGCGTTCAACACACGTACAGCCCGGGGACGTCTCCTCCTTCTTGATCCAGCAAGGGGAGAGGAGAAGTTGAGGGAGAGCTCGCAGCACGACGGCGTGGTGGTGGAGCTTGCGCCTCCGGCAGAGCTTCGGCCAAGCACTACTACTACGGAGGAGGTGTTGGGGAGGGAGAGGGCTGCGCCAGGGGAAGGGTGAAGCTCCCATGCGCATCCCCACTATATATAGGGGTGGAGGGGGCTGGTTTCTTGCCCTCCAAGTCCATTGGGGCGTTGGCAAAGGTTGGAGGAAATAAATCCCATCATTTCCTTCCCCACCGATTGCTATCCCCCCTTTTTAGGGATCTTGATCATATCACTTCGGGATATGATCTTATTCCTTCTAAGGGGGGATCTTGGTGCGCCTTGACCAGGGGTGTGGGGCCTTGCCCCCACTATCCACGTTCATGTGGGTCCCCCCATGCAGGTGGGCACCACTCCGGAACCTTCTAGAACCTTCCGGTACAATACCAAAAATCCCGAACATTTTCCAAAGGGCCAAAATAGGACTTCCCATATATAAATCTTTACCTCCGGACCATTGCGGAACTCCTCGTGACGTCCGAGATCTCATCCGGGACTCCGAACAACATTCGGTAACTGCACACTAATTCCCATAACAACTCTAGCGTCACCGAACCTTAAGTGTAGACCCTACGGGTTCGGGAATCATGCGCATATGACCGAGACAGCTCTCTGGCCAATAACCAACAGCGGGATCTGGATATCCATGTTGTCTCCCGCATGTTCCACGATGATCTCATCAGATGAACCACGATGTCAAGGATTCAAGCAATCCCGTATACAATTCCCTTTGTCAATCGGCACGTTACTTGCCCGAGATTCGATCGTCGGTATCCCAATACCTCGTTCAATCTCGTTACCGGCAAGTCACTTTACTCGTTCTGTAATGCATGATCCCGTGACTAACTACTTAGTCACGTTGAGCTCATTATGATGATGCATTACCGAGTGGGCCCAGAGATACCTCTCCATCTCACGGAGTGACAAATCCCAGTCTCGATTCGTGCCAACCCAACAGACACTTTCGGAGATACCTGTAGTGCACCTTTATAGCAACCCAGTTACGTTGTGACGTTTGGTACACCCAAAGCATTCCTACGGTATACGGGAGTTGCACAATCTCATGGTCTAAGGAAATGATACTTGACATTAGAAAATCTCTTAGCAAACGAACTATACGATCTTGTGCTATGCTTAGGATTGGGTCTTGTCCATCACATCATTCTCCTAATGATGTGATCCCGTTATCAATGACATCCTATGTCCATGGTCAGGAAACCATAATCATCTATTGATCAACGAGCTAGTCAACTAGAGGCTCACTAGGGACATGTTGTGGTCTATGTATTCACACATGTATTACGGTTTCGATTAATACAATTATAGCATGAACAATAAACAATTATCATGAACAAGGAAATATAATAATAACCATTTTATTATTGCCTCTAGGGCATATTTCCAACACAAAGCTTAGTGATAGCTACAAGATCAGCAAAGAAATCCAAATAGAAGTGATGAGCTGTTGGCATCATCAAGTGAGGATTATAAAGAATAATTCGCCCATGTAAGATTATTGAAACCGGTGTAAGGCAGATTCTTGCAATAGATGGCCATTGCAAAGTTTATGGATAAAAGAGGACATGCCTTGCATCGGGACACTTTTTTTGCCATGGAATTGATGTGAAAACCTGGAACGTCAAGGTTGTATTCCCTTCATCTTTTATAGAATGAAGATAATACCATTACTGCATAAAATTGAAAGGTGGTACATAAGTATTTTGTTTGCCTGGCATATAAGACGAACTAATACCAACCCATCTTATCATTCAAATGCTAGGGATTTTAGCACTGAAACAAAAAATTATACATGACCATTTTACTATTGAATTGATCTCAATCAGATGGAATGTAACATAACCCGTATAACTTCTTGTGGAACACATACCATAATATTGTTTTGGGGTATATATCATTATACTTGCTAGGAGGTTTAGTGATACAAACCAAGAACACGAGAAAAACTGCCATCACAATGAAATATAATCGCTGCCTGCCATCCTGACTCCTGAGTTCCTAAAAGGCCCCACTCAGATTTTCCTGGACCAATGAAACAAAAACCTGCACAATTTCTCAAACGGGGATAGATGAAGTATGTGAATCAGATGTAGTATTAAGAGAACAAAAAGTAGCAGCGCCATCAAAGGATTCACTTACAATCAACAGCAGAAGAAAAAATACTCAAAAAATGATGACATAAGAAGATTATCCAGCAATAGAAGAGAAAACTAAATGCAGCCGACTGTATCCTTATTGTTAACCACACATTTAGCAGGAATTTCCCAACAATCATTCAAATGTTAATGAGAGCACATGAAGCCACAAACCGCAAGAAAAAATTCCTGATAACTAAAGTTTTTCCATAGCATTTAATTGTAATTATCCAAATATTGTTCAATAGATCAACAATACCATAGCGTTATCGTAAAAAGAAGAACTCAAGGTAATGTTTTAGGTCATAATTCATGATATATGGCATATAAGAAATTTTGAATAGGTCAAGAACTCTTACAAAGAGTAATTAGATCATGCAGAACACACTGGATTCACCACTGATGCAAATAATAGAAGCTACAACACTGTAAATGCAACTAAGCTCAATACAAATTAATAGGAGTATCTATATTTGTACACACCAGGACAAGATTTGCACCCACAAAAACCGATACACACTGCTAACTACCACAAAACATGCAATTATTTTCGATTCCAGATGGTTAAATTTTCCAAAGTCTACAGGATACTCCCTCCTTCCCAAAATATAAGGCACGATTGACTTTGCACGGTCTTTGATGCACGACTTTGACCATTAATATATATCAAAGTACATGAAATTGAATATGTATAAATGGCATCGTTGTATTTGTCTTACAAAACAATTTTATTCCATATGTCCATATACTAATTTTATAGAGATGCAATACGTGAAAATCACAGACAAAGTTGTGCAACAAAGACCAAAAAAGTCAATACACGCCTTATATTTTGGGAAGGAGGGAGTACTATTTATATAAGATACAACATCCTGCTTAGGTGATCACTGAAAAAAAACGGTGTCAGGTAGTACATTCAAAGAATTGAACCTATCAAGCACCAGCTAGTAAATTACATAGCAAACAGTAGGATTATGTGAATACATGGCTGGAGCCAAATAGGTTAGTTTGTGCTTCGAACAAATTTTTAACTACTACCCTTAAGCTTATTGCCCAAAACCTATACAAGAACTAATGTAGTAAAGTCAAGAGACAACAGTTAAATGCACACCACATGGGAGAACAGTTAATCTTTCTGATGATAAGGTTCCAAAATCTATGAGCAAGCCATTCGCTGCAAAGGGTTATCGGGATTAGACTGAGGAGCTCACCTTGAAATGAACACGGAGGTCCCGGTCCATGGCCTTGGCGGCTGCAAGAATTAAGGAAAAATGCACACATGGGAAGCCCACAAATATGTGGAAATCATAGTACGAAACGGCGAAAACAATGGGACTGGAGAGGACGTACCTCAAAATCAGGGGAACAGACAGAGACGCGGTGAGGACGGACGGGAAATACGATGACGGCGAGGAGGCGAGTCGTCCTGCCTTCTCCCACGACGTGCCGTCGCACGAATCCGCTCTGCCTCGTGCTCCTTCCGGAATTTCCCGCTGCCAATCTGCTCTGTCCCACCTCTTGCCTTCCCATGTTTCTCGCAGATCCACCGCCGCCGCCGCTCGTGTGCGCCACGAGGGGGTGGGCAAGGCAGTAGAGAGAGGAGGAAGTGGAGGCGGCGGCGACGGCTGGCGATGAGGGAGAGGGGGAGACGGCGTGTGGGAAGAGGGGGAGACGAAGATGACTACCTTCGTGGGAAAGTTCCCTTTTTTCTCTGGCTATTTCTTTTTTTTAAGTTCTCTGGCTATTTCCTTTTGACTGAGGTAGGTGTTACCTACGAAAATGTGTCTAATAATAACAGTAAAAAGGCATGCATGGCATAGCCCAGCATACGCCCCTTCCGTGACTGTTAATGTGTTTAATTGTAGAATAGCAGTGCCAGCTGTAGTAAACTAGCTAGCAGTGCCGTAGTAGTACTGGCTACTCGTCGTCTAGGTGTCATATGGACTATGGAGACGCAGTTGGCATCAACAGTTCAGTAGTACTATGCAGTCGTCCAGTCGCCGTATGGACTACTCCCTACGTTTCTAAATAATTGTCTTTCTAGAGATTTCAACAAGTGACTACATACGGAGCAAAATGAATGAATCTACACTTTAAAATATGTCTACATACATCCATATGTTGTAGTCCATTTGAGATGGCTAGAAAGACAATTATTTGGAAATGGAGGGAGTATGTAGCAGTGTATACATGTGATCAGGCGTAGGTACATGCATGTAGCTGCTGCGAAAGGCCCATCCCTGAACGTTTAGATGGAAGTACTGAAGGAGAGTAGGACACTCATCCTCTTCTAGTGCATGTCATAGCAAGTTCCGGATTGATCGATGAGGTAGTCCTATAGAATTTGTGACCCATTTAGATATTGGCAAATACGTATGTAGGAAAACTTCATGAGTAATTCCATGTCTCCAGTGTTTAGCAGATTATTACCTTTTCTTTTGAAAAAGATCTACTCTAGATCTTTTATGTAAGTTCATCAGAAATACAAAGCACGTCAAACATAGTAACAATTACATCAAGATCTCTAGATTACCGAGCAACTACTACAGCCAAACAAGCCGCAGACGCGCCGATGTCGTTTCTCCCCTACTGGAGCCGCCTTGTCCTTGTCGATGACAGCTGGGATGTCTTCATGCACATGCCCAAAAGGACCAGCGTCTGGGAGCTTTACGAAGTCACCGTAGACGCCTCGTCGTCGACAGGAACGTCTCCTCCCACTAAATGCACATCGCCGAAAATCCTGAAATAAATCTAGGAATAAATGCGAGCACCAGGATTTGAACCCATAGTGGTGAGTAACCTTCTAAACCCAAAGGGGCACAAGCAAAAAAAAAGATACTTAGGGTATCTCCAACGCCCTTAACCGTCTAGAATGCATAGTCCAGACATGTTGTGTCATCCAACACGGTCCTGCATCGGTCTGTAGGACAGTCCGGACACACTTTCTTCCGTAAACCGGAGACAAACATGGGGCGGGCGGGGGGGGGGGGGCTTTTGCGGGCGTCCGTACAGCACCCGCGCTCGCTTCTGACCACCCCAGCCCACCCAAATCCCCTCCTCCCTCGGCAGCGCGTGTTCTCGCCCGGCGCCAGCTGCCCGTATTCATGCCGCTTAGAGCGGTCGCTCCACATTGAACCCGGCCAGAGCGGACGCGACCTCTCACTGTCTCCGCCATTGAAGCGACACACCGGTCGAGGGCGCCACCCGCGACACGTCCCTGGTGTCTGCGCCTGTTCAATGCCAGTGACACATTATTGCACGGGACGGGACGAATATCTACCATGCCCATTGAATGCACTGCATGTTTCGTGCGCCGTCATTAAGCAGGCTCAATGGTCAAGAAACTCACTCAGGAGCCACACATTGATGCACCCGTACACTTGGCCTCGCCAGAATCCGGTATTTAAAGGCGGCCTCACCCGGCTAACTCCATGCCACAACACAAGGCGCTCCACATCCTCCTCCATTGCACCGCATCCTCCATGACTGCAGGCGGCAATGCTTTGTGGGAGAGCCTTTCCACGCTGATGAAGCACGAGGCCGCTGCCCCTTGCGGCCGCTTGGCAGAGCTGCCGTACTAGGCAGATCGAGGCCGGTTTGCCGGCCAACTCGCCCGAGGTCTCTGACGACGAGGTCGGCCCTATGATGGAGAAGGGCTCTTACAACACAACAGCGGGCCCGCTCCTGTGCACGCCCACTTCACCATGAAGCAGGCGCAGGCGCACTACAATGTAGCCATGGTGGAGGTGCAGCCTGCGCTGGCACCTATGACGATGTTCCAGCAGGCGCAGGAAGAACGGCGGTACAACATGTTCTTCTTGGAGCAGCACTGACTGGCGGAGGGCCAGGTCAACGGCGAGCGTGCAAGCGAGGAGGCCGTGGTGAACCCCAACTTCGTCGTGGAGCAGAGTGCGATCTACGAGGCCTTCCCTGCTCAAGCCGCCGCTCGCGAGGAAGTGGCCGCCATGTAGGCGTAACTCCAGGTGATCCCGGAGGAGAACAATGTCAGTTGCGCCTCCTACGCGCCACCGATGAACTATCCAGCGGCCCAGTGGGACTACGACAGCATGGGCACCAACATTTCCATCGTGGACCTCATGTCTAGCAGCGACGGACAGATCGCGGACTCCTCCGATGATAAGTAGGGCACAGGAGGTGGCATGGCCTTGTGTCCCTTGTTTGCCGATCCGCCTCCCGTGTTCTACTCTTCCTTGTCGGCAACCGCACCTTCACTTCACGAGTCTTATCGCAGGTGCTCATTGGACAGCGGATGGAGGAGGCGGTGTCAGGAAGGGAGCAACAAGGGCTTGGACGCTAGTGACTGCCGTAGTTATTTTTTTCTAAATGTTCAAAAATCAGTCGTGTTTGCATGAATGTCGTCCGTTTATGTAAATTATATCCGAACATGAATGAAATCCGGCCGTGTTTGCATGAATTTCATCCGATTACTTCGGATGATAGTTGAAATATATGCGGCCAGTGTTGGATGACCGTCTCCCGCATCCGTGTCCGTGGACTGACCCCTCTGTCCACGGACGAATGCGGAAGGAAATTTACGGGTCACCGTTCGAGATGCCCTTAGTACTCCTTCTGTCCCATAATATAAGATTTTATTGCATCAATAAGATCTTATGGGACCGAGGGGTAGCATTTTCTCTCTCTAAAATAGTGTGCTTTTAGTAATCAAACGGATTGCATTTCACGCGATGCGTATGGATGTATATCATTTATAGCAAAATTAGTAGCTTCGATTAAATTGAAATATAAGTTGTTCTAACTTCTTTTCTTTCTAAATCAGATGTATATAGACACGTTTTAATATCATTTTTTACTCATTTTTAGTTTGTATGTTCATATTGAAATACTCAAAATACTTTATAATTTGAAGCAGAAAACCCTTATAGTGGCGCTGGTTTTAAGGCTATCAATAGCGCGGATGCCCGCGCTACTACTATGGTGCTACAGCTAACTGGTAGTAGTGCGGCCTGTCTCAGCGCTACTACTAATCCTCTTAACTGGAGCCCTCTTTATTCCTGCGCTACTACTACTTAGTTGTAGCGCCGATCCTAATCCCGCGCTGCTGCTGTATCTTTCAATTTGTTTTTTGCTTTTTTATCATGTAGAACAGTACCAGTTTCACTAAACTGCAATTTCACAAATACTAGGTACTCGTAGGTTAACCGATGAGAAAACATTGGTCATTATATAAAACAATACCAGATTTAATAGAACCACAATCTCACAAACATGATAGGTACTCATATATAGTCGACATGTATGGATAGATCTCATAGCGAACTAATAGTTAATAAGCAGTCTACTAGGTAGTCATAGTACGTAGCATATTGATGGCTCAGCAACCACACACATAGTTCTAAATGATGTTGATGATGATCATTATCTTCAAGCCTTGGCGGTGGGTTGTTCCTAATAGTAATTAGGATGGCATGTCCAACAGGAAGATTCTTGCCAATGAGGAAGCTCTTTCACTCCATCGAGCTTAAATGTATGCGACCGTCCGTGTCCATGCCGTACGCACAGGTGGTGACGGAGCCCCTTGCGGTAAGGCATATTCCAGTAGAGCCTTCTTCATCAGGCTCGATACCACAACTCATAGATAGGCTCTTAGGCAATTTCTGAAGAAGAAAAACATATCAATTAAGTAGCCTCGCACATACTCTTGCAAATATATTTCTACTATGTATAGATGTCTACACTATAAAAAGAACACTATTACATTTCTACTAAGCATGGATTCTACTAATAAGTATGCATGGATTCTACTAATAAGTATGCATGGATTCGACACTATTAAGAATTCCTTGGATTGTACACTAAGCATATCATTGGATTTTACAACAATAAACATATCATTGGATTCTCCACTATGCATATCATCTGATTCTACACTATGCATATCATCGGATTCTATACCAAGCATATCATCAAATTAGAACACTAAAGCAATCATCAAATTACTACACTAAGTATAACATACCATGACATGCCGATCAACCATGGTCATTGTGAGACACGTCACGAATGGCACCCTGACGAAGTCAGCACGTGGGGGAAGTATGCCCCAGAGGTTGCCCACCTCCTCCTTGCTCAACCTCATTCTTTGAGCATAGATGGCTTCATCAAGTGGGTCCCACTAGTAGAAAACAGGCCTTTAGTCCCGGTTCCAGAGAGCCTTTAGTCCCGATTCTAGAACTGGGACAAAAGGGTCAGGACTAAAGCCCAAAACCTTTAGTCTCGGTTCACTTACGAACCGGGACAAAAGGGGCTCCACGTGGCCGCTGTGTGGAGCTCCACCTTTAATCCCAGTTGGTAATACTAACCGGGACTAAAAGATTTTTTTTAAAAGTTTGTTTTTCTGAAAAAGAGATTTTTGATTTTTTTAAATTTCAAATTTCTGAATTTTTTTACAATTTAATCTCTAATCACCCCTCATCACTGCTCAAGTGTGGACCACTACCCCAGCCTAAGCACGCTTAACTTCCGAGTTCTATTCCCCCCAGTTTTCCAAGTCCGCACTTGTTGTTTTCTTGACAATAGTAAGCTGTCAATCGTATTAATCCTTAGGAGTTGAACTTGAGCATGAAGTCACATGTTTCTCTGTTTGACTTTGAAACTATTATTCTAAAAAAAATATTTAGTAACACTAATATTTCTTGAATAAGTAGTTTGACCACAATTTGACTAGAGTTTGACCAAAAATTCAAAATAATTTAAATTTGAGGATAAATTTTTTTCCTTTCAGAATTTGAGGATTCTAAAAATTTGCAAAATGGCCTATGGTCATTAAATCGGAACCGAAGTTTTCGTATGAACATTTTGATATATTATAAGTTTTTCCGAAGCAAAAGTTATAGTCGTTTTACTTTTTCGTAACACTTTTATGCAAAACATGTCAAATTTTATATTTTTTTTAATTTTCCTAACTAGTAGATGTAGTAACATAACTACATCTCAAAGGATTTTAATTTTTGAAGTTTTTATCATTTTCTTCTGTTTTTAACTGAAATGGCGATAGGGGGGTAGAGTTGAAAATTGCAGAACCCCTTTACTCTAGGATAGTGTCAATCCAATCCTACCGTCGACTACATCTGCTAGCACCGTCTCAGCCAAAGTCACAACTAAGATTAACCAAGCCAGAGTCATGTTCTATTAAAGTGGCAAAAAATACTTTTTAATATGGAAAACCTAATTATATCAACTATTGTTAAAGGCTAAACAACTATTAACACAAAAGAGTAGCAAAATTAATATTAATTAATTATAAAAATTATCTACTGTTGTCTAACAGAAGCATACCACAACATGTTAAAATCTACAGAAAGAACTAACTAAAAATAATTGAAAACAACAATTAAAGGACTAAAACAACTATATAAGCAAAACAATATTGTTTTAATTAAAATCCTAATTTAAATTATTCTAAAATAACCAAATAAATGTTACTGTGACAACAATCTAACATGTGACTAGGAGCAAAACGAATTAAATAAAAAACTATTTTTAAACTCAAATTATTCACAATCTAGGATTTGAAGAAAATTTCAACAAATTCATATTTAAATCAATCAAAATTCAAAAGTAATGGTACAAATAGAAACTAGACAAAATTTTGAATCTAATGCAAAAAGAATCACTCAAAAACATCAAATATCCTAAAAGATATAAGCAATTTAAAACAGAAACTAAAAACAAAAAATAAATGGTAAAAGAAAAAACAAATTTTAGAACCCCTTTAGTCCCGGTTTGTTGCTCGAACAGCCTCAACCCCTTTAGTCCCGGTTGGTGGCTCGAACCGGGACTAAAGGCTCGAACCGGGACTAAAGGCTCGAACCGGGACTAGCCTTTAGTCCCGGTTCGAGCCACGACTAAAGGTGTTGAGGCAGTTCGAGCCACGAACCAGGACTAAAGGGCATCGCACCCTTTACTCCCGGTTTGTGGCTCCAACCGGGACTAAAGATCCCATTTGAACCAGGACTAATGTCTGCCTGGCGCACAAGCCACTCGAACCGGGACTAATGCTCACATTAGTCCCGGTTCATAATGCAACCGGGACTAATGGGTAGATTGAGCTTGGACCAAAGTCCTGTTTTCTACTAGTGTTCTTCCGTGTTGAGATAGATGACGGCCAGCTTGGGTCTTTCTCCTCTAAAGGAGAAGCTGATCAACTCACCACCAGTGATACGCATGTGGGCGATGAAACGGCCCATCCATCTCCTCCCGTCTGGGACATATTTCGTCCTTTCTTGACCTCCATAGTATAGGGGCCCCCAGGAGCCCCAAAGGTCAAAGCGTCTCCGGTCAACTTGTTGAATTCCAACCTCACATTGCATGGGATGATCTATGTAAGAAAAAACAAAATGATCACACACAATGCATTAATGGCAATAACACTAAAAACAAAATAATTGTTATAAGTTTCATATAATTTATTACCACCACATGAAGAAAACTCGGCTGGAAGTAGATGTCGAACAGCGTGCCAGTTGCAAGGCTGCTGGCACACCTTGACTTGCACAGTCGACAGGGTGGTGGTGGTGGTGGTGGCGCCATTTTCCTATTATAAGCATTAATCGGATATACAAACATCAATATTTCTTCTAACGCAAGCATTCATCAGATAGGCAAAACATCGGATAGAAGCAATGCATTGATTCATCGGATAGACAAATATAAGAAAGATCATTGTCTCACGTACGAGTACTTGAGAAGAAAAGCAATCCATGGATTCATCAGATAGAACAACAATAATATTTCTAGCACACACACACACACACACACACACACACACACACACACACACACACACACACACACATATATATATATATATATATATCAAAATTCCCTAAGAAAATATTTAAAGAACATATAGGTAATACAAATGACACTATAATTAGTAACAAATTAACATTATGAGCATGGCTTTATGTCAACGCTAATACACTACAAACATCACAAGCCTACCTCTACCAACAAACATCACATAAGCCTACCTCTACAATGTCAATCCTAATATACACTACAAACACAGAGTGGGGGCGGCGACCGGATCGGAGTGGGGAGACGATCGAAGTGGGTGCGGCAGCAGTGTAGGGCGGCAAACGGAGTGGGGGCGACGGTGGAGTGGGGAGGCGACCCAAGTGGGGGCGGAGCAGCAGCTGGAGTGGGGGCGGCGATAGAGTGGGGCGGCGATCGGATCAGAGGGGCGGCGACAACGGAGTAGGAAGGCAACTGGAGTGGGGGCGGCGGAGGAGTGGGGAGGAGACCAGATCAAGTGGGGGCGGCAGCAGAGAGGGGCGGCGGCGGAGTAGGGAGGCAACCGGAGTGGGGCGGCGACAGCGGCGGGGGCGAGACGGGGAGGAGCAACAGAGGGAGAGGAGCCTATCCACCGGCAAAGAGTGGACCTGCGGCAGTGGTGGCGGCTGGGAGCAACCCTAGAATAGGTGCCAGAGAGGGAAGAGAGAGTGGGGAGATCGCGATCGAGCCGGATGGCCGCGCGGGGTTTCTGTTCGTGCGGTCGACTAGTAGCGCTGGGTCACACCTGTCCGAGGGTGTGGATCACTTACCAGTACCGTTGTTTCCAACAGACCGCATCGCTTTTGACCTGTCGGGGAGGGGGGCTGGGTAAGGATCACTTACGAGTAGCGCCGGGTCTAATGCAGCGTGCTACATATAACATCTACCTGCAACGCTCTTCCCAGACCGCGCTACGGCTAATTAGCAGTAGTGCGGGGACTTTACCACATGCCACCAGTAATAATCTACCTATAGGGTTTCTTCTAGTAGTGAGTACTTTCTTCTTTATCACCATCTATAAAACTAGATGATACCCCGCACGTTGCAGCGGGACTTTCCAGCTTGTATATATGTTCAAGTAAAGCGAAAACAGATATATCCCTAAAAAACAGATATATGGAAACAGAGCAAGGAACTAATTACAAATAAATCTTTGAAGCAAAGCGAAAACAGATATATCCCTAAAAAAATCAGATATATGGATACAGAGCAAGGAACTAATTACAAATAAATCTTTGTACAAACATATGGAAATCTAGCACTAACATATGGAAATCTAGCAAACCATATAATGAGACAATTACATGATCTGTGCATCTAGTTAATCTATAATTTTCATGACAACATGTCTTTCGCACATCAATCTTAATTATAGGGTGCACAACTATTTGTTACTTACTTGGGTTTTCCTTGGCAGTCTTGAAAGAAACTGAAATAAAGAACAAATGTTGGGAAAATAACTGGAAACACTTAGATAATGGTCTCTTCATATTTTGGTTCATCATTGCATCAAGATCGTCCATGGGTAGGCTAGACTGCAAGGTCTCTTGGTAAAACCGAGGCATGATGGTGAGGCAACATGTCCTTGGACAATTGAAGAAACTTTTAAACATGACTTATTTATGAAGTTGTCCCGTAGAGCTAGAAAAATACTCCAAGGACTACAGAAAGGCATGGCAAAACATAATAAACAAATTATGTGGGATAAGCTCATGCTAAAGTAGCAATACCAGCAATGCTACACTTACACCCTGATTTGTACTGAATATAGCTACGGGCCGAGCTGTCAAACATTCATTGAAAATCAGAAGGGGCTGGGACCCGCACTGAAAATCAGGGGTGGGAAGAGATTGGTGGAGAAGAGTCCGTAGCTGATTTCCGTGTCATGTTGCCCGCAAGTGTAGAGTTATTGGTAGCAATATAGTAGAGGATTCGGGATGGAGCCATGGAAGAATCACAAACAGTCTGCTACGTGATATAGATGCTGTGAGGGAAGACCAGCAGACAATGGATCTCCAAATATGGCTACGCATTATAATCTTTATCAGATGAAATAGAGATGCATGGAGCAAATTAGTGACAAGGAGAGGTTAATTTAGGAGATATAATGAAGGATTAACACAAGAGGTTAGTTACCTCACCTGTTCACATCCATTGTCTCCAGTGCCATCGACGGCAAGATAAGAGTGGGGGACTTGTACATATGACGCCACGGGCAAGAGAGACACGGTTCTTTATGGTGAAGTCACTAGAGATCACGCCATAGCGTCGACTATGGCGGCGCAACAGGCGACATGCAGTCTGGATCCTAGGCCGTTGGCGCTCCGTCCAGCTGCCTCGGTTCAGGAAGCCACACTCATGTACTTTTGCCCTGTTTGTTGTTCTCCCAAGGCCTGAACAACCAAATCCTGAAAATGAGTTAGCTGAATTGACTCGTTAACAAATGGGCTCCATGTTCTAATATGTAGCCTTCCTAGATCTGAATCCTGCCTTCCCTTCCTTGAGTTGGTGCCCTGAGCTACAGATGGATGGAGGTGACTGCGTGCTCCACAGCCTGGTCCTTGAGGTCGGAGGGAAGGTGAATTTTGGAGCGAGGAAAGCAGGATAGGAGGACGCGCTTATGCATGTTGATCGACGGATCAAAACAGCAATGTGATTCAGTCCTTGCTTGCCATCGGGCTTGATATTTGTGGTGGATGCTACGGGAGAAGAATGGATCTGTTGCTTAAAGGGAAGAAGAGATCTAACCTTAATCTTGCATTTGTTTTCTATGGAGGAAGAGGATTAGGCGCAGAAGATGAAGAGAACCATGAAATCAATTTGTGGGGGTGTAATTGAGGAGACGGCTGGGCTGCACCGCTGTGGCCGAAGCTTTGACTTTTTTTTTGAATGACATCATGCCAGCAGATAAAAACCGAATGATTTTCTCCAGTGAAAAAAATGAAAAATATATTAGTGGATGCTGATGTGGCACAGTTAGTGATGTGGAAAGGCTGCATGTTGAGAGAATTGAGGTAGTGGGGATCAATTATTTAGATATTATAGATGCGTGTCTAGAAGGGGACACAAGCATAATTTTACGAGGCTCATGATGTGGATTCTCTATTCCCAAGCTTGGCAACGCATGCACTCTTTGCTTTGATTAATCGGAATAATGTACCGCCAAATCTACTGATGGAAATACCCATGACGACATTACATTTTTGTTCTGTTGTCTGAGTGCTTGATGGAGAAAACTAAAAGAGAGAAATTTATTTACTCCCTCTGTGCCAATGCATAAGTCATCTTAAATTATGCACTGTGATTAAGGTGGATAAAAACAAGAGAACTTAATGTTTATTTGCTAATTAATATCATTGCATGCAGAGAATTGACTACTGCATGTTATACTAGTAAGTAGTCTCAAGCCATTGAATGGATACATGCCCCACGTTTCCTATTGGCTGAGTTCTTTTCTCGTGGCAAAAAAAATAAGAAACGAGGTAGATAGTTAATGCATCGCGCCTATTTTTTTAGGATTATTTGATTTCGTAATCTCTACTCCTAATGTTTGAGTTGGTTGAATAGTGTGGTTTATTTTCGTCCCACCACTTTCAACTGTTTTATTTCGTTGGTTTTTTTCGTCCCTCCCCCCATCCCACCAGTTTAGTTTCGCGTCACCCTTTCACACAACGAAAAAAATCTGAACGGATCAGAACTTTCCATGTTCCGCTTTACCGTTTAGCAATGCCTTTATGTGAAAGAATCAATCACGATCAATCTTTAAAAATCAAATCTAAATTAATTAGACTTACCTTAAATCGCTCAATCACATTAATTAGGAAACAAATGATCGATTTTAAGAAAATTAATATGTCACCGCTCTCTGCATCAAACCCCTTTGCCTCGCTCCGTCCCACGTATTTCTATTCACGCGGGAAAACATGAATTTTTTTATCACTTTCCTTTCCTATTTGTTCTCTACCAAATCAACGATAGAGCCTCCCCTAGAGAAAACAAACGTCCACCCCTTTTTCTTACTTCCGAGCGAGGGTATCCTGCTCGTGCGCATGCCGCTGCCGCCATCCTTCCGCTAGCCGAGACCTCCCTCCCCTATGGAGACCAACATGCAGTTGTGCATTGGGACCGCCAGAGATCAAGAAGCTCCAGTCCAACATCCAGGCGCGGGCGGGCCCCAAGATTGCAGGGTGATGCATGATCAAGGTGGAGGCGCACCAAATCCCGGAGCACCCGCGCCCGTGCCACGTGGCCCTGGTCGGCGACGCGGCGGGGTACGTGACCCGGTGCTGCGGCGAGGGCATCTACTTCACGGCCAAGTCCGGGCAGCTTTGCGTGTAGGCGATGGGCGATGGCCAAGGAACAACGGCTGAAGAACGCGGTGACGGAGGCCGGGATCAGGCGCGGGTACCTGCGGCAGTGGGATGATGAGTTCGTGCTGACATTCAGAATCTTGGACGCGAGGCCCTGGTGGTCGGCTGGGGCGGACGTTCGACTGCCACCTGCACAAGAGGATGGCGCCCGGCGAGCTGTGAGCCGACCTCCAGCTGGTGTGGCGCACCACAGGCAGCATGGTTCCATACAACATCCTCGACAAGGAGGTCCAGCGGCTCCAGCAGCTCGAGTTGCCGCGGGCTTAGAAAAATCCCTTCCATTCTCCTTCTGCAGGCAATGGGTACCGCCGATACAGTAGTGAATAATGAGGTGAACCACCAGTCCACCATTGAGCACCATTTGATCTGCGGCTGCTACTTTGCAATCTTTGCAACCAATCTTCCCTGCGAAATGACCGACTTGCCACACAAGTTGTGCTCATGCTGACATGGCGCTGCCGCTGGTTAATTGCTTGTGTTGGAGAGGCCTAGAAGTTGGGCATCTACAGATGGTTGTCAGTCTGAACACTGAAGATAATGGTCTGATGTTTTCTAAAATACTATTGACTGATCACAACATATTCAATCATTGGAAACTTGCACTTCTCTTGTTTTCTTGAACTGGTGTTAACCATCATTTTTTGACGTGATTACTGTGTTTTTCTTGTTTCAGAAAATAATATTATTTGAGAAAATCTTGCTATCTAAATGCCACTTGGGGGCACCTAAAATTATACTAACTTGCTGGAGCCTAGAACTAAACTATTAAGGTCCATGTGTGCTTGTAGACAGATCACATTCTTCACATCCTTTGATGTCAAATTGTAAGGGTATTTAAATCCCTAGGAACACTTATTCCTCTGCTATGTATTTCTTAGCTTGGTACATCTCTTGGTTGTTAAGAAATAGGTACAACATGCAACTAAATAGTTATTCATTTATTGTGATAGTATTTATTTGTGCATCTCTTGGATAGTGTTGTGATTTCCTTGAGCAGAAGATTATGAATTACATTCTCCTGCTGGGTATACATTTTAGGCATAATAGAGAAAATGTTCTCACTGAAATTTGGTTGGAAAACTCAAAACACATTTTGCAAACTTATCAATAATTAATCAGTTGGTTATTTCTACCTTACAATGTTCACCGTTTGATTGAAGGTTGTTCTGACGAATGATATGAACACTTCTTTCAAGAGGATACACTGATAAGCAATGAAACCTGATTTTTCATATTTATGGAGGATCCTTCCCGATGAGCTGATATGATTAGTGGATATATGAAATTAATGGATCATATATCAGTCGTGAATGTGCATGCACGTGCACTGTCAACAGCGAGGCCACAAACGATGCAGTGGCCTGGAGGCGACCCTTGTCTGAATTGTTGTGGATATGATGCACTTCACGGTGTTTTCTTCTACCACAGTAACATAAATGTATGATCAATGTATCCATGAGGAATTGCAGATTTTTGTGGCCACAAAGGTGCACACATATTGTTAAGGCATTGATGGTTTTGTAGCTTCAGGTATAAGACGACTAAGACAATTCTCAACTTTTATCTTAATTGTAGCTGATCGGTACCAATATTTGTTTGGACAGATGGTGACATTTTTCTACTTTTTACACTACATTCATACTCACGTAGATGGACATAAAGAAAATGTGCCTGGTGAAAATGTGCCTTTTAGTGGAGTGAATTTTGCCAGATATGTGTTCTTGTTGTATGGTAAACTAAACTTTTATTGTAACTTCTACCTATCCTTGACAATTGCAGAATATTTCCTCTGGAAAAAACCTTGATATGTTTCACATTAGCGCAAAGTTATTGTTGGCAGCACAGTAAACCTACATCCGATTAATCACATCCCTTATTTGGTTATTGTTGTTGGACAATTTTTCTTATTTTGTTAGGATGCTCATGCTTACAATTAGGTGGCGGCAAAGATTTTTTAGTTCAGATTATAAGCTATCACATTATGTCCCTGTTATAACTACTAATCCATGTGCTGAATGGAGGCATCTTTTTACCATTCACATATTATACTCTGTCGTACGTATACCTCACTCCGTTTGTGAATTTTTACCACGCCTCACATAGTTTACAATCTTAACTCCATTTCATTAACGATTTTCTAAAGTTCTCATCATTGTTAGGATATTCATTTTGTGTGCCTCATTTAGCAGGCAGAGTGCATATTGCTCTTCATGTTCAGTACTCTAACCGGAACAACGATGTGGTTTCAGGCCCACACATACAATTTCCCAATAGAGGTTTGATTTGTTTTTTCTTTATTTCTGTTTCATAACTCGGTTTTGGTATGCTCTCTGAACCTGACAATAGTTTTCTTATGGAGATGGTACTTGAGAATAGATTAGTACAGTGAAGCCTTGGCTGCAGGCCGAGGTGTTCTGGCAGTGCAACTACGTGTTGCCCGTCGGCTCCGCCGGCGGCAGGTCATGTTTGGCATCACTAGGGCCTTCGTTAGCCTATCCCCGTGGGCAGTCCGTGGTAAGATGCGGCGAGGGTGCGTGTTGCGGAGCAGATGAGTAATTTGATATTCAGTTCAAAGTCAATAAGAAGAGGTATGAGAATAACTTGTTGTACAACTTTGATCATTAGAAAAAAAAAGTTAATTTACGGTTGGTTGCAGATTGTACTTATGATGATGTGTGCTACTTCTTTTGTATTAAATGGACCTCCCATCCCATTTTTTAGACATGGAGCTGTTTGTAGTTTATTTTTTCGAAGGAGGGTAAACCTACTTGCAAGGAAAATTTGCTTGTTATGTTATCGAGGCAAACGATAGAACAATTATTGCTAACTTTTTTTATATACATTTAGTGTAGCTAAGTTGTTGATCGAGGAATGGGCGATGGTCATGCTGGAACATGTTTAATTTTTAGGAGTGCAGCCATGGTCAAGTTTCCATAGACTTGCTAAAGTTAAAGGAAGATTTCCAAACGAAGGTGAACTTCAATAATGTTGTTTTTTTGCCTTTGATCTTATCAAGTTTCGGTGTATGTTTTTCTGCTATTTTTCTTGACCTTAACATAAAATATCTTTCAATAGGGCAAAGGTGACTCCTAATTGTTGTAGTTTCTCACTCGTCACAAAGGTGGTCTATATTTTGTTGTTGTTGTTGTTGTTGTTGCGCTAGGTGTTATGGAAGGTGATGTTGAGACACACTTGTCGAGCTGGAGTAGGAGGAAATGATGGTAGCGAGCTAGGGGATACGAATGATAGACACCAATGGAGATGATGCGACAAGCGAAGGAGAAAGGTGGGGGATGTGGAAGGAGGGAGGGAGGCGATGAAGCTGAGAGAAAGGAGGTAGACACTAAAGGAGTTGGCATAGGATGAAAGCGAAGTTGCGCCCCAAGGTTAGATCGCCATCGTGTTGCGACTGTTTCCTTTCCATCAATGGTCATGTTCATTGTATTTTTTTAAGTCCGCAACTTTGACAGCTCCACACAATTGTTGTCGAGGAAGATGGTAAGCTCATTTAGGAAGATTGTTGGGGTTATTGTGAAGCTCAATGTTTGGTGTAGTCTGGTGACAAAGAGGACAAGCCACTAGACACGAGTAACTGATAAATTTGTACAATCACTTTCATTTTGTTAGGAACATAGGTTGTAATTGATTTGGTAAAGAAAATGATAGAAGAGACTGTGCTTCATGTGGACCTTCAGGTGAAGGACAAATTACATAATTTTGACATCAAATAATTGTTCATTGATTAGTTACTTATGATGATAAATTTGCAACGTGAAGTACGTATCTGAAAGTATCGTTATTTGATTTATCGGTTTTGCGAAATCTCAAAGGCCTGATTTTTTTTTTGCGTTAGTAACTTTTTGCTTTGCACGAGGCCGAAGGTGGGGACGGCGATGCTGAGCCGTGTACGAGTGGGAGTCGGCGAGAGCAAGTCCGAAACTTAATATAGGGGGGGGGGCAAGATGACGATGGGGGAGGTCGATGCGAGGGCAGGGCAGCGATAGCAGGCGGCCGCGGAGGGTGGAGGCAGGCGGTTAGGCCTGCGTAGCCGTCATGGGAGAGGAGGAAGATGGTGGGGGAGGAAGATGAACATTTGGTGGATCTGATGGTCAAAAATAAAAGCGTCTGGCATGAGAATTTTTTTAGATATAGTTGCCCCTTAATTTATTTACCATTATTTGCCCGTAGCAACGCACATACATTCTACTAGTGTGACTAATGCATCGATACGAAGGGAGCATTCTACTAGTGTGACTAATGCATCGGTATGAAGGGAGTACTACGTTATCAACACAGAACGAAATGATTGTGTTCTTTCTCTGTCTCACCCTCTCTCTCTCTCTCTCTCTAAAATTCTGTGTTTATTACTCACTCCATTCCAAATTGTCTACCGTGTTATGTTTCACTAGGACAGTCGCTCGACCCGTATTCGAGAAAAAAAATCGTTGTACCAACAAATGCTCTATTATCGTAAAAACATGCTCTATTAGGTGTAATTTGGAGCGGTGTGATTGCATTTTTCTTCTCAAAATCAACGTTTTCTCGGAAGAAGTTTTGGTGTTGCATTTTTCTATCAATATAGGGACGTTTTCTCGGAGTATGTTGTAATTTGTATTGCATTTCCCTTATCCCCATATTTTTTTTCTGGCTGCTAAACTAACTTGCCCTGATGGATTCTGCACTATAGCAATTAAGCTAGCGTGGTTTAATTGATGACTAGGTTGCATAGTTCACACTATATATATGGAAGTCGTTGCAAAAGTTCGTCATATAAATGTGACTGATAACCAAGCTTGCCACTTGGTTATGTTGGTTGTACTATTTGGATTTTCTTAACTAACTACGTTGCTTGCTCTTTTTAAAAAAATAAGAATTTTCCCCTGACGTACGTGTGTATTGCATGTTCCATCATATCTAGAGGGTGTGATTTTCTCATAAAATAGGTAGAGTTCTCACACCAGGTGTGGCTTTTATTTATTAGTCAAGTTGTATTTGTTGTGAGACCACACCAAGATCCCATTTTGAAGACAACATGAAGATATACAGAGGATTCTTAAATAGGGTTATTCTTTCTTGGCGTCCCTCCAAGCAAAAATAAGTTAGATGTCACTATATTTCTAGTGGAACTTCTATAGAAGTTTTTGGTAGCAATCTCCCAGATGAGGTCTAAAATATTCATGAAAAATATGGTGCATTTACTTTTTTTCCCATATATATTCATCTATGATGCATCCAAAACAACATAATACAGAAGTCGTGTATATCTCTCGCAAAAAAAAAAAACAGAAGTCGTGTATATGAAATCTGACAATAACATGGCGTACCACCTTAATGCATGTCTGTCTCCTGTCCCATCACTTTTCTCCCTCCATATAACTGAACAAATTATTAGATGGATTGTAGAAATTATTCCAAATTATTGCAATTCTGGGTTGTGCCGCGACAAAAGTGAAAATTAGTTGTCCCAAATGAAGGATGTCCTCACAAACATAGTAATTTTAGGTTAACCCCTGCTTGATGGCCAAGGGCAATGATTTCAAACATGGCCAGCTCATAAGGTGACAGAAGGTTTATAGAAGGCCTGGGAACGGATTTAGTGTCGTATAGATGACCAAACCTACATCATGTTTGACAACATTTGGAATGTGAGTTTAAGAGAGGGATTTTGTACCGAGATTATACATGGCGAGTTATTTTAGTCATAATCTTATGCTTGGCATCTAATAAGAATTGTTTTGGGATAGAAAGTTGATTCCCTCCTTCGGTTAATAGAAATTCATAGCTAAGGGATGATAGCGCAAATTTTCATGAAGGATTATGAACTTCTCTCTAGTTTTTTTCTTCCCTTTCTGCCTCTCCACTTTTATTAAAATGATGTGTATTGGACTCTAATCAAGCTTTCAAGCCGCTTTATAAATAAAGCAACCACCACGTCCATACAAGTAGTGCAAGAGTATCAACGAAAATAAAAGCAATATGTTGCGGCATCAGCACAAACACGCCCAAAAGAAAGCATAAAACAAAATGGAAAAAGACCACCAAGTGGCGAGAAGCTCAAGAGCCCTGAGTCGAAGCCAGCTGTTGTGAATTGGACCCTCGGCTCACAGTTGTAATTCCTACTAAATTCTCAATCTCTTCAACCTAATTGATGGTTCTATATCATATACAATCCAAGATTCTCATTTATTTTGTTTTATTATTACCTCCAACAAAACAAGAGTGAGATGAAACAAGTGGGGAAACCCATGCAAATTGTGAATTATACTTTGTGGCATAGTGGGTTACCAGTGGAGTATGCTCCCTCTTGTGTTCTATTTCATCAACGTCATATTGTTGAAAAAAAGTGTAGCTGAGTAGCAGCTAGATGAGTTACATTCATAATTCAGATCGGTTCGGTAGTCTCAAGTCATTAAAAACATGCACACCCACATCTTTTATTGGTTGATATGTGAAGAAACAAGAAACGAGGTAGAAGTTAATGACCGCGCCTAAGTGTTTTAGGATTATTTGATTTTTGTAAGATGACTTACACACTTAAACGGAGGGAGTACTCCCTTTGGTTTTAAATACAAGGCCACTATCTAAAATACATTTTGCAGCTAAACAAGGTCACTATCTCTTCTTCCCAAGAAGAATTGATTATAACTTTGCCTCGTACGATGGTGCTTATTAACATAAATGTTGCATGCAGCCATAAAAAAAGAGGAACCACGTGCAACATGTTTAATTAGTCAGGAACATGAGAGGGTTTGCACATAACTAATCATGCTATTTATTAGTTAGCTTTGTTTTCTTTGAAAAGTTAGGTAGTAGTACTACCCTGGTCCTAGTTTTTATTGATCCTGTTCGTATTTTGTGCCATTGTTTTATCATAGATTTAACTATCAAAATATTAATGCATGTCATGAAAAATTATATCGTTTGATTCGTATTTGAATAGTTTTCTATGATATTTTTTTGCTATGTATAACTTATATTTTATTAGGTAAAAGCATGGTAAAAAAATGATCCTAAATACTAGGGGACTAATAAACCAGAGGTAGTAGTGGGCTTGTACACAAAAGTGGGTGGAGTATAAGAGGGTGCTTGGTGACTAAAAGTAGTGGGACTAAAACTTGCTAGCCTCACCCATGCTTGGATCCAAATACTAAAGAGACTAAAATCAAGTTAATGGACATTTATTATCCTTCAAACCCTCCAATCCAGAGCTCGCATGTGTTAAAGAAGAGGAGTTAAATGAGGAGAGAGAGGACTAATCCATATTTTAGTAAGGGTATCCCTGACTAAAAAAATTTAGTCTCAAGACTAGTTTTAGCCCCTCTTTAGTCAGGGGTGCTTGGAACTTTAGCCTCTTAAAGAGACTGTTTTTAGTCAGATTAAAATAAGTCCTTTGGATCCAAGCACCCTCTAAGATTCTAATGATACTAGTATTGTATGATATTTAGCTCTCTAAAACTTAGTCAAACATACAATATTGTACGATATTCGCAAGTGAGGTGGGGGGGGGGGGGGGGTGGTATATAGTAAAACATTAATTATCAAAACCTTTGCTGGGCAGATGTGGTGTGCTTTGAAATCGTTAACTGCATGCACCCTTCCAAGTATTTATGTACCTGTAAAAAGTACTACCCACCAAGAACCATGAAATAACATATATATTTCCTTTCGCAAATTGCGTTGTGAAGTACGGCAACATATGTTGATGAGAGAGTGTCCATATCTGCTTTTTCCGCAACCTTCCAAGCATTTGTTTCACTCTAGCTAGCTTTCACGAAACTTCAACTCAAAGACACAAAGTATACATTTATCTGTAGATTTTGAGTGGTAGATAGAAGACCGACCAGGTCTACATAGTATTCTCTCTTGCGCACGCTAGCTAGGAGTAGATAATTATATGTCTTTCATAAAAAAAGTCATGAGATGTTTTGCGACAATCCAGCTAGACAGCACGTAGTAGTACCTGCAAGATCTCTTGTTACATGGTCGCCCAATCACATGCAAGGGCGAGAATCTCCAACCAAGAAGCAACACACGAGAAAAGAAGAAAAGCACTCGATCGCAGTCACATGCAGATGGCAGGCAGGGCCACGCCAGGTCCGGTGGGTAGAGAGAGAGAAAGAGAGTAACGAAAGGAAATGCGAGGAAAAAGAGGAGATAGAGTGAGAGAAAGAGAGCGCGACTATTGCCTTCGAAAGGAAGAGAGAGAAACCACTGATCCGCCCTCAAGTCGGATCCTTGTCGCCACCCGCTAGGCTCGCCGACAGCAGGTACACGGGCCCACGGTCCGCATGCATATCATCAAAACACTTGCAGACAAGTTGAACAAATTTGCTACAGGTATCTCCCCACTGTGCTCGTACGGGAGAGAGGCAACCTTGGATCGGCTTTTCTATGATTTATGTTTGTACACGCTGGGAAAATTATGTTTGATATTTTTAGCATGTAAAAGTCCATCTGGCCAAATATAATGGTCGATTTGAACAATCCATGATTACTAAATATAAATCACACATTACTTTCGATTGACTCTAGTACAATTATTTTGGAACAAGGATTGAGACAAAATAGGTAATTGCACCTCATAAAATAACATCCCATGAGATGTCATAGTGTTGGTCACCTAACCACATCTGAACTAAGCCACTACGTGCAAAGAACTTTATGAAAATCATTTGAATCTCTCTACTTTGTTATTGCACTTTTCCAAATTCTACAATATTGGTATGCGTGATTACTTATAGTTACGCTCCTTTCACAGCCCCCCCCCCCCACCCCACCTACCTTAGTATATGTATTTTGCTGGTATAATACTTGCATCATATGTTTGGCGTGGTCTCGTGCATTGCTTACTTATTCGAAACCTGCAACTAGGAACATTGGGATTGTTGGCAGTTCAATTTGAGCAAGTTGTCTCATTGACAAGGTGTCCTTGTTGTTACGAGAAGTCTTTTTTTTTCAATACTGATGTGCGTTACAAATCTAGAAGAATCGTGAGCATTCATTCATGACATAATTGGATTTAATTTTTCAAATATTTTTGTAATTGCTCTAAATCCCCCTTATCGTTGTTTTATTACTGCAAGCAATCAATATTGGACATATATAGATGCTGAGGATTCTTCGTTGATTTGATATATATGCACATGAATAATTAATTGTGTATGACCATGGCGGGTTCTGAATCTCCATACAGTGAATTTGGATTTACTAGAGGATCTTGCATTGCGAAAAATCCCTGTCCAGAGGACCTCCGCGATGCAATCATATCCCACCTTAACTGAGTATGTATATTTCTAGGTTTTTCACAGTTTTGGCTTCTACATTCATAATGATACCATGAGTGATTTAGGCCGTCCACAAGATATGCTTTTGGATACTGCCATACAGTTACAACCTATCTTTGCTCAATGGGTACAAAATATCCATGCAACTGTGTCCACCCCCGACTTGACGAGGAATCCATTCCCGCGAAGAAACACACTCCCTACTCACACCTAGGAGCACCCCTTCCTGCATATCCATACAAGACCTGAGTAGGCGGGTCGAGGTCCTACGAGGTACCCACTACTCAGAGTACCCTCCCAGCAAAAAAAAGATGTGTGGTTCGGGGGTTCGACCAGAAATGTTATGCTTACGCACAAGACTACCCCAGTGCATATAATTTTGCATGAACTTTGACAATGTGTGTGTGTGTGTGTGTGTGTGTGTGTGTGATGTTTTCCAAGTTGTTAATAATAATGTATACAAACATTGATCTTTACACAAAACATGAACAACTAGAAGCTCGTTTGTCTCTATATATCTCAAATGTTCAATATCCTAGTAGATTTATCTCTATATATATTGTAGATTTTAAAACACTCCTTCTGGCACAATCTATTCCATTCAAGGAAGTGGGATGATGAGTGTCAAAATAAAAGAGGGATGATGACTTAGATATATGGTGCAAGGATCTTTTGTGGATTTTTCTCCTATATTCTTTTTTTAAATAATAACTAAAGTTTTGATATGTGCAATTAGAAATTCACGAGCACCAATGCCGAGATTCTACCATAATATCACATGTGGATATTTGTAGTGCAACTGCCCAGTTGTCATGCGCATGGGTTTACATGAACACCAATAGTGTCCCCTAATCTCATGTGTTCGCGTGACTTACCAGCACATGCACCTAGCAAAATGTACTATGTATGTTCACATGATCACTAATGTCAAACCATAATCTTGGACACTTCCAGCACCCAACAAAAGACATAATGGTACAATAGTATGGAATTTCATACAACATGGTAATCATTAGAATGAAGGGAGATATCAAAAGTTTAATTGTTATGTCCAATACACTTTACTGGATAGGAGATGTAAATACATTTTTGCGAGCGAAACATTTTTTTCATATTGATTTGCTTCTTAGAAATAACAATCCCAAGTTTTGGTGTGAGTAGTTAGAAATTCATGTGCACTTTCACCAAGCCATAAATCTCGTGTAATGGAGTACATGGACATTGCAGCCCCACCAAGCCAACTTGAATATACATGTCTTTACATGAGCACCAACACTGATTTGTTCAGTCTGGTGCTCCGACGTCTATGGACGTATTGCCATTCCATCGAGCCAACTGGCCCATATATGTGTTTAAGTGAGCACCATCTCATCAAACTGTAGTCTCTCGAACATAGTGAGTGCACCAACAAATGACAAAAATAAAGTTATTATTGATTGAAATTGCGAACATCATGGGGCTCATCACTATCTAATAGCAAACATATTAAGTTTTCCATGTTGTACACTTTTTCGACAGGGAGATGTAAATATAACTTGCGTAGGAAAAAGAAACTCACACTGTTCAATTTTGCAAAAATGGATCATACGTCACACGTTTTTGCTTGGACAACTAGAATGTCGTGAGAACCAAATGTCAAACAGTAGACTCGGGAGATGCCATGCTTGTGGACAATGCCGGCGCACCGGAGAACATCTTTTTACACATGTTGCTTGCTTTTACAACTAGGAAGAAGGTCGTAAGATGCTTTTCCTTTCGCAAAAGAATACTCATGCGTTAGAAAGTCATGATAACTAGCATTTGCAAATACTGTATTTGAAACAAAACAAAAATGTACATGATCCCAGCAGTTGCGAGTATTGTACACGGAGCAATGCGCGCCCAACAACTTGCACCTAGTACTCGCTCGCTATCACATGATGCGGTCCGGCGAACGATGGTGCCACGTCACCAGCCACAGGAATTAAAGGGAAAAACAATTTGGTCGCTGTCCATCACCTGTCGCCGTCCGCAGTAGTAAATGGGACGTGGGCCTCTCGCGCACGACACTGGCGCCAGCAAGGCATTAAATAAATATTACTTCCTCCGTTATTAAATAATTGTCTTTCTAGAGATTTCAACAAATGACTACATACGAAGCAACAATTTAAAACATGTCTACATATATCCGTATATCGTAGTTCATTTGAGATGGCTAGGACAAATATTTAGGAATGAAAGGAGTATATCGAATAGTTAATGAGGTACCAAAAATAAAGGTGGGAGAGCGGGAAAGAGTAAATTATTCGCCTCGATCCTATCAAAAACTTGCCTCGAAGTATTAACTCCGTATCGTAATTGCTGCGTCTTTTAGATATCGACGACCTCCCTTTCCAACGCACGCCGCTTTCCTCTCCTTCCTTCCTTCGTTCCTTCCAGTCTACTCCTCCTCCTCATCTCCCCCACAACACCGGCGCTCGTTGAGAAATCGCAGGTAGATTTGCGCGGAGGGGGCGCGTCGACGTCGCATCCATGGCCGCCGCCGCGTTCTCCATCAGGTTGGTGTGCGCAGCCTCGTCTCGTCGGCTTTTATGGTGGTCGTGTGTGCGTTTTTTTTTCCTGATCTCCATTTGCGATTTGTCCGAAGGGGGTACGCGGCGAGCATGCGGAGCGAGGCGGCGGCGGAGGGTCGGCGTCCCTTGGGCATCGAACATCTCCCGTCTATCAAGGCGCCGAGATTCCGGTGGTGGGCGGACGAGCTGGCCTCCGCCGTGGCGGCTGCTGCTGCGGCGGCGGCGCCGTCCCCGAGGAGGTCGCCAGGGAAGGCGAAGCCGCCGAAGAAGAGGTCAATCTCTGACCTTTTCGCCGCGGCGCCCCCCTTGGACGTGTCCCCCGCCGGTTATAGCGGATGCAGCGAGCAAACGGTGGTCGACGGCGACGAGGCGCTGTGCGCGATCGTGAGGCGGGCTAAGGAGGAGAAGAAGCGTAAGAGGAGACTGCAGGAGGAGCAGGAAGAGACGACCGCGGCTGCCGCGCCGGAGAGCAGCGGAGGGCGAGATCCGAGGAGTAATTTCGCTGCCACAAAGGTACGTGATGCAGCCCAGCCCAGCCCAAACCCAACACTGCCTGTCTATCAATGCAATCATATCATCTACTATTGTTCCTATGCTTTTTACCCGGATTCCATTTTACTTTTGATCTGCTTGGGACGGGTAAATCTCTGCGTGTCCATGAGACGAGGAATCTGAAAATATTTAGTACTACTCCGTATTAGATTTGGTTGACTTTATGAAGATAATTTGGTTGCTATTTGTGGGCAGCAATTAGTTGTGCCTTTACATGGGGGCAGTCCCATCGCCTCGCAGGATATTTTATGTAAGGATTGACTGTGCCGAACCCAGTTCCTAATCTGAACTGGGTGCGTGATAATTGCTGTGCTAAAGTTAGAACGATTATTGTGTTTTACTCTGTTGTATCATTACATTTCCTACCTCTTTACTGTTTTGTATGCGTAAATATTGTTATTTCATGCTTATTTTGTGGACTCTGATGGATTAGTCCAAGTTGGGGGCTTAGGAAATTCGTATGAGGATTCTAGGGAACTTGGTGAGATGTATACCTGCAGCTGCTCATACACATAGTTAAGACCAATAACGGCTATGAGTCGGCTAGATCATGATGACCAACTAAACTAGTAGTGGCTCTAGACAAGACAAGCTAGCTAGTATACTGCAGCATATGTACCACATCTCATCGTACATGGTACATCGTCATCGTGTTTCCTTTTTCTCACACCACGCCCGGTAGGTTGTGAGCTGCATGCGTACTTGGTGTACCTCCTGCACATTTCAGCCGTGTGGACCCACGCTAGACTTTATCATAGGAAACGGACGTGGAGCAAGAACTTACCAGACCAATATCTTTTGCAGTTTTCTCTTGGATAGGAAACTTCTTTATTACATACCTTATACCTTTATTAGCATATATTTTTTCATAAAACCAAATATACAATCTGGGAATCTATTTAAGCCCATGATAGGTGGTGTGGAAATGTCTCAGAAGTCAGAACACCTTTGAGCATGCACAGGAATTGTGTTTAGTAGATGGTGGGAGTTTCCAGTGTGTCGCAGTCAACCTGTCACCATATGTTTGACATGATGCACGGTCTGCTGTTTGTACTCTCTTATGGAGTATTCCAATAATTATCTAGCTGACCAGATTAATAGGATAGAATTTTAAGAGGGTGTGGCCGAGGCAGGATGTTTGAAGTAATGTTGGAATATAACCTTCATTTCTCCAGTTCCATCTGATATAAGCGTTTGAAGTTGTCTGATATAACACATTAACTTTTAATATATAGCGAATAACAATAATAATATTGTTTGACCCACCCATTAATATTTTATAATTCATCTTATTATTTGGATCTCAAAGGATCAAATTGTGAATTTGATCTTTAAATTTATCACTCAACTATGAGCAGCTTGGTTATAAAATACGTTACTTTTCCTTCAATTAATAATTATTGTTATGTTCTACAACAATATTTATTATTGAGGAGGGTGAGCCCCCAAGCCGCTCTATGTGAGCGACTCGGGCGGACACAACCCTTCCCGCTAGCGCCGAACAACGTCGCATCGTGAAGCCCTGCTGGCCGATCGGGGGCGGTGGCGGAGACTATGCTCTCAGCGCAGAGTGGTTCTCGGGCATGAAATGGAGTTCCTATGTGGTCTATGCCAGCGGCAAATGTGTTGCTGCTCGGATCTGCCGTGACCTGCTACGACTGCCTTCTCCCGCGTCAGTGTCATAATGCTGGACGTTAACCGTGCTGCGGCAGGAGACCATCGCATCGCCATGACTCATCTCCCTTTGATCCAAATCGAGGCCTTGAAGGTCTACCTGTGGCTGTTACCAGCACGCGCTCGGTGGCCACATGCGCTGCCCACCCCAGCTGCACCCTCCCTCAAGCTCACTCTATTCAAATGCCAACCTCTGGCGGCTCCATGCGGCACACCCTGCTAGTTATGGCTGCACCTCATGATTTTGTCCTCCCTACCCCCTTCTCATACGCATCGACCTCTGGGTGGACATCTGGTTTTTAAATAATCGGCTGTGTTTGCCATCCCCCCCCCCCCCCCCCATTTAGGATGTGCCACCTGCTGGCTCCCGCCAACCTCGATCTCCCCCATCACCCTCGCACACCACTTCTTCCCTGTCGATGATGACGGCGCCGCCGGGTTTGCCGATGTCGAGATTCCCCACCCACATGCGCACGCATGCCTCCATTTGCTTGGCCAAGGGTGAGGCCGGTCACCCTAGATCAACCAGTCCAATCCACGAATCACGCCTCAGCAATGCCCAAGAGTGTCTTCACAATGGAACACTATCCTCAATTTGCATGTAGATCCTTGCGTCCTTGGTGGTGATGCTTTTGAGGTGATACCCTTCGTGCTGGTCATGTAGTCCCGCCATCCATGTTCGACTCCTTGCCGACTCCTTGCCCCCTTCGGTGAACTCCTTCACAAATTGGCATCCTTGTGAGCTTTCTCCTTTCCTCCACCTCGCCGCCATTTGGTACCCTTGTTGAATTTTGGTTGTTATGCACCGCCCTTCATTTACACTCCGCTTGGGGCAAAGAACGCCCTTCCAATGGTGATAATTATATCACTAGTACTCTTTGAGATCATGTCATTTCTTTATCGCTTGGGCCCCCTCACCCAATGTTCAGGATATCAGTAACTGGCACCATATCAATCAGTTGCTGAGTAGGGATAAATAGGCGCTTTTTCAGTTAATTGGGTCGGCTATTTGATGTCCCACGAGTAGCGATTAGATGACCGAGATGCCGATTAACTGGCTGATATTTGGAATAATGGTATTACCCCTCAGGTTGTTAAGGTTTTTGATTTGGTTTCCCTTGGAAATGTGATCAAAAGTTTCTTTGCAAGATATCAATTCAGGTGGGTAGCCCCCCACCTGGTTTGACAGTTAAAAAAACATACTCCTTGGTATTTGTGTATATTTTGAGAGCCACCAACAACCTCATTATGCCATTATGTTATTTGTGTATATTTTGTTTGTTGTTCTTACCTTTTGGTATATATATATTCTTCCTTGCACATGTATTAATAAAAATAAATATATATTCATAAATAAAATCTGGGATTTCTTATAAGCTAGTTTACACTTTGTGAACACTATTTTGGCTGAAATTGAGCATGCACACATAGTACAAAGGCCTAGGTTTCGAAGGGGATAGCTGTGGATGGTAGGATGGCGAGGGTGTTTAGGCTTGGGCGCCATGACGGCTGGGGATAGATTGGTTCTGGCGGTAAACCTCCCCTTTTTCTATGTTTATTTCTTTGATCCCTAATCACACCCTAATTTCCCAATTTTATAATGCAACTTGGAAGTAATTTAGGGAAGACTTGAACCGACTCAACTAACAAGGAAAGACCTAAACAGAATCCAAACAAACAAGACTTGGAAACCAAGAAAACCTATTCGGCTGGGTCCAATACCCCCCCCCCCCCCCTCCTATTCTGGAGCAAGTATCACAGCGAGCTCGGTAAGGAGCTGAACTCCCCCTAGGAAGGTACGCCGTGCGCATGTTTGAGACGTGATGCCTGCCCAGATGGATGATAGGACGTGAGCCACACATTGCTGCTTTTCGGTGTGCCTTGCTCATCAAATACATCACTCCACACGGGTGAGCCATGGGATGCTGGTTGGGTATGCCGCATGATTAAGGCATTAAAGCCAACATTTTTTTACCCTTAAGCCAGCTATACATCTATACTATACCCTGGTCATGGGGCCCTAAATTTCAGTCGCCCACCTTCGCCTCCACCATTGACAGGGCTGATTACAAATGCTTATTTTTGAGAGATGGGATGCTGGGAAGGTATAGATGAACAATTGGTGGAAAACTATAGAACCGACAGAAACCACTGACTTTACAAACCTTTGTCCAGAAATGGCTTTGTATGTCTGAATTATGTTTTATTTGAATGGTCGAGAATAATTTTTTTGTATGCTTTTCACTTGACTAGGAATTGACTGTTGCAGTTGTATTTGAATTTTCTCCATTATTTGAATTCATACTAAAATCTAATAGGCTGGTGTGTGAATGAATTATAATTATCCATCCCATTCATTATTGTGTATTTGCATCTGGATGTGAGTAGGATAATGTATGTGTAATCTGTTGCGATGTGTGCGGTCAACTAGAAACTGCTTTGCCGGGGGTAATCCTCCTTTTCTAAAAAAAGATGCTTTAGTTTACACATTTATATTGCTTATGGTTAGTTTATCATGTCATGCGATTTGTTATTTTGCACATAAAACTTGCCCGGAAATCTTATATTGCACACATTATGCAGGTATAAATTTTGATCTACTTTAATGCATATTGATTTTAGTTTGATCGACATCAAGCTAAGAATTTGGTAGGAGATTTTCTGTACATGTACTCCTTGTAATAACATGGATATGAGTGTGCTATGACCAACAGTCAGTTGGCGTTCCGATCCAAATATTGTTTTTCTTTTATTTTTTACAAGTATACTTTGGCATAAATGTCTATGTACATATTTTCTATGGGTCAAATGTGTTTTTACGTCGTAAAGTGGTGTTAGCTGCATAGCAACTATGGCTGTAGATATTTGTGCATAATACTGCATTATTTTACGAATAGTTTTTTGTTTTACCTGGTTGTTACTTTTACATGACCCAACCTGTAGTCAGCCATCTGGGCCCACTCACAGTTATGCTGCTCAATTGTGCAGGAAGTACTTGAAAATTCAAATTTACCTGATGGACTGGATGCTTGCCCATCGCAGAAACCTGAGCCTTCACAACATCGCAGAAAAGAGAGAGAAAGAAGTAAGAAGGGGAAGATCAATAGTGCAAGGAAGAAGGCTGACACAAAGAAGTGCATTGACAACAGTAAAGTTGGCAAAGTGGGAAAATCACGAAATCTGGGAAAATCTCTCCCTAGGCAGGGCATTCGGAAGTACACAGAGCACACATCTGTGATAATGGCCAACGAGAAAGATGTCAATTCAAAAGGCAATGAAGTGATAGAACGATGCTGCAAATCAGTGAAGCGTGTCAAATTCTCAGAAGCAGATGGTGTAATTGACAGTAAGACACAGAGTTGTGAGCTACCCAAACGACAAAGTCTCTGCAAGCTGTTCTCAGATGCTATGGCTTCATTGTCATCCTTGTCATCGTCATCATCCGCGTCTATTGAAGGAGACAAATGCATAACTGCAGAAAGTAGTAGTTCTGACATGCCCAAGGAACCCTTTACTAAGACTACAGATGCAAATAAGCATTGCGATGATGAAGACTCTGCTGAGCCTAGTAATAGACAGATGTCTGCTCCATTCATTGATCTGAATATGACACCACCAGAATGTACTGATTTGGAGTGCACCTATGATTCAAATTTAGAGGTGCCCAATCTTGAGCATACACATGATGAAACCCTAAGTTCTGATGCTGAATTGCTTGCTGGTGGAGAAAACTTGATGAATTTGTCTTTTGGTTCACAGGGACTGGAAAGCCAACCACCTACTACTGACTTCGATAACATAAAGAGTTCAACATCGGCAGGCACATTTTTGCATGGTGAGCCAATCAATGTTTCCGACATAGCTGCTGTTGGTTCTCCATTGAGCTTAAGAGAACTCGGTGAGACTCGTCGTGGTTGCAGTAATGTTTCAGTAAAAGATACTAGGACTACGAGTACATCTCCTTGTGCATTGCCAGACCATACATTTCAGGACTCATTTCAGCAGCACAAGACTTGGTTCTCCAGCAATGTGAATAATGTTGGCTCCCAGCTTTCTCGTGAATGTAACGTGTTTCGCAGCAAGGAGTTATATTCTCGTTCTGAGTTGAACGTGCAGCACGAGTGTAGTCCTTCTACGGGACAGACAGTTCGTTTGATGGGTAAAGATCTGACAGTTTGCACGACCAGAGGTGAATCGTTTACTGAGACTGCACAGAAACATACAGGTACTTCAACCAATGACTATCTTAAGACAAATGGGTTATTGCCACAAGGACAGCCTTTTTTCTCTTTACAAGCTCAAAGTTTCCCCAATGTTGCAGTAAATTCTACCGGTGCAACTCAAGCTTCAGCATATCATGCAAGCACAAGTCAGGCACATTTTGGGTACAGGACTCCACATGATTTCAGTCACCCATTTCCTGCAGCAAATGTGTTTCCTGGAGTTCGATTGCCATATGAAAACAGGTATAGGGACTTTTCAAACTCGCGGACCAATCAGACTTTTCTATTGGGGTGTCCACCTCTTCCCAATCATAGTAGTGCAGCATTCCATCAGAATACGCCGCGTCCCTGGCGTTATTTCTCTAATCCTATTGCTGGGAAAGAACCACCTGCAGCACCATTTTTGCCTATAACTGGACAGCACGGGACACCACCTTCGGTGTTCCATGCCAATTCGCCTCGGCAACATGTTGGGCATTCAGCAAGGTCGTCAGTTTGCGCTCTTAACTCTGTGAGTTATACACTCAGCCATCCAGGCCGGGTAGCTCAAGAAGTTTCCAACAGTACAAGAGATGCAGCCCTTCAGTCCAGAAATACAGAGAACCAAATAGGGCGAGCTGTTCCTGAAAATTCCAAAGCTTCGTCTAGTTGTCGCAGTGTGCAGAAGAGATCAGGACCAGTGAAGCTCATTCCCGGCGCGAAGCATATCCTTGTGCCAAGTGATAGCACGCATGGCGACTCTATGCCTGTGTACTCCTGTTTGTCCTTCGGAAGTAGGAGCGGAAATGCTGCAGGGTCTCAGAACAAAGGAGCATGATTGACTTTGTGAAATGCTGTAAAATAGATTGACTACCCTGTAAGAATAGTTGCCATACTTTTTGGTGCTTTCTTTGCTTAGTGCTTTCTCAGCCGAACCTGTATCCATGACTGGTGTTATCCAAAAGCATGCAATCTGATATTTTCTGTATTCGTCTAAATTTAAATGATTTCTGTTATTGGTAGATTGTGTTACCTACATTTCACATTGGCAACATGGTCATAGTAGGTGCAATTTGTTTTTCTGAGGTTAGTTTTCACTCGTAATGCAACGTCACATTTTTGATATAATTTCTTGGTATACACGAGGCACACTTCAATAACTCCTCAACACTCATAGGTCGCAATTGATCTGGCAAAGAAAAATACGAAGTCTCCGAGAACAAGTGGACAAATAGAATATGGATAATTGGTTTTATACCCTTAGTTGTGTCTCCCTCAAGATTGCCCTTACTTTCTGAAAACACATGGTCTTGCCCAACCCACTTTGGCGTGTTGTGCTTTTGCCCTTTGACCATTGGGTTGTTACTTTGAAAACTTCATAACTAATTCATACTAAATCAGAAAAATGCAAATAAGATATCAAAATATGCGGAAAAACATCACCGGTATGTCAATGTCACTTGTATTCATAAAAAAAGTGTTGGTAAGTGCCCATCCGATGTTTTTTTTTTGCCACGACTTCCACGAATGTCATTCCACCATGCGGCAAGCCCACTACAGTTAGGGCATCTCCAACGGCAATACTCAAACCGCCCATAACCGTCCAGACCGTGCGTTCTGGATGTATTGTGCCATTCAATGTGGACCTGTATCGGTTCGTTGACTTTCTCCTGCAAACCGAAGACAAATTTGGGGGGCTTTGTGGATGTCCAGATAGCACCCACGGCCACTTTTGAACACACTAGCCCACCCAAACCCCTTCCTCCCTCGCTGGCGTGCGTTCCCACCCGACACATTCATGTCGCTGTAAAGCGGCCGCTCCACATTGAAGATGTTTCATGGCGGACCCGGCCTCTCACTTCCTCCGCCATTGAAGCGGCGCGCCGGCCGAGGACACGTTCGCTGCATGTTCGGCAGAACACGCCACCTTGCCGCATTCAAACACCTCCATTAAACCCACGTGGAAGCCGAGAAACCTACTCCGGCCACACATTCGTTCACAAGTGGGTCGGCATTAAACACAACGCTGGGCAAGCTCCTCCCGTCCACCCGCTACTTAAAGGAGGCCAGATGCCAGGCAAGAATCGCACCACTCTGCCGCTCCCCATCTTCTCCTTCCACCTTTTCTCCACCCTTTCAATGGCATCCGACGAACAGGAAGAGCAGTTCTCCGGCACAAAAGCCAGCTGGGTGGCCCGCCAAGCCCGTCAGATAAAAGTGAAGCAGCAGCTGCTCCAGCTCCCTCACCTAGCCCGACGGAGCAAGTTGTCGCTCCAAGCCAGCCCGTGGTTCAACAACTCTCCGTTCCAAGCCAACTCTCGGAGGAGTGGTGAACTGCTCTAGGCCGGCAGGGGGGCTGGTGGGGGGGGGGGCAGTACTGTTGCACGGGTATTGTTGTTGTCATGGACGACACCGTGTTGTACCGCACTTCCGGTGCTTGCGACTGCGCCATCTGTCGTCAACGCGCACGTAACCGCGGTCCGAGGACAGAGAAAGAAGCCGGCTATGCGGAGATCGACGAGTCGCTGTCCAGCGTGTTTGGGTCCGCCGTCAACATCAAGGGACTCCGTTAGCGAGTCGCCGGCTTGCACAGCCGGTGACTCGTTTGGTTCGTTGTCCTAGACCATCGTTGGCCCTACCTGGGCTTTGCGGAAGCGGAGAAGCCCCCCTTCCGTCCCACCGAAGCACCCTCTTTGCCACTCTGATGAGCAGCGCAACTGGACATAGGGAAGATACAGGGGAATAATATACCTCCGGGGTCTGGGCAGTCCGATGAGTGGGCTATCGGACATGGGGAAGACAAAGGGATCTGCCACGGCAGGTCGTAGACTAGTATAGTGTATCTATGTCGTGGGAATGGAGCTCCGTGCGGCCGGACGTGCACAAAGTTTTATCTTTTTAGTTAAAATAGGTCCAAAATGTAAATATTTTTGTTCGGTTTCACTACAAATTTTTCTCTATTTTGTGATGCTTCATGTCACACATAACCGTTTTTTGCCAGGAAAATACACTGGTGATAATTTCATTTTGTCGCCCCCACTGTCGCCGAAGTGCCTATCATATGGTCAACACTGCTGACATATGGGCCCGGAAGATGCTGACGTGGTTGCTTACATGTGGGACCAGACATTGGTGACGACATGCATTTACGTCATAATTATCGTCAAATGTAAAAAAAAACTATAATTCATAGATTGTTAATTTTACCGGCGAATACATATTTAATTTGTAATTTACGAAAAAAGAGAGTCAAAATTTGAGTCATTGGAATATGAGAATTCAAACATTGGCAATAGATCTTTCATTATAAGAATGTTTGAATTCAAATATTCCAATGACTCAAATTCCAATGACCCACAAAGGGTAATGTCTGCGCGAGTCCACGGATGGCTCCACAAATGAAGGGTCCACCAAGAAGCAACATTATCTATTTCATCATGGCTTATGCCTATGAAGGACCAGCCTCAGCCGGGATAGATCTTCACGAAGTAGGTGATCTCCTTGCCCTTATAAACTCCATGGTTCAACCCACAGAATTTGGAGGCTCCCAGGTGACACCTAACCAATCTAGGAGACGCCACTTTCCAAAAAGTAATAGATGTTGTTGTTGATGATAAACTCCTTGCTCTTGTGCTTCAAAAGATAGTCTCCTCAACACTGAATCACTCTCTCACAAATTTTGCATGGTGGTGGGAGAAGGATTGGAGTGGAAAGCAACTTGAGGGGGCTAGAAATCAAGGATCAAATGGTTGGAGTGGAATGCCTTGATCTCAACACAAATGTAGGTGGTTCTCTTCGGAAAATGGATATGGGAAGGGTAGTTTCGTCCTGGCTGCTCTCTGTTATAGTAGGTGGTGTGGGTGGGGTATTTATAGACATCACTAAAGATCTAGCCGTTACAAACTTTATGCACAACTTGGTCACACCAAAAGTAAATCTTGGTGAGACCGACCAGCGTAAAAGATTTGAACGTTAGACGTTTTGGTGAGGCTGGATGAATCCACTCGGTGGCTCCGATATGTGATGACCCAAGCACTTGCATCATTTTAATAATTTCGATCGATTTCACTTGGTAATTCCAATATGAATACGATGGGTTACGGAAAGTTGGTGAGTGCACACTTCGGTGGAACCGAATGTCCTCTCGGTGGAACCAAGTTTCTAGGGTTAGGATTATGGATCTGTATGGTGTATGTATGTAAGTGCATCTAGTGCCCCTTAGTAATTTTGGTGTATTGAAGACTTATAGGTTAAGGGACTAATGTGTTTATGAGTGTACACAGGTCTATAAGTCTATGAGGAGTTTGATATTCTGAGAGAAAGTCGACCCTAAAATGAAGTTCTTCGATGAAGTCTTTGATATTCTGAAGACTTCCTGAAGACTTTGAAAGTGAAGAAATTGGTGTGACCTTGAAGACTTGGTATTCATTTGAGGAACATGAAGCGTGAAGACTTTTATTTTCGTAGTTTCGTTTCTCTTTCTTGAGTCATAGGAAACACCGTCTTTGTTAAAGGGGTCGAGGAAATACTAAGGAAAAATTTCCATGTGATGCTCAACTCAAAATCCTACACCTACCAATCCCTTCGAGTGAAGCCTTTGGAAATCTCATATAGTTCAGTCAATTTCTTCAAGGATGTGAGACGAAGTTCTTACGGTCCCCGAGGAATTTGTTACTGACCGAGGAGTTAGGAATTCGCCAAAGGCGGATTGCCTACACAACAAGGAACATGATAGCCCCGAGGAATTTGAGAGTCAAATTTCCGACCGTTCTTGTCTTCTGGCTACTGTCCCAAAATATCTTATCCACATAACGGTCATATCATTGAAGGGAATTTATGTCTTATCATGTCGGGCTGCTCCCGTGCTATAAATAGCCGCCCCTACAACCACTAGCTGGTTGGCTGCTCCGAGAGAAACTGACACTTGTCATTTGAGAGCATCCCATCCTCCGAGGACTTTGAGCAAAAGTCATCGAGTGAGGAAAACCCAAAACCAAACACCTACAAACCCAAAGTGATTGAGCATCCTTTGAAGAGATTGATCCTGCGTGGATCCGACGCTTGTTACCTTTGAAGATCGTGCTTCTTCCAGACGGTTAGGCGTCATGGTCTAGAGCATCCAAGAGGAATTGTGGATCGCCGAGTGACCGAGTCTATGAAGGTTTGGAAGTCGCCTGAAGACTTACCACGAGTGATTGGACGAGGTCTGTGTGACCTTATTTCAAGGAGAATACGGTGAGGACTCGGTGTCCTGAGCTGCGTGCTTTCGGCCGATTGGGTGTCCGGGATTGTGTGTTCGCGAGTTTAAATACTCAGCCGCTCCAACCAGACGTACAACTGAGACATCAGTTGGAACTGGTCTACCAAATCATTGTCTTCACCAACCTTACTGGTTCCATTTCCTCAACTATTTCATTTCCTCATTACTGTGTTGAGTGTTTGTTCATACCTGTGTTTGAATACTTTCACTGAAGACTTTCTCAATTTCCTCAGTTCAATTTCTTCAGTCTGTTTGTCTTCATCTTGTGTTATCCTGATTACGCTTTCTGTACACTGTGCTTGTCTTCATTTCATCATGATGACTATGTACGTGATTCTGTTATGCTTACTTACGAGTACTTATTCCGCTGCAAGTAGTTCTTTGCTAAGGAATTTCCTCCCGCAAATTTCTCGGTGAAGAATTCATAAAATTCGCCTATTCACCCCCCTCTAGTCGATATAACGCACTTTCAATTGGTATCAGAGCAAGGTACTCCCTTGTTCTATGTGATTTTGGTTTAACCGCCTGGAGTTTTAGTTATGTCGACCGCAGGTATGATCAAGGTCTCGGCTGGTTGTCCTACCTTTGATGGAACAGACTACCCCTAGTGAAAGAATAAGATGCGAATGCATCTTGAGGAAATTGACAACGATCTCTGGTATGTTGTGGAAAAAGGTGTTCCCTCTGTCTCACCCTCACTGAACGCTACCGATGTGAAGAGATTCAAGCAACTCGATTCTCAAGCGAAGAATATCATATGTGGCCATCTGAGCAAAGGGCGGTATGGAAGAGTGAGTGCTTTGGAAACTGCTAAGCTTATCTGGGGTAGGCTGTCCAAAGTAAATGAAGGAGTCTCAACTCAGCGTGACTCTTGAGTTGATGTTCTTCGCAATCTCTTCAACCGCTTCAAAAGACTCGACAATGAAAATGTTCAACAAACCTTCAATCGCCTCACTGACATCTCAAATGAGCTTCAAGCACTTGGTGCCCGACATCACCGACCATGAGGTGGTGAAGAAATTGTTGAGATCGCTTGATTCCTCATTTGATACTCCGCACCGATGATACAAGAACGTGCTGACTACAAGTCACTTGATCCTGCTGATATCCTCGAGAGGCTAAATTCTCATGAGTTCCAGCTTGCTGAAAAGAGAGATCTCTATGGTTCGAGCTATGGTAAATCACGTGCCCTGAAGGCCAAGGCAGTGTCTGAATCTGAATGTGAAGATTCTGGTAGCAGCCTTGGTGATCCTGAAGAATTGAGCCAGGAGCTAGCACTGCTCGTGAAGAAGTTCCAGAAGTTCTCAAGACGTGGTCGCTTTGAAAAATCCTCAAGGAGCAGTGATTCCTCATCCAGTGACTATAAGAGAAGGCTATGCCACAAGTGCAAGAAACCTGGTCACTATATTCAAGATTGTCCTCAGTGGGAAAAGGGATTAAAGAAGAATAAATACAAGGATTACAGTTCTGATGACGCTAGGAAGAAGAAGAAATTGTCAAAATCTTCATCATCAAAATCCTCGAAATCTTCATCTCACAAGAAGAGCAGCTCCAAGAAGGCTCGGGCATTCATTGGCAAGGAAATGGATTCTGAAGCTGAATCTGAGGAACATGAGGAAGAGGAGGCATCTGAGGAGTCCGAGTCTGGTGTGGCGAGTCTGGCCCTCGCTACTACTTTCGTCAGCAAGTCTATCTTTAACTCTGAAGAAACTGTCCTCACCAAGAAGGCTGATGAAGATAATGATGACTACGCTCCCACCTATTGCTTCATGGCAAAGGGTGCCAAGGTACTCAAATATACCTCCTCTGAATCTAGTGAGAATGAATCTGATGAAGACCTCAAGCCCAGCTACTCTAAACTTGCTAAAATTGCTGTAAAACAACAAAGGGCTTTTGAAAAGGTTCAAAACATGCTAGACAAAAGTGATGATATGTTGGGTGAAGAAATGGATCGCACTAAAGCCTGATCGAAAATCTTCAGAGACTTTAGTCTAGGTTTGACAGCCTTCAAGGTCATCATAACACTCTCTTGTCTGATCATGAGAAGCTTTCTTATGAATTTCTTCAAAGAAAGCAAGATCTTGAGAAACTAAGAGTGAGTTATGACGATCTTCAGAAGGAGCGGGATTCATTGCTAGCTTAACAAATCAGCGCTTCTCTGAAAGAATTTGTTCCTCCATGCTTAAAGTGCATTGAACGTGAATCTGCTAATTCTTCACCTGAATGTTCAAATGCTTTAATTGTTACAAATTCTTCTCCTGCCTCTGCTATCACTAATTCCTCATCTAAGGACATTGCTAGTATCACTGACGATGCGAAATTTGAAGGAATTGTACATGACAGACATGTACAAAAGCCTCAAAGGGCATCAGACTCTTTGTGATGTGCTTAAAAGCGAGATCCTCAACAGAACCCTAGGAAAGAGGGTATTGCCTTTGAGAGGAAGCATAATCTTGATGGAACATATTGGAAGCCCGGCGGTACCCCAAAACCTCATGGAGTTGCCGCAAAGGGACCTCGATTGATCCATCTAACTTATCTGGCTTTACATGTGAATCTCCTCATTCATCTGATGAGTCATTTGACTCCAACTATAAACTGTTCAAAAATCAGAATGGTGAAGTATTTGCTAGATATGTTGGCACTAACTGCAGGAACGGTTCCCCTGTGAAAAAAATCTGGGTTCCCAAAAGGTGCTTTGAAAGTCTTCAGGTGAATGTCCTCATGACACCAACTGTGAAGAATAGGAACCCCAGATCAAACTCTTCATATGGACCAAATGGTTCATATGGATCCAAGTCCTCATGGACCGAATTCCTCACGTGGATCATATTCCTCAAAAGGATCAAAGTCCTCATATGATTATCATCGTGCTAACAACTCTGTTTCGCAGGGTAGAGCTAAGGGCTATGAATATATGCATTATTCTTCAAACCATTATGTTCATAAGTCCTCGAAGAATTTCTCTGCTTATTCATATGCTTACCCTAACCCCTCTTATGTGAAACGAACTGGATTGGCTTCTATGCCACCATTCACATATGGAGCTCGTAGAGTGATGAAATCTTTGCCACCCCTTCAGATGGGGGTGGTGAAGAAAATGAACTAATCTCTTCTGCAGGGTCAGTTCTCGGGGCGCACTTTAACATCTCAAGAATTTCTTTGGGGCCTGACAAAATTGCACGAAAGGACGCAGCTAATCATGAAGAAATGAACTTTCATTTCACACGTCCTCATCTCGCTATATCTGTTTTACTGCTTGATGAAATTCATCTCATGAATTTGATATCATATTCTTCACTGATGAAGTATATGAGATCGTAAGTTGCACTAATTCATCTGCAGGATGATCAACCCAAAGCCAATGAGTGGGTCCTCGATGGTGGATGTACAAATCACATGACTGGTGACAAGAATCTATTGATGGATGCTCCCTTATCACCATCGCTTTTGAAGCATATCATCTTTCCGACAAAGGCAAAAGTCAGGTATTGGGTCTAGGTAAGGTTGCGATCTCTAAGGACATACACATGGATAAAGTCATGCTTGTTGAGTCCTTAGGATACAACCTCATGTCAGTCTCAATGCTTTGTGATCTTGATATGGTTGTTGTCTTTGGAAAGTATCGTTGTGTTGTGATTATGGAAGTTGATCATTCCAAAGTCTTCGAAGGCTTTAGGAGAGGAGACTTGTATATTGTTGACTTCACTACAGGACCACAACCAGCCGTGTGTCTACTTGCAAAAGCTTCAGAAGGCTGGCTATGGCATCGACGACTTGGTCACGCAGGCATGAGGAATTTGCACACGCTTGCAAAGAAGAAGCATGTCATTGGCATTGAGAATGTCAAATTCCTCAAGGATCACTTGTGTGGAGCCTGTGAAGCTAGAAAAATGACCAAGGCCAAGCATCCAGCGAAGACTATCATGACCACTACTCGACCATTCGAATTGCTTCACATGGACCTCTTTGGTCCTAATCATTACTCAACAATCACTAATGATTCATCTCTATATGGCTTTGTTATTTTTGATGATTACTCTCGTTACACATTGTTACTTACAAACATGAAGTGCAGGAAGTCTTCAAACGATTTTCCTCGAGGGCTTCAACCAACTTTGGTGTGAAGATCAAGCACATCAGGAGTGACAATGGAACTGAGTTCAAGAATTCCGGTCTTCATGACTATCTTGATGAACTTGGTATTACTCATGAGTTATCTGCTCCTTATACTCCTCAGCAAAATGGCGTCGTGGAGCGCAAGAACAGAACTCTTGTTGAGATGGCTCACACTAGGTTTGATGAGTACAAAACGCCTCGTCGTTTTTGGATTGATGCAATTGATATTGCGTGCCACATCATCAACAGAGTATATCTTCACAAATTCTTCAAGAAGACTGCCTATGAATCCCTCACTGACAAGAAACCCAATGTGAGTTATTTCAAAGTCTTCGGTGCTAAATGTTGGATTAGAGATCCTCATCACAATGCTAAATTTGCACCGAAAGCACATGAAGGTTTTATGCTTGGTTACGGAAAGGAGACGCACACCTACAGAGTCTTCAACAATGCTCTTCACAAGGTGGTTGAAATTGTAGATGTGCGGTTCGATGAAACTAATGGCTCGCAAAGAGAGCACCTACCTTCTGTGATAGATGAACCAGCACCTGAGGATTCTATCAAGTTCAAGGCGATCGAGGATGTCATTCCCATCAAGAATCTGCTTTGAAGAATTCATTCCGAACGTGAAGAACATCGGCTGATGCACCTGAAGATAATGTCAAGAAAATGGTGTTGAAGAAAATCTTGATCAAATTCCTCGACGACAACCAGCTCATCCTCGCGTTGCAAAAGAAGTGCAAGTTGAAAAGATCATCGATGACATTGAAGCACTGTGTCCTCTCACAAGCTCAAAAGCTTCACATTTATTTAACTTTTGTGGGCACTATGCTTTTGTCTCTATCACAGCCTACTAAGGTAGATGAAGCGGTTACGGAGCTGAGTGGATTCAGGCCATGCAAGAAAAAATTACATCGATTCGAGCTCAACAATGTCTCGAACCGGTCAAACGTCCAGATCCTCGCAAGCATAATATCGTTGGCACAAAGTGGATCTACCGCAACAAGCAAGATGAAAATGGCCTTGTGGTGAGGAATAAGGCACAACTTGTAGCTCAAGGCTACACACAGGTTGAAGGAATTGATTTCGATGAAACTTTTGCACCTGTTGCTAGACTTGAGGCTATTCGCATATTACTTGCTTATGCTAACCATCATGATATCACTTTATATCAAATGGATGTGAAAAGTGCATTCCTCAATGGTAAGCTTGAGGAAGAAGTATATGTTGCTCAACCCCAGGTTTTGAAGATCCAAAGAATCTCGACAAAGTCTTCAGACTCAACAAGGCCCTCTATGGCCTCAAGCAGGCCCCTCAAGCGTGGTATGATACTTTGAAGGAATTCCTCATGAAGAATGGCTTCACACCGGTTCACTCGACCGTACTCTCTTTACTAAATCTTATGATGGTGAACTATTTGTGTGCCAAATATACGTTGATGATATTATCTTTGGCTGTACTGACCAACGTTACAGTGATGAATTTGCCTATATGATGAGTGAAGAATATCAAATGTCTATGATGGGAGAGCTGAAATTCTTCTTAGGTCTTCAAATTAAATCAACAAGAATGGCATATTCATATCTCGGAGAAATACCTCAAAGATGTTACGAGGAAATTCGGCATGCAAGATTGTATAGCGTCAAAATTCCTATGCCCACAAATGGCCATCTATGCATTGATGAAAATGGTATTGACTTTGATCACAAGGTATACCGCTCCATGATTGGTTCTTTATTGTACTTATGTGCATCTAGGCCAGATATAATGCTTAGTGTTTGCATGTGTGCCCGATTTCAAGCTACACCGAAGGAATCACACCATAAGGCTGTGAAGCATATATATTCTTCGATATCTAGCTCACACACCAACACTAGGATTATGGTACCCCAAAGGCTCTGCTTTTGATCTCATTGGATATTCTGACTCTGACTATGCTGGTGATCGTGTTGATCGCAAGTCAACATCTGGTACTTGTCATTTCCTCGGACGATCTTTGGTCTGTTGTATCACTGTCTACTGCGGAAGCTGAGTACATTGCTGCTGGTTCTTGCTGTGCTCAATTGCTGTGGATGAAGCAAACTCTCAAGGATTATGGCGTCAACGTGAAGAATGTGCCTCTCTACTGTGACAATGAGAGTGCCATCAATATTGCTCACTACCCAGTTCAACACTCGAAGACGAAGCACATTCAGATTCGTCATCATTTTCTTCGCGATCATGTGTTGAAGGGCGACATCTTTATTGATCATGTGAAGACCGAAGAACAGCTAGCCGATATCTTCACAAAGCCCTTGGATGAGAAGAGATTTAGCAAGTTGCGGTGTGAGCTAAATATCTTAGAATCTTGAATGTTCTTTGAAAAGGACACTCATCCTAACACTTATGCAAAATTGATGACTTAGATGTGCAACACATGAAGAAACGTTTTTCTTCAATCAATGAAGAACAACACTCTAAGTGTGAAGAAATTAATGAAGAATTTGATTCTCAGAACCCTACGATAATTGTACGCGGTGTCTGAAATCATCATTCTTATACGGTGGGACACGCCACCACCAAAGTTGAAAATCTTCAATTTGAGTTTTTCCTCAGTTTTTGAAATTCTTCAGTTTTTCAAATTCTTCAACTTTGCAAAATCTTGACTGTTTCCGCTGCTTTTTCTTCATTGGCTATATATATAGATATATATATATATATATATATATGTGGGTTTATGTCCTCTACAGCATTCACTTATGGCTATTTCTTCAAGTTGCATTTTCTGCTAAGTGAATGTGATCGAACCCTTCCCCCTCTATGCTATACTCAACCCAATCTATTCACAAATTCTTCATGTGCGTTCTATTTGAAACTCGTTCAAAATCTTCACTGTGTCCTTGTCAGATGAAGAAATTGCGAACGGAACTTTAAAACTAATCTTATCCAAATTTTCGGCTTTGCCGCTCAAACCGTTCCGATTCCTACGATAGACTTATCTATTCACCCACGATCTAACACGATCTCCACTTTTCAGTACGTGGGTGACACATGTCAAGCGAATGAGAAGGGTCAGGGGCACGTTCGTCCTAAATCTTCGGGCGAACAGTTTTTCACTGCGACTATAAATACCCCCTCTCCCCGTCCTCACTTCCTTTACTCCGCTCGACCGCTCCCTCTCCCGCTCGAGCTTCTCAAACCCTAGCGCCGCCGCTACTCCAATGTCGCCAGTGAGGAAGAGCTTCACTGCCTCGACCTCGTCGCCGTCGTACTCGCGCCGGCCGCGGAAATCTTCACTCCGCCACCGCCGTAGCTGTCTTCCTCCGCCGAGTTAGGGCGTGGAAGATCTGAACTGACGAGCTTCAAATCTACACTTCTCAGTTCGTCGTGTTCTTCATCCAGGGTAATTAAAAGTTACTTTTACTGCCCTCTTTGATTCAAATTTCCTCTACAAAATCTTCAAAGGTGTTTTATTCTTTAAATCCTCACACACAAAACACCTCACTAGTCATCTGTTCTTGATTCATTTCTCTAAGCATCATTTTTCTTCAAGATTCCTCAATTGTGTGGATCCTCGATCTATACAACTCTGTAACCTAAGACAAAGAACGCTTAGTGAAATTCTTCAAGGCTCATCTGGTCAAATTCCTCAAACTTGTTCTTTTGAAAAACCTTACGATAACGCATATGACCTCTCCAAATTCCTCGCAACCATACTGCATTCACGGTACTCATGTCATTGCTGAATCACTAGGTTCTCATCAACTTAACTCATTTGCAGCGTTCCTCGAAGAATAGTTGCATAATTCTTCAGAGAATTCGATTGTTCAAATTCCTCAACTGAAGAATATGGCAGACGGTAAGAAGCCACATAAAGGAGGAAAGAGGCCTGAGGCCTGAGGTCATGACTGCTTTAGAAATACCTGAGGACATGCTTCAGATGTGGACATGCTGATCCAGAAGTTCTCAAGACGTGGTCGCTTTGAAAAATCCTCAAGGAGCAGTGATTCCTCATCCAGTGACTATAAGAGAAGGCTATGCCACAAGTGCAAGAAACCTGGTCACTATATTCAAGATTGTCCTCAGTGGGAAAAGGAATTAAAGAATAATAAATACAAGGATTACAGTTCTGATGACGCTAGGAAGAAGAAGAAATCATCAAAATCTTCATCATCAAAATCCTCGAAATCTTCATCTCACAAGAAGAGCAGCTCCAAGAAGGCTCGGGCATTCATTGGCAAGAAAATGGACTCTGAAGCTGAACTGAGGAACATGAGGAAGAGGAGGCATCTGAGGAGTCCGAGTCTGGTGTGGCGAGTCTGGCCCTCGCTACTGCTTTCGTCAGCAAGTCTATCTTCAACTCTGAAGAAACTGTCCTCACCAACAAGGCTGATGAAGATAATGATGACTACGCTCCCACCTATTGCTTCATGGCAAAGGGTGCCAAGGTACTCAAATATACCTCCTCTGAATCTAGTGAGAATGAATCTCATGAAGACCTCAAGCCCAGCTACTCTACACTTGCTAAGATTGCTGTAAAACAACAAAGGGCTTTTGAAAAGATTCAAAACATGCTAGATAAAAGTGATGATATGTTGGGTGAAGAAATGGATCGCACTAAAGCCCTGACTGAAAATCTTCAGAGACTTCAGTCTAGGTTTGACAGCCTTCAAGGTCTCATAACACTCTCTTGTCTGATCATGAGAAGCTTTCTTATGAATTTCTTCAAAGAAAGCAAGATCTTGAGAAACTAAGAGTGAGTTATGACGATCTTCAGAAGGAGCGGGATTCATTGCTAGCTTAACAAATCAGCGCTTCTCTGGAAGAATTTGTTCCTCCATGCTTAAAGTGCATTGAACGTGAATCTGCTAATTCTTCACCTGAATGTTCAAATGCTTCAATTGTTACAAATTCTTCTCCTGCCTCTGCTATCACTAATTCCTCATCTAAGGACATTGCTAGTATCACTGACGATGCAGGGCTGAAGGAATTGTACATGACAGACATGCACAAAAGCCTCAAAGGGCATCAGACTCTTTGTGATGTGCTTAAAAAGCAGATCCTCAACAGGAACCCTAGGAAAGAGGGTATTGCCTTTGAGAGGAAGCATAATCTTGATGGAACATATTGGAAGCCCGAGCGGTACCCCAAAACCTCATGGAGTTGCTGCAAAGGGACCTCCAGTTGATCCATCTAACTTATCTGGCTTTAAATGTGAATCTCCTCATTCATCTGATGAGTCATTTGACTCCAACTATAAACTGTTCAAAAATCAGAATGGTGAAGTATTTGCTAGATATGTTGACACTAACTGCAGGAACGGTTTCCCGTATGAAAAAAATCTGGGTTCCCAAAAGGTGCCTTGAAAGTCTTCAGGTGAATGTCCTCATGACACCACCTGTGAAGAATAGGAACCCCAGATCAAACTCTTCATATGGACCAAATGGTTCATATGGATCCAAGTCCTCATGGACCGAATTCCTCACGTGGATCATATTCCTCAAAAGGATCAAAGTCCTCATATGATTATCATCGTGCTAACAACTCGCTTTAGCAGGTAGAGCTAAGGGCTATGAATATATGCATTATTCTTCAAACCATTATGTTCATAAGTCCTCGAAGAATTTCTCTGCTTATTCATATGCTTACCCTAACCCCTCTTATGTGAAACGAACTGGATTGGCTTCTATGCCACCATTCACATATGGAGCTCGTAGAGTGATGAAATCTTTGCCACCCCTTCAGCTGTGGGTGGTGAAGAAAAAGAACTAATCTCTTCTGCAAGGTCAGGTCTCCAGACGTACTTTAACGTCTGAAGAAGAATTTCTTGGGGGCTGACAAAATTGCACGAAAGGACGCAGGCTAATCATGAAGAAATGAACTTTCATTTCACACGTCCTCATACTGCTATATCTGTTTTACTACTTGATGAAATTCATCTCATGAATTTGATATCATATTCTTCACTGATGAAGTATATGAGATCATAAGTTGCACTAATTCATCTGCAGGATGATCAACCCAAAGCCAATGAGTGGGTCCTCGATGGTGGATGTACAAATCACATGATTTGGTGACAAGAATCTATTGATGGATGCTCCCTTATCACCATCGCTTTGAAGCATATCATCTTCTTGACAAAGGCAAAAGTCAGGTATTGGGTCTAGGTAAGGTTGCGATCTCTAAGGACATACACATGGACAAAGTCATGCTTGTTGAGTCCTTAGGATACAACCTCATGTCAGTCTCAATGCTTTGTGATCTTGATATGGTTGTTGTCTTTGGAAAGTATCGTTGTGTTGTGATTATGGAAGTTGATCATTCCAAAGTCTTCGAAGGCTTTAGGAGAGGAGACTTGTATATTGTTGACTTCTCTACAGGACCACAACCAGCCGTGTGTCTACTTGCAAAAGCTTCAGAAGGCTGGCTATGGCATCGACGACTTGGTCACGCAGGCATGAGGAATTTGCACACGCTTGCAAATAAGAAGCATGTCATTGGCATTGAGAATGTCAAATTCCTCAAGGATCACTTGTGTGGAGCCTGTGAAGCTAGAAAAGTGACCAAGGCCAAGCATCCAAATGAAGACTATCATGACCACTACTCAGCCATTCGAATTGCTTCACATGGACCTCTTTGGTCCTAATCATTACTCAAAGATCACTAATGATGCATCTCTATATGGCTTTGTTATTTTGATGATTACTCTCGTTACACATTGTTACTTACAAACATGAAGTGCAGAAGTCTTCAAGCGATTTTCCTCGAGGGCTTCAACCAACTTTGGTGTGAAGATCAAGCACATCGGAGTGACAATGGAACTGAGTTCAAGAATTCCGGTCCTGATGACTATCTTGATGAACTTGGTATTACTCATGAGTTATCTGCTCCTTATACTCCTCAGCAAAATGGCGTTGTGGAGCGCAAGAACAGAACTCTTGTTGAGATGGCCCACACTATGCTTGATGAGTACAAAACGCCTCATCGTTTTTGGATTGATGCAATTGATATTGCGTGCCACATCATCAACAAAGTATATCTTCACAAATTCTTCAAGAAGACTGCCTATGAACTCCTCACTGACAAGAAACCCAATGTGAGTTATTTCAAAGTCTTCGGTGCTAAATGTTGGATTAGAGATCCTCATCACAATGCTAAATTTGCACCGAAAGCACATGAAGGTTTTATGCTTGGTTACGGAAAGGATTCGCACACCTACAGAGTCTTCAACAACGCTCTTCACAAGGTGGTTGAAACTGTAGATGTGCGGTTCGATGAAACTAATGGCTCGCAAAGAGAGCACCTACCTTCTGTGATAGATGAACCAGCACCTGAGGATTCTATCAAGTTCAAGGCATCGAGGATGTCATTCCCTCTTGAAGAATCTGCTTTGAAGAATTCATTCCGTAACGTGAAGAACATCGGCTGATGCACTGAAGATAATCTTTGAAGAAAATGCTGATCAAATTCCTCGACGACAACCAACTCATCCTCGCGTTGCAAAAGAAGTGCAAGTTGAAAAGATCATCGATGACATTGAAGCACCAGGTCCTCTCACACGCTCAAAAACTTCACATTTATCTAACTTTTGTGGGCACTATGCTTTTGTCTCTATCATAGAGCCCACTAAGGTAGATGAAGCATTTCTGAGCCCGAGTGGATTCATGCCATGCAAGAAAAATTACATCGATTCGAGCTCAACAATGTCCGAACTGGTCAAACGTCGAGATCCTCGCAAGAAGCATAATATCGTTGGCACAAAGTGGATCTACCGCAACAAGCAAGATGAAAATGGCCTTGTGGTGAGGAATAAGGCACGACTTGTAGCTCAAGGCTACACACAGGTTGAAGGAATTGATTTCGATGAAACTTTTGCACTGT